>CM027085.1:4092359-5292359 GCA_015343265.1 Pao palembangensis | reverse complement strand
TTGTAATTAAATGCAGTACCTGCCTGAGGCAGTTTTACTGCTAATCAGGGACACAGAGGCATCCAAGGTGCAATTCCCAGTAACAATTGTCATTTTGGTGACTCATCATTGCTAGGGGATTTAATGTGTTGGGTGTCAGTCACGACAAATTTCTTCCAAGTCAAATATTTTTCATGTGGGAACACCTCAGAGCTAAAAAAACAAAACTGTCTTTGCCTTGAAGCCACAGGCCATGCATGCTACAACAAGAAGTCTGTTAGCATACAGTTGATGTGATCATAATCCACTTCAAAATCATTGCAGGAGGCATAACGTCTGTTTTCTAAATCAAGCAGGAAGATGGCCACCAGAGCCTGCAATTGACAAAAGTCACATGAGTGAAATAAGCAGCCATGGAGCCCACTAAACTAAACTAGCTAGGTCCCAACTGTGGTGGACCTGAAAAGATCCAGGCTGATGCTAGCTTTGACTTTCAAAATTGCTGACAAAAGGCAAAAACACTAACAATGTCTTTTCTCATGTGTTGCATTGTTGGCTGAATATTCATTAGAAAAACATTTTACTTATGGTTTTGTTTCAGATCCTAATAGGAAAATTAACTGGAATAAGTTGTATTGGATATTGCCAGATTTGTGTCAAAATCAGTTAAATTGAAAGAATGCATTATGGCCATTCGATAGGGGAATGTTTTGTGTGTTGAGGACCCAAATGCAGACATGAGCAGGCGCTCCAAGAACAAAAAAACTCTTTATTGGGTGGACAGAAAAAAGAGAAACAGAGCACGCTCCGACTGGAGGGAAGAAAACCAATGTTCATACAAACTCAAGTCCAAACACTTCACGGGGAGACTCCACTGCAGGGTGTCCAGAGATCCGAACTCAGACTTTGGAGTGTGGCGACCTGGGAACCGGGACAAAAACTCTCTTAAGTCGAAAATCCAAGAGCCACGAGAAAGCTTTAGTCTGAGTGCCTTCTGTGGCACTCTGCAGGCAAAGGGAGGATGAACAAACAACACAGTGACAGTCAGTCGATCCGTTAATGATCCAGCAACCGGGACCAGCTGGCATCCTCCTCATATCAGCCACTGATGAGGTTATCAGCGACAGGTGTGCGGTTCAGTGCTGGATCCCAGGAACCCGCGCCCTCTGCAGGGAAAACTAGGAGCGACTCACACACACCATAAAGGGCCGGCAAGCCAGACCCTAACAGGGAAGCTGTCCAGATCAGAAATCTTAAGGGAAAGAAAAAAACAGGTTTCAAATATCAAACCTAAATATACATGAGCAGCCTCATTTATTATTTTTTATTACTTATTTCTCCCTCAGTGTTTCTGAGGGAGAAGTAAATTATCCGAATAAAGAAAGTGAATGCAGCAGCTAAAAAAAACCCACCAGATTTCAATTTTACATACTGGGAGATGCTGTCTCATTTTGGGATGCAAATGAATTTTTTCTTGAAAAGTTTTGACTTTTATGGACAATTATTATTAAGCCCAGCACAGCGGGAGTGTGTTCAGCTCTGCTGCTTTCATTGGCAACTTAGGAGAATTTCAATGTGATCTGAAAAATTAAGGAAGTTCTAATAAGCAAAACCAATGTGTGCTAGGACCTTAAGGCTAAATTACGATATATTCTGCATTATGAGCTGTAAAGCTTTGACAGTAGTGAGTTGTTCATTTATTTATCAAATACAGAATATTTCTTACATTGATGGCCCTAGAGATTAGGGTCTGGTCTGATTTAGTGTATGATAGATGATATGAAATTCTCAGCTGGAACACCAATTTATGGCCCTTTTCACTGCTTTTGCACAGCTGGACATCATTGGTTG
Organism: Pao palembangensis; assembly: GCA_015343265.1. Taxonomy (NCBI): domain Eukaryota; kingdom Metazoa; phylum Chordata; class Actinopteri; order Tetraodontiformes; family Tetraodontidae; genus Pao; species Pao palembangensis. Next base: position 5,290,529 of record CM027085.1, on the reverse strand, counting down.
ATTTTACCTATGTAGCCCACTTCTCACCTCCCTGCCTTATTTGAGCTTGCTTTAAGTTCAGGGATGTTCCCTCATCTACAAAATGAACTACATTAAATTGTCATTGCTACCAACAATTACGCAACCAAATTTAATACTAATAATAATCAGAAATGTGTTTTATTTTTTCCCTGCACTGTTCTGTTACTTGTTTATATCATTTACTTTCAGAGGGAGTGTATAAAGAGGTGTTGGGAAGGTAGGAGGAATGTTGTTTTATTGGATAGCTTGCAAACGCTAATGCGAGGTGACAACCTGCCACATTGTGCCTGAGCACTGAGTTTTCTTTGGTGCCTCAGGATGGGGAATTGTCATGAGGGGAGTATCTGTGTGTCTTCCGGCTACAGACTTGTCAGTATATTATAGAAGCTTCATTAGCATCCATTAACCACAGAGCAAACAAAGCCACCGTTTCTGAGATGCACACGTCACTCAGACCCAACACGAAGCGGAGGAAAACTTCAAGGTTTCGCTGTTTTCAGAGAAGAAACGTGTGTGTGGGACAAAATAGTTGTGAGAGGGCTGGGGTTTATATGGTAGGCTGCAGTTTTGTTGTTGATAAGATATGTCAAGTTTTGACAAGGAAGTTAATCCCCCACAGGTGATGGAAGTCACTCTACTCTAGATGTTTTTATTTCCAAGAAAACATACTGGCAAGTTAAAAAAAAAAAAAGAATGTGTAATCAGTCAGCTGTATGGAGGGCACAACCGTCTGAGTGGATAGCACATTACTTAGATATTTATATTTAACCTGGTGGTTAAAATCTACATCAGACAGTGCTTAAATCATATCTGCTCTACAAAACACAACAGCAACATCAACAACAAAATAAATAGCCTTTAAATGTCACGCAGATGTGAAGATTTTGTGTAGGTGTACATCTGAAACATTTGAAATTTACAGTGTAGCATCCTAGCATCCTGTTTGTCAGTGCACTTTCCTGCCTCAGTGATGGCTGCAGTTGGCTTCAAGACACAGAAAGTTATAATGAGAGATTCAGCACATGCTTAAACAGTTGGTAAAGAGTAAAAAAAAAAAAAACAAAAATGATTCAGCCATTTTCAAGGCAAATAGCCCTGTTTAAAGGGAGCCAACAGTGTGTGTTGGATACCCAGAAAGACAGCAGTGGATAATCGAACAAAAAATATTTATCAAACAAAATATTGTCATTTTGCTCCTAAATCTAAAATGCTCTGTATCTTTACATTAAAATATGCATTACTTTTGCAGATATATTTCTGCAAAAGCTAGAAGAGTCAATTATCTGTATTTCACAATTGATTTGTCTACATCACACAATTTACTAGAAAAGTGTCTAAAAATTATAGTAATAATGGAAATACTAGGTCTGTATCTGATTAGCCAAACTTCTGAAAATGAAGTTAATCCAAATGAGACCAAAAATAAACATGGGAAAAATCTAGTAAATAATACATACATGTTGATGCTATTCACAGTTCATCTGGTGCTATATGTTAGCTTGAATATCATGTCTTTAGTGGTTTACTTGAATGGCACAAAGATTATTGACTGTCATAGAATTGTGCGTGGGTGTGCGTGTTTGTGTGTGAGACAGAGAGAGAGGTGTGGAGTTCAGCTGTAGGTTATTCAGTAAAAGTTGTCAAAATGCAATTATGAAAGTTACCTAACAGCTTTTGGCAGATATGTAACTTTCATAAAATGTTGACAGAAAATGTAATAGTTTCAGTATTTGTAATGGCTGAGCTGTGCAGCGGCATTTGTGTCTTAATTCTTGCAGCACTCGTAAACAAGACCATTCTGCCACGCACGCACATGTGCACTCACAGAATCCCTTTGTGGAACTTGGCAGTCTTTCTGCTCGGTGCTGGCTGCTCATCAGGCCCTGAGTTGTGTGGGCAGTAGAGCTACGCAGCTCCAGCTACATCGTCCAGCTTCGCTGGGGGGGATCCTGAGGTGCTTCCAGACCAGATGGAATAAGTAATCCCTCCAGCGTGTTGTGGGTCTGACACAGTGTGCCCCAACACTCTGCCCAGACGAGTTTGTCGAAATCAAAGCAAAATCATATTGGAGCGCTGGAAGCGTTAGTGCATTTGCAGGCAAAATTTGCAGTTGTTTGAACTGTTCAATATGCAAATCTCATCATGTATTGGATAAGAATGAAGAGCGAGAGGCCAATCAATAGTGGAGAATAATCTGTAAACAAATTAAAGAGGCCAATGGGGCTGTGACACTGTAAATATGTCCCTGAAGTGAGGTTCATCCTCTGTGGATTCTACTCTGGTCTTAAAACAGGTCCAGGGATATTTTAACCCAATTCTCCAGTTGGGTGCACACCTGGCCGCTGCAGCAGTCTCTGTATGCCAGGAGGGAAGGACAGACACCCCTGGATCCTCCTCTGGAAGGAAAAATTGGACTGCATCTTTAAAAAAAGCCTCTGTCGTGACAGAGGATGGCACCAGCCAAGGTGAGCTTTAAAAAGAGCAAACGCCACCACTGAAATTGCAATGGCAACTAGGGCTTGTGTCACGGTTGGGTGGTACTGGCCACAGAAACCTGACAAATCTTCCCCCGAAAGGCTGTTTTGGTCCCCCAAGTCAGCGTTCTGATGTGTCTTCAGCCTCTCCAGGAGCTTCACACAGTGTTCATTCCAGCGTCTGGCCCTGCAGAACATAAGCCAGAGTCTGCTACTTAAAGCCATACTTATGCATGTCATCACATTGAAATGACACAAGCTAACAATGTTCAGACTCACCTGGCTCTTGATCAATGCGACGGTAGGCCTGTCTGGAACAGTGTCAGAGAACCATTCGAACAAAATTGCAAATTCAATCACCTAAAAGATCCATTCACATGTCCTTAGGTGCCTTCATATGCATTAATTTTTCTTATGGGCAATTTACGGATAAATTTCATATATGTTCCCATCACTTAAATTTGTATATTTTAGCATTCTGGTATTGTGCAAAATTATTGGGACCATGTTTGCCTTCAAAATTCTCTAAGCCACCATAGAAAATTAAGTCCAAAATAATGACCATCCTTTCTGGTAGTAATGGATGCATGGCTGTTTATGCAGCTCGATTCATTTAAAGACAGTTTAGCTGTTTACTATTCTCTGTTTCACTTCAAACACAGTGTACCACACAATATATCTGCCCCTTCCCTCCATTAGAACTTTTGTGTTTTGAATTTTTAAGTAAATTCTGCTCCTAAATTAGAACAGATAAAACTTTAATTATCCCTGCGGGGAAACTGGGTTATTGCGGCAGCAGGGAAGAGACACAGATAAGAATAGATCAAACATGATATATTTCAGTTAACGCCACAAGTGTATTCAGCAAAGTAACATATTGATAATGAGTTTAAAATGCACGTCTGTAAAGAACATTGAAATCCATCATCATTGTTATTAATTTAAAGGGCAGCAGCCAGAGTTGTTTCTAGACGTCAGAGCCACTCCACGTTTTAAATCAAATTTATGCCTGACGTGTGCGAAAAGCAAAGAAAATCATTAATCTGTGCATAATTAAAGATGCTAAATTGTACCTGCATGCATGTTGAATGTGATATATCCATTTAATTCATCAAGGTGAACAAGTTTCCTTCCAGTGATAAGTGATCCGGCCTCAGCGCCCTCCTCGGTAACTTCAGAGAGCTCCAGATAATGCTGTGAATAATTTATGGAACAATGTCAGGGCCTCTTCATAATGACTTCAAATGGACATCAGTCAAGCGTTAAATGACAGGGATTAATCTACTTTAGAAATATTAGTCCTAATGGAATATTGAATCCTCTGGGAGACAAGCCCAACTTTGGAGTCAAGTGCAGCGTGTAGTTTCTTCCATCGGTGTGCAGTGACCCCAAAACGCAGCAATTTAAAGTGCAGAGTGTTCAAAAGTTCACCGCTTTGGTTCAGTTTGTGCTGCAGCAGAAGGTTTTCAAAAGGGACCTGGTTGTGTGGCTGGAATGGCTCTGGGATTCTTTCTAAAAGGTCAGGGCGAGTAAAGCCAAAGCAACAAAGTCAACAGAGCAATGATGACCAAAGAGAAGCCTGCTGCTGATGGTAGGAAGAGAAGATCAGAGGTCCTTTAAATGGATGCCTTCCATGGGAAGAATCATTTTCTTGTGTTTATGCTGTAAATATTTAATGCAGCATGAGGCAGTGTGCTAAACTGCTGCGTCCCCATTCTGACCAAATCTATGAATTAATAGTTCCTTCTGCAAATTGTCTGAGACCCCCTTTTAATATTCTTCTCCCTCACCATAATAAATCTTAAGATATTCTGGTTCATCATGCAAATGTAAATTTGATAGCCTGTACTGGTACAGATCCAACAGAATAATTGAATTCTGGGAGCGTCACATGACTGAATTACACAGTGAGCCTGGAGGAGAGTTTCATCTTACAAAATCTTGCTCAGTGATGCAAATACTCATTTAAACTCGTTTATCTGAGCTTAAGGGTTTGCAATGGAGACAAACCATTAGTCATACCCAAACACAAATTGAGAAAAAAACTTGGGAAAATTGAGGGAGCCAGTGGAATACCTCCCTTCATTACTCAATAGAAGCTGTTGTTTTCAGCAATGAAGAAATTGATGTATTTTTTACAGCCTTTCGTGCACTTTCTCCTGACTGAGTTCTCGTTCAATGGCCATTTTTCCGTGCACAAATGGTTCCAATACCGGGAAAGTGATATGTAAGATTAAACATGGCACACAAACTGGTGAAATATCAGCACCTGTTTCATCATCCATCCACTTTTTTTCTCTTCATCCTTCTTTCCGGTGTAATTGCCTCTGACTCAAAAGTATTGAAGGGAGTTAGCGTATTTTGGTCTTTCAAGAGACTGAAAATTTACAGCAGAAAATAATTGATCCTATTGATATTTATATGCATTATGTAAAGGCTAAATCCTGACGTGAGGCCGGTTGGGTTCCAGTTCCCAGTTGGTCATTTATTTGTTGTTCGACATATAAAAATCAATCATCGCATTCTGTTAAAGCTGTTGGAATGTAAAAACGTATAATGGGTGCAACTTTCGTAGGTTGTCAAAACACGTATGAAATTGGTCAGTTAAAAAGACCCGAAAGTAGGAGTGTGGTGGAAAACACAAATTCAAACTGTCAATTTCAGGTAAAGATGCAGATATATTCAGTCCCAGTGTGCCCCGATAATAATAGTAATCAGTGAAGAATACTGATGAAAAAAAGGTGGCCAGACAGGACACCACTTGAGGGAAAACTTGATTTGTTGATTTAAATATGAAAATGCACTCGGTGGTTTCATTACAACAAACATCACTGGTGGTTAAAAATAAAAATTTATCCAGTCATATTCCACTTGTGTGTTTACTCTATGAGTACTGACCTGCTCTGGGTGGATTCCTGCCTGCCTGTAAATTATTTGAAAATAAACCAGTTCCACAGCCAACCCCGATTAGGAGTAATTTAATTTAACTAACTAGCTGAGTTAATAAATGAATCATAAATTACCCATTCACCCAGCAAGCAAGAAGGTCTCCTTCAGCCTTTCTGTGCTGAGTTTGCATGTTCTTTCTGTGTGGGTTTTCTCCGGGCACTCCGGTTTCTGCCCACAGTCCAAAGACATGCTTGTTAGGTGAATTGATCAGTCTAAATTGACCATAGCTGTGAGTGCGAGTGTGAACGTTGTCTGTCTTTGTATTAGCCCTGCAACACCCTGACCTATCCAGGGTGTACCCTGCCTCTCACCCATTGACAGCTAGGATAGGCTCCAGCAGACCCCTGCGACCGAAGTGTGGATAACGCAGATACAGAAAGAAGATGGATGGATATTAAATAATAAAGTCACAGGGACATAACAACTTAGCAGGAGAAGTTGGTGATATGCAAATGGAGCCTTCCAATCAAAGCTGCGTTTTAAGCCTGAACTGGTGTTTTAAGACTGAACCTGCAGTGCTGCAAGAAGTCAGATAAATATGCAGCATTTCACTTCAGTCTGTCAGAATATCTCCTATTTCATCTTCTCATTTTCAGTTTTGACAAATCTGTACATTAATTAGCCTGTTTTTCTAATCTCTGCCTTTTCAGTCAACAAGATATGATTATAGGTTATTTATAACCACAGCCGTTTGCTAATGTGGAAAGATAAACCTAATTAGATTGGAAAAGGAGATTTGAAAGGATTTGAAGATGATAAAATGTTATTGAACTACTGGCTGATTATGTCTGACCTTGTAAAAATCTTAGAGCCTTCTCTGTTTGGACTATTTTCTATGAAAAATGGGCTCCAAACTTTTATACTTTGGTGAAGTGTATACTTATTGTTCACCGTTATCTCCCACTGAGCACAGAGAAGTATTGTTTATCGGTTAAACTAAATACATATATAAATAAAAAAATGTAAAAAATCTAATGAAATTTTACAAGTTTGTGCTCACAAAAACAACTTGTCATCATGGACGAACTGGTTGGAGGATGACTCAGCATTCAAAAATTATATGTCGTCGCATGCAGGCATGATGAGGTGGGAGATTATGAGGAAGCAATAGCAGATGCTGATCTTTGGCTGCTATGCTCAGGTCGCCACAGACAACATGAACTAATGAAAGGAATGTTTGAAGGTAGAGCCTCTGTTTTATTTCTATACTTCTTTCATCTGTTTTCGACAGCACAGAGACTAAGATAACATCAATGGCATAGGTTACTTTTTGAAGGTTCTGTTCCCATTGATCTGCCCACTCAACTTTATAGCTAATGTTTCAAATACTGATATATGTATATAGTATATGATGTCCCAGTGGTGCTGCATCAGAGTCGGGTCTGGGGAGTGGGTACACGTTTGTCATGCAGGAACAGCTGAGACACTACAGTCCCATGAGGCAGGGCATTGTCATGTACCACAAAGAACCCAGGGCCCATTGGCAAATTCCAGATGCTATGTTGTAAACATCGGGTCGAGTGAAAAGTCAGACCTGAGAACCATGACAGAATCATCAAGTCACAACAGCTCCCAGAAATTCTTGAAAATATTCAGTCTCTTGGAAAGTTTTGTTTTTAAAAGATAGTGATTTAAATGTAAATAGATTATTTGTCCTGTCATAATTCATTAGCATTTTACTTTGCCTTGTGTTTATCTACTCCATCACCTTTCTGTTCTTCATTTCTCCAACTGTTGACCATCTCTTCTTCTTCTTCTTCGGCAAGCCACTTTAGGAAAAACATTCTTGTCTGTATCAGCACATCAAACAGCCCGGCTCCAGGGGCCTTGTCAGACACCCGTCACAAACTCTTGACTATGAATGGCATTGTGTTGACCTTAGTTTACACACAGAGAAGCCCGTTCATTCATTGTGATTCATGAGCACACAAACCCGTCCAACTTAGAACTTGACTGAACTTCAGAGCCCATATACGCTGGACTCCCTGACATGTGATTTGATTAATGTGGAGAGCTGCCGGCAGTGTTTGCTCTAGAAACCTGACCACTCACAAAACACACAACAGAACACACCTTCGAATGAAAAAAATTGGACAGTGTGTCCAAACTCGCCGATTACAGAGAATAAAAAGACGAGGTGTTGCCTTTTCAGGCTGCACCAAAGGCAGGACATAATGCCCAACACTCATTTGCAGCAACATCAGCGGCGATGAAGACTGACAAGGGTGTTAAATTCAATCACGAGAGGTCAGTGTTAACATGGACATGGAAGTGCATATTCTGTTGGTTTGATATGCTGGATGACAGTAAAGTGCAGTGATGGGAGGTTTTTCAGGTGATGTCAGGGGTGGGAATTGCTAACATGTTAAGAGGGCAAATGGTGCTTGTTGTGGAAGCTGCTACTCCCGAACTGAATAGAATGTAATAGTTCTTTTGATAACGTAAGCAAAGGCATAGACACAATCTAAATGCCTGACCAATCAATGTTTACTTGTATTGATCTTTTTGTTTTTGTCTGCAGTCCTGACCAACAGCAGTAGCACTATAATGGTATATTCCTCTTTGGTTTGGTACAGGTTGGTGCGGTTCTGGCTAGTGTCTCCATCACTCAATGTGGCTGTGTCCTCTACACAGACAACATGATATCATAACAGTGTGATAGAGTATAGCTCAGCCATAAATTCAGGTGTCCCTAATGAGCCATGAAATTATATTTATACCTCCAACATAAGAGTTACTTTGGCACCCCATCCAATATTTAATGACACAAATAGAGTTCAGGCTGTTCTAAATTAACTGTGGAACTATTCTAAACTTCTAAAGTAAATGTTGAGTGAATAAAATTTTCTCAAATGACATCATCTTGATAGGCTCCAGCAGACCCCTGCAACCCAAGTGTGGCTAAAGCAGGCACAGAAAATGGATGGATGGGCATAATCCTGATGCTAACAATGGGTGGGACTGGAAGATGACATTTTTCAAGAAAGAGTGACAGACTCACATGTTCATTACATGAAAGCTAATATACATTTATTTTAATATTTAATGTTTTTTTTTTCTTTTATGTGACCTACATATTTAAGTCTTTCTTTTTCTATTATTTTAGCTCCAGTGGTTTCCTCAGGATGGGGGCCCTTTGTGCCGGGAGCTATGCCTGGTTCGGTCAATTGGGGGTGTCACCTGTCCTGGTTGGGATAGTTCTTGGGGTGACACCTTCCAAGAGTCTAGGGGTGGGCATCTCCTCATGTGAATGGCCTCCTCGGTTGTGCCTCCTCCCTCTTAGTGCCAAGCATTTTTTTTTTATTAATTTTAAGTGTGTGTGTGTGTGTTTGGGTTTTATGTGTGTGGTGCATGTTACATGCATGTTAGCCTTAACACGTGTCTTAACATGTTTTAACATGTAAAGCACTTTGCGTTGCATTTTATGTATGAAAAGTACTATATAAATAAAGCTTGATTTGATATCTTTTGACATGTAACTGATGTGAACTTTATTACTGTGCAAGATTACATTATTTATCTGAAACATTTCTTTGGGTCCATCACAAGCATTCATTCAAATATATGCACAGTTTGTTGTTTCTAAGAGGAAATGTTCTATCTATCTAAATAAACAAAAGCCAAGGCGGAGGCCAATGAATATGCTGCTTCCAGCGTGAAAAATACATGCAGCAGTTGATGTGAACTTTGCAGTACCTGCAGTGCTGTTGTGATGATAAATGATGTCAGAGCATTTTTTTTGAATAGAGGGGAAGTAAACTTCCTGATACAGCACTTAGCTTGAGCTGCAACAGTGAACATGCTTATCGCTGTGACTGAGGTGGGAAACAGCTGCGAGGAAGCAGAAAAATTTCAAAGAGACAACACAAAAAGAATGTTGCCACTGGAGGAACTGGAATATGTTGCACAAGGCAATGAGATTTAAATAAGAGGAGATGTACTGCCACTGTCCTGACTTTCAGATTATGCATGGTACGCATTAACCTGGCTTTTAACGTGTCACACTGGGGCCCCTTAGTCTCTGTCAACCCACACAAAGCTGAATTCCACTGACATCTATAGCGTTGCAAAACATGAGCACATGCCGCACACACGCCAGCTTGTGTTCACATGTGCACGCAATAGACGAGGTCACGAATCAGAAACCATAAACCCCCTCTGAGAGCACTTTGGGTAACTTTTAAATGCACTCGGATTATTGGCTTTATCTAACCCTGAACATCCAGTCTCTTAAAAGAAAGCAAAACAAAAAGTGAAGTCAGTTGTTGAAATCACTTTCTTGTCTATTAATTTATTCCAGCATGTAAGAATGGGGAGCTTAGCCCGCGGGGGTTTAGGCTTTCTTAGATCAAGCTTGGATGGACATATTCACTGGCACAGCTGAATTTCTGGAACAACTCTTAACTGTGTATCCAACAAAGACAGAAGGCTGAACAATGCATATGTGACAGATAGCCTGTCTTTATGTGGAGATGAAAGCTGCAGAGAAAATTATTATTTATATATATCAGCCTTCTAAGAGTGTCAAAATGCAGCTCACCAAAATTCAGGCTGAGCTTTTCTAGTGTCATCTGGTGGCAGGCTGCAGTAAAGGAATACGCTATGTTTACAGTGGTCCCTCGCCATATCACGGTTCATCTTCTGTTGTGCTTTATGTCTTGATTGGCCAAGGGACTCTGGTCCAGAATCACCTTGAAAATACACTGAATGCGTTCGCGTTGCAGCCACTTTCACTGTGTTTCTGCCTTCCGGCAAAGCACACCAGCTGCATCAGGAGCTGTGCGGCCAGACAGGACGCTGAAAATGAAATCACGTATGACCATGCGATATTACCACTTTGTAGCTGTGTAGATGAAAAACACATTAAACACTGTAAGCTTTAATTTGAGTAATTTCAGTGATTAACCATTCACTGCTCTTGCTTCTGAAATCACTTTCCATGCCATAACTTTTTTATATTATGCTTCTCAAAAGAATGTGACACATCAAAAATCGATTGGAGACCACCGCTCTGTTGGAGCGGGCGCCGCAGCCAGTGTACTTTGGGCTTTATAAAGAGTGCAAGGAGGGATTATGAGGCTGTAACATGTATTTGAATAGTGAAAAATTAAAAGGTCACTATTTTGCGGATTTTGTATATCGTGGGGGGTTTTCAGAACGTAACCCCCACGATAAACGAGGGATCACTGTATTTGTAATGGGCATGGTTTTATTTAGTTTAGGTGATGCCACAAATACACAAATTCAGTCAGGCTTCACTACAGCTCAGCACTCATATTCTGGTGTTCATCTGCTACGTGACTGGCTGTGAAACAATAAGTATTATGTTATCTTTTCAAAGAGGAAAGTTACGGCAAACTTTAGAAAATGTTAAACAGGCCATCCAAAGTTAGATCTCTCTGTGTGCAACTGGACTGTAAAGTTTCCTTGAAAACTTTTCACCCTTTCTCCAGAAGGCTTTTTCAGTTCTAAACTTGCTGGGGGTAAAGCTTGAAAATATAGCCCTTGTGGACAATTGGCATGTTAATGACCCAGATGGTCACCTGAGACTCGTTAGCAAGGTCGTTCACCTAGTTTCAGTTTGGGTGCTTCCCTTTTGTCTGTTGGGTCACATGGTAATGAGTCACCTGGTCTCGTCAAATGGTGTGAATGTTTGGATTGTTGGCGAAGAGAGTGGCGGTGCATTATACGTGGGTTATAGAAAGTGCCTTAGTCCACCACCTCTGTTTAAAGATGGTTTTTTCACTTGACGTGAATGGCTTCCTTGACACCCCAGCGATCTTCTCTGGCCAGTACACGTACTTGACTGTTCTCAAAAGGAGCGTCCGCTTTATTTTAGGTGTAGATGTACTGCTGAGTCCTGTCCTGAAGAGGTGGCACATCTGTGTTGGGCCATTTGTTTATGGGGGGGCTGTTTTTTTCCCCAATCTTTCCCCTATACAATGTTTCCCTTATACATTGGGGAAACAAAACAGCCCCTCCATAAAACGAATGGCCCAACTCAGGCGTGCCACCAAAGGGGAAGCACCCAAACTGAAACTAGGTGAACGACCTTGCCAACGACCCTGCCGACAACTCTCAGGTAATCATCCAGGTCATTAACATGCCAATGGTCCACATGGGCTATATTTTCAAGCTCTGCCCCTAGCAAGTTTAGAACTGAAGAAGCCTTCTGGAGAGAGGGTGAAATGTTTTCAAGGAAACCTTACAGTCCAGTTGCACACAGAGAGATCTAACTTTTGATAACTATGACCTAGATGAGTGAGAATCTACACAGACATCTAAACAAACAGCCATGTTAAAACAGTGTGATTAAAAGGCAGTTCAAGTAGAGGGATCTTCATTGTTGGCAGAGGTTATAAGAGAATCGTCTTATTTTTCTCCAGTCCTGATAACTGAATACAAGATCCACTCCATGAAACTGTATCCACCTTGTTCGGATCTAGGTCAGGTCATAGCTACTTTCGCATTCTCTTTTATTGGAAAATGGTTGCATTTTTCACATTCCCCTGCTAGACACCTTGAAACCATTATTATGCATTCATTCTCGGTGTCATTGACATGGAATATATGGAATATATTTTTCAAACCTCTCTAGCCACACAGTTAATGACACATAACCAGACACAGTACCAATTAGAGCCCGGTGCTCAACAATTGCATCCAGAGTAAAAAAAACAGAGATAACAGCCAGTCACTAATTTGCTTTCCTTTATAAATGTTTGATAAATGCCCCTTTTACAGCCGTATTCTCGGTGCCTGTGTCATTACCTGTGTCTAACGTAACAAGAGATTAACTGGGCTGTTTAGCTCAAATTGCCTTATTGATTATTTCCCTTATTAAAGCCCCCCCTCAAGCGATTTTATTACCATCCTGAAATCTATAAGCTCAGCTGGAAAACAGTGCATCTAAGAGATGATTATCTGTACATTAACAATCCAGTGCAAAGTGAGACTTGCTAGTGCACTGAATTTACAGCTCTGTCTGTTTCAATTAGCAACTAGCTGTTGGTACTCATATTTCACTATGCAAAGAGCTAACTTCCTGCCAATGATCTGCTTGTAATTTCTAATTGCATCATCGTCACAGAAAGGGATGATAAGGATAATGTTTTCCTTGAGGGATACAGTGACTTTTTATTTTGCAGAGAGAGGGTTGGCATTTTCACTTGCAAAAAAGCCCCCTGCTGGTGGACTGCAATCTTAAACCTCCCACCTCCACATGATGAATGTAAATGAGGCTAATCTTGGCTGTAATTTGTGCGTATAATTATGTGTCATTGGCCCTGTTGACGCAGTAACACATATTATTCACCACTGCAGTTAAGTTTGGAGAGACTGACTTTTTGTAGAACATTTTTTATATAATAATCACAATGTGATGTAGAAAATAGCAAAGTAACTTAATTTGGAAGTCACTGGTGCCCTTTTCAAACTACTAGAGACATTAGCAACTCCCAAATTGTAATAAAACAACACTATCAAAGTCACGCAAAACATAACCCACAATGTTATTAATCATCATCATGGGTATGATATGACTGATTAAACTGAAAAAGAAAACTAATAATAAAAGCAGCCAGCAGCAGTAGTTTATTCCTTTATTTGGGAGAATTTTAACTGTTTAATTTAACGATGTTTAATTAAATTCTCATTCCCACACAGCCGCAGTTGAGTAAAAATGGTTACATTTCAATGCAGGATCTGCAAGTTAAAACCCTGACAAAGGTTCTCCCATCTACCTGAAGGTCAAGGGCTCCTATTTTGTCCCAGAAATCCATTAAGAACCTCAAGTGATGTAATGCTGCTCGGACAAACACGATCGATCATCTTGAATTTAAAATATTCTTTTTCATGACTTGACCACAGCTAATTATAGGGACCCTCAAGAAAATCCATTTTGGAATATCTTCGTTGTGACAGGGGTTAAATTGGCATTAATATTTTGACATAACAGGTAAAGGAAATATTCTATCACATATCTGAAAAATTATATCTCATCCAAGATAAGACTGTGTAGACATACGTATGTCACGAAAAAAAATGTTAAAAGCAAAATACCTTTGCAAGAATCTGTCTTGCTGTCATGGACATTTCTTCATAGCTTTTGAATGTGTTAATTCAACCATTTAAGTCTGTGTTATAATGTGATGTGACCTGAGCAGCACAGAGACAAGTGTGCATGCCAAGCTCTACCTGGCTTCCTAACAAGCAACTTCCGTGTCCTTCATAAACCTTTCATGTCCTAGAAATGTTTCTGTAACATTTTATGAATAGACTATCTTGCAACATTGTTTTACGGCTTCACCTTTATCCCACAACAGAAAAAGAAAGAATTCCAGGCATCCAGACACCTCCACAGATGTGCTTTTCAGGGCGTAGTAGGCATGTCTTATTCATTTGCCTGCTTCTGTGTTCCAGGTGGTACAGGGATTCCAACGCAGCCATAATTTAACCTTGTCGGCTACCAGGCTTCTGCTGCAACCAAGTGGGACAGTTTGAAATATTTACCTGGGCTGTTCATGAAAACCTCAGTTGCCTCATTGAAATACAGACATCTCAACTTGTGTCATGGTCTCCTGACATCTTCAGCGGGTGGTAGGTATCGGGGCTGCAGAAAAGGGAGAAAGTGAACTGGTAGCAGGAGAGGTGTCAGGACAACTTTAGTGTATACCTTTGTATGTTTAAAAAGCTGCATATTTGTTGGCAGAGTATCCTTTGCACAGCGTTCAACGTGAACATAAAAAAACACAGCACACGTTGTGATTGCTCTTGTGTGATCACCGCATTCCCACGGGCACACTTTTACTCAGGTGTAGGTCATTCATAATTTTCCAGCCATCAGATGACAACAGAAAAAAACACATCATTGGCTGACAAAAACAGCAATGTGATTGGAGAAAAACAAACAGAAATGAGAGCACATCTCAACAATATTCTTGTGTTTGTAATTAAAAAAACAAAAAATTTCACAGTGTATGAAAACATATATACAGTATATATTCTTCATTGTGGTCCTCTTACATGGACCAGGTAATCGAGGCAAATCGAAGCGATGCTAATGGCTAGAAGGATGCAAGAACTCTCACCTGGAACAGCTGCGCGCTCTTGGTTATTCCTTTTTATCATGGATCTGCACTGGTGTCATACTGTAGTGGAATGTCATGCACATGCAGTTAATACAGATTCAAGACTGCATTTCCAGCGCAGCGTCACCTAGGAATAAGTGCAAAACGCTAATTCACTCTAATCCCACACACTCCAATCCCCACTAGTATTTTTTTAACTATAGTTTAGCTATAGTGTAAAAGTTGAGACTTAATTAAATTGGCAAAATAATGAGGAGAATGGACGGCAAATGAATTAACTGAGCTGATAACGTCTCAAAGCTTTTATCAACTTTTGAAATAAAAGTCTGACTAGAATTAATTATCATAGTTATTAGGTAATAGGGACAGCAGTGGAGGTTGTATCTTTCACGTAATTCAGTAGAAGATGCTGCTCTCTACATGTCTGGAGATTTTTGCTGTCAGTGTACTTAATAATGTAAGTAGCTGCTGCTACTTAGCTTTCAGTGCACTTATAACCTTAGTGTAATGGGAGGGAATAACTGGGTACATTAAGACATCAGAAAAGAAGTACAAGTACATTAGGAGTACATTAGGTGAAAAACAAACGGTGTACAATAAAATGTTTTTATTGGATTTAATAATTTTCAATAAAAGGAAAAAAAAAAACCTTTCTGTGCTACTGCCCAGACTTGCTGCTTACATCGGCCGTCCACCCACTGTTTAGAAATATGTCAGCTGTTAGTGCCTGGGACTTGATTTTGCATGTGTTATTGATTTCTGCAAGTGCAGCTCCTCTAAACTGCATAACCTAGAGAAAATACTCAACAGCCTGCCGGTCAAGCATTAGTCTCCACTTGTAAAGTATCCTATGGAATTTATGGCCCCAGGAACAGACGCTTACACAGATCAGTGAACTATACCAGTGCAATCTGCTCCCTTTGAAGTCTGGAGTAAGAGCACAAGGTCAGATTTCACACATGGCAGCACAGAAGGTGTAAGTTACAGAAAACCTGATCACAGGTTTGTATATTATTGCCATTCACCTGTGTTTGGAACCCATGTTCTCTGCTCAGCCCACCATGAACCACCTACAGGTTCTTAAGCCATGAAGCCCAGGGTCCTTCATCCAGCGTCAGCTCTCCGGCAGATCATCAATCATGATGATCAATCATCATCAAGGTAACAAATATGTTCACATAGAAATGCCCACAAACATGAGGTGCGTTTCCTGTGGGAATATTTTGGACATAGGTATGTGCTGATAAGCTGCTCATCATAGAACATTTTAAGAGTTTCATTTTAGTGGTGTCCATATGAGTTTGATCTGCTCAAAAGTGATCCTGCAGTCATCAAACTTGCACAACTGCCACACCCTCTGACAATTTAAGGCCTACATGTGATCACCAAAATATTGCCATGAAGTTTAAACGTGCAGGTTCTCCAGCGTCTCCCAACATTTCTCAACATATAAAAACTAAAATGTGGCATTATGTCCTAATGATTAAATATCCATCCATCCATCCATTTTCTGCCGCTTATCCGGGGTCGGGTCGCAGGGGCAGCAGCCTAAGCAGGGAAGTCCAGACTTCCCTCTCCCCAGCCACTTCGTCCAGCTCGTCCAGGGGGATCCCGAGGCATTCCCAGGCCAGCCGAGAGACATAGTCCCTCCAGGATCTCCTCCCCGACCCAGAGAAGACACTCCACCTTTTTCCGGCTGAGAACCATGGCCTCAGATTTGGAGGTGCTGATTCTCATCCCGGCCGCTTCACACTCGGTTACGAACCCATCCAGCAAGAACTGGAGGTCACGGACCGATGAAGCCAACAAGACCACATCATCTGCAAAGAACAAAGATCCAGAGGCCACCAAACCGGACCCCCTCAACACGGCTGCACCTAGAATTTCTGTCCATAAAAGTTATGAACAGAATCGGTGACAAAGGGCAGTCCTGGCGGAGCCCAAACTTCACCGGAAACGAGTTCGACTTACTACCGGCAATGCGGACCAAGCTCTGACACCAGTCATACAGGGGGCCTGACACCCCATACTCCCGGAGAACACCCCACAGGACTCCCCAAGGCACACGGTCGAATGCCTTCTCCAAATCCACAAAACACATGTGGACTGGTTGGGCAAACTCCCAACCAGGACCCTGCTGAGGGTATACAGCTGGTCCACAGTTCCCTGTCCAGGACGAAAACTGCACTGCTCCTCCTGAATCTGAGGTTCAACTATCCGATGGACCCTTCTCTCCAGTACCCCGAATAGACCTTGCCAGGGAGGCTGAGGAGTGTGATCACCACCCCGGTCTGCCAATCCAGTGGTACCACCGCCGATGTCCACGCAACGTTGCAGAGTCGTGTCAACCACGACAGCCCTACCACATCCAAAGCCCTAAGGAACTCCGGGCAAATCTCATCCACCCCCGGGGCCCTGCCACCAAGGAGTTTCTTAACAACCTCGGCTACCTCAGCCCCGGAGATAAGAGAACCCACCTCCGAGTCCCCAGGCCCTGCTTCCTCACTGGAAGGCGTGGTCTTCGAAGTATTCCTTCCACCAATCCACAACGTCCCGAGTCGAGGTCAGCAGCACACCATCCCCACCGTACACAGTGTTGACAATGTACCGCTTCCCCCTCCTCAGGCGCCAGATGATGGTCCAGAACCTTTTCGAAGCCCTCCGGAAGTCGTTGTCCATGGCCTCCCCAAACTCTTCCCATGCCCGGATCTTTGCCTTGGCGACCACCGCAGCTGCACTCCGCTTGGCCTGCCGGTACCTGTCTGCTGCCTCAGGAGTCCCACAGGCCAAAAAGGCCCAGTACGACTCTTTCTTCAGCTTGACGGCATCCCTCACCGCCGGTGTCCACCAGCGGGTTCGGATGTTGCCGCCACGACAGGCACCGACCACCTTGCGGCCACAGCACCGGTCGGCCGCCTCAACAATGGAGGCACGGAACATGGTCCACTCGGATTCAATGTCCCCCACCTCCTCTGGGACATGGTTGAAGCTCTCCCGGAGGTGGGAGTTGAAGCTCCTTCTGACCGGAGACTCTGCCAGGCATTCCCAGCAGACCCTCACAATACATTTGGGCCTGCCGGGTCTGTCCGGCATCCTCCCCCACCATCGGAGCCAACTCACCACCAAGTGGTAATCGGTTGACAGCTCCACCCCTCTCTTCACCTGAGTGTCCAGGACATGCGGCCGCAAATCTGAGGACACGACTACAAAGTTGATCATCGAACTGTGGCCCAAGGTGTCCTGGTGCCAAGTGCACATATGGACACCCTTACGCCTGAACATGGTGTTTGTTATGGACAATCCGTGACGAGCACAGAAGTCCAACAACAGAACACCACTCGGGTTCAGATCAGGGGGGCCATTCTTCCCGATCACGCCCTTCCAGGTCTCACTGTCACTGCCGACGTGAGCACTGAAGTCACCCAGGAGGACGAGGGAACCCCCAGAAGGAGCACTCTCTAGTACTCCCTCTAGGGACTCCAAAAAGAGTGGATACGCTGAACTGCTGTTGGGGCCATAGGCACAAACAACAGTCAGGATCCGTCCCCCCACCCGAAGGCGGAGGGAGGCTACCCTCTCGCTCAACGGGGTAAACTCCAACGTACAGGCACCAAGCCAGGGGGTGACAAGAATCGCCACCCCTGCCCGCTGCTTCTCCCCATCGGCAACTCCAGAGTGGAAGAGAGTCCAACCCCTCTCGAAAAGGCTGGTTCCAGAGCCCTTGCTATGCGTTGAGGTGAGGCCGACTATATCTAATTGGAACTTCTCAACCTCTTGCACCAGCTCAGGCTCCTTCCCTATCAGAGAGGTGACGTTCCACGTCCCTAGAGCTAGCTTCTGCAGCCGGGGATCGGACCGCCAAGGTCCCCGCCTTCGGCTGCCACCCAGCTCACACTGCACCCGACCCCTTTGGCCCCTCCCACAGGTGGTGAGCCCACAAGAAGGGGGTCTCACATAATCTCTTCGGGCTATGCCCGGCCAGGCCCCATGGGCAAAGGCCCAGCCACCAGGCACTCACCAGCGTGCCCCACCCCCAGGCCTGGCTCCAGGAGGGGGCACCGGTGACCCGCGTCCGGGCAAGGGAGACCCAAGGCCAATAATGTCATTTGTCATAAGGGGGATTTGTGGGCTGCACTTTGTCTGGTCCCTCACCTAGGACCTGTTTGCCATCGGTGGCCCTACCAGGGGCATAAAGCCCCAGACAACTGAGCTCCTAGGATCATAGGCACACGCAAACCCCTCCACCACGATAAGGTGGTAGTCCAGGAGGTGCTGAGATGATGAAATATGTTTTTCTAAACTCTTGAATATATTGTGATGATAAATGAGATGAGGAAATGTTTGCACATGCTAATAGCCACAATTAATTTTACACCTTAGTGCTGTACAGTTGCACATGAATGAGAAGTTAATGATATATCATCAGTGCATTGGTGCTGCTTCACCTAAAGAAATATCCTCTTTCTTCAGTAACACAACTCATTTGTCCAAAAGAGTTCTTCATCCTCTCTCGGAGACAGTGGTTCCCGTTGCCATGGTATCTGTACAGTAAATTGTTGGACCCACATTCATTTAATCATCTGGTGCCAAAACGTTCCAAATGAAGCTTCTCTCCTTTTTATCCCCTCCTCTGCTCCTGCTCATTCTAGTGGAACTAACAGGGAGCGATGAAGGCTTGCTCTGCTTCACAAGGGTTGGCGCACTTCCTCAAAAGAGCCACAGCTCATTGATACCATCTTTGGCTCTCTCACTGCGTGCCCTCTTATACTCACAGTCCACGTGTTGCATTTCAAATCCAGTCCTGGACCAAGTCATTGTCGCTTTCCTGCCCACTAATTAATTGCAGTTAAATGCGCTCGCATGGCATCTGTGCCTCATTAGGAGTTTAGACTCGGGGAAACCAATGTTAGAAACAGAGCGGTGTAAACAGCCATGTTGTGAACCTTCAGTGTGTGAGTAAGAGTTTATTTAGACTTTTCTGCTGAACTTAGCTAAACAGAGGCTGGCCGAGGTGCCACTTATCGCATCGACATCAGCCTTTTCCCTCATATTTCTAGAAAGTTTCTACTCAGCAGTATGTCTATGTAGATTCTCACTCATCCAGGTCATAATTATCCAAAGTTAGATTTCTCTGTGTCAACTGAACTGAAAGGTTTCCTAGAAAACGTTTCGCCCTCTCTCCAGAGAGCTTCTTTTGTTCTAAGCTTGCTGGGGGCAGAGCTTGAAAATATAGCCCTTGTGGACCATTGGCATGTTAATGACCCGGATGGTCCCTGAGAGTCGTTGGCAGGGTCGTTCACCTAGTTTCAGTGAAACTAGTTGACAGAGAGAGCTCTAACTTTCGATTTCTACTCAGCAGTCATCCGTGCACCTCCTCTATTGGCACCAGAGGTAGTTTTCTGCAAATGTCGGAGCATCAGTTCTGCTCTGCTAACCGGTTTACCTCGCGTGCTAAATTTTTCACCGTTTCCTTCTGCGCAACTCTGCTTTTGTTAATCCAATTTGCTTCAACTCCTTTGTGTTGGGTTGTACTTTAATTTTAATATTTCAATGTGTTCAGTGGAAGGATAAAGGTCAACTTAAATTACTGTCTGTGTGCACTACATTTTTGTGGTCAAATTTTGGCTGCAGGGTGTTTTACATACATCATGCATAATCTAATGAAGAGATATGGTTTAATGTTATTGCTTTGTTCCCAAATTGACCCCATTTAGGACTGGGCCAGAAGCCATATTTAACTTCAGCATAAATGTTTGTAGTTAGCTGGAGACTTAGGCGGCGTCTCAATCACTTTGTTCAAAGCCTAGAGGACACAAAGGGGATAAAAGCGCCTTCCTGGTGTATTCGCCAGTTTTTTTCTGGTGAATGTTAGACTATAAATCATCTGTCATACATACATTTATTCCCTTTTTGTCCACCAAGGAGCATCTGTCTTTCAACAGCCCATTCTTATTCTTTAAAAGGTCTCTCCGGACCTTGTGGCTAGATTCATCCTGTGCTTAATCATGCTCTAGCAGCCAAACTCAAGGGATGCAATTGCCTGATTTTAGATTTGACTGAAGACGGCAGCCGGTAAGTATGTTTTTTTTTTTGTTTGTTTGTTTGTTTGCTTTGGCCTGCTACTGGATGATTTAACCTGTCTGGGGCTTGCCACTTAAAAATGTATGTCTTTCTATTTATTCATTTTTCAATTACTGGAAAATATTTTGTTGCTTTCAAGTTGACAGCATTGTCATCTACAGGGTTTCCAGGAAGGCCACTTGAGTTGAGATAAATGTGGAGTCCGTATCAAACAAATACCAAAGCTGTCTCAGCTGCCAGATGCACTACGTGTTTGAATATGGTTAATGTTTCTTTTTTATCTCCACTCCATCTCTTTTATGAAATTACTTGCAGTGTCACATGGGAGTTGCTCATTATAACCAAAATGTTGTGCAGTTAGAGCGGCTGGGAACCAAGTGTCTTATTCAGCACTTGGGAAAAACAAAACAAAACAAAACAAAAAAAACACAGAAAAGATGTTAATTAGCATTCCAGAAATCACTTTTTTAAAAAGCATAATCACACAGCTAGCTCTGAAAAATGAAACTTACATAATTAGTCTTACACCTCTTTTGATATAGCTCAATAGGATTTTATTAGCCTTTCAATTTCTTTTCCTGTTTATAATTGGTGATAATATCAGCAGCATGATGTAAGTTCTGGCGTTGTTTGCAGATATTACAGGTCACACTTTAAAATGAACTTAAGGAACGCTTAAGCAAAGATTTGAATAAACACATCTTCATTGCACTCGATATCCTGGACTGCATCCATCAGGAGTAACTCCTCCCACCCTCAGCACCACAGTGTGGAGGCCCTAAACAGCTCCTTCAGCACTAGACTTAGGCATCGTCAGTGCAGGAAGGAGCGCTACCGAAGGTTGTTCCTCCCTACAGCCATTTAATGCAGAATTCAAGCCATCACACAATCAATGCAATATCTATTTATGTGCAATAAACCTACCCATGGGAAATGGTAACACTATTCATGTACAGCGCCGGACTGTAAATAATAGGTTTTAGCTATATATTTATTTATTTGTATTCTATTTTTTTATTTTTTATATTCTTTTCAAAATCTTGTACATATCTTATTTCTTCTTATTTTACCCATTGTGGGATAATAAAGATCTGTTCTATTCTATATTGGCTACTTGAGCAATTAGCTTTTAAACATTTTTGTCGTAAGTCTAATTCAATAAAGATCTTCTTTTCCTTTCGGCTTTTCCCTTCAGGGGTCGCCACAGCGAATCAGTTGCCTCCATCTAACCCTGCCTTCTGCATCCTCTTCTCTCACACCAACTACCATCATGTCCTCTTTCATTACATCCATAAACCTCCTCTTTGGTCTTCCTCTAGGCCTCCTGCCTGGCAGTTCAAAACTCAGCAACCTTCTACCAATATATTCACTATCTCTCCTCTAGACATGTCCGAACCATCTCAGTCTGGCCTCTCTGACTTTATCTCCAAAACCTCTAAAATGTGCTGTCCCTCTGATGTACTCATTCTTGATCCTGTCCTTTCTGGTCACTCCCAAAGAGAACCTCAGCATCTTCATCTCTGCTACCTCCAGCTCTGCCTCCTGTCTTTTCCTCAGTGGCACTGTCTCTAGACCAAACATCGCTGGTCTCACCACAGTTTTGTACTCCTTTCCTTTCATTTTAGCTGAAACTCTTCTATCACACATCACACCTGACACTTTTCTCCACCCGTTCCAGCCTGCCTGTACATGCTTCTTCACCTCTTTTCCACACTCTCCATTGCTCTGGATGGACCCTAAGTACTTAAAATCCTCCACCTTCTTTATCTCTTCTCCCTGTAACCTCACTCTTCCACTTGAGTCCCTCTCATTCACACACGTACTCTGTCTTGCTACAGCTAATCTTCATTCCTCTCCTTTCCAGGGCAAACCTCCACCCCTCAAGCTTTTCCTCCACCTGTTCCCTGCTCTCACTACATATCACGTCATCTGCAAACATCATAGTCTATGGAGATTCCTGTCTAACCTCATCTGTCAGCCTGTCTATCACCATAGCGAACAAGAAAGGGCTCAGAGCTGATCCCTGATGCAGTCCCACCTCCACTCGGAATTCCTCTGTTACACCTACAGCACACCTCACCACTGTCTTACAGTCCTCGTACATGTCCTGCACTGCTCTAACATACTTCTCTGCCACTCCAAACTTCCTCATACAATACCACAGTTCTTCTCTGGGCACCTGTCATAAGCTTTCTCCAGATCTACAAAGACACAATGCAGCTCCCTCTGACCTTCCCTGTACTTCTCTATCAACATCCTCAAAGCAAATACTGCATCTGTGGTACTCTTTTTTGGCATGAAACCATACTGCTGCTAACAAATGCTCACGTGTGCCCTTAGTCTAGCTTCGACTACTCTTTCCCATAACTTCATTGTATGGCTCATCAACTTTATTCCTCTGTAGTTGCCACAACTCTGACATCTCCCTTGTTCTTAAAAATGGGCACCAGCACACTTCTCCTCCATTCCTCAGACATCTTCACACTATCTAAGATCCTGTTACACAACCCAGTCAGAAACTCTACTGCCACCTCTCCTAGACACTTCCATACCAGGTATATCATCAGGACCGAGTGTTTTTCCACTCTTTATCCTCTTCAATGCTCTCCTCACTTCTTCCTTACTAATCTTTGCTACTTCCTGGTCCACAAAAGTCACCTCTTCTACTCTTTGACCTCTTTCATTTTCCTCATTCATCAATTCTTCAAAGTACTCTTTCCATCTTCCCATCACACATCACACCTTCGATTTCTAGCTTTAGACTCATCACTCTGTCTGACACTATCTGTCTATTTACCTCCAGGACAGTCCTAGCAAACTCCTCCTTCAAAATAACTCCTGCTTCATTTCCCTTCCTATCTACACCATGATAAATATTAATGGTGTTATTGGAACCTGGACTTCGCGTCATCGGTAACGTATCGCGTCATTTCCTGTTTCTGCTCCGTCCTACTCGTTCACTTCTCCTGGTGTTTGCTACGGTGGATTTACTGTTGTTAATTATTTGTTGCTTTTTGTTTATCCTGTTTAGTAGTACACAAGCACCTTGGTGAAAGTTTAGTAACCGCACGATCCTTTGGGTTCTATACTTCGCTCTCTGTCTATTTCGTTCCGCGCAGCTGCGCTCACTGCTAGCATGGCTAACTTCACTTCTCCCACCGTTTCTCCTCTGGTGTTCTGCAAAGTGTGTGAAATGTTTAGTTACTCCTCTGCCTCCCTTACTGAGAGTCAAGCGTGTAGAAAGTGTAGCTTATTTATAGCTGTAGAGGCAAGGCTTAGCGAGCTTGAGGCGAGACTCCGCACACAAGATAGCAACGTAGCCCCTGTAGCTAGCCAGCACCAGTTAGCCTGTGCGGACCAGCCCAGTTCAGCTACTGTTAGCTGTTCCCCCGCAGCCCCCGAGCAGCCGGGTAGTCAGGATGGTTGGGTGGCGGTTCGAAGGAAGCGTAGTCTGAAACAAAGGCCCATGGTTCACCACCAACCGCTTCATGTCGCAAACCGCTTTTCCCCACTCAGTGACGCACCCACTGAGAAACCGACCCTGGTTATTGGCGACTCTATTCTTCGCTACGTGAAGCCGACACCAGAGACCATAGTTAAATGTATCCCGGGGGCCAGAGCGGGCGACATAGAGGGAAACTTAAAGCAGCTGGTGAAAGATAAGTGCAAATACAGCAAAATTATCATTCACGTCGGCGTTAACGACGCCCGGCTGCGCCAGTTGGAGATTACTAAAGTTAATATGGAGTCGGTGTGTAACTTCGCCAAAACGATGTCGGACTCCGTAGCGTTCTCTGGTCCCCTCCCGAATCTGGCCAGTGATGACATGTTTAGCCGCATGTCATCGCTCCGTCGCTGGTTGTCGCGGTGGTGTCCAGAAAATAACGTGGCCTTTATAGATAATTGGGAGACTTTTTGGGGAAAACCTGGCCTTATTAGCAGAGACCGCATTCATCCCACCCGGGGTGGTGCAGCTCTTATTTCTAGCAATATAGCAAAGTTCATTGGACAACCAACCTTCTGACAACCCAGGGTCGAGGCCAGGAGGCAGAGTCGCTGTCTTACACGCTTCTCTGCTGCTTCTGTAAAACTGCCGCCCTCCAATAAAAATAAAAATAACAATAAAACTAAAAACGCTCACAGTAACACTAAGTTTAATAATACAATAGAAATAGTGTCAGTACCTCGTCCTCCCATAGTTCATCTAGTAAATAAGTCAAGAGGTGTTAATAATAATAACCTTATAAAAATACACAGCAGTAAACACTCAGAAACAAATAAAACAGTTAGATGTGGTCTGTTGAACATACGATCTCTACGGTCTAAATCTCTTCTAGTTAATGATTTAATAACTGTCTGATATTTTCTTTCTCACGTAGACTGGGTTGCAGGATGAAGAATATGTTAGTTTAAATGAAGCAACTCCATCAAGTCATATTAATTATCATGTTCCTCGAAGTGCAGGCAGAGGAGGTGGAGTGGCAGCAATCTACCGCTCCAGCCTTCAAGTCAATCCCAAACCTAAAGCTACCTGTAGCTCTTTTGAGAGTCTCACTCTCAGCCTCTCTCACCACAATTGGAAGTCAGAAAAGCCAGTTTTATTAGTTGTGGTGTATCAGCCACCTGCAGCTGCTTACACACAGTTCCTGGCTGAGTTTTCAGATTTCCTGTCTAGTTTAGTAGTCAGTACAGATAAAGTCATTATAGTGGGTGATTTTAACATCCATATGGATGATGATACTGACAGTCTTAAGATGGCGTTTAACTCACTGATAGATGCAGTAGATTTCTCTCAGTTAGTAAATGAACCGACGCACTGTCATAATCACACTCTGGATCTGGTTCTCACCTATGGTCTAGAAACTGAGAACCTGGTAGTTGTTCCCCAAAACCCCCTCCTCTCAGACCATTCACTTTGACTTCACTCTAGCAGACCGAGCAGCACATGACAGGAAGGTTTACTACAGCAGGTGTCTCTCTGAAGATACTAGAGACAGATTTGTAGCTGAAATTGCAGCGGTGCCCCCTCTAGCGCCTCCTACTGGTGCAACAGATCATTCTGATCTAAATGTTACTCCGGCAGATATTGACTGCAATGTCACTGCAGCCACACTGCGTATAGTTTTAGATTCGGTTGCCCCACTGAAGAGAAGGTTCACACACCATAGAAGACTGGCTCCGTGGTATAACACACATATCCGAACTCTTAAGCAGGCATCAAGACGGATGGAGAGGAAGTGGTATTCAGCCAGATCAGCTGATTCCCAAAGCGCCTGGAAAGACAGCTTACTAACATATAAGAAGGCCCTCTGTAAAGCCAGAACAGCTTACTACACTTCATTAATAGATGCAAATAAGAACAACCCGCGTTTTCTGTTTAACACCATAGCCAGGTTGACAAAGACTCACAGCTCGGTTGAGCCTTCTATTCCTGCAGCTCTTAGCAGTTAAGACTTTATGAGTTTCTTCACCAATAAAATCACTAACATTAGAGAAAAGATCGATCAAGGTCGCTCCATGACAACTGATGAGCTGCCCTTGTTAGCAACCCTGTCTAGTCCTGATCCACCTCTGGACAGCTTCCTGCCCATAGATCTCCCTGAGCTGACCTCCAACATTAATGGATCTAAACCAACCACATGTCTCCTGGACCCCATCCCAACTAAGGATGTCTTTCCTCTGATTGGGGCGTCAGTATTAGATCAGATCAACTTATCTTTGACAACAGGTTATGTACCTCAGGCGTTTAAAACTGCTGTTATCAGACCTTTACTTAAAAAACCTTCACTTGACCCAGGCGTCTTAGCAAATTATAGACCGATATCCAACCTCCCATTCATCTCCAAGATACTTGAGAGGCTGGTTGTCAGTCAGCTAACCGATCACCTAAACAGGAATAGTCTATTTGAAGTGTTTCAGTCTGGTTTCAGAGCTCATCACAGCACAGAAACAGCACTGGTTAAAGTCACTAATGACCTCCTCATGGCATCAGACCGTGGACTTATTTCCGTACTGGTTTTACTGGACCTCAGTGCTGCCTTTGATACTGTAGATCACAGCATTTTATTACAAAGGCTACAACATGAGATTAGGATCACAGGGACAGCTCTAGACTGGTTTAAATCTTATCTATCAGATCGATTTCATTTTGTTCATGTTAATGATGTTTCCTCTGAGTGTACAAAGGTTCATCATGGTGTTCCACAGGGTTCAGTGCTTGGGCCAATCCTGTTCACTCTTTACATGCTCCCTCTAGGGAATATAATTCAGAAACACGGCATAAATTTTCATTGCTATGCCGACGATACGCAGTTGTATCTATCCATGAAATCTGATGAAACAGAGCCATTAGCCAGACTCCAGGCATGTCTCAAAGACATAAAAGACTGGATGACCTCCAATTTCCTTCTTTTAAACTCAGACAAAACTGAAGTCATTGTTCTTGGAGCTAAACATCTGAGGACTAGATTACCAGATAGCATTCTCTCCTTGGATGGCATTACTTTGTCCTGCAGTACGGCTGCAAGGAACCTGGGAGTTATCTTTGACCAGGACATGTCATTTCTCCCTCATATTAAACAGGTTTCTAGGACCGCTTTCTTTCACCTCCGTAATATTGCCAAGATCAGGAGCATCCTGTCACAGAGTGATGCTGAAAAACTGGTCCATGCTTTTGTTACCTCTAGACTGGACTACTGCAACTCATTACTGTCAGGATGTCCAAATTATTCCATTAAAAACCTGCAGCTGATACAGAACGCTGCAGCCAGAGTTCTGACAGGAATCAGCACCAGAGAGCATATCTCTCCAGTTTTAGCTTCTCTTCACTGGCTTCCAGTGAAATTTAGAATAGACTTTAAGATTCTCCTTCTAACATATAAAGCTCTAAATGGACTATCTCCATCATACCTGCAGGATCTCATAGTTCCGTATATACCTAAAAGAACACTCAGATCACAGAGTGCAGGTTTACTTGTAGTTCCTAGAATTCATCAAAGCAGACTGGGAGGACGAGCTTTTAGCTATCGGGCAGCTTTACTGTGGAACCAGTTACCAACCTGGGTCCAAGAGGCAGACACCACGTCTGCCTTTAAGATCAAACTTAAAACCTTTCTGTTCACTAAAGCATACAGCTAGCCTCAAACCAAGTGTGTAGGGCTGACAGATCTAGTTTAGTCAGTTTTCACAGTTATAGCTAGAATAGGCTCATCAGACTCTTATTCTTCAATTTTTAGCACAGCTATGCTGCTATAGGCCTACGCTGCTGGGGACAAACACATGATCCACTGAGCAGTTCCCCACTTCCTCAACACCAACCACTCCCTCACGTCCTCTCCTCCTTTTCTTCTTCTTTCTCCTCCTTTTATTTTCACCGGGATAATCTGGGTCCAGTCTTCCTTTCCGTTCTGTGTGTCTCCCCCCCTTCTCTCCCTCTCTCTCTTTCTCTCTCTCTTTGCAGGTCTTCCGTCTCCAGGCCTTCGTGCTGTACGGACATTGGCCTATGGCAAACTCAGGGTCCGCTGTCGGCACCTGCCTATACTGTTCATCTCTTTATAACAACCTGCTATGCTGTATTATGTGTATATATGTCTGATATGTTTGTATTTCTATGATTGTATTTTGTCTGTATTTCTTTGGTTTTATGATTGTATCTGTTCTCCCTCTCTCTCTCTCTTTATTCTCTCTGTCCTGTCTCCCTCTTTTATTCCTCCTTTACCCAGCCAACTTTCAGCAGGATGGTTCCCCCTTGTAAGCCTGGTCCTGCTCAAGGTTTCTTCCTGTTAAAAGGGAGTTTTTCCCTGCCACTGTGCTTACCTGGGGGTTCAGGCTCTGGGTTTCTACCTCTGTAAAGCACTTAGAGACAATTTTATTGTAAAAGGTGCTATATAAATAAAATTGAATTGAATTGAATTGAATTGAAAAATTGAATTGATAAAACAACTTGAACCCTGCTCCTAAACTTCTAGCCTTGCTACCTTTCCACCTCGTCTCCTGGACAGACAATATGTCTACCTCCTTTGCATCATGTCAACTAACTCTCTACCTTTTCTTGTCATAGTTCCAACATTCAAAGCCCCTACTCTCAGTCCTAGACTCTTGGCTTTCCTCTTCTCTCTCTTCCTACAGACACACCTTCCTCCTCTCCTTCTTCGACTGACAGTAGTCCAATTTCCACCGGCACCCTGGACAGCACCGATGGTGGTCGTTGTTAACCCGGGCCTCAACCAATCCTGTATGGAAGTCATAGATTCGATTCGCATGTTTGATTTGGCATACGTTTTACGTCAGTTGCCCTTCCTGACACAACCCCCTGTATTTATCCGGGCTTGGGAACGGCACAATAAGACACTGGCTACCGCCCTTGCGGCTACATTCTAATTCAATAAACATATAAAACATTATTAACATATTCTGATAAAACCTCTACAGTGGCATCATGGACATGATCTTCTACCTGATATACTTAGTTTGATGAATGCCACTGTTGTCCCTAATTAGCACACGCTGATCTCTGCAAATGCCAACAAAAGAGCAGAAAAAAATAATCATGTGAAACAGCAGAAACACAGATGGAACTGTGGTAGTGAAGATGAAAACAGAGTGCTAAATATCCATGAGGGAGAGAAACCCACTCTGAAAAAAAGATGGAGGGGATACATTCAGAGGACTTGCTCGTATCTGGGACCAGTACCTCAGTATAAGAACATTTTGTGTAGATGTTTTACCTCACCTAATAAAGGGCAGGTGATGGATGGCTGTGATATGCTGGCTTCATTTACTATTTCGTTATTATTTGATAATATGTAAATTGTGTCATGTGACAATATTGTGGAGGAAGAAAACAACTTAATTTGCAGTAAGGTTCTGATCTGAGGATAGAAATGGGTGAATGATTGAAACAAGCGCAGAAATGGATTTCAGGAGAAGATTTCTTTATAACGGCAGGTGAAGATAGGCCAGTTAAAGATATTTTTAAGGCTTCTCAGTAAAATATATGGAATAGAGCCTTTGAGCTGAGTTCACGTCTCCTAAAGAGTAATGTAAACATAGGGCTAATGCTGTATCATGACCATGTCTTTTAATTTATTATTGAAAACTCCCAAGGGTACCATTTAATTCCCTAATTATTAAATGGGCTTTATTTTTTTCTTCTGCATGTTTACCTTGCCTTTCCTCTTTTCTCATTTTACATTGTTTTTCTTTTTTTTTTTTAAATCTACTCAGCATCATGTTTTTATGTTTCATGCCTCCATGAGATGAATGGACAGCATAGCTTTGCCTGCAGTGCAGAAAAGTACTATCCAAAGTGAATTTTTTATAAAAGTAATGAGTCACTCTGCCCTTTAGACAGGAAGACAATGTAGATTAAAGGTGGGGTGAGGTGAGCTGTGGCTTTGTTACAGCACCAGGAGGAAACTCAATCATAGCGTTCATAATAGGAACCTCATTTAGCTCCCCCAGGCCATTTTTGGCCTCTGTTGCCTCAGAACAATAATGGGTGAGCAAGAACTTCCCTTTTGAAGGTGACATTTGGTGAAAAAGGTTGCCGCAACACCACATAACATGTTGATAAATCATGTCATGAGAGGGCCCTGGCGTCGCCCATAATTAGGTATTTGGGTTAGTGCACGGTGCTAATGTATCGGGCCAAGTTGGTATGCTTTCCCGCCCTGTATAACCCTGTTGTGAGCAAGTAAGAGGAAGCTGAGTCAGCAATGGAAACCAAAGAAAAGTGTGGAAAAACTAGATGAGGGAGTAAACGGAAGAAAAATATAACCTTTAATCAGAGGGTCATTTTTTTTTTTTTTAACACACCTAATTATGCATGCATCTGAGAGAAGGCGAAGAGTCGTTGCTTAGCTGAAATCTAGCTGGGAAGATTTCACAACTTTGTTTCTGAATATGTCTTATACATTTATAATGTTCCTCTGACTACAAAAGCAGCTGCTTCAGTGCTGAAATGTAAGTGAAAGCCAACAAGGCAATCATTGTCTCTTGAAAGCTGTCAGTGCTTAAGGCATCTACCCATCAACAGAACCCCTGCTGTGTTCTGTGCTGCAGGCGTTTATTTTTCACAGCAGATTTTTCTTTTTTTTGTTCCTCCCATCACACAGTCCCTCCTGAAAATGATGTTTGCGCGCCTGCCTGCGTGTGTCTGTACCTCATTGAGGCAGTAAATGACAAGCTGGCAGCATTGCAATTGACTCGTTCGCTGGAGGGACAATGCCGGGCGAATGTGCTGATGCTCGGCTAGCTCAGGAAAAAAAAAAAAAGTGCTGCAAAACAAATGCCATGGGTTAAAGGGACTGGTGTGACCGCAGCCTTGGACTGAGACGATGTCTGAAGGTTCGTGTGCAAACTTTTGCTGCCGGCTGCAGAAGGAGCTCTGAGGATGGGTGACAGGTTCATCAATGACAGGTGACATTATTTTGGATGACAGATGATGACAGATGACATTATTTTCGACTCTTACATAACCCGTCCAAGCAAATAGAATTTCATCCATAAAATCGACTATTTAGCTGGTTCATTCTTAGGATCACCTTAGCTGTTTTGTAAAGGCAGGGGAGGGGAGATAATGAAACACAGGTGCAGAACATTAGGGTGTCAGTGTTGCTTGGCCAACTGGTCATCATTTCTACCAATAAAAAAAGGTGGGGGTGGATGATGCATTTCTTTAAACATTGCTTATGCCATGGTCAAAACAATGAGCCCTACCAAGAGATTAAAACGTCAACTCTGAAATGCTCTTTTTGGCTCAACAGTTCAACAGTCATATGGTCTATGGAATAAAATTGTTCCTGAAGTTAGTGTTTGAAGTTGAGCTTTGATGCTGCGGTGCCATTAAATGGATGGCAGCAGCATGAACGGTCTGTTATTGGGGTGGTGTCGGGAGGCTTTGGCCACTCTCTGTAGAGATTTCCTGTTCAGGCAGTGATGCAGCCAGTCAGGATTCTCTTCACAGTGCACCTGTAGAAGATGCAATGTTCATCTTGGAGTTCATCTTGAGTCTCCTCGGTCTGTTCAGGAAGAAGAGCCACTGTCTTGCTTTTTAGTGATGATGATGTTTTAGGTCAGTCCTTGGTGATCTTCCTTCTTCCTGCACCCCCAACTTTTCTCTGACAGTGGTCAGAGTCGCAGTCGCGTCATCAGCAAACTTTTAATTCCAGGGGACTGAGTCCTTGGGGGAACTTTGTATTGTCCATAGACTCTTATTTAGTGTTAAATTGCTGAAAAACACTGTATTAAAAGAAAGTGGAATTTGTGAAGAGTGCTTTAACCTCTGTAGATCAAAAATAAAATTCAAATTAGCTAATTGATCTGGTTGTTTTGCAGCAAAAGTCTTATGTTTGATTTTGATCCAGCTTTCACTTATTGTACACATCAGAACAGATTGAAAAAATTGATTAAAGCAGGTTTTATTCCCTTTAATAACTGTTCCGTTCTTAGCCAATTAAATCTCGCCGCTCTGGGCAGTGAATATGTCTGTTTCCTATTTTCTCTAGACATTTAAGTTATAAAATAAGAAAAGACATTCTTCAAGTTGTATATAAAGGACCTTCACAAGAAGGTGCTTTGTCTCCTAAAAAATAGCACTGAGGTATCATCTGTGCAAGGATTCTCATATGACAAATTATGGGTTTCTCATCACACCATGTCCTGCATGGCATGCCGTGAAAAATGTAAAATGAGAAAAAAATTGTCTAGAAAGCCTTTGAACAGCATTTTCAATGTGATGGCCAAATTAGTCATCTGGTCCCCTAGCAACGGAGCACTTTGGGAGGGAGCCGTGTGCAGATGCTTGGAAATGAAGTTCACGTCAGTTTCTGGGATGCTCATTCTTTTTGTCCAATCTTCTTACAAGTCCTATACATAACATATTCACTGGATATTTCTTTAAAATATGCATAGGCCGGGTGCTTAAAACAACCAAAGGGCTATTCATTATTGACAATGGCCTCCTTTGTTCTGTCCAGTATCTCCTGAACATTTGGCACCAGTGTCTTAGTACAACAGAGCTGTCACTTTATTTCCAGGGCACCTAAGTGGAAACACAGATGGAGGATTTGGTGGCAGCTTAGTATCTTGGCTTAACTTTATAGACAAGTGTCACAATTCTCAAAATTAAAGCTATTTACCTTCCAATAACATTGTACAATTTTAGCAATATTATGCAAGAAGCCATTATTAATTTACAAGACTCAATGTTACCATGTTTGCATATTGTTTAAAAAACTTTATTAACATCATGATATAGTAATTTGATGATGGTAATTTTGGAAAGGTAACTGGTTTATTCCATTACTGTACTAGCTCATCGTCACAGCCTCTGTGTTCACAATATTAACATTTGTATTCACAATATTAGCAACACAATATTTGTAGCAACAGCCCAACAGGAAATATTGATGCAGCACAGTGGTGCAGTGTTTAGAACAAGTTCCTCATTGCAGGAAGGCTGCAGGTGCAAAGGTGGTTTTCCTGCGTTTACATTGATTTTTTTTTTTTTCTTCTGTGGGTATACTGGTAAACCCAGTCCAAAAACATGCACAGTTTGTTAATTTGCCTGAATGTATTTATGACAATAATTCACCAAATATTGTGACCCAAAGACAGACAACACAGTCCCAGTTTCCCCTGTGCTCCCACCAGGGGTCAAAGAAAGCCTTTTGTTTGAGCTCTTATTTCTTTTTTTTTTTCTTTTTTTTTTTTACAGGTTATAAAGTGAAAGCAACCAAAGATCTGTCTCAGCTAAAGATGCTTGAGATTCTCCAGATCCAAACACAAGAGCTGATGTTGCCACATAAAATTGCAAAAGTATGCACAGTTCATATCATTTTACGACTCCTGGGGCTATTGTCCCTGTTCCAGGCTAATACTTTTGGGGATGGTGCAGCTCAGATTTCCACAGATACAATGCTATTTTCTCAGTGTGACTCATCTTGTCTTTTGTTACTGCTTTTGTGTTACATTTTGAAATGTAAAATCTTGTTTAGTGGCCTCTTTGTTACCCCATTCTATTGTCCAGTCACCCATTTGACCTACTGTTGCCTTTTTAATTATAGAAAATAGTCGGAAAACAATGTAATGAGGGATAAGTGGCATGCTGTTTTGATGCAATCACCATTTTTCTTTTCTGGCTGTGACACAATTATCCCTAGAAATGATTTAAATCTAAAAAAAACTTTTTCTTTTTTTTTTTCTCTAGTCTGATATCTTCCATGAGAAATGTGTTTGCTCATTAAATTTGATTAGGCTATGCAGTATTTCAGGGCCTCAATCGCTTGCCCCTGTGGAAATCCTCTTTTTGAATTGGGGGAACCGCGCTCATTTCTAGCTGTCAAGCTGTTCGTTGCTGACAGTGATAAAACGCCTGAGCTGAGGGAGGGAGGGCCGAAAAAGAGACTTGGCCTCCTTGCTGTGTGTGCGGCAGTCACACAAATGCGGAGGGATTTGACAGAACGGAGAGCGAAACAAGTGAGGGGGGTAAGCGAATGGGGCCAATATGCCTGTGAGGAAGAAATTATGTTTTGCTGGGAGGAAGGAGAGGTGAAATGAAGAGAAATCATGATGACAGGAAGCAGGTGTATGAAAGGAAGGTATTATCGCTAGAAAGTCCTGTATTTATATACACTATAGAACTCTTAGTGATAAGTTGACCCCAGACTCATGTTTATATGGAAGTCTTTAAACTGGAGCCAGAGAGGGTCTGTGTTTGGTCATGCTCGTGTTCAGCGGCCCTTACAAGGATGAATGCTCATCTTTAGCCAGCCTTTTGCAAAATGATGCAAAAATTTGTAGGTTTCCTCCTTGGAGGTGTTGTTTGCTTTTGTAGTCCCTCTCACAGGAAATCAGT
Source organism: Pao palembangensis (assembly GCA_015343265.1). Taxonomy (NCBI): domain Eukaryota; kingdom Metazoa; phylum Chordata; class Actinopteri; order Tetraodontiformes; family Tetraodontidae; genus Pao; species Pao palembangensis. The sequence continues at coordinate 5,256,057 of CM027085.1, read as the reverse complement.
TATCTTTTTTGTGTGTATGATGGCATATCTAACTGTTTCGAGGTTTTATCAAAAATATTTTTAGATTTTGGAGCCTGATTTGAGTCAACAAGGACCTTTTTCATACATTTCATACAGTTTTAACCATTTTGTTAAGCCTGTTTGGACCATTTTCCTGGTGACCTAGTTAGATGCAAAAGAAGGTTTTATGTTGAGGTCTGCCTTTTATCCATGCACTTGAAGACTTTTGCAGTATATTTCAGACAAACTGCCTTTTCTCTGCTGAGGCTACACGAAGGTCTATGGTTTGTTATCTACATAAATTCCTTACTCTTGTTTTGTTTCAGTTTTTTTCTGTTGTGCATTTGAAGTTGTTGGAAATGCTGAGTGTGAGCAAAATGTACATTATAGATTAGGTAGACTGGATTATAGTTGCATTATCTTCAAAAAATATATTTTCTAATATGAGGGGAAAGGACTTTCTCAGAAACCAGTTTTACATTTTAGAGGTTCATCTGCAACCTGACACTGAAACAGAAGGATGTGTAACGTACTTACTAGACCAGTGTTTCTCAAACTTTTTTAGACCAAGGAACACTGAACCCATAAATAAACACTCACGGACCACCTGATTCTAACTAGCCCCCAAAACAATATGGTAAGTAACGACTGGGTGCTGGTATAACAGATGCATCAGGAAATATGCAATAAAGTGAATTATTTAAATCTTGGGAGTTCAAGAAACACTGATTTTACACTGAATTTTAAATATTCAAAATTTAAAAAATTTCAAATTTTAAAATGTAATTTGTTACGTGTCACCTTGCAGACCACTAGATGTCTGACCACTTTTTGAGAAACACTGTACTAGACGGTTATGGTCCACAGTTTCAATCCCATTTTGCCTTGGTTCTGGATGGACCTTCAAAGATTACAGAGAACTTCTTATTGTATTTCAAAGAGCTCATTTGGTGGCTGTTGATTTAAATAGAGAGATTGGTAGTGTACACACTGCTGTGAAAGGCACAGAAGGACCCAAACAGAGAGGAAGCAAAAGAAGAAGAAAATAATTCCATCAACATTCTGTGTTTGCTTTTTGGTGTTTGTCAAACAGTGGCATCAAGCAGGATTTTAAATATAGAAATGAAGAAAAGACAGGAGCCAGGATCACCTCATTGTCTCTGTGAAATGCCTGCTCAGAACAAGTGATCTAATAAGCCTCTTTTTCAATATTTTTCCACTATAAATAGTCATTACTTGTCATGACCAGGATTTGAGTCTAAAGCCTCTCAAGAATGGGCTCTGAAGGCTGACAAAGACTCTGACTAAAGCTCTGAAAGGGTTCTGCAGTTCCTATTTCAGGATTTTTCATTTCTGTTTTTGTTTGTCCTTTCATACCAGCTGCAGCTGATAGGGTTGATGGGCTGCCGTGCTCATCACATCTCATATTACATGCCGCCATTCCAAGGTGAGCAAATGTGTATAACAAAGCAGTGAGACTGGAGGAGAGTGTGCGGCAGGACCAGTGTGCCGCTGATGGCTTTCACGCCTCGGATTTTTCAACCTGTGGGGCTTTTATGGCCTGTGAGCATAACACTGGATGGTGAAATTACAGACAGCAATGCTGAATGTGTTTACAAAATTGAAGAGGTAGTCACGTACATGACTCATCTGTTATCTGCTGTTGTCAATTTCCTGTTGTTGTCAATACATCAGCGCAAAGGTGGGGCCTGAATAATGAATGGCTGAAGTTTGCATGTGCTTTGTCATGTTCGTCTTGACAGTTACAACCTTGTGTTGTCTTTCAGATGGCACCCCTGGTTCCCCTTGCATGTAAACACATGATATCGACTGGAATAAAGTGTTACCTCTTGTCTTGTATCTTCTTACTGAACGGATTCAAGTTATGTAAGAAACTGAACTAAAGCTTTGTTTTTTAAACAGTGATGATCTAATTAACTTTGGGTAGCTATGGCAGGCCTGTCTACACTCAGAGGCAGTATTCATGGGACCGGACCAGCACTGACTGCATTTTAAGAGCTAGCTAGTCCTCTTTAATGGTTTTACCAATCCAGTCGTATAGTCCCTATATTATATCTGTAGGAAACAACAAAAACCTATTTAAAAAAGCAGGGGCTTGCTAAAAATCTTTTCTAAATGTCTCATTGCATTCTTCATTCGTTAATACGATGATAATGATGATGATTGTTTGTTGTTGAATTTATATATAAAACATGCAGTTTTAATAGCATGGTTTTCATTCAGGTAATAATAACTAAAATTAACTTTAACTTGGCATGTTAACTTTTCTGGCCAAGCTGAATGTGATACACCTGTGTCATTAGACCATCACCCTTCTTATGTATTTGAAGCCTTTTGGTGCTTTTTGATGCACATCATTCATCAGTGAATGCTGCTTCTGTTGTTCTGTCGTTCAGTCTGATCTTAATGATTTTTCTGGTTTGGGATTCTGATTTACACCTTGCTGCCATTGCGTTTGGTTGCACGGACTTGACTGACTGGAAAAACTGCTTGAATTCAGTGCCTACATCCACAGATTGTATCACTGTCTGACCCTTGACATTAAAGGACCTTTGCAGTGATACATTTCATATTTAAATGATGCTGACTTTGGTATTTTTGTATATTCTGTTGCGATTCATTACGTTCACTTTCTAATTAGTTGTTGCACCCTGCTTGTTAAACCGTAGTTCTTCCAATTATGGTAGGCACTCTGGCCTCAGGTCCCATCGGTCCCTTGTGTTTCTGCCGCAGCCCTCCTTCACATGTGATTGAAGTCAATGACGTGAGAATCCATTGCCCCCTAATTGGATGTGGTGTGAAAGAGCAGCGCCGGGGCAGATTCTTGTCTTGAGGATTCCGTTGGGCATTCTGCAAAGCTTCAGTGAAAGCAGAGGATGTGGTTGCGGATAAGTTTTCTGAGCGCGTCTCGGCACTTTCTGTCATACATCAGCTTTTCAAAGTGATCTCACATAAAAAAAAAAAGAGTAACTGAGAGTGGGATCATTTCAAGCTGTTTTACTTTTATCTATTTATTTATATATATATATATATATATATATATATATATTTTTTTTTTTTTTTTTTATTTTTTTTTTTTTTGCCATAATGGGTGTTTTTTCAGGTGACTGAGATTTTTCAAAAGTGTTTTTCTTTCCATCAATGAAAACCTGAGTGTGTGAGCCTGCACACTTCAGCTTGGCGGCCATGGACATTTACTCCATGTTCTTTATGTTTTAATTGAATTTCATTTACAAAAAATTGTCTTTCAATCCTAACTAATATGTAATTAGTTAAGATTTTAATGAAAATACTGAGAGGCAGACAAGCACTACTGCAGGAGAAAAGATGAGTCTCATTTACATGTGTCTGATTTTTATTTATGGTGCAATATTCTAGATTACAGGACCCTGACAGGGGAGGAGGCCAGTACAAATACACTAGATTCTGACATTACTGTCAATTAAGAGGCCCAAATAACTCATAAACAAAAGCCAAACGTAAATAAATGTCCTGTTTGAGTTAAGATATATTCATTTTCAAAGAGTTTCTGAATTAAACCAATACCGTCAGAAAGCAATTATAGCTGCACAGCAACACTTCAGTACTGAATGGCCAAACTCTGAGAAGACATGAGCTTAAGAAACTAATAAGGCTTGTGGACACAAGTACAGTCTAACAGAGCGAACCAACCCTTCCTGTTAAAAAGCAATTGGGAAGATACGTTGTGAAGATTTTGAAAACAGCCACTCCATAGTGCGTAAACCCTCTCTTACACCCACAAACACCTCCGTCCACTCCTGTACAGCCCCCTCGTGTATCTCCATTTCACGCAACACTCTCCAAGGTGTCAGCGGACATCCACACACCGCTGTTCCATTCTTCACACTCGCTGTCCAGACTTCAGCAGCATGATTATCAGTTCACTTTTTCCAAAGGATAAACCTAAAGTGAAACAGCAGGGAAGACACACACGAGCTAGTTTTAACAGCACAGTAAAAGGGCATTAGCGCCATACAGGTGCTGAAGCTGCAGGGCTCCATCATTTAGCTTTAATCTCAAGAGAGTTTAAATGCTTCCTCCCCTCAGGGCTCAGTGGGCAGTGCTCCAGCCGAGGGGGGCGAGGGAGTGTTTTCTTACCTTTTTTTCAACTTCAGCAAGACCTAAAAGGGTTTAAGTGCTTAATCCCAATTAATCTGGAGTTTACAGAAATCCTTTATTGCTTTAGCGAATTAGTTTGGTGGCTTTAATCCCCTGACAATGAATGCAAGCATCAGTTTGCGCCAGAGTTACAGATTTGTACTTGTGTTCTTTTGGAACTGGTTTTCAAAAGCACTACTGAAGATTTACCCAATTTAAAATCAAAGATATAAATAAATAAATAAATTAAAAAAAAAAAAAAAAAAAAAAAAAAATATATATATATATATATATATATATATATATGCATACATAATGCATTCCATACTGCTGCATCAAAAATACAACACAGCGTGTGCCGTTCATAAAAACATTATTTTGCTTTGAATTGTAGCATTGCTACAAAATCCCCAAGATGTCTCAACAGTCATGCAGTCAATGCTACAAGCATCATAAGCTCCACAGGAATAAATGTTGACATCTGAGTATTTGATGCAAGAATTTTGCTTTCCAATAAAGGGCAAAATTGCAAAACCCAGAGTACATACTGTTTTTCCAAGATTGCCGTGAGCAGACATCAGTTTCTAATACTTGCTGTCTGATATCTTACACACAGTTGTTCATCAAACCATAATTGTTGCCTCAACTTCCAAGTATTATGCATTTAGGATTATTTCCAGAAGAAGCATTGAAGCTGACTGGGAAATCCTGGATTGAATATTTGAAAAGAACTACGATTTAATATTCATGCTTTTAATCAAATAAATGTGTCAGACTCCTCCAGCCCTGGAGGGTGCACCGCCATTTAAAAATGCAGAACCCCCATTGGTTTAATGTTCTGCTTTTAAATGATAATTAACATTTTTTATGGCACAGCGTATAATTGCAGATGATGGGAATTAATCATATTATCTTAATTTTGTAGGGACGCAGACGTGTCCAAACAAAGTAGAGTGTACTCAGGCACATCAAATTAAGCCCTGTTATGTGAGACTTCATCTTCCTCACTGTATCAATATCATTAGTTATTCTGCCCTGTTGAGCAGGGACACTGTGGGAGTTCAAAATGTTCCCCCTGTCTCCCTCCCTCATCTACAAATGACAATAAAAAACAAGTAAACAAGGATTAACAAGCCTCTGCTTCAGATTTAGCCAACAAATCTTTCAGAATACACTGTAAACAACTGAACGCCCATATCATAATCTCTGTCCTCCTGATATTATTTCAGACAAATCAAAAGGAAAAACAACAGATTTGCATCATCGGGTGACAGAGTTGACTGGCTCTCCCAGGCTCACTTGACTTGCCGGTGACCTTTTTCAGAAAAAGCTCCAAAACACCTTCTGAGATAACGTCTGAGTCACGGTGTCAAAATCAAAGGGAGACGAAATGCATGGTCTACACTCACAGCCGGCATTTACACACACCCTGATGAGTCAGAGTGGCTGCGACCTGAATGGAGGAATTTCATTTTTCACCATAAACGGGACTAAATCTCCTCAGAGTGGCGCGCTGTTAAGATAAGGTCATACAGAGAGTCAGCAGTGAGCAGGAGCATCCATTCACCCTAAAAAATATATCAACTTGGTAGCAGCTAATCAACAATATCCAGAGACCTATGTCATCCTGTGATATTTTTTAGTTTTATTTATTATTTTTATCAAAAAATAGAGATCTTTGAATAAATAGCTCAGCTCAAGGACCTTGAGTGCAGCTCCCACTGCCATGTTAACACACTGCATAAATGAAGGGCTGTCCGCTTCAAGGTGGCTCAGCTGGCAACTGTGCATTAGTTTTAATCCTGGCCAACTGTAACATCCGCATCAGCGTACAGTCGATGCGTAACGAAAAGTGGGACAAAGAAAAAAAAATACAAAAGTGCAGATGTGCTAACAATGTGTAGCCCGGTGTGAAACAAGGCTAAAATAACTTGTTTCTCCCACACTGCACTCAGGCTTTCTATAGCAGCACCTTGTTGCCTCTTTTTTCCTGTTTGATACATCTGTGCTTCTCAACTTGTAATGATAATGAATAGCTAATCACAGTTTCCAAAGCGCCAAGAAAACAAAACATCAAAAAAAGAGAAGAAAGTCTCTCATTATCCCAGCAATCTGAGAAAATAGCCAAAAACATCTTGCAGCGAGGAGAGTGTGACTATTATCTACCGATTCGAAAGCATGAGAGGAGGAGGCGACTGTCGCCTTTTTAGTGTGGATGTGAGGTGAGGGCGACTCAATGCAGAATTTATTTGAAGCCATGATGATTCAACCCAAAAAAACTGTTAAATTGTCAAAGTGCATCAGCTCTGTTAACTGTAGATCTTTTATCAGTGTGAAAAGGCCAACCCATTCTGAGGCATGAGTCTGTTCTTTTCAGAGTCAGTCACCTTTGACATCAGGTTATGACTTTCCAAGATCACTGACTTGGCCTTTTACACTCGTACCTGCTTGACTCTACTTGGTTTTCAAAATTCTCCATTAGAGGTTTTTCATAATTTACTCAGTGGAGGTTCAAAACGTGCTGAGTTGCAACAAGAATGACATCTTTGTCAGTGAGTCATGAGAGCTGTCAGAGGAGAAGCAGAAAGAGCCTTAGATTTACTTTGGATTTAGTTGTGGTCTCCAGTTTGGGCTACCCCATTTCCCACAATGCCATCTATTATCGGAACCACTTCTCCAAAATAGAGACTTCAACCCTCACATCTATACATTAGCTTTGTGATTCTAATCTGGTTTCAGTCAGAATGTCCAATAAAGCTGTTCTGTGACATCCCTTAATGCCTGATCCAGACACAGAAAGTACATTTTAACATCTGTTTGAGATGCACTGGCCATCAATCTGGCTCCAACAAACCACGAAGTCTTACACAAAGCAATGAAAGCCCCTGACAAATGGGATTGACCTAGGAGGCTTCCACTACATGCCAGAAGATTAATGTCGAGATTAAACTAAAGCGTGATCTCACATTAACCATAATCTGCACCTTTAATGTATACATTTTATTGGACACAAACAAGACGCTGTCTGGCTCTCTTACTCTGGACAGGGTTTTACTCCACACCCTTTTGTAGCCCGTGCATTCCCTCTTCACCACTTGACCAGATGACTGCCTTTTCAGCTCCCCCTGCTTTATTGTTACCTTACTGCATGTGGTGTAATTACTATTGACATCCTGATGGAAATCAAACTGGCTAGCCCCATCCCTGGGGGCTCAGCTGGTTCACTGTCAGACCATAAATAAACTCTGCCAAGAACCACCCTCCGCTGACCCGCCGTCTGTCCAGACGAACGGCTCAATTCAATCGAACAATAACGTCAAAACTTCTCAGAAATGCATCCCTAAATTAGATTTGGCACCGATCACCACAGTTGCGCTTGAACACTGAAAGCATTTGATGTCACACACAATTTACTAAACCCTTTTTTTTCTTTTTTGGAGGAAGTAAACATCTGATCACAGCAGATGGAAAGTTGCTTTCTTTTCTACTGTTGATCAATCTTGTCTTTGCTGTATGAGACTTGAAATGAAAGAAAAGAAAAACATCTGGCACCATAGATCACTTTTACTCAACATTGTTGCTCTGTATAAGTAATTTGTTTGTTCAGTAACTATTTGGCTTTAAATGAACAGCAACAACACCATCCAGAACAATTACTGGATAATGTACAGCTACAGGGCCCATGACGGCAGGTACTGTATGTCAGCAGTTCATGCTAATTAAGTTAGACTGCACTTCAAACACTTAGTGCAGGTAAGGAAACATGTTTAAGCCTGGGGGAGGTGAGAGGGGGAGCAGAGTTAAACCACCTTCATGGATCTTAAAGAACTCACAGCCTCACTACAGAGGTAGATGGTCACAATCCTTTTTTCTGAATCATTACACAGATAAAACAAATGAGACTTGACAGTAAACGATGTGATTAACAGGGTTCTGACCCAGTGCTCCCCTCTGTGTTGAGCTGAACCCGCTACAGATCGTGGGGCAAACAAAGTTTCCTGCATCAGTGAATTGTCATGTTGCCTGCAGCTGAGGCTTTTACTGCATTTTCCTAATCCTTTTCCTGCCTCAACTAAAAATGCATGCGCAGCACAGTCGGCGTTCACAATAACCCCAGCCCTACTCTCACTCTGATGTTTCAAAAGGCAGGATTCCCCCCCCTCCACGGTTTCCAGCACATGCCACTGGGAGACTCGTGCAGTTTTCTGAGCTATAATAAGTCATCAATGATGTTTATGAGCTGTAAAAGCTCTCAGTGGGCTGACAGCCTCCACCATGTGTATAAACTTTATTATGAAACCATCTAAGGGGAATTTAGAGGGGAATTTTTGAGTTTATTTACAGGTTTATAGACAATAGCTTGAATACCATCAGGGAGAAGTCTATGTGCTACATCAGGATGTACAGGACGTTGATATGTTTTGACACAATGTGAAGCAAAATTTTGGTTTGTAAAACAGAATTACTTTTTGTGGAGTCATGTTAGCGAGTCAGTGAATAAACCGGATGAAGAGAGCATTCATGTGGTGCACCATGTTAGCCTGTCTGGAGTCAATGGCCTGAACACATTAAAGAACAGTTTAGTTTGCTACATAGTACTGCAGCTTCTGTTATTGATTTAGTGCATACAAGCCTTTCCCACAGCACTGCAATAGGCTGGCGACCTATCCAGGGTGTACCCCGCCTCTCGCCCCTTGACAGCTGGGATAGGCTCCAGCAGACCCCTGCGACCCAAAGTGTGGATAAAGCAGGCACAGAAAATGGATGGATGGATGGAAGCCTTTCCCACCCATTGAATCTGAATCAATGTAGTTGTGCCACTAAAATCATAATCTATGTTTTAATACTGGGTTGCATTCAGAAGACAGTCACATGGTACTTGCACCAGACTATGTCTAAGAAATGAGCCTCAAATGTACCTTAACATGATACAGCTAAAAAAGAAAAAAAAAAAAAAAAACACTTTATTCCATCTTAAATTCAGAGATGCAACTCTTTCCTTCAACATTTATCAGTGGGATGAAACATTAAGGAAATGTAATCAAGGTTGACTTTATTAATTATTATCTAATACACATTGGCCATATCAACTAAACTGCTTAATGTAAAGCATTAGTTCGATTTGTGAAAGTTGCAGTTTTTATTTAATTATGTCTCAGAGGTTCCATCACCGATTCCCCAAATGATTTAATCAAAATCTAATAATTTGTCTTTGTCCTTCTTCCAGTATGAATCCTATAGGGTGTGTAGAATGAAACATGCTGGTACACGTACTGTACATGTACCAGCAAAAGCAACAGCTTCCTCTTCTAACTTCACGAAAAGTACTGTAGGACTCTTTTACCATCTTGTGGCCATTTTGTACCATTGCATCCTGCTTACCTCCAGTAACGTCACCTACAGAAAGGCGTCCCGCTATTTCACGCATCATTAAGTTGCATCAACTCCTGACAGTGAGGAGGATAATTGGATTTTAAATGAACACAGCTCTTAATTTGTTACAGAGACTGATGGGGATTTTCGATGCGTGCACCGGCCCTGGATTAATGCGCTCTCGCACGACTCATCCATGGTTCCTGTCCGCACATTTGCTCGTGTGTTTACACATGGGACAAACACTGATGAAGGACTTTGATGAGCCTTTTACTTTTAACATTGTAAGGTCATTATTAGTATTCCGAGGGGTCTTCCTGAACTGTGGATCATACTGTATCTCCTGCTCAATCAGCAAATCAGTGACAATTTGTGTACCCTGGTGACTGGATTATAACCACAAAGTTTGCTATCGTCAAAGATTCAACCACCATAAATAGAGTTTTTACACAGGGTTTGTTTTTTTCTGTGGGGAGTCAGAGGTATTTGTCTGGTTTTGTTTTATCATGTTCAACTGGCACTGAAATGGTTGCTGACTGAGAGTGAAGTTATTGTTATCATGATCAGCATCTCTAATTTACAGGCCATGGTTCTCAGATGTTGCATTGCCGGTTCTAGATCAAAGAAAAGTAACTTTCCCAAGTTTAGAAGGTCAAATGAGTTCAATAGTTCTATTTGAGTCATGGCAGTGATTAAAAACACTACAAAACAGCTTTGTCATAGTCCTTAAATAACCTGAACCAGTGGGAACTCTTTCATGAAGAATTATATTCTTGGTATCTCCTTTTGGTTGGATTCTTCAATTTTTCCAGCCCCTCGTGACCTCATGCATCGCATATGAAGAACACACATCACAACAACACACGTTTCCTGTTTTCCTGATCCTCCCTGCTCCCTCCTAGAATGAGCTGACCCTCCCTGATGAAAGGTCTGAAGTCACTTCCTTGATCTGTGTATAACACGTCATACTAGCTAGCTTATATGCAATATTTTGCCAATCCAACTGTAGGCGAATCAGCGGCGATATGGACAAGAAGGGGACAAGGAAGACGCACCCTGGACAACAGCAGTTATCATAGGGCTCTTTGTTGGTGTTGTCTTCAGGCTGTTGTAACGTATTTTTATCACAGTATCCATTAGTAATTGTAGCTGGCTGACAGTAAAAATGCTGAAGAATTTGAAGAAGTATTTGTAGCCGTATGTGTAATTTTTAATTTTGCTAATTTTGCATTTTGCTGTCTGCATTATTTTCTGTAAGTTTTCATTTTTCCTACATTTTAATTGTGTATACTTCCTGAATATCCTTTTTTTCATCCCATTAACAAACCACTCAAATTTTATTTATTTATTTTCTAGTAATGTTATAATATCAAATTCTCATTTTATAAATGAGCAAAATCTGAGCCATGCTTGTAATTCGCCATAAATACCGCTCGATGGCGACAAAGATTGATCATTCAAAAAGTTTTACGTGTCTTTGTATTCGATGTAAAGGTCATTTTATACTGTATGAGCATGCACCTATATGATGTTAAAACCCCTGTAGAGACGTTTTCTTTCTCACAGAGTTATCTACAGTTGTGAACAATTCCTGCCTTCTATTCTGAGTTGTTGCTGGACTCGTGTGCGTCTGCGGAGCTGCTTCCATTTAACTTTGACTCTAGTAAGATGAATTGCTCTCTGCATTGCTACTCCTTGCTCCTGTCTGTATGCAAGTACATTGCTGCAACAGAATACATGGTGGCAAAAGGAGATGACATTTAAACACATGTGTTTGTGTGAATTTCCCTGCTTTGGAATTATGTTTTTATCTTCCTGTGATTTCTGTTTCTTGACCTTTCTAGTTATGTAAATGCCGAGCAGCCGCCTCGTGAAAACAGCTTTCCACTAAATGCTGCTGACATTATCTTCCTCTGCATATTTTTTTAACATCCATAAATGAAAGTTGAAACACCCACACATCATTTTCCGTTTGAAGAGTGCCTTTTCTCTCATTTTTGATTGGCTGTACCACATCTTCACATTAAACCTATGCCATATCTTCACATTAAACCTCTTGTTTAATTTTTCCACTGTTCAAAGAAGAATCCTGCTTTTATTTTTGAATTTAAGATGAAAATGTCTTTAACATGAATTGGTTTGCAGAAGTACATTTTGAACCTGTTTCAATTGACAGTCAAACACTGAAGGCATTTAACCAGGCATGCAAAAAAGAGATGAAGGCTTCCTGCATTCGTGAGGGACAAATAAATATATACCCTCCTCATCTACATTCCTCGGATGATTGTGCCACTTTGGTTCAGACACAGAGAGATGCGTCAAAACAGAAGACAGTCAAATTTAATGCCGCACTGAAATCAAATATTAAAATAGAATGTGACTTATTTACATGAACATCATCGAAGGCTTTCTTTAGTGCTGCTGTTGCCATGGAAACATATTAATTAGCCAGGAACTCAACTGACAGGCAGTTCACCAGTCTTTGCAGGGGAATGAATTGCAGTATTTTTGGAAAATTAATATAAAGCTCGAAAAGCCACAATGAAGGTTTTTGATAATAATGATATGCATTTGAGTGGAGGTTAATGATTGTAATTTGTCACAAACACAATTGTATGGAGCATAGGATGTTATTCAATAAACGTTATTATTATTAACGTTATTCAGAATTTTGTTTATTAATGTCGATCATCAGGTTGTATGGGTTTGATGACTCACTGAGAGAAAAGAGTGAAACAGCGCTTCCCTCTGTTACAAGAGCGACATGACAGGCGCTTCCTCATTAGTGGAATAAAAGTTGAAACGGAGATGATGTCATTGACTTTTCTTCTGAGCAAGAGTCTGTCCTGTTGTCTCCACTGACCAACAACAGTACTGACAACACTGGAGGCAACAAATTCAAGGTCTCTATACTAATTAGTATAATTAGCAACACGTGTTGATAGGAGACACGCAGAGCTGACAAAGTTTTCAATGCAAGGATATTGTTTACCCGGAGAACAACACACAAGAACAGGGGAGAACAATCAGCAGCACATCAAAGTACGTAGACCTTGTTCAAATTGTTTTTAGTGCTGCTTTATTTGTTGTCATTGGCTGTGAACGATTGTCTGCCGGTTTTGTTATTGGGGCTTTAATTATTGTTGGGTGCATGCTGAGGCTTAAGATATGTATAGAGAGAGAGATATGTGTGTGTGTGTATGTACACATGAGACAAATGTATATATGTACACATTATATGTATGCCATTCCACCGTTTGACTCCATGTGGCTGGTTTTGATTTCAAACTGAGCTTTTTCAATTGCTAATGTTGACAAGTTTTTTTTTTTGTGTGTGTGTGTGTGTGTGTGTGGATGTGTGTGGATGGGGTGGGGGAGGGGGTGTAGATTTGAGTTGAAAATCTGAGATTTTTCACTGCCGTTATTGGTAACACATGGACTGCACTCTGTAAAGAGCACAGAAGCGATGCTGGTCGCCAGGCCCTGTGGGCTGGGCTGGATATATCTGGCTTGTAGTCGGAAGTCGTAGTGGAGGAAAAGTAATTTTTCACAAATGTATGCAGTAACCATGTTTTAGTTTGTTAAAGAAATCTATTTAAAATTACAGAAATATTTGTTCTGGCCATCTTTGGAGAATTCCGAGAATTCATTCTAGGATGAAATCTGATCTACAGTGTCCCCTCCCCCCTCCATTGCAGTGTAGTGTTTCTTGCAAAATGAAGGGTTATTTCTGGGACTTTTAATCTCTCCATTTTGAGTCTATTACTGGCACATCCAGGACGTAGTACCTCGCCAGGGTGCTGCAGGGAATGTTGTTTTCACAGGCAGGAACTAAATATAAAGTCTGAAACTTTACTAACTCACCTGTTTGCTGTAAATCAGCAAAATCTTTCTTGCCGAGCAAAATAAACCACCACCAAAAGAGATCATCCCCCCCATTATGGTGGCGCTGCTCCTCTCCAAGCGTACCATGCCTGGCTCATACCTAACCCACTAAGTAGCGCTGCAAAACAAGGCCATAAAGTGGGCCTGTGGTGTCGGCGCGTGTAAAATAGATGGAGACAGATGGAAAATTTAATGGGAGTAAAGCTCTTTCAGGTCTGTGCTTGGCAGCCCACTCCAGCATGTGGGAGGAATCGGAGGGAAGGAGCAGATTGGTAATGACTTGTAAGGGAATTGCAAGTACGTCTGCACGCCGGGCAGGCAGATTTCCTTCAGCTGGAGGAGTTGGGCTTTAGTCAGCGAGAAATTAGAAACGGTCACGGCTATTAAGGGAGAGAATGGCGCTGATACCGAGAGCAGCTTGTAAATAAATCCGCGATGGCTTTGGGTGTTGGAACAGATCCATTTTGACGGTCTTAAAGGGGACTTAAATCTAATTTTCATGACTACAGCACTGTAAACAAACAGCGTTTCTTAATATCTCTCTGGCTGAACTGTCGGCCTCAAGAAATCACGTCCATTATGAGCCAGTGAATCTTGCATTTACTGTTGAGACCTTTTTTATTGAAAGACGCAAACTAGAAGGAATGACAGCAATCTGCTTAAACCTTATGGCACAGCTGCTTTTCCAATAACTAATTATGGACATGAATCCTTGGATTTTTTTCCATATTGGTATGTCGACTCATGCAGGTGAACAAATATTACACTTGCATGAGGTCTTCTTTTTAGGCTTTCGTATAGACAGAGGATTTGTGTTTATCAGAGTAAATGTAATTTGGTATGCTGTGTAGATGATAAAACCTAACATGACATAGTATTATCATGGTCGCATGACCTGTGGTGTCAATTTGGTGACATTTGTTACTAAATGGCCAGTAAAGGCTGTTTAAACTCTGCAGATGTGTTGAAATGATGCTTGCTGTATTGGGCAGAGGCCATGATGGAACACTTTACTGTCAGAAGATTGATTTAACAGTATTTTACAGTATAGTGAATCGGCACACACACACACAACCATGCCTCCACTGTAGTGAAACAGCAGAGGAATGGAGTAGAGGCATGGTTGTGTGTGTCTGTGTGTGTGTAGATTCTCACTCATCCAGGTCATAGTTATCCAAAGTTAGATCTCTCTGTGTGCAACTGGGACTGTGTGTGTGTTGTAGTACTGGCAACTGTGTCTGATTGGTGGTGGTTAAGAGGAGGCCCCCCACTGACCAACAGGTTTATGTGCTCTTGAAACATTTCTGAGAGCAGAACACCTCGCCACTCCAGTCAGTATCCATTCACTTCTGTCGTCTGTTGAAGTATCTGATGCGTTCGTGCGTCCTGCTAGCTCTATTCCTGACTTCTTTTCGATAGAGGTTTGGCGCTGCTTCTATGTCGCAGTAAAATAATGGGCGGTTGCTCATGTGGATCACAGATGTCTGACAACAAAAAATAAATAAATCAACATTAAATCATGCATCCCTGTCGCACAAACATGCCAGGAAAGGCATTCTATGGATTGGGTGAGGGTCTTGGTAATGTATTATGCATGTGAAAGTCCCCACAAAGACAGAAATACGAAGGTGTGTGTCCCTATTATCTTTTTATGGTTAATGGATCAGATCCCTTTATGGGTGTACGGCAGCCTGACTTTTGAGAATCCACCTGCAGGGGGCGATCAGGATGTTTGATGTTCCATTGCTCTGGTTTTCTTGGAAATACTAAAACCACTCTTGTGATAATGAGATATTTTGTGTATTACGTCTTTCTTTGGCGTCGCACTTCTAAGCTGTGTTTGTCACTCCTGTATTTTCCACCAGTGAGGGGAATATTACAGGAATAATAAAAGCCAGGAACGGAAAGGAAATATAATGGCTGTGATGCATTTCTCCCCTGACTCTGAGGTTTCTGGCGTATTTGTAAGACGCATTAGTCGTCCCAAACATCATCATATGTAAATATTACCAGTGCACTTTGGGAGTTGGTACATGATGGAGTTTCCATCTTTGAAAAAGAACAATATGGGAATGATTCAAAGTACAAGCTACATACTTGACATCCACATCAAGAATATGTGGATTGTTTTAGATTTTTATTTTGCCATTAGTCTCATTATAGTTCATATATCTCAGACATTGGTTCCATACTTATGCATTGGTTCCATACTTTTGGTTATTCCTCTTATAAAGTTCTTGATTTGAGTTTTATGTCTGAATTCTCTTATCTGAATGAGCTGCACCTTTATGGCTTCATTCTTCACCTTTAATCATGCTTTCATGGAAACAGCCTTTTTAATAAGCACATTTATTTAAACAAGTCAAGTTCTCCTTTCTTCACTTTTTGTGTCTGAATAAAGCTTCCAGGAAATGTAGAAAATTTCAATTACAAGAAGATGAGACGGGTTAGAGGGAAACAGGCAGAGCACAAACTTTATTACATCCTTTTAACATGAAGCGCCTCTGGAGGGGCAGAGATGATGGATACTGTGTATTACTGCGTGTGAATGCTGGGGTTGACTTTTCCTTTAAGGGTCAGTCTGTTGAAATGTGTTTCTAATACAATTACCAGTTTGGTGCCGCAATACACTCCCTGACTGCTGTTATGTCCTGTAACGATTTCTCATCCATTTTGATACCTTTTAGTTTATTTTTTTAATTAGACGGCCACCTATGGTGTTTTTCACTTTATAACTGGCCACATCGGAGCGACGTTAGGACAGCAGGGGGTGGTATCAAAATACACCGTGTGCACAATTATTAGGCAAGTTGTATTTTTGAGGATTAATTTTTTTATTGTACAACTACAGTGCTCTTTGTCAATCCAAAATGTTAAACCTTCAAACCTGAACATTTAAGTAGTAAAAGTGAAGTTTTGGCTTTAAGAGTATCTATTATGTAAATACTATTAGTGTGCAGAATTATTATGCAAATAAATGAAAAACAAAGATTTTCCCATCTCACTTGTTTGTTTTTTCATCTGTTAAAGTGAGATTAATAAACAAACTCAAAATTTACAAATAAACATTTCTGAAATTAAATAAAACCTCAGTGACCAATATAGCCACCCTTCTTTTCGATAACAGTCACAAGCCTTCCATTCACGGAGTCAGTCAGTTTCTTGTTCTGGTCAGAATCAACTTTTTGTGCAGCCGCAACCACAGCCTCCCAGACACTGTTCAGAGAGGTGTACTGTTTACCTTCAATGTAAATTTCCTGCTTAAGAACGGCCCAGAAGTTCTCAATAGGGATTAAGTCAGGTGAAGAAGGGGTCCATGTCATTAGTTTTTCATCTTTAAGGCCTTTACTGGCCAGCCATGCTGTGGAGTACTTTGATGCATGTGATGGAGCCTTGTCTTGCATAAAAATCAGTCTTCTTGAAAGATGCAGACTTTTTTCCTGTACCATATAAAAATTGGCAGTAGGTCTGAGAGTTGATTTTGAGTCCATTTTCAACCTGAAAAGGTCCAACTAGCTCATCTTTAATAATACCTGCCCATGCCAGTACCCCACCTCCACCTTGCTGGCATCTGAGTCGAAGTAGAGCTCTGTGTCCGTTACTGATCCAACCACGGGCCCATCCATCTGGTCCTTCAAGAGTCACTCTCATCTCATCAGTCCACAAAACCTTTGAAAAATCTGTCTTCAGATATTTCTTGGCCCATTCTTGACGTTTCAACTTATGTGTCTTGTTCAGAGGTGGTTGGGTTTCAGGCTTTCTTCCTTGTGTCTGAGAACTGAACACCTCGTACTTCTTGACACTCCAGGTAGGAGCTGTTGCAGCTGTGGAATACGGCAGCACTGGAGGATAATGGGTTCCTGGTAGCTTCATGTTTGATTCTTTTCAAATCCTTGGGGGTTAATTTGCGTTTCTTCTTCTCGACACATTTCTTGCGACCTTGTTGACTATTTGCGACAAAATGTTTGATGGTTCTGTAATCACACCCCAATATCTTAGATATTTTAAGACTGCTGCATCCCTCTGAAAGACTTTTTACAATTTTTGACTTTTCAGAGTTAAATCTTTTTTTGGCCCATTTTTCCTGAGAAGAATCTGCCTAATAATTATGCACACCTTGATATAGGATGTTGATCTCCTTAGGCCACACCCTCCCTCGTTACACAAATACACATCACCTGATATGCATTACATCCAATAAGCATTCAAGTTTATACAGCTTGGAGATGGAAATGATGGATACAATGATGATATGGTCAAAATACTCGCTTAATTGTGCACACAGTGTAAATGGCCCTCGAAATAATTGGAGAGAACCTGTTTCAGAGGCAGATAAGTGATCTTCAACTATAATACAAATGAATATTCCACTGAAGAAGAGATTCACCCTTTGAGGTGGAGGACCCTGAATGTATCGAGCAATTAAACTGGAACAGAAAAGCTTTTCTATTCCAGTTTGTGCGTGTGTATACTGAACAAAAATATAAACGCAACACTTTTGTTTTGCTCCCATTTTTCATGAGCTGAACTCAAAAATCTGAAACATTTTCTATATACACAAAAGACCCATTTCTCATAATTATTCACAAATCTGTCTGAATCTGTGTTAGTATGCACTTCTTCTTTGCTGAGATAATCCATCCCACCTCACAGGAGTGGCATATCAAGATGCTGATTAGACGGCATGAATATTACACAGGTATGTCTTAGACTGGCCACAATAAAAGACCACTCTAAAATGTGCAGTTTGATCACACAGCACAATGCCACAGATGTCGCAAGTTTTGAGGGAGCGTGCAATTGGCATGCTGACTGCAGGAATATCCACCAGAGCTGTTGCCCATGAATTGAATGTTCATTTCTCTACCATAAGATGTCTCCAAAGGCATTTCAGAGAATCAGACTACGTGAAACCACACCAGCTCAGGACCTCCACATCCAGCACGATCACCTCCATGATCGGCTGAGACCAGCCACCCGGACAGCTGCTGCAACAATCGGTTTGCATAACCAAAGAATTTCTGCACAAACTGTCAAAAACCGTCTCGGGGAAGCGCATCTGCCTGCTCGACGTCCTCATCGGGGTCTCCACGTGACTGCAGTTTGTAGTCGTAACCGACTTGAGTGGGCAAACGCCCGCATCCTATGGTGTCTGGCATGTTGGAGAGGTGTTCTCTTCATGGATGAATTGTGGTTTTCACTCTTCAGGACAGATTCAGGCAGACAGCGTGTGTGGCGTTGTGTGGGTGAGCAGTTTGCTGAGGTCAGTGTGTATCGAATGGCCCATGGTTGTGGTGGGATTATGGTATGGGCAGGCGTTTGCTTTGGACAACAAACACGGGCGCATTTTATTGATTACATATTGAATGCACAGAGATACAGTGACGAGATCCTGAGGCGCATTATTGTGCCATTCATCGATGACCATCACCTCATGTTGCAGCATGAAAATGCACAGCCCCATGTTGCAAGTATCTGTACACAATTCCAAAATTCTCACTGCACGTCACCCATTGAGCATGTTTGCGATGCTCTGGATCGGCGACAGCGTATTCCAGTTCCTGCCAATATCCAGCAACTTCACCACTGAAGGACAGTGGACCAACATTTCACAGCTAAACTAAACTACTGTTAACTATCTATATATCTATATATATATATCTATATATATATATATATCTATATATCTATAGATATATATATATATCTATATATCTATATATATATATATATAAAAAATATGCACACACAACAGTGCAAATAGCAGGTAAATGAGGTATGAGCAGCAACAAAAGTAGTTCAAATGAGCCAGGATAAAGTGAATAGTGCAATACTGACATTGGTATATATGTGTGTGTGTGTGTGTATATATATATATATATATATATATATATATATATATATATATATATATATATATATATATATATATATATATATATATATATATATATATATAAATTTGAGTTTTCGGAGTATTTTTTGTAGCTCTTCAGACATAAACTTTGATTAAAGAGATTTTAGACTGAGGGTCCGGAAACAAAATCTGCTCCAAGGAAGCAAAGGGAAAAAAAAAAACAAAAACGGAAAGCTTGGAAAACAAACTAAAGCCACACTGAATTAGTTGCAGCTTCTGGAACCTGCATCCACTCACTTTTTGATGCTCGCTGTCATATCCAAAAGGCCTTTTAGACGAGGAAGTGTATTCTCCAGTTAATCAAGCTGGCACTCGAATAAATCATTTAACGCAGGCAACACTATCAATAAAATGAAACTGTCCTAATTTGGGAGGGGGTAAACAAATGTTAGATGTTCAAAAGCAAGAGCTCAATGCTAATGCAAAAAACTCATACCTAAATTAGACACCGGGCGGCGCTGTTTAACCAAAGGACGTGCAGAGGCAGCGATACTAGAGGATTGAGCAGGGACACGATGAGAGTACAGAAGGCAAGAGGAAAAACATAAGAGTGTAGAGGAAAGAGAGGGGAGAAGGACAGGAGGGACAACCTCTAGGATTTGGGAAATTATCAGAGAGGAGAGCTAATCACACAGAGGAGAGAACGGGGCATAAATGTGCTCCAAATATCACATCACCCCTGCCTGCTGTCTTAATTACATCCTGTATTACCCTGCAACTGGGTCAGATATGTTTTTATTCAGATATGAAGCAAATATTAAAGAGAGAGCCGTCATGATTTTAACTGAAAACCTGTAGAGCTTCGAACAAAGGTCAGGCCGTAGAGCAAGACACAGCTTTACATTCTTCTTTTCAATGAACCTCACAACGGAAACGTTCCTGCTGCATGACGTGTGTGTGGGTGTACCCTCCACTCCCCAGGACAGCAGTCGAGTCGTGTTCCGTCTTTCGATGAGAGCACATCTGAACAGCTTGTCAGCCACATGCAGGGGTCTGCAGATGGAAAACACACCAGTGAGCGCGATTCTGCATGGTGACAGGGGGATGATGTAGTGCAGGGCAACATACACACATGGGCGGCCAGGTTGGAGCAGCAGCGCAGTGCGACGGGTGGGTTGGATAAAAGATTAGCTGGTTGTCAAATTAGAGTGGCCCGCTTGTAGGCACAAATGTGTGATCACTGCAACCCCCTCCCCCCCATGACTCATGCATAAATCAAAAGTGTTGAGAACAACAGTGGCGCCAGTATTCTGAAACGTCATCAATGCGGCGAGCACAAATTCAGACATTTGCTCCACAGCGCATCATCTCTATGTGACGCTCGTGATATCTGAAGGCAGAATTCTCACAAAGACCTCACAATATTTGTACAGTTAAAAATAAGATCTTCAGTGAGCAGATGTTCACAACCTGCTTTCGAAAATATTTTGTTTTTTACCAAGAAAATACTCAACCAGCTCAAGGCAAGTAAGTAGTATATGTAGTATTTCTTTTGAATTCCACTCTTTCACAGTGTTTCAGTGACCTTTTTAAAGTAAAATAAATACCCCCCAAGTCTAATATATTTTATGTGGCGGAAAGTGTATTTAGCTGACTGTTGACAACTAAATTAAGATCAATAGCCCATGGCACTTAACTGTATTGCATTTTCGATTTCTTTTGAGATAAATTCTGCAGCCTTGGTTTATCTTAATCATTGTTATAACATTTCATTGATACAATTTAACTAAGCCGTACAGTTTTCTCCATGCGGTATGGAGGCCACAGGACAAGTGTTTTTATTTTCCCTCCCTGTTGCTAACATTCTGGAGGCACGTCTTCTAAAGGTCTCAGTTGGTAAATGTCAGGACTGGGCTGAAGAACTGGTGAATCATTTAAAATCTCTCTAAAAATATAATTCAGATATTCAGGACAAAATAGAACAATTGGTAACAAAGTAATTACAACAATTTCAGACTGCGTCTGCAAAAAGACTCTTTTCTGGGATTAGATATTTCTTCTATTGACCTTCTATAGTTCAAATCTTCATGAAAGTTACATGAATCAGTGCTATAAAATAACCACTGACAGAACGACACCAACCACCAACGGTCAACAGCGTGAACCAGATGGGTCAGTTTGATGGTGACCACTTCTGTTTGGTCAGCTGTATCTCTTTATGTGTCTGTGTCTGTTGCAGAGCATGTTACACGTTCAGAAGCCAGCAGCCTGGTGGGCGTCAGGATGCTCTGCATACTCTTCACATGTGTTGATGCATCAACGCTGCTCAAAGTTGCTGGACGGTGTGATTGGAGTCATTTTTCTGTTCAAAATCATTTTCATTATTGCCACATTATGGCACATATATGTACTTTTTTTGGCAGTATGTCTAAAAATAGAAACTTTTGGTTAACAAAACCTAGGATAATCGCATAGATTTGGTTAAATTGGCACATGATGGTGGTATTGATTTTCAGGAGGTGGCTGTAATTGGAAAAACGAATGCAGCTGGACAAATAAAGGACATAATGTTCCTACTAAATGATAGAAATGAGGATATTTCATCACGATTGTTGGTAAACGCTTATTTAATCAGTTGATGTCTCTCAGTGTAGCCAGATTCAATATTACTGTTGCAAGAGTAGAAAATGTAAAGTTACTGCTGGGTGCAGATCTTACGCTATTTAGGAATTCCTTATGGCCCACAAATCTCCATACTTATTCTCTGCTGTGCAACTGGATGTGCAGAGCTAACAAGCAAAGCAAGTTTTTGCTGCATGCCACATTACACCGGAAGAAGACGAAATGCGCAACAATGCACATTTGAACAATTATTCAGATTATTAAACTTTAGAAACTGAAATATCAATATAAGCAACAGAAACAGAGATGCTAATTCCGATGCTAATTGCTTCAGAACCAGGTAATCCGGTGACCGGACCGTAGCGGTTAACTCCGACGTTGTTGAGCAACTTTCAAACTCCAAAAGGTCGGATTTTACATCATTCAGCATAACTCTGAGCGCCGTTGGGGTCGCTCTAGTTTATTTTCCTTTCTCGCTCTTGTGTTTGCAGAACTGATCGATTTTAAAAAGGCACACTGGCAACTGGGTGCAGGTGCTTCAGTTGACTAAGGTGACAGATGTCATTTTAGTCAGACAAAGGTCTAAAAGTCCTCAAGTACATGTGACAAACCAGAGGAATTAGTGCTTTATCAGGTTTTTTTCCTCTTTCTTAACAGCAGGTTTTTATTGTTTTTAACAAAAGCTGTTATTTGAGTTGAGAATGCCAACTCATGGGCCATATTTATGATCAGTATTACTCTTCCCAAAACAGGATGTGCTATTCAGAGCCTTTCTTTGCGAGAGTTTGCAAAATGCTTTATAACACTTTACAGCATTGGTTCAAAGACATAATGACTGAAAAAGCCTTTTTTACCATCACAGATAATGATTTAAAGAACTTCTGCTTCAGCAACATCAAGAAAAATGCAACTAATGACTCCCTCATTTCATGTTGCGTAGGATAATTGAAATCCCCCCTTCTCCCCTTCTTTGTTCGCAGGCTGGTGGCTCCATCTGAACGCATGTTAAAAGCATTTAAATAGCTGCTTTAGCTTGATTGTAACAAATTGATGGATTGAGATGAGACGATAAATGGGGTTTGTGCAGAAGTGGAACTCAGAGGATGGGAAGAGCTGGAGTTGGGAGCAGGTTGATACCAGTGTTCAGATCGCCACATTCAGCCCGCTGTGTTTTTACAGTTCCTTTGTGTCTGACATATGCTAACACTTATGTTATGATTTGATCCCGAGGCTCAGTTTACTTTTCTAGTTTGATCATCTGGTTTCTGAGTCACAGAACTGGACAGAATTTGGATCTGATGAAAGGCAGAAGGATCATCCCGACATCAATCGTCCATCCGATTTAGCCACTATCCATCTGCCCTTTTGAGAGAAGGTCAGGGAAGGGACCATGTCAGTAGGCATCATCCTTTGGAATTCATGTTTGTCTGCATAAAGAATTCAGCGAAGGGCATTTAATGGTTGCATGAATGTTCAGTCACTGCTGTGCACCAATCACATTACAGATTAAAGTTCCCTGATTACAACATTTGACAATGCTGACAACTGCTAAGCTAAACTAATAAAATATCTCAAATATTTATTACTTTGTTTGCTTACTTGTTTGCTGGAATGATTAATTCCCTCCAGCGATCATGCATCAGTTTGGGGACTATCAATAGCAAACATTCAAAGCCAGAGAGCATTAGCTTATTACTTTGGCAGAACAAAGTTGCAGCCTCACATTGGTTCACAAGGGGCAAAGCTGCCTTTTTGTGCATCTGCTTTGGACCCCTTTGATTAGGCTTTGAAAAACACCAGAAGGCTGCTGGTGAGAAACATTGCAGCAAATGGAGGGAGGATAAAAATAAGAAGGAAAATGTTTTGAATGTGCATCAGAGCATTTAGTTTTTATGATTTCTAGGTCAAGAACTTTGAGTGACACAAAGGATGATATCAAAGTTGAGTTGCGGTGCACACACACACGTGCGCGCTTTACAGAATGTTCTAAAGTGATCCACATCAAACTAATAGAAGTCTCGCATATCAACCCTGAGCAAGATTTTTTTTTGCTGAATAATTCTGCCAGTTTTAGTGTTGCGAGCTCAGTTGTGACATCTAACATTTGGACATCATCAGTGGAGTCTGTGGTCGTCTCTGCTGTTTCTGGGCCCTTGCCACAGGAGCCAAACAATTCTATCCAGCACCGACAGCTGTATGTGAGCCAGCAGAAAGCATCAGCACGATGTGAACACTAACAAACCCATCCTGGGTTACTGTAAGAGGACAATATTGTTAATAATTTGTGTGTTTAGAAAAAAGTCTAAATATTCAACGTAATTTTGTATTTCGTATTTTCTCATTTTCATTTTCATTCTCTTTTTGCTTGCTTCATCATCTGGGCTCAGTGTCACTGTGTCCAGAAAGTATTACTTACCTGTTGCCTCCGTTTCTTGTTTCCTTTTCCTCTAACGGGACCGACAGCTGTGGCCGAGGCAGAGCAGTTTCCAGAGATAGTGGTTGTTCCGGACGAAACCCTG
The DNA here is from genome assembly GCA_015343265.1 of Pao palembangensis. Lineage (NCBI taxonomy): Eukaryota > Metazoa > Chordata > Actinopteri > Tetraodontiformes > Tetraodontidae > Pao > Pao palembangensis. The sequence continues at coordinate 5,231,661 of CM027085.1, read as the reverse complement.
AAAGCTTTTTTGGCTTTATCAGGCTTCTGATTTGTTGTTTGTGTAGTTGTCTGTGCTTTAGGAACAGCACTCCATAAACCCTTTAGAGGGCACTCTTTGAAATACTATGAAATTCAAAAAATCAAGTTTAGAGTGTTATTGGGGTCCATAAGCAGAGTTTACTTCTATTGTCAACATTTTCAAAAATTTCCAATGTCTTGCCGAAAACCAAAGTAAACGAAGTTACCATATTTGTGTCCTTGCCCTTAAGTGGTAAAATAAAATCCATTAAGTGTATATGGTAAATATCCAACAAAAACACCTATTTTGTGAAAGGAACATTTATATTTCATATTTGAACATCATTTTTAGAACATAAGTGCTGATACAGACTATCTAAATAAATTGTATAACATTATATACACATAACACGTATAACATATGTAATACAACTTTATGTAGTGTATAACACACAATACAACTTTATATACTTTATAACTTACAGTATAACATGCACAGTACATCTTTATGTATTGTATAACAGTATAGCATTCATCATATAACTTTATAAACTATATAACATACACAGTACAACTTTCGACACCATTAGGACAGCTTATTCATGGTACATAATGAAGCAGTTGCACTCACTGTTCATGCAAAGGTGGACCTTGCAGACCACATTTGACCTCACAATGTTGCCTTTCCTACAGGGGCATGGAAGAGGGACAGGTCAAAGCACACAGCCTCATTTGGTGTGTGGCTGCAATTTCCCCCGACAGGCTCAGGGACATCAACAATGGATAGTCAGGCTTTCAAAAGATGAGGACAAGCTTCTTCTGGAGCTTGATTTGGCAGACGTCTGGCCGCTGGCGCCCCTGAACACCTGGATTCTGAAATCTTTCAGAGACTGGCCATTCACTCCAAGGGCCTTACTCTCCCGTTGGTACACAATCCAGGCATTTGTGATACTGATATCAATGATGTATGCAAACAGACGCAAGTACCACCTCTTGGACTTCATGGGGGTGCGGTAGAGGTGTACCAGCATGTCATTCTTATCAATGCCCCCCATGTTGGCATTATAACTCCTGATGACAGCTGGACAGCTCATAGGCTCCTTCATCTTGGTCTAACTGCAGTACCTGATGACTGAGGACATCGGCTCCACCCCCGTGTCTGTTGACAGCAGGGTGACTATTCTGTTGTCCTTCCATCTGACGGCCAGTATCTCATCATCACTGGTAACATGGTCATAAGTACCACGGGGTACAGCCGCCTTCTCCATCTCCTTGATGGACTTGAGTGGAATATTTCTGATTCTTTTGTCCCTGTGTACCTGCAATTCTGATCTCTGAGGTACCTCCATGCTGATAAAAAAAAAAGTTGTCAGCAAAGCTGGCTGTTGTGGTGGGGGAGGACATGGTACTCGCTAGGACAGCAGCAATCTGGCTGGTGGCACCCAGCACTTTTTGTTCAGGATTCAGGGGGACATCATGGGCCTCCAGGGTAGTTTTGCCCTGGTACAGCACCATGCCATGGATGAAGCCATCCTCAGAGGCACTTGCAAACAACTTGAAACCCCACTTGTCTGGCTTGTTTTCGATGTACTACCTCAGGTTGCCAGCTGTCTTCCCTTTGTAGGCAACCATCACCTCATCTACAGACTGTTTGGGGGTCTGTGGCTCATGCCTGAAAGAATTATTCAGAAAGCTGAACAGTGGGTGGACTTTGAAGAAACGGTCGCTGGTGCCAGGGATCTGAAGTGGATAACCCATTGAAGTGGATAACCCTTTTCAGCAGCCTGAACCTCTTTGATGACATCAGGTTGGCAACTTGAGGGACCCTGGTTTCAATGGCCCAGTAATCTTCAACAGAGGGGAGCTGAACAACACCCATATAGATGAGGATGGCCAGAAATTTCATTCTCATTGGTGGAGAAAGTGGTGTTGATGTCCTTCTGAGCGGCATATAAATTTGTTTGGTATGTTATATGACTGATGATTTGGGCATCAAAGTATCTACTAAAGTACTGAAAAGGCATGCCAATTTAGTCTGGGGCAGAGTGCTGGTATTCAGGAAGGGCTGTGTTGTTCAGGTCAACTTCATGCCAGGTGGTTGGCCTGGGTGCCGACTTGCCAGATCTCCTTGGCCTCTGGGCTTGTACTGCTGGCTGTACATTATCATTACCATCATCATCATCGTTGTCATCCTCACTGTCCTCACTGTAATTTTCTTGGAGCACCTCCACCACAGGTTGGATCTGTTTCCTCTTGGCAGAGGGGTCAGTGTCACTTGTACATGGAATGTCCTGGTTGTGGGTGGGTGGGACAAAATCAGGGTCTGCCACATCATCATCATCCTCATCATCATCACTGATGGCAAGGTGGGCGGGCACGATAACACTCTTCCTCATCTTGACATAAAACATCTGGGCAGACATTGCCTAAAAATTTCACACAGTGTAACAGTCGTTAAAACTGACAAAAATCACAAATTTTCACTATTTATAGCTTTAATATTTCTAGAAATCGGTTAAAATTATCCCTGAATCACTGTATAGTATTCTAAAAACCTTTGGCAACATTAAAACATAATGTCCTTAGCTGTATTGCTTTTTTATCAAGAAAATACTATAAGCATGCATTGTTAGGTGCATCGGGCATATGTCCAAAAATGGACACACCTAATGACCTTCCATTTTTAGGTGAACTGGGTGTATGATCAAATATGGTCCCAGCATTTTTCATGCCGTAATTTCACTCATTTCCACAAGTCCTCCACAAACAACACATATGTCATCACTAAGCACAACTGTTCAACTATAAAATGTGAGTTTCATCAACTTACCATGGTTAGTTTAGAAGTTCTGGACAGAAATGTATGGTGAGCTGGGCTTCTTTAGCGTCTTTTTCCAACTTCAGCAGAGAGAGAAAATTAAATGCACTCTAGGTCTCTGCTGATTGGTCAGATGCCACAGTCATGTGATCTGTGATGTGGAGTGATCTCTTCTGAATGGCTGAGTGAGGACCACATGGCTCTTGACCTCACTGAGATGCAGAAGGGTGGCCATTTGCAAAGGGTGCGGAAATTACCAAAAATAGTCACTTGTGCTATAAAGGGTAAAAGCAAATTAACTGCTTTCAAATAGACAGAAGAAAATATGAAAACCCCTGACCTCAGCAGTAGCTGGATGCTATCAGAATGCTTTCAATGCAAGGTGATGCTAGGCTTGTGTTGCTCTTGTGATTCTAGGCCTGCAAGACCTGAAAGTACTATTTGGATTTTCGTATTTGAGGTCACGAAAGATTCAATAACAAAACGTTTATTGGCGAGGTTTCATGAATGCTGCTAACGAAGTGCTGAGTCACATGGGGAGGCGGCGGTTGACAGGAAGTGTGGTGAAATGAAAAATGTTAATTGATTCTGAACAAAAACTAACCTTTTGTGACTTGGGTTAAAAAGTCTCATTTTTAATCTTTATGTAATTAAATGTAACTATCACTTATTAATAAGAGGATTAGCATTCACCCGCCCATCTGGCGTGTGTGATGCCTTCAATGACATCCTGTAATAAGTTTTTTTTTTTTTTTTTTTTTAATCATTTGATTTAATTGAAACATGGTGATGAATGTTAAAATCCCCCTTCTTGTCTTTTATTGTAAGATGAAAGTGTTGACAAGCCCCGTTTCATGAAATTAATTGTGACGTCTTTTCCCAGCCGTTCATTTGTTATTGACTCGGAATTAGCTTTCAAATCCGGTTAATGAATCCCGGGATCTGAATAAACTCCCTACTCTGCGGGAATGACAGAATTTGCTGCACTGCGTTTGAAACTCCAGCCCAAGCGTCGGTTTCCTGTCTTCAGAGTCTTGCTGCCGTGATGTTACTCCATTAACTAACACAATCTCTGAGATCGTAAGTAATCTGTAGAATTAATTAAAAGGCTTTTTTATTCCATGAATTTTTTCAGGCCAGCTCTGGGTTTGAGTGACAAACCCAATCGGCTTTTTGAAGTGAGTTAGAAATGGTGCAAAACACGATGCTCAGCCCACCATTTCTAATTATTTCATTACGGATGTTAACTGGGAGGGACCAATGGCAGCAGCTGGTGATGCAGTCGAGCTGATGAGGCAGCTGCTCATTTCAACATGGACCAAAATTATCATTTCAGGCTCCAGTTGCTGACTTTTTTATTGTCAAAGTGATAGTTTAAATTAGCTTCTGGATGGCATTGTCTCACCAAAACCTGTCAGCATGCCAGGGCTCAAATCGTTCTTATCTCTGCCGCTAACCTCAGACTTAGAATGTAATGGCGCCTCTTTGCCACAGCAAGACTTTTTGCCCCTCATCAATAACAGCGACACTTAAAATAACTTGAAACTAGGGCCCCATGGGGTCACGCAGCCGTTTCCCCTCATTCCCACAATCTCGGTTGCAGTTTGCTTTCATTATCTCGTGACTGCGTTTGATCCGCTCGCCTCGGAGTCTCCCCTACACTAACAAGCAGCATTCCGGTTGATCTTCCCAACCTTGTCTGCTCCGGCTGCACCTGGCTTTGATGTGCCGCGTCGGAACAACAAGTCATTTAGCCGCTTTGCTTCATCGACCGGGCTGTTTGTTAGTTGGCCCCAGGGTGAAGCTGTCTGTGGAATCCGGGGGAGTTGCGGCTGCCGACCGGGGTGTAATGTTTGTGCCGTAATGTGTTGTTTAACCCATGTTACCTTCTGTATTTTATAAAAACCCTAAAGGACAATAAAATTGCTGCTACTGGTATCAAAGTCAAAAATTTAAAGCTTTAACAGTAATTTTACAGAATTGGTTACATTTACATTATAGTACATTTCTCCCTTTTTTTTTTACCATTTTAATGAGCTCTTTTACTTGGGTTGCTTCTGGTTTCCTCCAGAGGAATCCCAGCAGCCGATCTGCTTGGATAAACCTGCCCTGGACTCAAAACTAAAATCAACACTTAATGAGGGAAACTGATAAATCATAGTTATACAACAAAACATTGGTTGACAGTGATCCAATGTCTCACTGCTTGTGTGTTTTCTCAGTGAAACTAAATGAAACGGGATGTCGTTACGGGTCTGGACCACTTCTCATCCCCAAACATTCCAGTGGGACAGAGATGTCTTGTCTGCTGAGCGATGCACCCTCTGAGGGTATTTAAGCTGATTCCACTCACCTGGAAGGATATATGATGTAGCAGGATGTTAATTTATTGAAATGGGATTCAGCCCAGGCCTCCAGATGGATGAAACGGTCCAGCAGCCTTGACATCGATCCCTCTGTGACCCGATGACTTGAGATGTTATCCACGTGTGTGTTCAGGCCTGTGCAAGAATGAACATCTGATCTTCATCAGTCATATTTGTTTCTGCTCTTCCAAGTGGCAGAGGTGCATTTTGATGTTCTTTTACATACAGCTTGTTTCGTGTTCGAGTCCCCAACTTTAAATGCAGTTAGAGTTTTGAAGAGCTATTAATTGAAAAAGAGAGCTGACGTGAAATAAGTCTGACATTTGTCTGTTTAAAACTTAACAAAGGCCTCATCCAGCCAAGTGTGGATGGTGCGACAGCAGTGCTGTTTGATAAGGTTTCGAAGGTAAACTTGGATTTTATTCAGCCAAAATACAAAACAAAGCTAAAAGAAGAGCCAGTCTTCAATAGTCTAGACGTAGTTCATTAATCTCAGCGGTATGAGCATTTATTCAAACTCTGGAGCCTAAACTATTCTGTTTAGGACACAGTAATAATGAGCAACGTTAAAGTAACTTTGCAGATGTTCTGCTGACAGGATGGTTAGCTCACTGCTGATGAATCAGATGAAAGGATAGTACAAATGAGAGCAAAAATCAGAAAATTCAAATCCACATCGAAAGAAGCAGGAGTAATAATGAAGACGGTTCAAGCCAAGGTTACAGACGTTCTCAGTTTGATTCATGTAAACATGGCTAATGACGCATTATCCAGATGTTGCAACCTATGGTAATATCGCTTTCATAGCCAGTGTGTTTAAAAGAGTTGCTGGGATGGAACTTGGCACACAGGTGATTTGAATCCCTTGAAACTAATCAAACCGTCGGGGCTCTGCAAAAAAAATGAATAAAACAATTTGCTTCAGTGCTGCCTGATCAGACGGCAGACAGGCGGTAATCTTCAGCATCTATTTTAGTGCCACACGAGTTGTAAGTATCTGTTTAACACCGCAGTCCTCTCTGTGATAAAGTGACGGTAGGAATTGAATGAGAAAAACATTTAGACAATAGATAAAGGAAAACTAGTGGTGCAAATAAGTCGGCGGATATCACTGCAAGCCAATAAGTGCCACTTTAAAAGGAGTAAATGTGGTTTTTAAAGACCCAGAGCAGCAGGAGTGGTGGAGGACACAGAGGCTCAATGTGGAAGATGCACACTTGGATTTGAACCCTTACCCACTGTACCAGGCAGGGTCACGAGCTCCGACAGCAGAGAAAGAATTCTTTATCTATTAGATGAAATAATTTTTTTGGTAACTAAAGATCTCCATACTTCACCTGGATGATTCAGACAGCCACCAGATGCCACTTTGACACTTGAAACCACCTTTTCCACTTATTATCTGCATCATTTGGCTCTAAGTAAAAAAGCAAATAGGCCACTTCTGGCCATGAAATTGTTCAGAATCCCCAGTGCTTTTGAGCACCTGAAAGTGTTCTGTGGCAACAGAATTCCTGAAATCCAACGTCATTGAATCATTGATATTGGATTATGCCCATTTTGCATGTGAATATTTAAGATGTTTTACCGTAACTGTGCTTAACTGGAGATTTAATGAAGCAGAGGAGGGGCTGAGGATGTGGTTGTTTTTACGGGATGGAAAGGGAGGCAGCTCTGGAAGGCATAGCAGTGCAAAAGAGCTGTTTTAGATACAGCGTGTCACTATGTGGAGCACCAGGGTGGAGGGAGGGGGACGGTGCCAGCTGACAGCTAGCCCGAGGTGTAGCATAAATAAGGGACGGTTAAGCCAAACAATATACAACTCTGCTCATGTGAACTAACCCCGAGGGGTTTAACTGGGGCTGCGGGAGAGAGACGGAGGAAAATGGAGAGAGAATAAACAAAGCACTGCGGTGAACTTGGGTCATTCCTTCCTGTGGATTGTTTGTTCCTTATGCAAGGAACACACGCACACTCACTCAGGAACTGGGAAGACTCTCGGCGCTAATCTTAAGCAGCGTCCTCCACATCGGAGTAGGCCATTATCTTTGGTTGAGGGCCCGTTTTTGTGTGTGTGTGTGTAGTGTTCTCCTCCTCTCCGACTTGGTGCTGGCAGGGCAGACCAGCTGCCCAGTGCCTGAGCGTGTCATCGTAGCATTAAGTGTGCTGGGCCGAACAGAGGCTCTCAGGGAAGAGTCAGATGAGCCAAGAGGGATGAATATCCTCATACTTGTTATCCAATAAGATCCACCGAGCTGGAGGAACCAGGGAGTTGATGTGAGTTTTTCTGTTTTTTTTTTTTTTTTTTGATGGCAACAGAAGGCTCCTGATACGAGTGCCGGATGTGTTTTTGCTCATCTCGGAAGCCATTATCTGATTAGCTGAAATGCCAGCTCATGCTGTGGAGTGGCGCTGTATCATTCCCTGCCAAGTTAATTTCACTGATTAATTAATTTTTCACTACTGTCGCCTGAATCTGAAATTTTGCAACTGAGTGATAATCATCAGTTACTGTAAGGTGTGCTGCTTTAGTTGTAAAATCAGTTAAAGAAAAACTGGTAGTTCTTCTCTGTGGCCTCGGTTTCTGTCAGAAAGGAAATTAAATAGGACAGAAAGTAAACGCATGTTAAGAGACAATGAAACAACAAATGAAATTCAGTTTCAGACTTAATATAAGTGGGTGTCATGCAGTCTAAGTACATTTGTATTTCATTTAAAAGTTATATTGGTTTTTGTTTGGATCTTTGGACAAATGAGCTAATTATGAAATTACCTTTGCTATGACGCATACAAAAATGCTATGCGGTTGTTTTGAAAATGGTACAGTGGATCAATAAAATATTCACAAGAAGGTTTTGATGGATTTCATGGAGGCTGTGAAAAATCGATGGCGCTAAACACCTTCAAATGTTGTAATCGATACGATTCTTTTTCAGCCAATGTTAAGAGTTTGATGCCAGTGATGATGTAATAACTTTGGGAGCTTCCATACAGCCATACTTACAATAAGACTGTTTTTTTCTCAACAAAAGCCTGAACCACATACATACATATACAGTACATTTTAAATTTGGCTCTACATGCAACACACACAAACTATAGTGTATATAAAAATAGTATTCTAAGATCTATTCAGCTCAAACTGACACAAAGGGTTTTTTTTTTTTTTTTTTTTTTGGGCTTAGCCTCATTTAAATGCCACAGTGCAGCAGGTATTCAGCCAGCACAAAAGGGCAGCAGCCTCTACATGATGCATTTGCAAAGGTTCCTGCAAGAGGAACACTTGTCAAAGAAAAATATATTTTTTATTTTCTCCATTCACATTCTGCTCTGAATATCTGAAAATCCAGAGCCATTCCATCACGCATGCATTTAGCACTAAGACGTGTCATCCATCTGACTCGATGCAGTTCTGCCAAAATATATACCTCTAATACTCGCTTCTGCTGCAGAGTCACCGGGTTGACATCTGTCTTATGGTTGACAACAAGAGCCGTCTTTTCCAGTTTGTTTGGTAATGATGACTGTAAACTAGTTGCAGCCTTGTACAAGTATGGAAATGCAAAGCTCTGAAGATTACTTTAGAAAATGTCAGTCCAATTTATTAATTGTAATTGTGATGTATGTGTTTCATACTGATCTAATACTTTATTATGGATGGATGCAAAGAGTTCTGAATTGTTAACACTTTAATCCAACATGTCTTCCAAATATAGGGACTGATCATCTACAGGCTATGAATGAATTTTAATGTTACTGGTAATTGCCACGAACATTTGTTTAATGAATACGAGTAAATGTACGAAACTCATATCATAAAAGCGATTTTTGCACATTTCCTGCTTCACGCAGACCTTAATCCATTTAGATTATTGTGTGTACGCTAGAGCATCCGCTACACGTCCCCGCATGATAACGGCAAGAGAGAGTGTTTAGGGGGGAAGTAGATAGAAAACACACATCAAAACCACATCAAAATTCATAGATTGTTTTAAGAGGAAAGATGATGAAAAGCCTGTGCAATGTTGAAACGACCTGCCGCTGCAGCGTGACACTAATGCTGGGAGATGAAGAGTAGTTAATGAGAGTTCAGGATGATAATAGCTGTGCACAAACAGCTACATATACCCATTCTTATATACTTTAGAATGTGGCCAAAAGAAGTGAAAACAGGTTGAAGCTGAATTTGTGTTGATGCTGGGAGTCACATACAGTTCATGTTTAAGTCCTGCTTCATTGAGAGGCTGATGTGGGCTTGCAGTATTTGTATTTCCATTTGGGGAGACTAAAAGGTATTGAAGTAATAAATAAAACCTAAGCTACAATTTCTTCTTCTTAATGTTCACTGCAAATATAAATGTCCATGGACACTATAGGGGCTGACGGCGACTCATAGGCTAACGAGTGTCCTCCACAGTTTCCTGTCTGACTCTCCGCATGCTGCTAATGGACGATGGTTTGGCCTCGTTGATGTGCTGGGCTATCTTTTCACCACACTTTGCCTCTGATAAGACGGGAAATGAAGTCTGCGTCCCCGCGTAAACAAAAAATACACTAATTGTGCATTAGCCTATACAGACGCACCACAAAAATATCGACTTTTACACATTATTCCGCAGAGATTCGTTGCCAGGCAACAGGCAGCATCCACCATCTCCTTGGTGTTTATCTTTCTTTTCTCGATCAAAAGTGAAAGCAAGAGAGAGGTGACAGAGATCAAGTATAAGAAATATTTCTCTTTTGGTGCTTGTGCTGCCAGCCTATAGATTTATCTGAGTTCATGAAAATATTCTATTTATTCTGGCTTTGATGCTATTTATGTCATTAGCATCTTTCTATTTGTATGTCATTAGCATTCTTTCTACAAAGCTGCTAGGATTCATATAAACCTGTATTATTCATTTCCCCACACAGGGTAATTTTTTTTTCTTTTCATAAATCTGGATACAGCTGAGTTCAAACCTCAAACTTTATTTGAGGTTTGAAATATAAAGACTAAGATTGCTGTCCATGTTGGGGGAGACTTATCCAAGCTGGATAATGGACCCTAATTCCACCCGAAGGGTTAGGAATCCCAAAAATCAAACATCTTTGGGCATAAAGCCTCTGTTGAGCAGCTAAACTCAACTGCTTCCTCACAATCATGTACAATTTATTACAATCTTCTTTGAAATACAGCGTAACAGAAAATGACACTTTTGCTACAACAAACTTTTTGCCACTCAAATTGTTTGTGAAAAGACTGCTGCTTTCACCCTGTTAAAACATGGTTTTATTATTCAAACACAGAAGGTAAGATCTCAGTGCCCCAGTATTTACACTGAGATTGTTTGGGCCTTTTTTTACCACATTCTGTTGCTGTCGGTAGCACAAATGTGTGTCTAGACAGTATAAGAACATCCTACAGAGGTGATCTAATGGGCTCATTCCACAGCTTCAAGGCCAGAAATGCACAGCGGACATCTGCCCTACCTACCTGGAAAACATTAATGCTGTAATTTGACATCATAATGAGCTATCAATCAGCTCAAGGGATCTTATTAACGAATATATTTAAAAAGCACAGGTTGGTGGTGTGTATTTTTCATAAGCACTTCCTCCCTACCCCCGTGTCCTTGAGTCCATGCCAAGACAGATGACAAGACTCGTCACCTCTCCCTTTGTTTTTCTCTTGTCCTCTGCCTCGCCGCACCACAACTGGAGGGAGATTACAGTTGTACAGGGTGCCGCCTGTCGCTGTTGAAATGCCCCTCATTAATTTCACAGGCAGAAGGCAATTTTGGAAGAGCGGATAAGTTCTGATAATGACGCGAGATCCGTCTGGCTCTGCAGCCAAACATCAGGTCAAAAATGCTTATTCTCCTTTTTTGAAGTTTTGTGTCTGTTTACCTAAATAAAAAAGTTTCAATATCGGCTTGTAGAAGTTTAGCAGCGTTCTTTCTCTTTGAATTTGTCTCTGGTGGACCTGAAGTGAGCAGGGACAATATGGATTATCATGACATCAGTTTGACATTGCCGCTGCGCCTTTCTGTCCCGCCACGAGTCGCCTCGTGTTTGCGAGGAGCTGTCAGCTGAAATCAAGTGTCAGTTTTTGACTATTGATGTGTCACTATGCTTCTCCCACTCAGATGGCTGCTCAGAAACATCCCCAGCCGTGCATTTATCCCAAAGCATTTGTCTCCGCACCCTCCGTCCCCCCAGTCGCTCCAGTTGTTACAAAAGCAGAAGAGTTCACGGCTGAGCGTATCATCCCAAATCGTTCTGCAGATGGAGACGAGCAATTATTTTGAACCTTCTGCATCGTATCACTGTTGTTTTCAAACGTAAGGAGTGGGCACACAGCACCCTAAGTCCGAGTCCTTGCTGTCGCTACTCAGATTTGTGCCCATCCAACGCCTCTGAAGATTTAGTGAGGCTTCGCACATATATGCTAATCACAAATTTACATGCATTTTTATGTTATTATTGAACATTCCTTTCTCTTTACAAGCCTCCAAAGCTGAATCATCTCAACTTATTTACAAATAATGGCGCTGGCTGAACGGCAGAAAGTGCTGTGTCCTTCACACATTAATATGGGATTATGGGTTGCACGGGGCATTAATAATTCTAAAACAATTACCTGTCCATCAAAGGTCCCAGTAGTGGTTGCTCACCTTGACTGACTGATTTACCCTCACGGCCCTGAGATGGGCTTTAGTAGCCCTTCATCTCTCAGCTTTGATGAACAGGATTGCACAGTGGCTGCGGCCACACCGACTGCGTTCAGTGTGATCCTGCTGCTTACAGGGTTTTGGGCTTTAGTGCGTTTCTCATCTACTCGAGTCCCTTTTCACGCATTGCGACTTTCTCGGGCCGTATCTGGGGCCGTGTGTGCATCTGCAGAAACTCTGAGCAGCAAGAGAGCGTGTTGACTAGTGCATAAGTGAGAGAATACACATGCCTGAGGGCGAAGAGGGATTGTATTACATGTTACATGATGGTGACAATATCTCTTCCAACTGGTGAGATAAGGAGATCAGAGAGCTTCTGGCAGCCTGACATGACACATTCTGTCAGATCAAGATGATACCAGACGTTTGCTTGTCTGCAAGCATCTACCAGAACAATGCTTTTGCCCCACGACTGCATTTTCCTCCCATCCGCAGAATTTCCACCTTCTGTGAACATGTCTGATGTGGACATTTTTCTGTTAGTGTCAGATGTAAAGAAACTCAAATATGAGAGTTGAGGGTGTTGAAAAGGTTATACAGTCGGCTGTTTCTTCTGCTAAATTGATCTGTTTGCCCTTTTTTAATAAAAAAAAAAAAAATGCATGAAGCCTGCTGGGATTGGAGGAGTAGTTTGGGTTCAAGCAAGACATACAGATAGGAACAGGAAATAAAATCTATGCATGTGGAGTTTAATTGTATAATAAACTGCCAGTGGTGGGATCATGGAGACTCACTTCATAATTGTTTGTGAAAGCAGGCGAAGATGTAGTTAGTAATTACGTGACACTTTTATGAGTGCTTCTTGTCCTCGAAATAAGTTGTTGAGGGCTGGAAACAGGTCGTCCTTTGCTGACACATGTTGCACGTTGCTGTCCCAGCATAACCTGCATACGATCCAGTGTTGTGTTGTCAGTGAAAATGAAGGAGACTGAGTGTGTCAGAATTCACTTGGCAGCTGTTGGTGGTCTGCCCTATTTTTTCATCTCTGCTGTTGTTTCAGAATGCTAACTCTGGGCGTGATGCCCGTTTCCCTGCACAGCACATTGATCATAAATAATCCATTAGAACTCTGCAGCTTTTACCATAACAACAGAGGGGCTTGTCTCACAAACCTTTACAGTAACACTGAAAGCTCTGTGGTGCATTTGATAATGTCTGCTCGCTGTGCTTTAATTGGCCAGAGGTGTAAAGAACGACTGAATATGCAACGGTCACAATTGGAGCGCTTTTGTGGGTTTCCTCTACACAAACCTGACAAATTCTCATTAGGGGCGCCGATTTTACATCACTCCAGTGTTTGTGTGTGTGTGACTTGGCTGATGACTTTGCTTTCTAGCACACAGAAACCTATTTGACCAATTAAACCAGGATGCATTTGCTGTGCGTCTTTCTGTGTCCACCGTGTGGGTGTGAAAATATTTTGAATCCTCCTGACACCCAATTAGAGAGGGCCCCAACATGACCTCCTACTAGAAGACACAAAAAAAGCTCACTTGAAACAACGACTTAGAGCCGCTTGGCAAAACACACCCACTAATGAGCCTTCTATGAACACAGCTTTATTCTTGTTTATTGATAATTATTTTATAAACAGAAAATATGACTTTAATTAACATGTATAATGAATGCTGTGAGACTGGGCATTGTACCTGTGGTCATCAGATATTTACTACCCGGTGCCCACAGAACTTCAGCCATATTCTGCTTGGATTTACATACACACCTTTTTTTACATTTAGACTTTCAAGGTAGGAAACTTTTGGTTTGCTTTTACTTTAAAAAAAAAAATACTTTGATCTCTGCAGTTTTAAACAATTTTAGTTTGACCTTTTCCCATTTTAGTTTTTATTCGTTTCTGTAACATATTAGGCAACCCGTCTTAGGAAAAATGATCCTATTTCCAATAATACCAAACAAAAGTAACATCAGAAAGTCATTCTAATCTTAAATTTGATTCTTTTCCTCCATTGTAACAATTTATGACATGTGTTACTTTGGCTTTCAGACTCTTTCCAAGTGGCAGTTCACAAAATTAAATATGGGTGGGATATTACAGAAAATTTTCCCGTCATGTTCAGTAGAATATACAGTAGATTGTCTCTTGTTCCTGTCAGACCGATGGTTTTTTATTCTTCCTTTCATAAATCAGAAGCGGTTAATATTTGTCTTTAGTTTTCAGTCAGAAATATCTCTTATTCAATGCACCTTTCAATTTTTTTTCAGCTGGCCCCAGTCGCAACTATGTCCACTTTAATTGCATTTACATGAGTTGTTTTATGTGAGAATATAATTTGCACCCAGACATTCTTTTCATGCTGGAATGTTGTCAGGAAGTGAGAAGTGAAAATGAATTGCTGCTTTTATTGGAGCCGAAAGCCCTCCAGTTACTGAAGTAATGAAACTGGAAACGATTCACTCGGCAAAACTATAACCCAGCTGCTATTTTTTTCTTTTTCATTGATTAGACTTGTGAAAACAGGGTGGAAAAAAAGGCAATCAAAGCAGACCTAGAAGTTCCCACGGCCACAGTAGTGAGATCACAGGAAAAGTGTAAGTCTGGGGGAAGGATGGGAATATGTAGAATGAAATGGAATATGAAACAGCAGATGAACTGGGCTGCCATTTGCATAAGTTTTTTAGCATTTTCCAAAATGGCTGACAAGTTTTCTTTTTTTTTTTTTACATATTTCTTTTCTTCCATGCATACCATCAGTCAGATTAAATCAAAGAGCTTGAAAGGGGAAAGATGGCCAAAATTGGGGATTCCTATATGCTTTATATGTGTAATATGTAAACTTCATCGTAAGGAATCCATTACACCCCTCACCCCCAGTAAATGCATTTGCATGTAAAACAGCACTGTACTTTGGAGGCTGCCATGTTAATTTGTTGTCGTTAGTTTCCCACTGAGACAAAAAGTTGTTGTTGCTGACGCCGAACTCTGTTCATCTTGTATTAATTCCTATTTTATCAGGGAAACTGCTCTGCATCACAGATTCCTCGGAGCACCTCCACATTCATCGTGCCCCAATACCTCGACTGTACACGGCTAATCGCTCTGTGCCTCATTGTTTGGACCGTCTGTGTTGCTGACTGATCGTTTTTCTTCCGGGTGAACTGCACTTCAACGGCTCCCATCTGCCTCACAGATGTCGTTGCAGTCAGAAGAGAACATTACCAAACAAGTTGTGTTTTTGCACAGGAGCAGCATCACTTTGATAGCCACAGAACAATATCAATGAGAAGAGAAGCATTAATTAATGGCCTAAATTCATTAAAAACAAGACCAGCAAGTCAAACTCAGATGGGCAATTTTAATATGTGCTTGATTAAATATTTTCAAGGACACCAATTGAAAACTTTAACAGCTCCTACATTAACATTGAAATGGAAATGCTTCAGTTGTTTATTTCCTCGGGTAAGAAGTGCAAATGAATCTCGGCTCAACTTTTCAAGTTGTTTTTTTTCCATTTTTCTTTGAAATTTGTGAGAATTCTTTTGATTGACTAAGTGGTATATCAAAAGGAGCATGGCGAGAAAATATTATATGCTAATGGAAGAGAGCTTGTGGGAGCAAAGGCTTAACTGTGCAGACAGAGAACACATTTGATTTGATAGTGTGTATTAATTCAAACCCAAACTTTGTCACTGTGTGATCTCTGGGGCAAAATTATCCATGCGTCACCGAACCGAGCAGTGTGGCTGATGGTGGAAAAATGACTAAATCAAGCAAGTTAAACACAAGAAGCAAAGGTTGCTGTATTGATGCTTCTGGAAAAAAAAGATGTTTGTGCATGTGTTTGGACCAGCTGACCAGTAATGGAATTCCGGCTGGATGTGACTAAACTTTTTTGGAATAGAAGTAATTAAATATCTGAATATAAGGAAAGTATTTGATTCAAAAACTGACTAAATTCTAAATTGTTGATCACAAGTTGGCAAAGCAAAGAAGAAAGCATTAAACTGGCAGTTGGTAAACCCTACTAGGTCATAGAGCACTGCGAGACGATAGCATTCTGACATCATGCTAGCAGGGAAGATGAACTCTCTGATCTCATCTATCCTATCTCTCCAAATCCCAGCATCCGTTCGGTCATAAGAGATACCGAGGATTATGTCCAATTGTTGTCTCCGGATGCTTTCACTCTCCAAATCAACCCAACTCAAAGAGCTGCTGTTGGGTGCAAACATTTACTCCATGTCCTCATATTCTGCCTTGCTTCCCATGCGTTTGGTGCCACAGCTCAAATATTATTTGCAAATAATTAGTGCTGTTTGAATTAACCTGCATGGATCATCAGTCGACCGAGCCCAAAATAGATAACCAACTGTCACTACAAATACATGTGTAGAACCCAGTAGCGCTCCAGTAAAATACAGCAATAGGAATTTAGCCTGAGACTGGTTCCCAATACGTAAAATGGCTTTCACACACACACACACACACACACACCATACGCTTGAATTCACAGTTTTTGCTCTATCCCTGCTAGTATTTATGTTCCCAACAGTATGTTGAAGATCTTGTCCTCCAAGTAGAGAAAAAAAAAAAAACAAAAACTGGATGAGATGCGAGAGGCAAACACTGCATGGATGGTACATGGTATGCTGGCCATGACAAGCTGTCTCAACTGTGTTTCTGAGAGTGCACTTGTCGTAAGGGCTGCATGCTTACTGTGGCAACAAAGCTGTTTGCATAAGTAGTCTGACAATACAGTCTGTACTCTTGTCTCTGTGAAGCTTTTTCTGAATTATAGCTAACAAGGGCTGATATAGGAGATGCAATCATAAAAAAAGGGATTTACAGGATGAGAAAAGCTGTCTGGGTGGACAATACACCTGTTGTATATGACTTTGAGGCAGATTGCTGCACTTTTTCATGGTGTTCATAGACTATTTCTAATAACTTAATGGAGGTAATAAACACTTAAGTGTACCAGCATTTTTTTTTTAAATTCCACTTGATGTACTTTTACTTTATTTATTGTCACATTGTACCTATTATATATTCTTACACAGAACTAGATAAGCTTAGTGAAATCAACTCAACAGACTTCCTGTGATGATCATTGGGCTGAACTTATAGTCCATGTTCCTGTAGTACAAAAGTACCACGTTACCTGATGCTTTGTTCTGGATATTTGATTGGGGGGAATAAAGTCGATATGTGGAAAAGCTTTAATTGCAGTTTTGATTCTGTTATCGCAAACACACCAGCTACTTTTATATTTCTGCCTTATTGATCTGGGCATTCACGTGTCCTCCCTCTAATTAGCTGCAGATTGTGGCTGGACTGAGGATATCTGGCAAACACTATCTCTTGTGGTACAGATGCAGCTTTGTGACAAAGCTTGATGTAAATGGTTTCTAGATGTTCAGGGTTGTGTTCCTGCAGGGTGGACATCAGAGATCTGCAATATGTCCTTCTAAAAAGACAAATCTGCTCTAAATACATGTCCTTATGTTTTCCAAAATGCTCCTAAACACTTCATAAATGTCCAAACACAATTTTGATGAGGATAGATTCAAGCGACACCTTATAAAATGATTTTTGGACAGCGAAAGAGACAAATGTGTAATTTGCAAAAACTAAATCCAGTGATGTCCAGGCTGGAGTGTTTACGGTCTATAATTCAGTTACCCTAGCTATAAGAAGCTGCTGGTTAGGATAGAGAAAAGGAAGACTTTGTTTATATGTGGGCATATTGTTGTTTTGACAGCTCTATTGTACTGTGTTCTCCACTGGGATCAGAATGGAGCTGCAGGTTCAAATTTCTAACTGGGAAAATGGCACGAACTGGCCTACGGCTTGAAGAAAGCTGGTAATGTAACATGCTTTGCCCAAAACACAGGCTGATGCTGTGAAAGACGGCTGACATGATCTTTGAGCTTCAGAGACATAAAGTAGATCTTCCAGGCAGCACATTAGTGTTGTTGGCCAAAAGTAACGTACTCTCTTCTGACCGTGGCAATGTGTTAAATGAACACATTGCCACAAGATGAACGAAACACTTAACTGTGCAAACAGCACATTTTTTACTTGCCTTAACTCTTTCTAAAACCACAAGCTGTCCTGATAGTTTCATTAAAGCATAAATTAAAAAAAAGAAAGCCCTGACTTTTTGTTCCATGAGCTGATGAACTGGAAAATAAGAGAACAGATAACATAAATGAGATTTCTGTCAGCAAGGCTGGCTACAAGTTAGCTCAATAAAAACTGGGAAGCACTGGTACTGGAACCAGTCTCACACCAGGAAGGAAATCAGCAGGTTTAAAAAGTAAAGTATGGCGACAAATGAAAGTTTCAAGCCATAATTAGACACAAGCTGTGTTTTCTGTGACTACTGGTTGGAGGACATTATCATTGTTTTATGAAGACATTTTTAGTCAATATCATCCCTGTTTATCAGTCTAGCACATCTAAAATGCAGTTAGATGTTCAAATAGAGGTAGATTATCAAAAGTGAAGGCCAAATGTTGTCACTCCAACACATGTTTTTTGTGTTAAGACCATTAACCACACCCACTCTGTATTTCTGACCAATCACACAATAGTTCTTGGACACCAGATGAGGGAAAAAAAAGTTAAACAAGGAGCAGTAACAGATTTCTCTGTTTTCTCTGGAGGATGTAATAGCCTTGAAAGGGACACGGTCATATTCTTTTAACTTGTGCCTCCAGCTCTAAAAAGCATGAAATGAATGGAACTGTAAAAGAAACATTGAGCCCAAAGTCATCTATGACTCACGACTTGCATTTGCACTATTTTAACTTTAATGATAGCACTGCAAACTTATTTGGTCTAAAAATGACAGTTGGTAAAATCTCTACAGCAGAATACAATAAACCAAACTTCTTTTTAATGAGAAGTCGGTTGGTGGTAGCCAAACAATTAGAGTGCCGACAGGCGAGGAAACCAAAACGTCTAATTGGCTTCCGTTTGATCTGCACTGTTTTGTGCGGATCACACAATCCATATAAAATATACGATATCAGACCTTTATCTGGCTTGCTTATAGTTTCCTTAGACATAAGTCACAAAAGGGAGCATTCATATGCAGCGTTCACTTTTTTTTGTTTGATTATATTTTGCATCTGTGACTAAAAAGCTGGTGCCAACTTGTGTGCCTTCAGGTTTGACCTAAAAAGGCCGAAATAAATGCTAATGTGAGGGGAATGCTGGCAAGTTCATCGAACTTTAAGAAAACTTAGACCTGTTGTATTTAGAGGCAGTGATGCACTAATCTATTAATACATGTTCTTGTTCTGAGTAAAATAAATTATCACAATTATTTGTTTATAGATCTTTTTTTCATTATATTCACAACAAACTTTTTCGTATTTCAACATCAGTGTAATGAAAAATGGATTATGCATTTATTTTTACTTAATATTTTATAAATCACAGTTTTCCACATACTCCCACAAAAAGCCGACAGCAGTTCATAACTCAACCAGAAGTTTTATTACAGATTTTATTTAGACATCAGGACTGACCATTTGGGTGAGAAAATTGCTGCTTTCTCGATGCAGATGCAAATGAGTCCAGTCTGTCATGGATTTGACACGGTCACCCTCAGACACGCCACCAGAATGGGTTTAAAAAGAAACAAAGTGTGGCTGAAGTTTAGATTTTCAAACTAAAAGAGCCCAAGAGAAAGTTCACCCAACATGGAGTCGATGTGAGGAGCCAATGCGGCAAACTCAAATGAATTAATGAGTTAAATAAATAAAAAGTCTCTCTTTAAAATAATTTTGTAATACTTTCACTGTGGGTTTTTGGCTCTGCTGACTGCAGAAGGAAATCTTTCCTCGTCAGCTCTTCCTGAAGACTTCAAATAAGCTTGGAGTAGCTTTGAAGAGTCTTTAAGGCTCACAGCACGCCACTGCAGAGCAGAGCCAAAGTTCTCTCTGGTCAGTGTAGATTTGTTCCTGTACAACGTCCCCCAATTTTCTCTTTAAGTTAGAAAATTGATTTCTTTTACTTAATTTTCTCCCTTTCTTTAAACTGTTTTGTTCCCCTCCAATGCTGCACCCAGACATAAATAAGTCCTTTTTACACAGTGTGCGGCGCTGAAAGACATTGTCTTTCTGAAAGACTCACTGTGTATTCTAGATAATCTGGACTCTGGAATTTACTGGAAATGGCACACAGTTGGTTGAGTGTTTATGTATCTCGTTGGTCCTTTACGGTACAGATTTGGGCATATTGACATAGGTCACACTCTGTCTTTGCATCTTTAATTTTTGACACTTGACAGTGTAGCAAATGGTTCTACTTTATGTAATGAAATCTGCACCTAAAACCCAAAGATGTGCACCACCTCCACAGTAGTCAATCCAAGAGGAGTGTGAAGAAACTCATTCAGTCATGTGATTTGAGTATTAATACTGGTGAAACTGGGTCCAGCCCCCACATATCGCAGGGTCCACAGCTCATATTAGCCCTGACCCTTTGAGCTGAGGGGACTTCAAATAGTTGAGCACCCCTGGGCTGTTTCTTCACACCACTTTGTAAACATCGACAGTTAGAAGAGACAAATGTTTCCTGCTGCAACAATGCCACAAAGACTGATATACTTCCAAGTTTTATCTCCTCCCATAAAGTTGACCTCAACCTTAGTCCCTCAAGCATGGGCAAAACCTTTATATTCTAAAAGTGTAGGATTTGCATAAGTCATGCTTGTTTCACCTTGAGGCCAGTGAAATACAAGTCAGTCAAATTGTTGCCTCAATTGCCTTAGTTACACTGACTCTGTGTCTCTGTGCTGTATACATCCGGCTCCGCACAGTAGTACGAGTGATTTCAATGGGAACAAAGATTTCTCCTACATTTCTCCTCATAACCACGACTGTGTAGGCAGTTCTATTTTACATATGCAATTATGGTGGATAAAACATTGGAATTGGAACCAAATGAGACATTAAAACAGAAAAAGAAGCTATTCATCAAGCTAGTCATATTGTGTATTAAAAAAAAAAAGCCCCCACCACCAGTTAGAGCTGATAAATACATGTTCTAACCTCAAGCTGCACATCTGACATGAAGCATGACTCATTTTTCTCACTTCACTACACCAGACTTTTGACCCAGCAGCTCTTTGTTAAATATCAATAAGGATCCTGACACGGTCTAAATGTCTGCTTCAACCCCCCCAAATGTCAGATTAGGGTAGCAAAAACACCACCTTTTCCCCAGTGGCTCATTGTCTAAAGAGGCTGAAGGTAACACTGAAGGGATGTTTACTGTCAGACAGACCAGTGACACCTGCAGTAATGAAGAGGCAGCAAAAAGCTTCTGATTTAAAAGAAAAAAATCCTGCAACAACCCCATTAAGCCTCCTGAAATGCACCACAAAAATTCATTCACATCTTAAATTCAACAACAGTGTATTTAAAAATAAATTTAGCTGCCCTTTACAACAAAGGTAACTAGATAGCTTTGTCATATGTGTTTAAAGAACCAAACAAAGTATCTAATCAAACAAACAAACCAGTCTCAGTGACTGAAGGTCAGCACTGGATAAAGTTTCCACATAATGGCAGCATGATGTGCATTGTTTCGGGTTTAAGAACAGATGGTATTGCTAGAATCTAAACAGGGATTATCTGGATCTTACTGTATTTGTCGCTGTAGCTTTAAACATTTAATTCTGCAATTTGACATTTGGGCACGTGGGAAAGCCCCGTGCACTCAGATATGTCTGTGAACGGGAGGTGACACCATGTCTTTTAGTTATTGCAGAAATCCATTTTATAAATTCACTCAGTAATGCATCAAAAGCAAACTGCTCTGAGGTCATATCAACCTTCTGCATGGGTGATTTCACTGATTAGCACTCTTTGAACCAGGGAGGGAAAAAAGAGCAGCTATGTACAGCACTGTTCTGGACCAAAAACTTTTACACTGTTTACTGGAGGAGAACCAGCTGTGATTACGCACTGTGTCCGGCAAAAACATCAATCAGAAGAAATATCAGTACAGGTGAATGTCAGACAGTCGAGCATTAACGTTGTTCTACCGCTTGTTAATTAATAATGTTCCATCTGTTGGGTTGATACCTGGGTGGTTGTTCTGTACATCTCAGCTGCTTTTTAAATGTCTTCATGAAATTTGTCCCATTCGAAAACCATCTCTCTGAAGTTTCAAGAGAAATAAATTAGGAATTAGCATGAAACCAACAGGTACCCCTGGCAGAAGAAAAGCTCTGTACCCATAGTAATTGAACTTCTGGGGTCAACAAGATGTTGGCTTACTTTCATTGTCACAGGACGTAGCTTTGTCGCAATCGTCCACTTCAATTACCTGTCATCATAACATTCTTACGCTTTTTCACTCCTCATATGGACACGATTACCTCACCAAGAGCCACCCTAACCCGTCCGTTTCAGACTGACTTATCCCTCACATGTAATGTAGCGGTCTCTGTAGTTCCTAAACTCATGAAACATCAGAATTTTAATTATTTTCTTTTTTATGATCATAAAGTAAAGTCATGCATTTAAAAATTTTCAAGATCTCTTGGGATGAGGGTTTCCCCATACAATTGTTCTGTTCTCGACTTTTGTCACAAAGTAAGCGACACCTTTGGGACTTTAATCTCACTCACATGCTTCAGTGTACAACCTCACTTTATCGTAGTGCAGCTCCACCCAAGATAGTATCCAAAGTATATGACAAATTTAGTTTCAGATTATCTAAATTTTGATTAGATTTAGATAATCATTTGTTTTTGCAAGTGTTTTCACACTTGTTTGTTTAGAATGTCTCCTAAAACTGATTAAACTAACTGAATGGTCGAGAAAAGAGCAATTAAAAGTTGTTTCAGTAATATCTGATGTCTGTCAATCATGCGCTCCTCCTTAATGCCATTCCCAGCTGCTCTTCATGGCATTCGCATCAGCCGCAGGGTCTCGATCAATTCAACACGTCTCTCAGGATAATTCCAGTAATTACACTGTTTCCTGTTCAGTCCCATTGCACCGCAGCACACCAGAGACTTCTGAGGGAATGGAAGTCGAGATGGGAAACGTTTTCCTGGAGGACTCAGTCTCTCATATTATCATTTTGGTGCCACCATAATATAGAGTGATACAGTGATATTTTTATTTTGAGATTTTATTTATTTATTTTTTGATGAAAGTAAACAAGGGCAGGGGTTGAAGGGAAACTTTGGTCATGTGCAAACGAGAGAAATCCAAAAGAGGGGTCTGTGAAAACTGCACGCTGCCTCTGCCAAAACTGCTGAGTAATGCACTCCCGCGGATCCCTACAGACACGCTCGCACACCCGTCCATGCATGCAAACATTTGAGTCAGCGCTGCCCTGCAGTGCACATCAAACAGCCCCTCCAGTGATAAGCTTTGGCAAGAAGGACGAGCATTTCAATGCTAATCCTCTAAACATGATTTTCATACGCTTTGCATAACATGCCTCTGGATTAAAAGCATTCTATTAAAGAGAAGGGGCTTATCATATGGAATGGGAAGAAAATTCAGCTGTATTTGTTTGAGTTTGGCTGCCTGAACTATAATCTATAGTGAGCACTATGGGATGATCTGTTCCAGTAATAGCAGAGTGGGGAAAATAGTAGCACACTTTAATATTATACACCCTTTATACACTCAAACCACACAGATGGAAAACAAAACAAGAAAACAACAAAAAAAAAAAATAAAATGCTGGTCAGACATGTGTGGAAGTGAGCACATGTAATAATTCCAGGGCCAAAAATATCCTTGAAACAAGAGATTGGTATTTATTAAGAGAGGCTGCAGTTATCGTCCTTCATCTGAATTGATTATAAATCACTTTTTTTAGAACATAATTTGTAAACTCTATTCAACAGATGGAAGATACAGCCTCGGGGCAGCAGGCAGCATACGGTTAGTGGCAGTATCACTGTGTAATTTAGAGGATAAATCAAAGTTTCATCATGATTCTGTATTTTATTGATTTTTTTCAAAGTAATGCAACAAAAAGTGTTTCTGCTTAATAACTCACTTTATGAAACCAAGTAATATTTCTCACATTCAGTCAAGAGACATGAAATAGAATGACGTAAAACCTTTGCAGGGACATAGAAAACTCTGGGCGACTCGTAGTTAAAAAACAGGCCGGTTTTACATTTTATAGTTTTTCTTTTACTAACAGACAAATAAATGTGACCACAATCCAATAACGGGGGACGAAAAGCCTTCAATGATGGAGGCTCATTGACAGTCTTATTAAAGTGTCAGTCATAGTGAAGTCTTAATTATTCAGTGCTTGTCAATATCAAAAATTAATGCAATAAATCTCTCAGGATGCTGAAATGAAAAGAAAATAGTT
Organism: Pao palembangensis; assembly: GCA_015343265.1. Lineage (NCBI taxonomy): Eukaryota > Metazoa > Chordata > Actinopteri > Tetraodontiformes > Tetraodontidae > Pao > Pao palembangensis. The sequence goes on along the minus strand of CM027085.1, from coordinate 5,207,434 downwards.
GCTGTGTTGAAATAAGGAATAATGACCAAGACGATTGTACGTCGCTGACCTCAAATCAGGTTATACAGTTCAAGTCAGAGCTAGGAAGGAGGACAAGTTAGTCTTTCCAGAAGTTAAGGGACAGCCAGTGTTTTTATCAGAGATCTGTAAAAGCTGGTAAAACCAATTATCTTTCTGATATTATTGCTTCTGTCATGATCCTCGTGTTTTGTTTAAAACTGTAAACTCTGCTCTTAATGTCCCACCATCAGCCTGCTTGGAAAACTCAACTGTGTGAAAACTTCGTGAGCTTTAAGGTTGTGAGCACTAGGGCCCTCATCACTCCCTCTTCTTATGACCCCTGCATCTGTCACATGCTCTGTTTTTAACCAGTTTGAGCTTGTCAGTCTGCCCTCTCTGAGAGAAATAATTGGTCATATGAAGCCTGCTGGGTGTCCCAGTGATCCAGTCCCACCTCGTCTTTTTAAAGAGGTCTGTTCCACTTTGGCACCATATTTGCTCAATATTATAAAACAGCAGTTTAACAAATGGGAGTGTACCTGCAAGTTTTAAGCATGCGGTGGTGACACCACTGCTTAAAAAGCCTGGATTAGACTATTCTGTACTTTTTTTAGGCCAATCTCTAAACTCCCTTTTCTTTCCAAGATTCTGGAGAAAATTCTCTACTGCCAGCTGAAATCATTTTTAGAGGAAAACCACATTTTTGAGGTATTCTGTCTGGGTTTAAAACCCGCCACAGTACTGAGTCGGCACTATTGAGGGTTTTTAACGATGTTCTCTTAGCCACAGATACTGGTCACTGTGTTGTTCTGGTTCTGTTGCACCTAACAGCAGCCTTCGATACAGTGGACCATCGGATCCTCTTGTCTCGCCTGGAGAACTGGGTGGGCATCCACGGCAGTGCTTTAGACTGGTTCAGGTCCTACTTAACAGAGAGAACTTTCTGTGTACATGTTGGAGCTGCTGAGTCTCGAGCAGCACCTCTCATGCCTCAAGGTTCAATACTTGGCCCTCTTCTTTTCTCCCTGTATATACTTACTCTTGAATCTGTTCTCAGAAAGCATGGTATCGCATTTCACTGTTATGCTGATGACTGTCAAATTTATCTGCCACTAAAACAGGGAAATGCCTCTTAGGTAAACAAACTTTTAGAGTGCATTGCAGAGATTAAGGCATGGATGTCACTGAACGTTCTTAGCTTAGATGATGAAGAAACTGAGGTCATGTTGTTTGGTCCTAGCAAGGCCTCCAGTATTCATGTGGATCTGGGTCCCTTGAGTCAATTTCTGACACAGACAGCCACAAACCTGGGTAAGACTGGACAGTAATCTTAAATTTGACGTGCAGATTAAATCAGTCAAGTCCAGTTTTTATCAATTAAGACTCTCAGGTCGGCAGATCTGTCTCTTTTAATTGTTCTAAAGACAAAGAGGAGATCAAGAGGTGATTGTGCTTTTTCAGTCGCTGCCCTTAAACTATGGAACAAGTTGCCTCTGCATATCAGGCAGGCTGACTTTCTTAAAACACATCTTTTCTTTTTGGCTTTTAACTGAATTTGAGATGTTGGCTTTTAATGTTTTATGTTTTTACTTTGTGTGTTTCTACACTTTTTATGTGTTTTAAGTCTAGGTGTTTTATATGTTTTTATATTGGTGTACAGCACTTTGGCCAACAAGGCTGATTTTAAAGTGCTTTATAAATAAAGTTGACTTGACTTGAAGCTTTAATCTCACTGAAGACAGACCGTGGCGGTCCAGGTGAGAAAGCTCAATGATGCTCTGAGGCGTCTGCAGGAACAGATACTTGAAACTGAGCAATAAACGGACTCTGCTCCTATATATTATCATCTGCTGCTGCCGCTGCAATTTAGTGCACATTCCTCAATCTTATTGGAGGTTGTTATGTTCCTTTCGCTCCTCAAACCTAATAAGCAGAGCCACAAAAGCACAGGTGGCGATAGTTTACTGAAAAATTAGGGTTTAAAGTTGACTTTTTGAAAATCCACTGTAGGTGTAGGCTTGGGGTTCAGAATCCATAAATTCTCAGCCATTATTCACATGAATTCGAGAGATTGCTGTTTACTGTGACTCACTTCACATCTTCATCCTAGAAAGCATATGCATGAGCTCAATCCTGCATTCTTTAAATTCTGACTCATGTCTCGTGTTTTAAATTTATTTAAAAATTAAGTCAATAATTCTGCTGACTTAAATAGCCCAGTAAGCTTGTTCCATAACTTTGAGGCGTGAACTACAAATGTGCTGATGCCAAAGGTTTTCAGTTGCACTTTGGGAACAGATAAAAGACCTCTGCTGGAGGGGTTACATACGGCTGTTATGCTGTGAAAACTAAATGCATTGCCCAAGAAGAGGCCACGAAAGGGCAATAGAAGGCAGCGGTATAATTTTCAATAAAAACTCTGAGCTGAGCTGACCTTAAAAGGAAGGAAGGGAGAAGGGGAGGAAGAAGTTTTACCCAAAATCAGGCTAGTGTTGAGCCAAGGGCTTGACAGTTTTTAGTTTTCCAAGGCTTGTAGTATAATCCTTACTATTAAATAACATCTATAGTAATTCTGTCCATGCTCCAAACCAAATCTTTTAAATACTTCCAGTAAATGTTTCTTTGAAACTTAATCCAAATTTAAACATCTCGGAATTTCAAAACTGAAATATATTAAGTCACATTAAGTCCTGGAAGAGAAAAGGACAGCTTCTTTTCCACAGCATTTATTCAAAACTCTACAATGTAAGATTCAGAAAACATGTAAAGTTCCCCATTGTGATGCCCACGATGAAGTGCTTTCATTCCCACTTTATCTGAAATAATGTTTTGATCTTTTTTTAAACCTCTTTTCAGAGCAGTGGGTGAGCCCTCTGACACCCATTTCTGCCTCTGCTTGGCAGACAGACATTTAATTAATTGTAAAAATCTCTCCAGGTAAAACATGTATCCGAGTAAGCTGCTCATGCCACGGACACGGACAGCTACTATGGACAGGACAGCACACTATGCTTGAGGCCTTCAGGATCATCTGCAAACAATACACTAATGGGCATTCTTTCACATTCCTCTACAGAAGTTAGAGAAATGATGGAAGTACAACTGAGGAATACTAGTTGAACTTATTCACAGAAAAAAAAGTTGCTTTGGTACTTCAATAAAACATTTAAACATTATGAATGTCCCAGGTTTCCAACAGATGGTTCCATTCTGAGCCACATTTATTATGACAGTGTTACGATCCGATATGTCTGATGTCTAGGGGTGTGATCGGATGTAACACGCCAGAATGCAAAAATCGGCCAATAGGCTATTTATTTCCCAGTTCACAATGGAAAAAGAATAAACAGGAATGGTGTATCATACAAGGAGGAAAAATCACAGAACACCACTCTAGAAACTGTTACACAACTTAAATCTTACAATATTAACACAAAAAGAAAAAAACACAGATTTCCCAGCCACCAACAAACAAACCAAGTGCCTCAATAACAAAGACTAATAAAAGCTCATCAAAATACCAAGTTGTTTAACAAATCCCACGAAACACGACTTAATAGAAACACAGTCAAGAGCTTTAGTCTACACCGAGAGGCATAGCGAGGACGGACTGCTCACTACTTTTTTGCTCACAACTAATTTTCATAGCTGCTCGTCCTCTTCTCACCCATTTCAGGTGGAGTTTAGTGAAGAACTGTGTGCGAACAAGTCATTTGCCTCAACTCATAAGGATGTGTTTCTCTGAAATCTAGAAGGTCCTCCTCCAGCTCGTCTCAGGCTAATCTGCTGCGATGTCTTTTGGTTTGTTGGTGGATACAGTATTGTCCAGATGAGGGCTAAAATGTATTTTCTTGACTCCCATAAAGAGCTGCAGGTCAAGTGGCTTTGAAAGGGCCATTTAGCCAGGTCAGGTTGACTGTGTTGAGACATCACCATGGAGCTGCTTTTTGCTCCTATGAACCTTCATACAAACAAGAGAGAGGTTAGCAGGTCAGCCATATTTTACAGTCTTATTTTAAATTTTTGAAGTTTGTTCGTGTTGCTGATTTATGTTTGCATACACTTTCTGTATGGAAGTGAAATAATATTCCTTTTTATTTAACACACAGTGTGAGCCCTCTCATGCAATTGAGTGCTGTTGATGATTTACAGCATGAACTGAAATTAAAGGAGAAGATTTATTAAATGGCACACATCAGTTTCAGAGTTTTCTGGAATCACATAAAATGTCTGAACTTGCAAAAATAAATCCTCCCAAAACAACAAAAATCTATATGGTTGGTTCAAATAAAAAAAACTAAGAAACTGAAAAAAAAGATGCTCTGGTTCTTGATGCAGTCATCATCAGGAAAAGAAGCAGAACATCTTAATCTAGTCCTACATACTCTTTGAACATTTGCATTCATGAAAAATGTTAATTCTCTCACTTATTATAAAGTATCCATTAACTACAATCCTGTCTGTCATAAATGACCGAGTGATCTATGCTGACTGGTTCTTGGAACACTAAACCTCATCTGAACTCCTGTCCTAATTACAACCAGGAATTTGATAGGTCATAATTACGACAAACAGATGGTGAACTAATGGTTTCCGGCCCCCACGCCCTTCTATAATCACCAGTAATTCCTCTGTTTCTGACACATAAGTGAGCCGACAACAAGAGCAATAATGCTCGTCCGGGAAATGTAGGGGTCCGACGGCATAAAAATCTTTTGTACCACAATGATGACGTGAAAGACTATGGCAGCATGTTTTCCTTTAGAATATATATATCACATTACTCCACTAGAATTGCAGTACAGGGTTTTCTGAGGGTTACGCCTTTACTTCAACAACACGTATGGAAAAACAACCCTGGCATTGAGATCTGTTGGTTTTGTTGTATTTTATAGTTTAAAAAGTGTTAGTTTTGATTCCACTATAAACATTATTACTGTTGGTGGCGCTCTTGATTAACTGTGTTCCTGTGGTCCTTCACTGGCCCACTTTGTATTTCTTCCACAGTCACAATCTTTTTTAAGAATGATACTACTCATCCAGCAGTTCAGGTACTGTGTTGCATCCATTGTTGCCACAGTTACATGGAAAAAATAATCAGACTACTCCTCTAAAAAGTAGTTTAGTTACTTTACTGATTACTTGATTTAAAAAGTAAATAAGAATTAAAAAAAGACAACCAATTTTTTAATCTACTATTAAATTGTGTAATGATGGCACGAAACACGGCAGCCACGCCATCTGTGCTTCGAAAGAGCACGGTCACTCTATCTACAGTTTGAAAATATTTTTTTTAAATACTAACATTATTTATTTTTTTCTATTACTTTTTCTATCCAGCCACTGCAGAAATGATTTGTAATCGGAGTCTGGTTTTAACAATTTTTAATCTATTTTTTATCTTTAAATGGTACTAAAACAAAGTACTGGCAGCTGTATGTATAAATAATAAAAATACGATCAAAAATCAACTTCTATAGATCACCGAGTTTGTTTCTTTGCTTTGTAATGCGTTACCAGCATCACTGGTTGCATCACATCCTTTTATGATCTGTCATGACCACCCAGGAAGCCGTCTTGCTGGGTGATCTCAGCAGTTTTTGTGATTGCAAGAACATGAACAATGTACATTCTGGTCAGGATGATTTATACTTGACATGAAACTCAAGTGCAGACTCCTGGGAAGTCTTCATATGCTCCTCCCACTGTAGCACATGTCTCATCAACACTATTCAATGCTTTTTAATCCTTCACACTTGCGGAGAAGACGTCTTCATTATTCTGCATTAACGTTGAACCATCACACGAGAAAAAACTGTTCCAGTCTGTCATGGAACACTAAGCATATAAAGACACATAAATGAAGCGATGGCCATGACGACAGACGACGATGAGTATTATGACTGTTTTGAAAAGCAATGACAGATGTGGCACCAACCTGGGTTGGAGATTTCATTTAACACACTGTGGTATGTAGTCTTTTGGGATGTGTGTGGTCCTTGAACTGGCAGCTTACGCTCCTTAATATTATTCAGTTATCCAATTTGGTAGCTGGTCAATGTAACAATGGACACCACAGTATGAAAGAGAACTACTTCATGCTGTATTTATTGTAACCTTTTTTCCAGTTTCCAAAGTGTTTTGCAGCTATTACTGTGTCCATTACAGTTGTAGTGTTTGACAGCCCACCAGTCTGTGCAAGTTTCCCCTTGTATTATGCTGGTCACCTGTAACCTGTATGACAAGCAATTGAAAACACTATGGTCTGATTTTGAATAGATTTCTAGTTAAATAAGATGGATTTTGTCTTCTGGTTTTCTTGTAATTAGGGTGGTTTTCTGTTCAAAGAGCAAAGTCATTCTTTGCCTTCCACCTGTCTATGGTCTCAGTTGACAAAAAAAAACCTTTAATTTCTTCATTTACCTTTATCACACTTATTTTCTGTATTGTACCACAAATAAACTTATGCCACATACTATTTATTGCCTCAAGGCTCTGTTGTAGTTGATCTTTTCAACATTGACTGTAATGCCAGTTACAGAGTTCAGCCATGAAATAACAGTAAAAAATTACAAACAATAGTTGGAATTCATCTTGCACTAACAGACAACTACTTCCAGTCAGTTTGCCAGGTTTAAGTTTCAATATTTTGCATTTGAGCTCATCTCCCATTATTGTTGGGGTTTGTTACTGTACCTTATTCACTCAAACAAGTCACAGTTCATCTAACCTACCTTAATGTCATTATTTAAAAAAACGCCTTATATAAAATAGTTTTGCAGCATTGACGGCTACTTTTATACACAGGTGGGCATGCATGTACAACCCTTCAAACTTGGCTTTAAGTATCTTTTAGCTTTTAGTATCACCCCAAACATCTAAACAGACTTTCATCCACTAGCCTCTGCATCATCATGATCTGCCATGGCATCCAAAAATTGGATCTGCTCATATACGGGCAATGATGTGGATTTAGTCTGTAGAGCAAATCGCCAATTTTCCAGAGGACACTGGACATAGACTGTACTCAGCGGGCATTTGAGTCTTAAGAGTGACTTGAGTGCATTTGCTCAGAGATTGGAAGGAAAATAGAAAAAGTCTATTATTGTGATTTTCTGTTGGAGCAGAAGTCGCATGTCACTCATCCTTCAGCCAGCAGACATTGCATGAACTATGCATCTTGCAATGGCACCATGCCAAAAATAGAACCCTTCTGTTATTCTGCCTACCAACGTCTAGCCAGTGAAGCCAGTGGCCTTACACTGCATGACCACAAAGGTTGGGCCATCTGCATGGACCTCATCTCTGGGGAGCCACGATGCTTCAGGCTAGTACCATCAAAAATACATATTTTTTTTCTGTCTTTATGCTGTGTGGAGTTAAAAGAACCAAGGGGGCTTCATCTCAGTGTTGTGTTTTTTGTATGCGTAAGATTGAAGGGTAGCCTTTGATGCTGGGAAAAATCGCAATTGAATGTTGCAAGCTACTCTTAATTTAAATGAATGAAACTTAATGTTTCTCTCACTTCCAGACTTTTTGGTCTGTTTTTATTTGTATTTGTAGATATGGCAATGCCAAATTCCTAAAACAAATGATCTAACTCAAAAGTTTTTTTTTTTTTCCAATGTTGATGGTTAAGGTGTTTATTTAACAAGTTATAACTTGGCAAACACATTCATCTTTTTCTATGTATAGCAGTGTTTCTTCATCTCCTGAAGTATGCATGGCCTATTGAGCAGGTAGTGTTTGTCTCCCTGTCTAGTAATTTGCTCTAGTAAATGATGCATCATCTAGTAGATAAATTAACTAATGACTGCAGTCAATATTTGAACTCTGTGCTGCTCAACTGAGTCCAGGATAGCAACACACTCTGCTGGGAGTGTAAATGATCACACGTGTGACCTACCGGTTGTATCGAAGAGGTGAAGTTGGAGTCCAAGATAGCGGGATCTAGCCGACTGTTTCCTTCGATTTGTCCATGCTTTCAAGTATTTATCAGTTTGGATATTGAATTGTTTCGTTCGATATCTGCTTTCTTTGCTTGCACCAGCTGTGTACTGTATATGCCAGCCTCATTATTAAAATGTCCTGTGACTGAGGTGCCTTGAAAAAAAATGATTTACTCATGACTCAGGATATGGGGCAGGTAGTGTGGTGTCAATCAATTTCACCACTGAATAAAAATAAGACCTGCACCACCTGCAAGGGTGCTGGAGAGATGCACTGATATCTACGTTCATAGCTTTTCTGCTTCTGGCAGTTATATATATATATATATATATAAAAAAAAAAAAAAAAAAAAAAAAAATCATGCTGTGGACAAGTTCCAATGATGACACACACCTGCCCATGTGTCATACAAACACAAGTTTTGATTTCTAAGCAGATTCAACCTTCCAGGAAAGCATTGATGGTTATCATGCACAGAACTGAACACTGGAGCAAATTAAGAGCTCAAGTTCTCAAATCTTCTTAAGGGCTTCTGTTACCAGTTTTCCCTGCTGTGAAATAATCTACGAGTGTGGTGATCATCCCACCATGTATGTTGCTGCTGCTTTTTTTTCCTTCTCTCTCTCTCTCTCTCTCTCTCTCTCTCTCTCTCTCTCTCTCTCTCATTAAATCGAACTAGGGAGTAGAAGCCTGCAGTTCATGTTTTATTTATGGAAAAAGATGTGTCTGCACTACTGGTCTTGTGCTCTGGATTTTTTGATCTTCTTTCATTAGAGGATGTTCAATATTTATCAGTGCAGTTTCCCCATTCTTCTGCCCCTGGATAACTCCCATTCGCTTCTGTTTTCAGAGCTGAATGACAATTCAAGCTTTGTCACAGTGCACATTTGTTAAGACAATCAGTCATTTGTTTCTCTGGAGCGTGACTTTCACAAGAGTGGCTCAACAAAGTGAATAGAGCTTGACCAGAGGTTTGTCCTAGGCTCAATCATCTGACATCGATCATTATTTTACACCTACACTTTTCTAGCTGTGGTTGTGTGTTTTTTTGTGACTCCCTTAAGTGACCTGTTGCTGGTATTTTAGCAGTTTCTAGTCAGCCCTCCATTGGAAACAAACAGGTCCAGCTCAGTGTCTTGACAGAGGAGCCATGCTGAACACCCGAGGTCAGGCGAGCGTGTCACCATGGCTTGTTTGTAACTGATCTAGCTGGAATTTGAATATTGTGCTGCCTTGGTGGTTTGTATGTGACATGAAATAGCCAAACTGGCTTGGCTCCATCACCTGCAGACAGACTACAAACACATTTTCAAAAAGACTGCAATATCTTGTGTTTAAATATCACGTAGCAGGTAGATGGTGATGTTTTTATCTGAACTTTCAGATAAAACTTTCAGAACTTTCAGACTCCCAGCAGGTGTAACTGTAGATGTCTACAGAGAAATTCTCTGCTTCCAAAGTTGCCAGCTCTGACTTGTGTTGGTCCAACAACGAAGCAGTTTGTTTCGAATGTCTTTTTAATTTTCCTTTAAGCATTGCTTCAGACCAGTGGATCATAAATTGGAAGCAGAAAGATCTCACATCACTGCCAGTCTCTGTAAAGGATAAATAGGTTGTTTTGATTTATTCATCTATTTTATTTTCCCCAGCAACAGGACGTAAATCTGTCTCATTCATCTTTAGCCTTGAAATGTTGAAAAGAAAAAAATAGATTCAACTTTCTTGTCAGGCATCTTGAAAGACATCTCTTTAAGGTATCGCACTCGTTGCCTGTACAGCCCAACAGATTGGTTGATTAACTCCAGAGACACGAGTGAACATCACAGCACATGTGTTTGATCAACTCCGTTTAATTAAATAAGATAAGAAAAGCTGCACACTTATTCCTGTGGTTAAATCAAGGACACTATATAATTGTTTTATAAAACAGAATCACATTTTTCTTCATAAATCATCCAAATGGCTTCAAGTCCTGCTGGTGGATTAGAATTACCATGATGAATGTGTAAACAGTTTCTGGTTTCTTTTTAATCGCCACCAAAATTATGATTATGTACTTTTCCTCAGTTAGCAAAATGATCAGGATAATAAACTGTAAACATGTGCAGGAAATGCAAACATTTATTTATTTTTTTTCCAGTCTAATTGGGCAATGGTTCTTCATATTAAAACAGTTGTGTTGTTGTTGCCTTTATTAACATTTGCTTAAAATACATTTCCACAGACAGGTTGTGTTGCCATCAGGACCAATGTTGCTTTGTAGGCAACATTGCTCTCTGAGGGACCCATTTAAATTCTCATTCCAGATTTGACCTAAAATGGCAAAGCACAGTTGCCATTTTATGCAAAACTTTTGACTTAGCATCCATTAGTGAAGCTACTGACAGATACAGATTAGAGACTGAGCCGAGAAGTGCACGATTTGACTGTATACAACAGTAAATAATTGTTAGCTGGTTGCCAACATGTCAACGTCAAATGATTTTCCTACAATGTCAGAGTCACTGTTAACTGAGTAATGATGTCAGAGCAGGTAATTATGAAGACAATTCCTTCAACCATATCTGGTAAAATAAAGTGTGTCTTCCTTTTGTTTCTGGGTCCTGGTACTGATCTGCTTTCAGTCAGGAGTTTTTTTTACAGATGGTTCATCCCTCCAGCAGAACATCCAAGGCAGAATGTGTATAAAGCAGCACTGTAACCGTCATGGCAGGCTTAAGTAAAGCAGTTAAATCAGGGGCTTAGTCTGGCATTTGGTGTCTTGCTTAGGGACTCTGTCTTCAAGTATAAATCCTTGTTGAAGCACAAGTCATCTTCGACTTTTCAACAGTCTATCTCCCAGTTTCCAATTGGGCTCATCACCTAAGGGAAAGAGTCCAGCCAGAGCAATCAAGTGAGCCACAGAAGCCAATCAAACAGTCATTCAGCACATTGTGTTTTTGAGAAGGAATTCAACTTTGTACCTTGAGGCCATTTGTCCTTAAATTCCGCTTAAAAATAATAAAAAAAAAAGTCTGACCTTCACCTCCACCATTAGTTTTCTCTGATGCAGTACTCCCCTCATATCAGCCCAGTCTGAGTAGCAGAAGGGGGAAAGATGAGTAGCTCGCCTCCACTCCCATGCCCTGGTCTCCGTGACCATGTTTACTGGTTTTTCAAACAATTGCATCTAAGGTTTCTCAACATAAACAAACATACACATGGTTTGCACATTCCCCACTGACAGAAACGTAGTTTACAAACTCTGCATGCATACTCAGCGCCCCTGGGTTTTTGTATTACCCAATGCCTACTCTCCATTTTTCACACTTTGCTGAGTTCTGCCTTTTCCCCCCCTCACATTTTTAGATTGCATATTGCATTCAGCTTTACTAAAATCACATTACGAGTGCACACCATTGTGTTGATTGGAGGATGTGTATATTTTCTGAATGTCACCCATTTGCACAACCAAAGACCTTAGTGAACATTCTTAATGCAGTTAGAAAGTCAGGAGATGCAGAAAGAAGCAAAAAACAAACACAAAAAAAGTCTATCGCTTGTGGATTGTTTTACTGTTAAAATTGAAACTTATTAAACATCAAATGACCCTAGTAGAATATTTGCTGTTTAAGATTATTAGTAAAAATACATTTCTTCCTTGTTTTAAGTCAATATTGTTTGAGTCAATATTTAAAAAATAAACTTAGTGGTCTTGAGTATGAACTATTTATTTTAACATAATGAGCTTTCTAATACCATCATCACCCACGGCGAGGCCTCTTCAGACGCTCTCAGAGGATTGTGGTGACAGATGTTTGAGCTGTAATCACAGCTGGAATGTGACGCAGCCATCAACACGCAATTTATTCCCACACAACTTCGAGTTTAGCTCATCCTAACCTTCATCAGTCCTGAAAGTGCTGATGATTGGTTCCTGACTGAACAAGCAGGTCTGCTGCAGCTTTTCCAGGTTTTGTCTTCAGAACTTTGTCTTCTAATCGATGGAGGAAGCTGCTGTGAGCAACTTTAGCAAAAACAGGAGACAACAAAGAGAAAAGCAGACGGTGGGTTAATGCCGCCTTTCATTAATGCGTTTGGCTTTTTGAGTGATCCATTTGGGTCCGATAAGAACCAGTAAAGTCTTTCTAATTAACCTTCTAAAACAACTATCCTCACGGTTTCATGCTAATCCTACTAATCCTGCTGTTTTCTTGCAAGCACATAAACAACGCAGATAAGACTGAACACTGGAATCAAAGATGAGGTTTGCCATTTTTGCCTCGAGTATGATAAATTTATTTCATTTGTCATTCTACTGTGCATAATTTCATCAGCTCAGTCACTTTTTTCGTCGGTGACACGCTGATTTGAGCCGGCGATGCGACATGTTCGCAGCCAAGCATCTGATGTGAACACAGAATGTGGTCTTGTTTCCATGTATACTGATGAGTTTGTGCTACCCAGTCATAAATGCCCCATGATTCATCTGAGCGTTCTCCAGCGAACTGAAGAGGAAAGTGTGGGCCATGCTGTACAACTGGAAGCTTTTGTGCATGTTTTAGGTGACCAATGTTAAATGGAAGCTGTCGGTAATTCCCCTGTTCTATTTAAGACCAGTAGAGTTTAAAAGGAACGTTCTGTCTGTTATCCTTGATGCCACTCCTTTGATCATGTATAATTTGCAGAAGCAGTGTTGTAATCTGAATTTATTGTTGATGATGTTGGTCATTTCATCTGGATGACAGTTTTGTTGTTTTTGTTTTTTCTAACTTATTGACACATTGATGTGTGAGCTGCTTGTGTGGACAGTTAATACATCACAAAAGTGTGTGTGTGTGTGTGCACATTAAGACATGGTAAAACCAATTTTGAGAAAAGCCAAAGTCCTCCGGCTTTTTCTGGACCTTAACTAAATGCAGGAAGAAACCGGGAGAGGAGAGAAAAGAAAGTGAGTGAAAGGACAATCGGAGGTGAAGTGTAAAATTACTGTAATTATGCTGTGATATTAAATTACCCTGCATAATTTAAATAATATTAAGCAAGCAAGACTCTCCTTTTAAAGCAGCTTCACTGCTCTGTTGTTCAATAACGTGAGCTGTTGATTGTCCTTTTGTGGGATTACATATCAAACCACCACTTAATGAATACATCAACCCCACTTTTTATATTAGGCACCAGCTGCACACACGCATCTGTGCACACACACAAGTACATACAGTAATTTTAATTACAGCCAAATGCTCAATGCGCGTGCATTAATGTGCAGCAGATAATTTAGTGAGCAGAGGATCTAACATGCAGAGATGTGAGCTGGATAAAACCATCGCATTAATGATTTCTCCCCATCCACAGAAGATCATAACAGGTAAGATAAGAATGCTAATTAAATCCTGCAGTAAAATCTGTGGATACACATCCCTCACATTTAACCAATCACCTTCTTTTTTAAGACTTTTCCAAAACTCTTGATTAAATAAATACAGTAGCATTTTGACACCTCTGCTTAGGCCTTTGTTTTCTACAGCAAGCTTTTTTTTTTTTTTTTTTTTTTTTTATCTTTATTAGAATTTGTAATAAATTCCCAATGGAGAGATGCTTGAATACAGAAAAACTGTGCCATAAATCATAGGACAGTTGTATATACATTATCTGGGAGCATTCTGTAGAGGGATACACTGCAGCATCACAGTGAGAAATGAAATACAGTAAAAAGTTAGCTTGGTAAAACAGATTTGGTAATTTGTAGTAATGTTGGGTAAATGAAATGTTGATATATTTGTCCTTCTAATGTGGCAGTAAAGTGCTTCTGAGTTCTAAAGAATTCCTCTGACCACTGACCTCCCCCAAGATCAGGCAGACATGTGCAAAGGCATGTAACATGGCATACGTCTTGATATTGCCTGAAGTAATCCTTCTTGAATGAAGACCTTGCTCAACATTTCTGTACCTGTTGTTCTCCAAAGAATATGGAAACAGAAATGCCGCCGACCTCCACCCACATTCTCAGTCCTGAATCCAACATTACACCCAACAAAGCATTGCTTGTCAGTGTCCAAATCTTTTGAACATAATATACATTTTTTAAGTTGCTTTGAGCCTACAGGATATTTAAAGAATGCATATTCTCTGCAAAGAACATGCATTTTTCCCCGTTAATACCATCTAATTTCAGAAATGGCACAAAACATGCATGTATGTTATAGAATAGCTGATGTTGTTTCATTACGGTGTTATTTTAACACTGTGAAGCATTATGGGCTTTTAATGTCTATAATATACAGTTAAAACCAGAAGTAATAAAGTAATAAAAAAAATTGTCCAAAAAAAAAATTATTCTGGCATTTAGCAAATAGAAATAATTTTGGTAATCCTAAATGACCAAAAATATGGAATGTTTAATTTGATTGAATCTTGGACATTGAGAGAAAAATAAAAGGTTATGTGCCTTTTTATATATTATATATAAAAATTATAATATTTATATAGTATACGTAAACTGGTTCCAACTGTATTAGCGTGTGTTAATGTAATCTATTGGCTGCCTGTGGGGTGATTTATGATTTACTGGCTGGTGGTTGTTAGTGTTCATATGAAGGTGCTATACTTCGAAAAGTCTGTCTAAATGTACGGAATGTCAGTTAACGTTTATTTGAATGATATGATGCTGCTTAGAAAATGAAGCATGTCAGGAAATGCCTTGCATCCTAATCCCCAGGTAATGCCTTGCACAGAACAATGAAAATCAATCATGTGTAAATTAAAAAAAAGCAATTTAAACTATGTATGTAATTCTAATAATTCAAAGGGGCTTTAATTTAATATATTTTACTCTTATTAAGGCTTCTCTTTCAGGAGTTGACAACAGACACTGAAAATAACAGATCTCATCTTATTTTCTGTTTACAGCAAACTGTAAAAAGAAAAGATGAGTATTTAGGGTTATTTCGTGCCGTCGTTATCTGCCTTGTTTTGGAAAGAAGAAACCAAAGGAGACAAATGGGCAAAGCCTGACTATTGCCACTACGGCCAGCCTCTGCCTGAGTTCTGCAAAAGTGTCTGCTAAATATAAACAAAAGTGGAGGTAATTAAACAGGCATTCATAGGAGCTCACTCCAGTCCTGGCTGGTGACAACAGCCGCAATATTTATTACCATTCGGACTCGATCTGAATAACAAAAGCAGAACTGTGCCAGCTTTGTAAATGCACCAAAGCCCACACTTGGCTGCTCAGGCATCAGAGAGCCTGATTTGGAGGCTGGAACAATCGTGTAAATTCTTCCAAGCTGATGGCGGTAAAGGTTCCGACTCTGACATATAAATCCTTGTCTCCAGCCGTGGTTATTTTCCGTCAGTACATATATGCATTCATATGGAGGGCAGATGTTGTGAAGGCACCACGGTGAAAGCGACACTTCCAGCGACTGATGTCGGCTCCCGCGCCTCGATGGTCACCACCACAAACCTCTCCTCATCACCATGCATGCGCTCACCCGTCACCCTCACTCTTTTTCTCCATTTTCCGAGCTGAAGGGTCATCAGTGGAACTGTGAGCATGCAATTTCACACCAAGGGGAGAGAAAAAAGCCCCATACGACCTGTCCCATTATCAGTGAGACAGTCTGTAACTTTTAAGTGTCAGTTTTGTGATAGAATATGCAGTTTTTCCTCTGTGCTGGTAGAGCTCTGGCTTGAATCACAAATGCTGCAACACAATCCAGAAGACGTTAGAGTTTCTGGGTGCAACAGCTTTCTAACACAGGTCTCTGCAGTTTATATGATGATTGTGTTACTATATTAATGATTTGAAACATGAGTCAGTTGTGTCCGACTGTGCTATTGCAGAGCTTTCCATTAATACATACAGGTTTTATGTTTTTTTCATTATTTTATCCTGAACTTAGGAGAGTGATTCAAATATCCACCTCCAAAAATAGTTGAATGATCAAGATCATCCCTTTTCACTGCTGACATCCAACCGCCCCCCACCCCACCCCCCCCCCCCTTTTCTTTCGGTGTTTTGGTTTGACGAGTTGACCTTTGACGTGACGAGACACATCCCCTTTCCTGCTATCACTAATTGAGTATTTTTGCCATACTTTCCACACTAAGCATGGAAACATTAACTTCCTTAAGACAGTTGCTGGTTTATAGAGACATTGCTGATTTCTGTAAATAAATTTCTTGATGGTTTATCAAACTGGCAGAGATGCCATGCCAGTGGAATTCCTCACAGGATCAAATTTAACACCTCAGTCCATGCTGGTTTACATTTATATTCTTTACTAGTGTCTTTTTCTCTTTTGTTCTGCACATATAGTGTGATATTTACAACAGAACAAGAATAATAGTTTTTAACAATGTAAAATTTCCGAGTTTCTGCATCTGGCTT
The DNA here is from genome assembly GCA_015343265.1 of Pao palembangensis. Classification (NCBI taxonomy): domain Eukaryota; kingdom Metazoa; phylum Chordata; class Actinopteri; order Tetraodontiformes; family Tetraodontidae; genus Pao; species Pao palembangensis. The sequence goes on along the minus strand of CM027085.1, from coordinate 5,191,113 downwards.
TTAACTCCAGACTTTAATGAGGAAATATGAAAGCAGGATATGTGCACTGATTCATAGCAGCAGAGCATTTTTTTAATCATTTGTGGGAGATTAAACAGAAACACTATTTATTCCTATTTATTATGCAAGAGGGTGATTCAAAAGTAATGTTCAAATTACAAGAACCCTTTTACTTTTATTTTGGGTAAAAACAAAAGAGTTGAGCTGTGTTTGTTTGTATTCAGACATTGGTTACTCTGTTGTGTCTGACAGACTGTTCAGTCAGTGTCAAACATTACATAACAAGAAGCTATAGTTACTGGTGTCTACGTTATTGTGGTGTTTGCTGCATTTTGTTTTGTTTTTTTTTTGGTTTTTTTTGCATAAATGGAGACGCATTTGGATGCAAACAGTAGACAAATGTCAATGAAATCAATATTGCCCAGTACAGATATTGATACTTAGAGTTAGAAAATACAGTATATGGATTTTAAAGAGTAGACCAAATGCAAAACTTTGTCAGATTATTCCTCTGAAATGTGTCAGTGTTTACAAGTCACAGGACCTGCTTGAGGTGGACTCTTTTGTTATGATTTTAGCTGCATGCTAATGTCAACATGCTAAGACATTCACTAATAGTAGTTATTATATTAAAATAATCTTTCTTGTTAGACTTGGCATCAAATACGGCTTTCATTATGTTCTGTCCCTCCATTAAAAGGCCTCAAGGCCCAAAAGAACAATTATTCTAGTGAAAATGCACCACGCTGCTCCATTGGTACATACCAAAAGCTTTACAGAGCTGTCTGATCTGTGTGTGAATATTGATTTCTTCTGTGGCAAATGTCCATGTAGAAGAAGCTGAGAAAGCAGTTGGGTTCTGTTTCTAATGAATAAAACAGCTGGTATCGATCTGGGTGAGTACACACTTGTAGATATTTAATAGAATCATTTATACAGTCTTGGGATTATTACCCCTGCCAAGGGAGGTGGTCATGTGACAGCCAGCACTTGTGTCTGTTTGTCTGTTAGCAAAGTAACAAAGTTAGCAAAGTTATGGGTGAATTTTATTGAAATTGTCAGGAAATGGGTCATGGGCCAAGGAACAGATCTTTAAATTTTGGTAATGTTCCAGATTCCGGAGGGATTTTGACTTTCTAAAGATCAAAGCCCATCGGCTTTGATCATCAAGCAGCCTACTGTGTTATGTAACCTTGCGTTAATACTGCTTAAACCATATATTGACCTAGGTCTGCACTTTGAGTGCTTTTCTAGATAACTAAATAACTCTTGGGAGATTCCTGGAAGCTTCAGCTCAATGGATGGTTGGTTATATTTAATGTTCTTGTTACCCGGTCAGAAAAAAATGCTGGAACTGTTGAATTAAGTGAAATGTTTGGCTGCACATCTAAACTCTGCATCAGTCTGTAGGAGTGTTAGCATAATCTGCAACTACAGTACCGAGTCATTAAGCAGTTATTAAGATAACAAGCCAGTGCACGGAGATAAATGAGAGAACTGCTACAGCAATGCTGATGAGCGACTTGGGGAAGCAACTTGAGGAATCTTTAACGTTTACAAAGGAAAACATGGCAGTGTTGAATGTTTCGAAATTAAGCTTTGAAAACTTTATAATAAAGTCCTTATTTCAAGACTAAGGGTGCTATACTGTTGGCTTCCACTAAGGGTGCTATTTGCAGGTTGAATCCCAGTTGTGACCGGGAAGTGGATCCTTACATATGCTTCTTGGTTCATGACATCCATCTTTGGCTCATCCCTGCCTTATTTATGTCATACTAAATGTCATTTCATCTTTCCTAACTTGACTTCACCCCAGAGATTTCAGACACGGAGCAGTTCACATTAACGATGCCATTTCTACAAGACATTAAGAGATTAAGAAATTTTCAATATCATTACACATGGGTATTTCTCATTCTGCCTCAGATGAATATTAAAGCATTTATTATTAATTGTAATAACATTAGCATGCTCTTCTGCATTTCATAAAATTGCAATTACCTTAAAGTAATTACCTTAAAAATTCCAGATGGAGGGGAAGAGATTGGGTAAGGTGTCTGCAGAAGGAATAATCCCAGTAAAGACAATGAACCAGGAAGGATCCAGTATTCCAAAGGAGGGTCGAGGGATTTGCAGGGGGCCATCGACACTGGGTAGAGAATATTTAAATAATTAAGAAAATGAGAGTGGAGCACTTCATGTGAACAAAAACACACAACTGGGATAGTTGCCAAGCTCAGGTACCAGTGATAATGTAAAAGGGTGGATGGGTTATTGGTCTATAGGGATAGCTGGAATGATACTGTGTGTTTGAAGGGAAGCAGCTTATTTAACAATAACGTGACCCTTTGACTGGTTCCTTTTTTAAGATTCAAAAGCAAACAAAGCTTTGTTTCATCATTAATTATTGTAGCATGGAGGTGTCATGAAGAGGCTAATTTCATCCATCTGTCATTCTCAAATAAAATAAGAGGATTATATAAGCAGTCTTAAACAGAGGGTTTATAATTAATTTTCACCTTGAAGTCCATTCTCATAGTTAAAGTTTTTAATGCTTTATTGATTCTCTAACACCACTGAAAGCTGACCCTTCAGGCATCGACTCATATCATGTCACATCGCAGCTGCTGGCTCTCTGGTGCCTGTCATTGCCAGCTGTTTTTGTACTAAAATAAGCCCAGAGAGAAGTCTCCTTCTGCTTTTTAAACCCATTTTCATTCACTTGTACGCTGGATCACAATTTGTTCCCAGTGGGTCAGGCTGTTTGTCAGCACCTGAAAAAAATAAATTAGCAGTTAGCCTTGCATTTTTTTTTTTTATTAGCAACATCCTGAAATTAGGTGTAATATATATACTGTGTGTATGTGTGTATATATATATATATATATATGTATATATATATATAAATTTATTTTTAAATGTATAATTTATTTAACTTGAATCAGAGTTAAAAGTATCATTGAATGACTTTAAGCAATGTCTTGGAGATGTCACTGATTTGATTTGAGCTGAATCGCATGCTTTGAATGTTGGTGGAGCTTGGATGGGTAGAAACATCATCTGTGACGAGATTAAATCAATTTTAGGGAGAAAATGTCGCGCAACCGATTTCACAACACTTGTGATGTTTGTTGAAAGACATGCTAAATAGACATTGTTTCTTCTTTCAGCTACGGTTTAAAGTCGTCAAGTTAACAAGAACCCAAGGGATAATTTGATTGTTTATTCCTTCTCAAGGACAACTCCAACTGACATTAGCCATTACCCATGACAGTGTTTGTTTGGTCTCTGTGCTCTTGAACAGATTCTGTGTGTGATACTTTTAGAACGAACAGTCCTTTACGTGGGCGCTCCGGAATTTACACACACTAGTCCCATGAGGAAAATTGGCAAAAGGACACGCTGAAACCTGAAGATTGAGCCTGCCAAGTACAGTGTATAGCTATGTTGTTTTACACTACAAAAGATAGCCTGTCTTGACGGTGAACACGCTGCACTGGTAGCCTTTAATCACCAATCTGCAATTCAAAAACATTTGTGAAATTGTCTCTGAATGAGGACATGCAAACTTAATTTTAAGACAATAATGTTGACCCTTTTCATTGATTTATTTATGTGCTTTCTGGGGGGAAAGTGCTGATTGCGTGCAAAAGAATCCCCTCACGAGCTACATTACATTTCAATGCGCTGATACTGTTAATAGCTGATAAATATTTATGTTATATGGACAAACTGGCTACAAATGTGTGATCATATGGAAGTAATGTTAGACTTAACAGGGATACAATATTGAGTCTTTGAGTCCCTTAGTTTGAGTTTCTTAGTTTAGTCTCAAACATAAAACCATGATAATCATGTAACCATTATTTAAAGAGCCAGCATATCATTTATAATTAGTTTACAACTTGCAAAATGTAACATTTGCAATTGTAATCATGCCAGAATATTTGGAGTGTCATTATGTTCCAAGACAAATGAGGGATCCTTACAGGAATGTGCTTGGACGGTATGTTTCACATGAATGAAAAATTAATTATCCCATACTTCCACCTACTTATCATGTGGAGCATGTTTACCCATGCATTAGGAAGACATGCAGATGGTGATGTTAGTAATTAAATGTTGTCAGAGCTAACAGACCGTGGCCCGCGTTTCTGTAAGGAAGATTCAGGACTGCGTGTGTTCTTTCATACACCGTGTGTGTTCATTCACACACAGTCAAGCTAGAGCTTTTGGAGATCCACTTGTTGCCTTTCAGTAATGTATAGAAACATTAGTGCCACTTTTTTGAGACAGTCACACATATCGTCCCTTACTTGTCAAAAAGGGATTGTATTCAGCATTAAATCCAATGTTGCAATATTACCATGTCATTTCACTATTGTACAAAGGCTTTACAAAAGGAAAACATGCTAAAAAGTATGATCAGTGTTTTTGCTAACTCCTGCTGCTAATCACTTTAAAGTTCTTACATGTTGAAAATACCAAATCAGAAAGATCGTCTTAGTTTTGTTAAAGCCAGTATTTACCTCCTGTTGTGTTCACAAATAAGATGAGGTAAAATAAAGGCATGTCGGGCTTGTCCAGCCGCCTCATCAAAAACCGTGCAATTTGATAGAAACCTTTGTGGCTATCCTTTCAAGCAGAAGTAAAGGAAAAAGTCAGTATATTGGCTGAGCATTCCGTCGCTGTGCAGAAAAGATGGCTGCAGTGCTCAACACAAGACCCGTGCAGTGAAATGGCTTCAATAAACCTCAAAAGGAAAGTGGAAGACATGTAGCCCGCGGCGCTGGTGACCGACGGTGCTGTCTCAGGACCTTTTGTGGACACATTCTCCTGATGACTGAATGATGCGATGCAGGTAGCTCTGCTGATTTTCACTCTGAGTTATCTGCCGTTATTAAACGCGCTGCCTAGGATGACCTTTTCATTACAGGGGGAAATGGTGACTGCCGGCAGGGGTGGGTTTCACATCAGCCACGAGACACTTGCAGAGTGATGCTCCGGGGAAGAGGAAGGCACCTTTCTCCTCGTAATGCACATCAGAATTGTTGTTCCTGCACAGACAGATATGGATTGCAGAGTATGTCATCTGTACTTCCACTCCTCCTAAACAACAGTGATCCTTTGCCACAAGTTGGAACAGGTCATTCACCTTCCAAATGCCACCTGCATCATGTCCCTTTGAGCATTTTACCTTTTGCCTTTAAAGTCTATCTATAGTCAGCCAGGGTCTGCTTGGATGACACAACCAGAGGACATGGTAAAATCAATAAAAATCTCATTTAGATAAGCTGACAGTTAACACTTTGCTTCCGGCTGCAGCAGTAAAACACCCATCATCCAATGCTGCACCACACTGCATCTCACGGCGTTGGATACGTTAAAGAATCAGCACAGTATTTTCACGTGGTTTTTGAGAGCACTTCGGGATCACGAGCTGCAATCAATTAGCTACTATATTCCTCCAATGTTGCTAATTAATTGTTGCATTTTACTGTGATGCTGTCTGAAAGGGATTCATGTCCGAGGCCTAGATTACTCATCTGCTGGACTAACTTGAGTTCTCATCGGTAATACACTTAGTTTTGCAGATTAAGATGGGCTTTCTGTGGTTTCACATGATAATTTGGACATATAGGAATGTTGTTACATGGTGCAAAAATAAATCAGACATAAAAATTGGATCTGGATCTTGGGTAGAAGTTATCTTTTATTTTAAATGAGCATTGATGCTATTTTCTGCTGCTGTTTGTTTCAATGCAGGATCATTTAAAAAAGGAACAATCAGATTGTGACGAAAGCCTTCCCAGAAATAGAGCAAATCCCAATATTAAAGACATGAAAGACGCACCAGTTAAACGGTGATTATATTTGGTGGCCACATGTTGCAGAACTGTACTTGTCTGATAAAGTTATAGTACACAATTATGGAATGTATTCCCCACGTTGCGAGTCAAACCTCCTCCACATAACCTGTGTTGAAAAAGAAATGAGACATTCTGAGTCTCAGTGGAGCTCTTCATTTCCACCGTAATCTCTGGTGACAGAGCAATTTGGACTGAAACTCCAAACACGGCAAAGGCCAAATTACAGCACCAAGAGCTGATAACCAATTTTCAACTTGTAATTTTGCAGCTTTGTTCCTCAAACTCATTAACTTGTAATTAAGCTTTTCCTACTGGGGTACATAGAGGAGTTTGTACCTGGAGCAGACGAGCACAGAGAACCCACCTGAGGTGCAAACAACAAAACAATAAAGGTGTTTATATTCAGTGTATGTTCATCCATGCTACTGTCAGTGTGCAACTGATTTAACTTTTCCCTCAGAAAAGACTCACTCGGCTATAACATTAAGTTTCCAAGTTTCTATTACTCCATCTGAGAGTTTCTTTCAGGAAAGTGATGCTATACAATCAATGACACACTGTCAGGGATTTGCAGAAGACCTTCAGTCTTTCAGGTATCAGGGAGCGAGACTTGATAAATGAAAAAAAGACGAACAAAAGTCCTTAAAGCGCTTCAGTGAGCGGCTCCTCTGGGTCTTTTTGACATAAAGACAGCCCACAGTCAGGCAGTAATGGTGATTTGACATCTGGCTGAGCTGATGGGTACTTTACCTATGATGTGCCGAGGTGAACCCTTTCCTTACGGCAGATACCTGCCACCTCCTCCAGCAGGTGACTGACAGACTTGCTTGGCCTATGAAAATGCTCCAGATGCAGACAGATCAGTGAGAATTATGAAGTGATATTTCATTTTGTTTCATAATTCTCACTGATCTGTCTCATCTACAATATTGTAGATGGTCGGAGTCACTTGGTTCCTGACCTTATCTATTATTTATCCTTGTTATCTATCTATTAAATGGTTGATAGCCTTTTGAATAAAAAAAAAATCTTAAAATTATAAGTCCACTTATTGCCATTGTTTTAATGACCCTCTCCTAACATCAAACAGTCCATTTCCAGGGATAACGATCTAGATCTCCTCATGAGTTGCTGGCTGGGGTGACAGAGTTTGAAGGTTCTGCAGCAGTGCGGCTCTGCTGTTGGAAAAACTTTAGTCTCCAACTTGAAATCTCTCTGGTATCATTGCTTTCATCTGCCTGCACTTTGCCCAATATGCTGAGACACAATTAGGCAGACAAGAGCTAATTTATAGTTGGTGGTGACAAATGGTCAGTGAATCGTAAAACGATATAATTACCTTTCAGAAAACTACGGCGGACCTCATTTAACTGACGTTAATTAGACAAACAGTTGGAACCTGCAGTTGAGATTCTTCCAGCTCTGAATAATCTTACAGAATCTATTCACCCCTATGTTTTTAGATGTTATTTTTAGGTCTAACATGTTGATAGAAGTAATATCAAGGGATCTGTCGCCAGTTCAGATGTAGTGTCTAACTTTCATTTTAGTTTATCTTTAGTTTCTATTGTTACACTTTCTTATGATCCAACCTGGAGGGGGAATGACGGGAGAACTTGGAGGACTTTGTGTTGCTAAAGTTATGTGCAGGAATTTGTAGGAAAGTCTGTAGGTGTAGAAGTTTGACTTAATGCTATTCATATCAGGGAAGATGCAGTAAATGAGAAATCTTTAATAAACTCAAGATCACAGCGTGCACCTGTACATCAAGATGCAGTAAATGAGATAATCTTTAATAAACTCAACAAGACCACAGCGTGCACCTGTATGACCCACACTAAAATATATAATCCACCAAGTTCTGACATAATCGCAGTTTCTCAGTCAGTGCCTCCAGTGCAGCATGTGTGACAGGCTCTGCTCTCCTCTGTGTAATTCTTTCCACACACTGCTGTTTGAGTTCCGGCTGCTAGTGAAATAAACACAAATGCGTGCTTTCGTGCAACTCGTGAACACACTAGAAAAAGCCAGATGGCCATGGATTTGTAGTAAGACGCACAAAGGCTTCTGCATGGATTAATGTTCACAACTGCGTGTGTGTGACCTGCGTTTGTGCTGACGTCACGCACATCTCACACACAGTCCTAAATCCTCCATAAGTTTTTGCGTCATTGCCTTCTCTGAGAATACATGAAGAGAATGCTCGAGCGGTTTAATTTCAGTTGTAAATGAGGGCAGAAGATTCTGCTGTTTTCTCTCCTCTATGGTACGTATGATGAGTAGTTTAACAATGAGCCGGCTGCTGGCACATCTGTCAATGGTCAGCTCCTGGAGTTGATGCTGCTGGAGTTGACTGTTGGACCAGTTCATTGACTACTCTGCATCCATGCCACCTTTCACAAAAAATCGACTTTACAAGCCATAACCAGGATGTGGATCAAAATACAAGTTTATTTCAAAGGGATTTTGAAATACACACACACACCTCTATCAGTTTCACCCACCCGCAGCCTTTTTTTTTTTTGCATTTCTGTTTGCTGGAAAGAGTTTGGAATTTAGAAAAGGTTTCCACAAGTGAACAAAGTAACTTAAGATATGATAAGTCAACTAAAAGAATCAGAAGAGAATAAATGAAATATGAAATGTTTCATTTGCCAGCATGTGTATGTATAGAAAGTGACAAAACTTCTTTTTAAGAGGTGTTTTTATTAGAGGTGACTTAGACCCTGGGGCCTTTCAGAAACTGACAGCTTCTTTGCAGTTTCAAAGCTAATGGGATTCGTTCACTCCTCTGGAACTCTAAGGGTGTCAAGTGGTGATCATGTTGATCATGTTATATAGTCACTGATATATATATCACTGATTGCTCTGGGAGGATTGTTCTTCTAAGCTTCTGAGCTTCTGAGCTCTGCAGTCCAGCCCTCTGAAAAGATGTACGATATAAATACTCAAGGAAAAGATCTTTCCTGAACAAAAAACAAGGTCCCTTTGCTGAGAGGGGGAAAAAAATCCCTCATGCATGTCCATGGCACAGAGCAGCTGCAGTACATCACCTCATCAATGTTTTTAATTGGTTCTGGATTGTTTCTGTACGCATTTTAAAAGCGTGTTTTCCCCCGAAAGGGCAGCGGCAGAGATGGACAGCTGGGATGGGCAGATTAGTTGCATGCACGCTTCTCCACTCTGGCCTTTACTCGCGCGTGTTGCCATTGTTTAGTGGGACGTAAAGGCCAACAGGGGCAGGATAAGATCTTACTTCACCTACCCTCACCACCCTCTGCATCTCCACTATTAGATGTGATGCTCCTCATCATAAATGGTGCGGGTGCATGTGTGTGTCCATCAGTGCATGTCAACACGCTCTTTTTTATTTCACCTTCAGAAAAATAGCAGTGTTGACCTTTATTGTTTATTTGATGCTGCCCATGTGGAAAGACTTTACCGCATCTTTACCTTCATGCTTCAGGAGCTAAAAGATGAAGTAAAGTAAAGGTGAAGTTTTCTGTATAAAGTGTCAACTTAAAGCAGGACTTCATCATTATCTTTTGATGTATGTTTTCTATTTTGGATCAGTGTGTAACCTTTTTTAGCGTTAATATTAGAACCAAGCTTTTGAACTTGTAGCCTAAGCTTCTTTATTTTTCATTTCCAAATCTTTTATCTACAAATTCATATTTACTTAAAAAAAAGGGATTAAAACATTTACCCTGTGACCTGAGGGAATGCCCTGATTGGCACGGGAACCACTCCAGTGTCCTCTCAGCATCCAAATCATCAGCTTATTCTGTTGCAGATCATTTTCTGAGTACGTGATAATGAGGAGATTAAATATAATCCAGAAAAGATGATGTGACTAACAAAATAAAGTAATTTGAAGGCTTCTCAAATGCAACAAATAACTGTGTAATAGAATTCATAATATTCAAAGATGTAAATTTAATTTTATGAAACTGATTCCTTTTTCTCCCTTTTTTGAAGTATGTCTGTTAGAGCTACATCATTTCCTTAAGTATTATGTAAATGTTGACTAAATATGCTGCAAAATTTTAACAAGAAAATCTGACAGGTGGTCTAACCTCCTCCCAGCAGTGTGCAAGACTAGCCATGGCAACAGCCAGAATAAACTCAAGTCACTTTGAGAAGGCTACTGTCTTTATAACCAACACACTTCATTAATCCTTTAGTTCACAAATGTGGTGCTCAGATTAAAAAAAAAAACGGTTCCATTAAAGGTGTCATGTTTCTGAGGATCCCAGGCAGAACCAAGAGTCCTTTTTTGTCAACAAAAGATTCTGGGTCTTTTCAGGTGCTTGGTTAATGCCTTTTTCATTTTTCTTATTCTTAACCAAGACAACAATGAACAGACCCAATTATTTTCATGCTGCTCCACACGCTGATTGTGTGAAATGAAAAGTATTGTGGCTTTTAAAGACAATGAAGTCACATTCAGCATGATAACATGGACTAATATTCTCTGAGTAGTTAATTTCCTGTCTGGGCTGTTTTGATAAGGCTAAGTAAAATGATTAAATTTCACTCCATGATAACCCACTGGACAGACAATAAGAAACACACATTTTCTTGGAAATGAAATGCCTGAAATTGATCCGGACATTGATTCATTTAGTGTTTGACCTCTGCAATCACACACGTGCAGGGGAGTTAGACAACATCAGAGCCGTGATGGGAGTGAAGCTGGGCAAGTGCACATCCTTCCCTCTTAGCAAATGAAACACACCGGCTCTTGGCGCAGCGTGTGCGTCTTTCCTGAAATCAGTGAGTTAATCCCTTATCACCCCACCTCGGGAACCATTCCCAGATGAGTCACCCATGTTTTCTGGGTCTGCCTGACATCAATCACATTCACTGAAGAAAAAGCAAAAGAGGCTTTTTAAATGTGGGAAGCTTGCTGCAGTGCATGCTGCTGCCTGGTACATGGTGCCCTGGTGCAGTGGATGGGGTCTCCTTTGGTCAACATATTTCCTGCTGTAACTTTTAACACCAGTTTCTTTCTCTTTTTATGTCTGCTCTCTGACGTGGGAGAAAATCCAAACACAAAGTCTCAGTAGCTGGATGGGATTCTTTTTTCACTTAGTATAATAACAAATATCATTTGATATTCATTTACTGGAGCATAGCATCTGTTCACATGCGCTCATCTGACTTTCAAAACAGGTTGCATCAACAGGAGTCCTCCTCCTTGATTTCATTGGCTCCATTAGAGCAATGAGGCTGTGGGCGAGCGAGATGGCCCTGGTAATGGAAGCAGTTGGGGGAGAGGGAGTGAGCGAGCGAGGCGGTCCTCGTGACGTGGCACGAGGCCAGGGTGGGTGACAGATGACTAATGACTTTCACTGAGAGTGTCGGCCTCAGATTTATGTTTCCCCTCTTGCCAGAATCCACTCTCAGTATCTTAAAGCAAGAGTTATTCAGAAACAAAAAGGGAACGTAAGAAAGCAGGAGAGGAAAGAGGCAAATGCATGCACACGCATGGCCTGTAAATGTAGCAGTAAATGAAATACTGGGTAGATCGTCCTGTTGACACTGACCTTTAAAGGATGAAATCAGACTGTGGGTAATGGGTTTTCCATGGGCCTGATTCTGCAGCTTTTAGCATTAAGACGCTCAAACTACGTGGACTTGCGCAGGCATGTAAACACGTTCATCGCAAGGTCAACAGCTCATTCTACACCAAGTCAGCCATACAGTTCTGCCTAAACGATGGATTCATCAGCCTCTCTTAACCTTAATACAACACATTTTATAGTAATTAAGCAGATAAACCCAGAAAAACATTACTTGTGTGCTGCCCTTTGCTTTCGTTTAAATGAAAAACAATCCAGCCATATCATTTACTGAGACGCAGCTGTTTTCAGGAATCAAGTGGCTCCACAACTCATGTATAAACAGACCTGTAAATCACTTGGGTGTCTATGGAAACAGATCTTTTTTTTTAATGGAACCAGTGATTCAACAGAAGAAGAATCCTAGTCTTTCAGAATTGGAAGCTTTGCTTTTATTACTGTTTAGCCTGTTCACCTTGCAGAGGTCTATGTTTGTAATCATGCATATCAGACAGCCCAATGAGCAGGTCTTGATATGTGTAAGATGCACCTGAACATGCAAGTCAAGAAGCTGAACAAGGCTGAAGATATAGAGTTCAAATACCTATACAAGCTAACATTAATGTAATTTACATTTCATTTTGACTGAATGTAAAACATACATAATACTAGACCACTGTATTGTACACTCAGCAACTGATGGATTTTGTGTGTATTATCTTTCCAAATGGATATTACTTCATATGCATACTCTGTCTGAGTCAAGCAAATCTTCCTATTTGGTGATGAGATGCAGAGATGCCTTTGAGCATAAATTGGAAAGGAGAAATTCACTCTGCACATGGTAAAGAGTCCTGAATACAAAACAGGTCCAAGGGTGTGAATTATGTGGCTCCGGTGGAGAGAACCAGGGCGCTGAGACATGATGAGTCAATTGTCTGAACCGTGTGTGTCTGTCTGTCTCCCTCTGATGGCCCCTGTTATCCCAACGGCTTAAATGCCAAAACGGTAATCAAACTGGAACAATCTCATCACAAGTCTAACACAGACTGGCACCAAGAAGCAGGCAATCTAAATGTTCCTCACTGGATGATTATCCGTCGTGCACAGGGCTTGTTTGGGTCTCACAGGGGAACCCACTCACAATATGTAGTTGCACAGACAAAGCTATTCATACTAGAAGATTAACTTCAGCGTGCAAGCATGCAAACAGCCGGGCAGCTTTGTGAACATTTCCAGAGTGATTATCAAGTGCATAAGGACATTTGAGAGCAGGGAGCTGGAGAGCACAGCCTGTTGGTGCATATTTGGCAGGCAAGTTAAGGGGACCCATGATTACAGTCCTTTTTTTTTTTTTCCCATCGACTCCCAGATGGCCAATTTACAAAAGTTAAATGCCAGCATCATTTGCAAGAAAATGAACAAAATAGCCCTCCAGGTGCAAAACAAAACAGACTTGCTGCTATTTTTGGTTTGCTTCAGTTATACTGTGCCAGTTTAAGCAAAATGCATCCAAAATGCAGTCTCTTTCTGAATCACTGCGCACGTGTTAGCATATTTCATGAGCATCATCAAGTGCAGCTCTGACAATTTTTATTTGTTCGTTTAATTTTTTTAAACATTTACTTAATAGTTAAATAACTTTATTTCATGCACTTGTTTTCATAACATAATGTGATGGACATCCCAACCAGGGTCAGATTTCCCACTTTAAAGTTTGTGATGTAATAAACATTGTGCTGGTAGAGATCTTCGCTCAGTATTCTTTGTATGGATTTAAATTTTCAATTTTATCAACACTCTGAGGCAGAGTCAGATATCGCTCAAGACAGTATTGCCAATATCCTCAGTTATTTAAAAAAATGTTCTTTTTTTTCCCCCTAAGATTCACATGCTAATCCGTTAAGTAAATTTATTTGTGGCAAAATGATTGAAGTAACACCTGTTTCCATGGTGTCAATTAAGTGTGACTTAGAAGAAATCTTTGACAGCACACCTGCAACTTTGTGACTCATTGTTTTCCAAATCAAATGTTCTAGCCCCTTTTTCAGAAAGCTTCCATCCCTTGTTTTTCCTCCTGATGATGGCGCCCTGAGTCCTGATCTGCGTTGAATCAGGACAGCAACATGAGCAGGATTCCAGCTTCACCCTTCAATACCCAAATGGCACACAGAAGATGCAGGTTCAGATGGGACACAAATGGCTGCTGCATTATTTATAGCTCTCCTGCAGTTGCCTGAGGACATTTGAAAAGTACCCACATTGGCTGTTTCCTCCACCAGGCTCTCCTCACATCATGCCTCGTTTAAAGATGGCTGAAAGCAGCGAGCGGGGCTGGGTAGGCGTGATCACGTGTTCTATTGGCAGTGATTGACGGAGGCTCAGGCAGTAAAACCATGGGTGACTTTCACTGAGGGGACATATTTAAAGCCCTGGCATACCTGCAGGTGTTCAGAACCAGTGTCAGGCACATTTATTGATGCGACATAAATGTTTGCCGTCCATTTTAGCCGATTGGTATGAACTATCGGTGACACATCAAGTTCAGACACTAACGTGGCCAGAAGGTGCGTGGGCTGGGCATCCGCAGCCTTCACGCGCCTCATTTGAGAACTAGATATGGCAGATTGACTCGGGTCAAGGACACAACTGAAGCACCTTTGCTGCAGCCGTTCCCATATAACTGCAGGCCCAAACAAAACGCTCGGGTCCAGACGCGCAGGACAAGAAGTTGCTCAAGCTCAGCTCCGCACACTCTCAGTTCCAGCAAGCAAAGACTTTGCTCTGGGACTCATCGGCTCCACTCTTTTTGTGAGATCTGTCATTTTCGCGTGCAGCGTTGCTGTAGGATGCACAAAAAAAAAAAATGTGACAGGGTTGCCCTTGCACACGTGCACATGACAAGATCCAGCAGGCACGCACAGCAGTGCTCACACTCAGCTGTAAAAGAGATGACACATTATTAAAGCCTCGCAGGGGGTTTCAGAGCTTCACCATCATCTACGGCTTGTTTGTTCCAGTTCGTACCAAGTGGATCGGTGCACTGGTTTGCTGGAGGGCTTACAAACAGGAAAATATGCTCTGTATGTAAATTCAGAATATATGGTGCTGAAAAGTATGCAGATATCATGTTGACAGTAAGGCAGCAGCCCCTATCTGCTGTATTTCTTTGATCCTATATATAGTACATTATTTCCTTATTTTATTATTTTATGTTTGACACACTAAAGCAAAGTTATTTTCCTTCTTTTGATGTATAGGCGTGTGTGTGTGTTTTATATGTATTGTACAGCAGAACAGAAAAAAAAAAAACCTTTCTCACAGCTTAAAAATGTTTCATGAAACCAAAAATCGAAATTTTTTTCAAACAATCTCTAGGCTGGAAAGGTTTCAATCAGAATAACTGCACAGTAATTTAGTTGGGTGTTGCACCAGGACTTAAAATCCTGACTAGTTTGAGCATTGTGATGGTACATCAATCTCACACTGTTTGAGTATTTATGTACTTGTTTTCCATTCATTGTTTTCATTCACAAAAAATGAAATAAAATCATGTTAAATTGCCTGACTTGACAGTCCTTTGAATAAATGACTGGAACTGGACTGTAAACAAATGAATTTGTTTGAATGAATTTGAAATTTCACTATTGAAATGACTAATTTACTAGCATCACCACCCTTCTGTTCGGTTTAATGTCACTTGAAATGCGTAGAAACTTTAAAGTCACTAAAGAACTTTAGAGAACTCCTCAGCGAAGCTGTTATCTCTATAGATGGACCAGCTGTGACATCATCCTGAAGGAATCAGAAATACAATCTTTCCATGGAGGAAACCTCCACTTTGGCAGAGTTGCACTCCCCTAAGGATGGTTGGGTCGTGGCAGTTCTACTGGACAAGACGTTCTTGCACAAATCATGGCATGAATCAAGCTAATCTTTAAAATCAACAGTGGTTTATTTAAATCATAGCAAAGCTGAATAGTTGGAGAAAGACAGGGCAGAGAAAAATGAAAGTTTAAAACTGTAAACAAATCCCATCCTTTTGATTCTGCGGCTGAAATATTGCTGCTGGGAACTGAATGACTGAATCAGATTGGGTGCACTTGTCAGGGCTGCATCTGAAGGAGGTACAAGCAGAATCTTAAATTATAAAGTATCTCTGTTTAACTGTCAGAATGAATCCTCAGTCTTTCTAAAGAGATGGGTCACTCTTTAATTTTAAATTTGATTGTCAGCTGTCAAATATGGCAGAATCAGGACTGATTAGAGATAGCTTTAAGACATTTTTAATATGAGTGTTGATTTTCCTGAGGATCCTTTGTAGTTTTTTTCTTCACTTGATTTTTTTTTTTCAAAACTCTATTTCAGAACTAATGTATGCTGAACGTGTCACACTGCCATTCACATTCCCTCTTGTCCGTCCACTGACATAGCAGGTCACCTGTGTCCCCGGGCCCAGCGACTTCTGACAAACTTTTGTGTTAGTGTGTGTCTCCTAAAGTTAGAAGCATCCTTCTCTGAAAGAACCTCTGGCCCCATGAGTAACCAGACTGACACACAAAAACATGCACTCATCCCCCCCTCCTCTACACACATACGTATATTTTAGTCATGAGTAACTGGGGTTGGAAGCATCAGGGGACGACCTTTTGCCTCACACTGAATGCCCTGCTTCACAAATGATTTGTGTCCAAAGGCCACACTCGTCCTCCGCTACACCCTCGCCTCTTCTTCAGGCTCTTTTGAGGAGACGCGACTTTGACTCCGGCCTCCTTTACACGCTCTTTCCCCTGGTGTATGTTGCGTAACACCAAAGTGTCCAAAATGCAGTGTTTGTTGGATTTTCTTGAGTTTTGGCCGGTAACGAGTTGATAATGGCACAAATCTTTATAAACTGAAACCTTTTATTCTGTCATTAATTCAGATGTGCAGCTCAACTTTAAAAGCAAACTTTAAATCAAAGAAATTCACCAGTGCAGCAGCCTGACACTACATGTGGCACCTTTCATTGAACAAATGGCTTTTTTTCTTATCGGTTTGTCATCTCTCGTGCTAGCCCTCGTCATTGAAGTTGAACTCAACTTTTTTTGTTGTTAAAGCCCCTTTCTTGTGTCTTGTGTCTCATCAGACTGATGTTGTTTATCTGCAGATGTAATGGTAAACCCAGCTGGTGTTATGCCTCACTGCTCCCCAAAGCCCCACTTTGGTGACACATTCCGCAGTTTGAGCTGAATGCGCGTCGACAACGCGAGGCGGATGTTGGTGATGAAGGATTGGAGTGATCTAAATGTCTTCACTGTTGGCAGCCAGTTGCAAACTCTCCCCCAGTTACACTTGACTAATGCCCTCAGGCTTCAGAAAAGCATTTTATTTATTGCTTTTTGACTAATCTGATGCTAATCAACTGTGCAACCCTGCACATTAGTTTCACTAAATATGTAGGAAAATCCCAACGTGATTTGCATTTACATCCAAATCATCAGAGCTGGAAGACAATGCAGGGAACATCTCTACCAGGTTTATTAATGGGTTATTAGTAATTTCAGATCCTCGTACTTAATCAAAATTTGAGCTTTGCGCAACAATCCTGCTAAAATACAAATAAATATTAACTCAAATTGGTCCATTCTCTTTTTTTTTCTAGAAAAGTTGAGGCATCACACATGAATTAACAGGGCTAGAGGTGGATCATGAGTGTGTTGACCAGCACAGTTGACCTAGTAACCCCAAGTTTACGTAGTAGTGCATCATGAGTAAACGTGGTGCAGAGATGAGACATGTGAAGGTGGTGAAACAGCTTCACGCATGTTTAATTGAAACTCTCAGCACTTGGCTCGTGGTTCAGCATGTGGATCTGTCTGTGTTGCTGTGCACTTCTCCTCCTTTGGATGGCTGTTTCATCATGCCTTATCCAGCCTAATGGTTTTTGAAAATGATGACTAGGGAGCATCTGCATCGCCAAGCGACACCGTTTGTTTTCCAGAACTTCTACAAATCACCGATAAACATTTTAAGATGTGACAGTAATGTTCAAGGACAGAGCCAGCTTTGATTTGCCAAACTTGAATGGATCTGAGCGGGCTTTGTCACTTGAACATAAACTTCTTTTATCTCCTTTATTTAGCATCATACTCTGAAGGACAGTCTGCCCAGCGCTCCTTGCTACCGACACAGTGTCAAAATGAAGGATGACTAAGTGAACGTTGTTATTCGTATCAGCTGCTCTTGCTTATGTTTTCTTATCTCTGCTTTTTGTGTCATGATTTAACACTTGAAGACCCAGGATTTTCTGGAAACCCCAATTCCGTTTCAGAGCTAACCAAGAGCGTGGTGGCTACAGGTTAGCATCCTTTCTTTTGTAAATGTGGCCATTACCTGAGCAATCAGCAGGGGAGGGGAGGATTAGAGAATGTAATACACAAAGACACGGGTGGAGGCCAATGTGTGCGGGAGTGGGTTCAGCTCTCTCGCTCTGTCTATTGCTAACAGGCTGTCTGTCTTTTTAAGCCAGAAGCCAGTCAGCAGCCTGGACTAAACACAAACAGTCTCCCAGTCATGGGAAATTTGCCTGTACAAAACAGCCAGAGCTCCTCACAGCATGTTTCAGGAGGTTGAGAGAAAGCTATTTGTTTGCATTTTCACAGATTTCACAAAAAACAGTTGTTCTTTTATTTCTCATCTCACACACTCCTCCTCAATAAATCTCAGCAAGAAAGGGAAAAAATATCAGTGTTGATCTCTTCCTAACATAGCAAAGTGAGTGGGCAACACAAAATTCCTTCTAGTGGCTCAGCATGTCCCTTCCTGTAGAAGCATTTTTCTTTCTCCCAGCACAAAGATGGGGGTATAGAACAAGCAGATGATTGACAGTTTCTCACATTTTCATGTGGTTCACTTATTTTCATGTCTCACCTATTGGTGGCTAACATGTCATTTGCAATGATTGTCTCAAACAAAGAGACGTTTAAACGGGGTGGGGAGTGGAGTTTTCAAGCCACCCGACTTACCAGTTGCACACAAGCAAAAGAGACGTTCAAACAGGGGGTAGGGAGTTGTGCTCAGGTGGATAAATACCTCACTGCACATAGCCTACTACTTCATTGACCTCAAGAATTTCACGATGCAGAGAAGATTCAACACTCAACAGGCTTTGGACTTAATCCTGAGCGAAGTAAACCCTTGCAACTCGGATGGAGAAGACATAAACCTTCAGCCAAATTCAGACTCTGAGATGTCTTCTGGTAAGATTTCCCAAACATACTATTTTTATTTTCTGACTATCATGTGTTTTAGGAAGAGATTTAAAGCAATACTCAGATACAGAGGAGGCATATCTGAGATGTGTTGGAATTTTTATTAGCATCTATGCATGCATTTGTAATATCATTTGACCTTCCCATTGCTCATATAATTTGAATTTTTTTCAACCTGCAGATGAGCAGACTACTCCTCAACCAAGAAAGAGAGCTCGGTTGGGGACTGATCTGACAGACGGCGAAAGATGGCACAGTGTGGCGTGAAGAACAGGTGGGGACACGTCTCCATTTCACTCCAATAGAAGCGTACGCCACAGATGGAGAGTCAACGGCTAAGGCCACGGGAAGAATCATGAGTCAGGGAGCCTTCAGAGCTTCCTGTGTTTTATCACTCTTGACATGCTTCATAGCATTCAGGAATGGACTATTCAACATGCACAGCTAACGGAGCATGTGGATTGGTTCATGGCCCTCCCTGAACTAATGGCATTTATTGCTATTGTCATCTTGAGGGGGGTGGCCAGGCTTCCATCACTGCGTGACAGCTGGTCAGCAAAGCTGGGAAACCAAGAGATCATTAGAATTTATGCCCTGAAACCACTTCCAAGACATCATGCGACACCTACGCTTTGATGACAAGTTAACGTG
This sequence comes from Pao palembangensis, assembly GCA_015343265.1. NCBI lineage: Eukaryota > Metazoa > Chordata > Actinopteri > Tetraodontiformes > Tetraodontidae > Pao > Pao palembangensis. The sequence goes on along the minus strand of CM027085.1, from coordinate 5,171,775 downwards.
CCATGAGTGAGCTGAGACTGATAAGTTTGCTGCAATTTCTGATGTGTGGGGATCATTTGTCACCAACTGCATCACATCCTACAACCCTGATCGACACATCACCATTGATGAACAGCTTTACCCGTCAAAGACTCGTTGCTGTTTCCTGCAGTACATTGCAATGAAACCTGACAAGTTTGGCATCAAGTTTTGGGTGACTTGCAACTTGAAATCCAAGTACATCTGCAATGTCCTCCCATATCTTGGCAAGGACCCCAGTCGTCCCAGTGGGGAGAGACTGTCCGAGAATGTAGTCATGAGGCTGATGGAACCATTCATGGACAAGAGCAGAACTGTTACCACGGACAATTTTTTCACATCGCTGTCATTTGCGCAACGACTGCTTAGCCGGAAAACCACCATCCTTGGCACAGTCAACAAGATTCACTGGGAATTCATCAATCTGCTAGACAGACGGACTGCAAAGAATTCACCACTCAGGTCTGTTGTAGGTCTTTTTTGTGGTTCTATGTTTATGTGTTTCTATTTTTTTTTTTTTTAATCGACACCTCCAAGTGTGTCATTGTGTGTAAAAGTGCAATGAAAATCTTATTTTTAGGTGTTTTCAACCACTGGTGCCACCACTGACGGTGTATGCGCCTAAACGGAAGAAGACAGTCTACATTCTCAGCAGCATGCACAGCGTGGTTGAGACTGAGGATACTACCAAAATGAAGCCAAACAGTCACCCTTTACAACACCACAAAGTGCGGCGTGGATGTGATGGACCAGATGGTGCGGGAGTACACTGTTCGCACAGGAACACGGCGATGGCTAGTTGCCGTGTTCTACAACATGATTGACATGGCTACACTGAATGCTCATGTGCTGTATCAAGCATCCACCGGGAGGCAGGAGAGACGGGTGGACTTCCTGGTGGAGCTTGCAACAGAGCTTGCTAACTCTCATGTGGGTGCGAAGAAGGTGGAAAAGGAACAATTACTTCGGCAACAACCTTCCACACCTAGCCCTGGGAAAAGGGCTATGTGTCAGGTCAACCGTCGATGCAAGAACAATCACGCCACTGTACGATGTGTTGACTGCTACAGATACAGATATGCATGGCACAAACAGAAGATGGCACATGTGTGATTTATGGGCAGCCACACACTCACTCATTGCCACACACTAACAGAGACACCCACACACACACGCTGTATCCGATATACATATTTTTTTTTTATACTATTTATAAATATGTGTGGATTTTGTGTTATTTTGTACCATTTTGTACTTTATTTATACTATTTTTTTCTATTTTTCACAAAAGCATTGGAAACAAATCGCAGATTTTTTTTTTTTTTGTATATTTCTCATATCACACTGTCCTCATCAATAAATCTCAGCAATTCAGGAAAAAAAAATGTTTTGATCTCTTCCTAACATGGCAAAGTGATTGCGCAACACAAGTTTCCTTCAAGTGGCTCAGCTTGTCCCCTCCCGTGGGGCGCTGGAGTGCCTCGTTTACAAAACAAAAGCGTCTGTTCACAGTACATTTAGGATATTAACTAAAATCCTTCCAGCCCATCGGCTGCCCAGGTTCTAGAGGTAAAAAAGCCAAAAGGTTTTTCTGTGGATCTTTTATTAATCCCCTGTGTGTAGTTGTAGCATGAATTCCATCCTTTGGACGACTAACTTTTGACATCAAATGGTACAGTTTTCATATTAATGTTGTTTTTAATCTCAATTTCGTGTATAAATAATGCTCTAACAAGCACAATAAAATTGTAATTTAGTCGGCCTGACATTCTGTATGATTGATATCGACTAACAGTGGGGTTGAGATACAGTAGATAGCCAAATGAAACAGGCAGAATATAAAGATATACTGCATTCTTCACATGGACAATGCAGAACCAGTTACAAATAAAAAGCAGTAACGACACATTACAACACACAAGATGGAAAAATATAAATACATATACAGTATATCAAGCATGAATACTTTTTTAGCCATTGTGGTATTTTCAAAAGACATGTTAAGGTGCACTGTTTTAGTGCAGATGGAAAAACTGCATAAATAGTCCAGTTTTACGCTCAGAGCTAAGCAGAAAGACAGATTCTCTTTTTCAAACTTTCTGTCTTAGTCCTCAAGGCAGCAGTAACACCAGCCTGATGGGAGCAGGGTACCAGGGTGGCGAGGCTGTCTAAGAATCGTCTTTGCCCTTAACCTGTAGTGTTTAGTGCACCTGTCCTGCAGGTTGGGGTTGGTGTTTCTCTGTTTACTCTGCTCTGCTGAGCGCATCACCCTTGGTAAGACCAGGAAGTCCTTTTTCGTTCAGTTTCCCATCCAGGTGGGTATGCTCTTGCACAAGATGCTCTCGATGGTGCAGGTGTAAAAGGTCCTGAGCACCCTGAGCAGGGGCCTAAAGCCTCTGAGGCTTAGCTAAAGCCCTGAGGAGGTAGCTGCTTTCTGGCCTTCTGCACCACGACATTAATGTGATGAGTCCAGAAAGGTAATCTGTTGTAGTGTTTGACAGCCAAAACTAAAAAGATCAAAGAGTATAAAGTCAATTTCAAAGTTTCTGTTTCAGTTTCCTCTGACATAAACAATGAGAGGAGAGTTGCACAGCTTACAATAGGGAGAAAGTGGTTTAACAGTGCAGCGTTCTCAGCTAAAAGGTGATGAATCTGAAGAAAATCTATGCAGAACACCTGTCATAAATCCAGCAAATCGTGGTTTAGCCCCAGCAGTGTGATTGAAGTCTGTGCATATTCATTGGCTGAGTAATTGTGGTTAATTGTTTAGCACACTTTTGTTGGATTGTTCTGAGCTGTTTTGTGAAAGAGATTCTGACTGTTTGTTTTATAGACCAGAGGCTTTTCTTTTTATTCGTACCATGAATAAAAGCGTCAATGAGACTGTTGCGTGCAGAAGTCACGTTCACCTTCTCCACTTGTGATGACAGCGATGCAGCCATTGATTGATTTTCTCATCACCTTGTATTACCTGGCCAAAGATAAAAGACAAGGCCCAGTGACCTTGAATGGCCATGGCACAAAATGCTTTTGGGGGTTTTAGGTAAAATAGATTCTGTTCCATCCACATGTGCACCCTTCAGTGTCACTGGATGCATCACGTGACATCGTGCTGCCTACATAATGTTTGAAAAAATATATATTAATAATCCTTAAAAGAGCAGATCAGGCTGGATGTGCTACCCTTGGGCACCTTGTGAGCCTCGCAAGCTGTTCTGTATCTGCATTGGCAAGATGGAGAAGCACAGCTTTGGTAGCACAGAGGTTACCATTATCACATCTAATGTAGAAATGACTAGGAGCTGGAGCATTTCCATTTGACCTTCCAGACCCTCCCAGGTCCACTGGGACCCAGGCTCCCAGCAGGCTCCTACTCTGAAGCATATTTCAGTGAGAAAATTTGCCAAGTAAATAGCTAGAAACTTTACTAATTTCCACGAGAAATTCACAAGTATTCCAACTTTTCACATTGTTTTCGCCCCAATCGCATGGCTAGGAAAGCAGCCTCTTGTGCTGTTTTTATACGATAGCAGCTGTCAGGGTTCACGGTAAGGATCCAAGTGCGACACTACGGCAGGTAAAACCACTTTAGTATCGGGGACAGAAGGCAGGTCAGTTCACCAGGAAGGCAGGATCAAACACAGGTAAACCGGCAAAGACCGGAAGTGCTGGAACGTGCTGTGTGAAAACAAAGAGTCATTCAGAGACCGAGGTTTAAATGCAGGTGTTGATTAGTGGGCGTAGTGGCAGAAAGTGGGAGAACACAGGAGGCTGGCCGGCAGCAGAGACGGGTGTGGATTGGCTGAAGCAGCAGGCGTGGCTGATCCGGAGGCATGGTGCAGATGTTGCGAAGAGGAGAGGAAAAGCACCAGTGGCAGACCGGCAACTGTGACAAGCAGCAGTTCGAAAAACCTGTCATAATTTTAACCATTTAGAGAGTCAGTTGGAAGAACCCATTTATCCATTCCATCTACTCATAATATCAACTTCATGTTCTACAGATTGTTTTTTGAGTTCAAATGTACATAATTATTAATTACCTCCTCCAAGGAAGTTATGTTATAACCTGTCTATACTACAGGTATGGGTAACCTATACAATAAGGTTTAGGTTGAAGAACCTCCATTAAAGGAAGTTCTCTCTCCAGGTGCCTGCTTGGCAGAGATCAGGCCTCTCTGAGTGCTTTTCCAGTTTTTAATAAGCCGTCACATTATATGACTACTCCTGTGTCGTTTCTTTAGTGAAGCAAAGCTTTGCCAGTCATTTTCTGCCAGTTTTGTCCAGTGATCTGTCCTCTGACCTTAACGTGTCTGACAAAACTCCTTTTTGCACCCAAGCTCTACAGCTCCATCCAACCTGCTAACACTGACATATTAACACCAGGTGTGAAAAATGATTCTTGTTTCAATTAGAATTCCGTTACTTTTTCATACAAGGATAGAATTGAAGGCAACTTTCAGAAATGTGGTGAATTAGTGAAGTCTGCACTCCTCCTCTGTGCTAACTCTGACTCCATCATCATTTTACTTACTGAACATCGAGTCTCAGACAAGTGTCACTTATTGATGAGTTGGGAGAGAGAATATTCTGACCACAAAAGATACATTTTAAAAATAATTAACACACGAGGCTTTATTATGTTAATCTATAAAGGAAAAAAATAGGGTTAGTCCACAATCAAACTCATCCGTCCTCTTATTATTTTCTTCCTCTTCTGACCCACAAGATGCATCTCTGTAGCATAGCAAATGTCACTAAATGCCAGGCCAGGCTTAACATTCCAAGAGCTAAATGTTAGTTCATCTGTTGTGTCAATTTCCACTTAGCACGGCCAGCTGTTCTCTGGCTTTGTCCCTTTTGAAGTACTGACCAGAAGGGAGACTCAGAATTATGGCAAAACACATCTGTGATCAAAAATTGCTTTTTCTTTTTTTTTTTTTTTTTTTTTAATTATGTGTCCGGAAAGTTGATTTCAACCATTCTTTACTTCTTTTTTTTGTGCATGTGGGGAAATTCAAGGCTGTTTCTTCTAATTATTTTGCAGTTACGGGATGTCATACATTTTTTTTGTGCTCTATTCTGCCTCTGCAAGGTTCCTTCTGGCTTACACACAATAGCTAATGAGAACCAGTGGAGCAGCAGGCCTATTATGCATGTTTTAATTATAATAATAACAATGAAACAATTTATTTGAGCAGTGCAAAAAAAAATACTGAAGATGATTTTGATTTGTCTAAAAATTTATGGTAAGTGCCTTGTGATAAAAGATGAGAAGAACAGAGGACTATATCAGAATGAATTAAAATGAAATATTCCCCAAAAGGAGACTCCATCCCTGGCAGCCCTCACTTCCAACTATATTGCATGCTCTGCTAGTTAGCAATAAAGTGACATTGGGCATCTGTGCTGTGGGATTTGGCCTGACAAGTGTGTGCAAAATGGGATGAAATTTCAAATGTACCCCGGGAAACAGTTCCTTCTCCTTTTTTTTTTTGTTTTTTTCCCCAAGACCTCTCCTTCTCACCCCGTCTCTCCCTGTGACACTCCACATCTGTCCACAGTGACACGATGTGCGAGTAATCCATAACCATATATGTGATGACATGTAATCTGTGTGAGGCTGGGGGTTTCCAGAAGCGCTAACATGGCAGTAATGTCACTCCTCACCAGTGAAGCAGCTCCAGTAGCTTGAAATTACCAAGCTTGAAATTGGTACAGTGAAGAACTTTACATCATCTGCATACAGCTTTTCTTTCAAAATGGTTTTCTAGCCATTATCAGCTTGTAAATCCGGCTTGTTTAATATTATGTGGATATGATTTGGCTTAATAATCATTATTTTAATTTTTACATGACTCTGAGGCTCTAACCTGGGAATGCAGCTTTGCTCTTCCTGCCTGTGTTTCAAGTTGTGCTCTCAAACTGCAACTGTGAAATTCTGTGAATTTCCCTTAGAAATCAATAATACTATTAAATATTGGTCCTTTTCTGTCATCACACATACGAGCATAATTATTCATACTGTTGAAGTCTTTTATACACTTCATCATTAATTTACACAAACAAATGAGAGCTGGAACCTTTTTTCCTGTTGCACAGCTCGTATTTTTTGCATCCGATGCGAGCTGCTGCTTTTTACTTCTTTTGACTTGATTTTAATGTAATAAACCATTAGCTTTGTTGCTTTACAGTGTCCTGTACTGTCAGGATGTGTCTGGCATGTATTTAATAGGGTAACCCCCCCTCAAGTTATATCATTTACCATCTTATTGTTTTTTTTTTTTTTTTTTTTTTCCCCATGAGGTGTTTCAAAATCTGAATTCATATTTTCCTGATCTGGGTCTTTGCTGGTGGGTGCAACCCTCTTCAGTCTAGCCATCAACAAATATGCACATTTCCCAGTCATCAACAATTCTATACTCGTTCAGTAGGATCTGGTGGAATTGAGGTGGAATTATGGTTTTGTGTAGGAAAGATTAAGCATAATCATAAATATGATCATATATCATAGGTATTGCCATTAAAAAAAAAAAAAAAACAACACATTTATTTCTGAATTTACAAGATTTCTTTATTTAGCTCTTTTCCTCTTTGACAAAGCGGAAATTTGTGGCAGCCTCAGAGTGCACTCTTCCTCCATTGTCCAATAATGTGTTCTGTTTGCGATACCATCGACTTTCTGCTGTATCTCAATCCGAGGCTATCTGTGTGGGGAAAGGGTCACGCGATAACCATCTTTAATGTGGGTGAAGCTGCCACATATGAAATACCTCCACTGTTAGCAGCTAATGGTGAGTCACACAACTGATTTTCATTCACGACTGTAGGGTCTTTGCATGCGGTTAATTATTCCCTTTGATCATAAATCGGATACCCGGCAGCTACCATGTGTTGTTGTGTTGTGCTATAGATCCTATATATTTTTAAAATATTAATGTTTTTGGGACGTAGATCAAGAAGCACTTGTTTGAACAATTTCTTGAAAAAAACTAACCACTGAGATGTTTAACATTGGCTGAAATGTAGGATTAACAGTGGTGTAAATAAAAACCATGACAACTACTCAAACACAGGGGGTTCAGGCAGTTTAGTGAACTCCAGCCTGAATGAGGAACAACACACAAATTTACTTTGAAGCATCAATCAGTCCTTATTTTATTTTTTTTATTTTCTTTCAGAATGTCACATGCCATGTTTTCTATGGTAGCCTGGAAGGAACTGTGTAGAATAATTATGAATTTTGCTTTTATTAATTCACCTTATCTGCACAGTGGAAAATTTCATTTTGTCTCCCAGCAGCCATTGCTGGATCTCTTACCCCCATAATGAATAAGATTAGGACAGATATTAAATCGGTGTAACATTTGTTGTCACAGCTAGATGGTGCTAAATCTTAAACACTCAACATTTTAATCCTGCAGAAAGGAAATTTGCCCATAATGCAAAGCCCATGTCCACTCAGTTGGCTATTTTGTCCTGCTTTTGTCCCTTTTGCTCTCATGTGAAGGGGTTATGATATGATTTGGATTTCTTTTTGGATGTTTGACACTATTTCAAAAAAGGTAATATATCCTTTAAAGATGCTAATAAGGAGTTTTACTAATTTTGTCAACCGTGAATTACACTATTATCAAATATAAACAGTGCCGCCTCAAAAAATTTTCAGTTTCAGTTAAAATCCAACCTCTGAATTGATGACCTGTTCCAGCAGGTGCACACATTTTTGCAGGACTGCAACAGGCTTTTTCTGAGAGAAGGATCACGTGTAACTGTGCCATTCAGGGCAGACATGGCTGCTTGTTGATACATGTGGAACTGTGGAAAGGCTTTATGGGAGGAAAATATCACGATTTTCAGCTCAGAGAGGCTAATTGCTCATTGCAGGGTTTTTCCTAAAGGGCTGTGTGGCAGACGGGTCTGAAGACAAAGTGCCGGAGTCCCCATTAATATTTATCCTCAGCAGGGTACAGTTATAGGAAAGATGTTTCTCTGCACAAAGCTGGTTAAACACATTACTAAACAATCATTTAACACATAATCTTTACTAAACCAAGTTTTCCACTTTCTTAAAGAATTGAGGAGGTTGGGCCTGTTCAGAGATCATTAAAATGGTCCTACATAACATAACAACACTGTTATAGCTTGTGTATCCCTAGTTCAACAAGTTCAACAATTAGCAAAAGAAAGGCACCAGGGTAAACAGAATAATTTCAGTCCTCTCCATTCCATATATTTAGCACACAGTCGGTAGCATGAATAACTTGCATAACTAAAAGTCTTCAAAGTCAGATTCCCCTGCCAGCACAGTCATTGATCTGTTCACATGGGCCATTTAAAATAGCTGCTTTCTGAATTCCAGTCCAGCTCTCACCATGGTGCGGTTCTTGCTGTGTTTCGTGTTAATACTAGCTTGTCAAATAGCTGAATATAGTGGATGTTGTGAATAATGTTAGCTCTACCATGAAGTAAGAGCAGCTTGGGAGATGGATAGGCTCTTTGTAGGCTGGGTCAATGATCCTCCAACTGTTTTATCGAGTGAAACGCTTTGACCACCGATATACGGACCATCCATATGCATTGAACTCATTGTGTGATGAATAGGTTAATGACATTTAGACTCAGCTGAAGGTTTTTACTGTGCGTGGCGTGATATCCCCAGCCGAAAAGAATAATTAGCAATGAATCTTGAACGCGTCAGTTCAAAGTAATCCGGGCCTGTGGGTGGTTTTAAATGCAGAGAAAATTGTTCAGACTGAAGAAAACACAGGAGAGGTCAGAGAGGGTGTTTGATTGAGTTTGGCCTTTTTGGCAGCATTTTGATTGACCCCACATTGCCTAGCAGACTCAAATTAAGCCAAACACCCAGAAATAAATAAACCATTGAGTAAACAAAGAACACCACTTTGTTTTTCCTGTTTTGTTATTCATCAAAACAATTTACCTTTCCATTTTTATGGGATTCTATAAAGGCAGTAACCCACTTCACAGAAGCACAAATTAAGTTTTAAACCTTCCGCTTTTATACATTTTTCAAAAAAGCATTATTCAAAAAAAGACTGTAAATATAGATGCATTTCCTGACCTAAACATTAATACAGTATATAGCGACATTTTATTATTGATGACCAGATGTTCAATTCTTTTACTTAACTATGAAGAATTTCATTTCTCTGTGACATAGTAATAGAAAAACACCAGATGTGTGAGATTTGTAGTGTGAGAGGAGTAAAGACAAACCATTCAATCAAGCTCCCCCACTAAATCAGTGAATCATCCACATGGATTAAAAGTACGACTCGGTGGGGCACTGCAGCCATTATAGTAATGATGAAAGGCAGATGAGGGTTGTGCTGTCGGTGAGGGAGAGTGTGCACTTTTTACCTCTGGACTTCATTAAAAGGAGATTCAGTGGGCTTAGCCTGGAAGACCACTGCTGCACAGGGAGCAGGGAAAGGCCAACGGGAGTGCTTCATCTCTGTCACCGCATCAATACCTGTACGCTCGGTGTCGCACGCACACAATCAGCACATGCCTGTGTGGTTCCGTGTGTGTGCTGCCGTCCTTTTTTCAGACCTGTGGTACTGTTTGTCATGCAGTGGAAGTTGAAGTGGATTTCCCAATTGATTAATCTGCAAATTGTAGCACCCATTTCCATTTTATGCAGCAAACAATAGCTTGTTAATGGAATTTCCAATGGAAGGGTTTGGTGATGGGCTATATCAGAATTATGTTGTTTGTGTTAGCATGTTAGCATTTGGCTGAAAGCAAGGCTCCCATATACCCAGTAATCAACAAACACAAAATTCAGAAAAGTCTGTATTTCTGCAATTTTTATCAAACCTTATGGATCCGGACCAAAAAACACAGTACTGCTGGAAATAGCAGAGGTAGTGTGGGACATCCTGGCAAACAGTTCAAGTAAGAACAGGTCAAAAACACAGGGCTTGGCTGAGATGAGTGAACCAACTGCATAATGCGTATTTATGATGTTGTCCTCGCAACATCATAGAAACAAACAATCCAGCAGGACAGCTGGGCAGAGTCCAGATGGGAAATGACTGTCAGCTTGAAAAAGGCAAAGGACACCGGGGGGTCCACGTGAGACCAATTTGTTTCCACACATTAGTTTCTGTAGGGGTTGTAGTGCACTCTGGTGTATGGTTTGCTTAAGAACCGTGTCCACATGACGTATGGCCAGATGTGTGATTGCAGTGACAGCTGTGATGTATGGGTGTTTTTAACATAAGGGAACATAAGGAGGGCTCCAGCTTTTGATATCAGAGGAAATAAAAAGGCCCACCAGTCCTGGAGTGTCAGATCCTCTACAAAATAAGCAGAAGTTATAAGGATTTTAAGTAGAAAGCATTCCGGGGCTCTGTCAAGTTACATTCAAATTAGATCCAAAATGCAGCCTCACAGCATCCTCATAATCTTGTTAGATATTATTGCATATTAATGGACCATTTGATTTCTCCAATTTTCAGGAGCAACACTCATGATCAGCATTTTATGTTATTAATGACTTCATTATGTGAGATTGCCAGTTACTTGTAGTTATATTTATTTTTTTTAATTCAGGGCTGAGGCTGGCCCCTCAGCTGCTCATAATGTCCCCTAGATGCATGACTGTATATCTTTTAAGCTGCTGGATTGTGAAAATTTACTGCCTTGCCTTAAACGAACTGATAGATTTCAGCTCATCAAGATGTGGAGTCACTGCAGCTGCTGGTGAGTTAATATTCCAGCTCTCCTGCTGGTCCTCAGGTAGCACTGTCTGAGCAAATTGGCTGTGATAAATCAGCATTTCACATGTAATTCACATTTTTTGTGCTCTGGTAAGTGTATGCCAACCATTTTTTGTGCATATGCATTGTACTTTGAAATGAAAATATGGATGAAAATGTCAGAAAACTAAGCACTTTGTCTGTTATATCAGTATTTTATGTCACACTGTCTGTGTGGAATGTTTAAGCTGGAAGTGGCAGAATCCTAAAATTAATCACTCTAAAATGGCTATATTGAGACTGTCAACATTTGACTCTGGAGCTAAATTTAACAGGTCTTTCAGACAGTTCTGTCATCCTGACAATTCACCGGTTCCATGAAGGCAGGAAATAAAGGCAAGGATGCTGTGTTTTTGGTTTTCTTTTTTATTTAACTGTCACTTCCCAGGGACAGTCTGCCCATCTGGAAATACATGTCAACAAACCACAATAACCATTTGACTGAACCCGGAAGGGCCAATCTGAAAACGCCACGTTTGTTGGGGTTGGTTTATATTCAGTCACATTGTTTCACTGAAAAACACGATCACACCAATCCAATCAAAACCTGAAGAAAGCAGTTTCAGAATACAAAGGAAAGGGGGAGTTAGGAGATGTCTACAAATGAGTCCATAACAGACTGTTAGTTCATTGGCTTCAGGGAAAGAGAGCACACAAGTCAGAAGAAGTTAAGTTACGTCTATAAATAAGGCTGTAGCATGCACACTAATTGGCTTCAAACTGCAGTCCTGCATGGTTTCAGAAAAGCCTTTTTGGTTAATAATAAACCAGCAGTTTATTATTGCAACGAGCAGTTTTGCAGCAACTCTGGAAAAGTCCTCTACTCAACATATACATACTCTACATATTTAATAAAGAAACTTGCATGAAGTATTAAAAGTAATCATAAATTGTTGAGTCATATTTTTTGGCGGTGATGGTGGTGTCACAGCATAAACACAACACAACTTGAAAACGGTGATAAAAACACTGTGGTATCAGTGACAAGATGGTCTTATTTCGTATGGCTCCCGTGCCAAATGTTTCCCCTGATCACTCAGACTGTCCAACTATGTATATTGTAGCAGCTGTGTGAATGAGCATCTGCTTGGATTTAAACTGCACTGAAGAAAGGACAAACAGGGACAGCAGAGAAGAAAGCGAACACACCGGCCTTTTCATGTGTTACATTCTGGTTCCTTTTATTTTCAGTAATACGTTTGAAAGTAGCTGTTAGCTCCTCAGGACTCATTACAAGAGTCAGCCAACAGAACAAAGAGAACAACCAAGTGAGAGTTGGTTGACGTTGAAGTGGATGATGTCTGAGCAGAGCAGAGCCAGGTCCAGATAAATCAGCCTTCCACCAAAGTTTGTGTGTATGTAAAGGATTTTGAAGCTTGCTTATGGGAACATAGATATGGGACGTTACTTTCCCATTATGAGTCATTATCGGGGTGCATCTTCTCATTCTCTCTTTGGTTATGTGATTTTTAAACTTTCATGATTTCCTTTTAATCTGATTTTCCTTTTACCATAAACTTATTCATTGAAATTATTTAAAGTAAATTTGTGAGGTATGAAAGCCCTCCACTTATGTAAACATTTTCATCCTTCTGTGTCTCTCTTTCCTATGAATGCTGTCCCGTCAATGTTCTCAACATGATTCTTTTTTTTTTTTTTTTTTTTTAACCTTTTTTCCCCACAAGCCAGTCTTTATTCTCTTACACACATCGTCTGTCCCTAAGCCCCCCCAGCACAGCTATGTCTCCTGGAGACGCCATTGATCACCCTTTTCTGTTTCCTCAAGCAGACTTTAAGACCAGGCCAATGCCAAGCAGCTCGTTTCTCAGCTGGAGTAATAACAATCTCATCCATGAGGCCACCGGTGGCAGGCCGGCAGCCCCCGGACCAACTGGAGACAATCGATCGGTGCAGGTAAACTACAACAGGGCGCATGCGATTGTGTCCACAGTTGCACCCACATACAGTATGCAAACGTGCAGACTGAATGGGCTCCGGCCAAAATGCTAAGCTGCATGATAACACGTTGTTAAATTTGGATTCACTCAGGCTTAAAGGGAGCTGGCTCACACCAGAAAGCCACATTCCATGTGATTTCCATTGCTTCACAAGCCTGTTGCAGCTGTATATGCAAATGTGTGTGTGTGTGTGTGTGTGTGTATGTATATATATGTTTAATGTGTGCACACATCTCACAAATAGATTTCATATGGAAGCTTAATTTCCACGCCATAGCTTTTTTTTTCCCCTGTTAAAAAACAGATTATGTTCTTATTTAGAAACACACACAAAAAAAAGCAATTTTTTTTCTCATCATTTTATTAGAGAACCACTTCCTTGCTTGGTATCATTTGAAGTATGTCATGAACCGGTGTAGGACCCATTTCTTGCAAACAGAATTAGAATGTAATTCAGAGTCTCTAGGCTCACAAATTGATGTATAAATGAAGAAACAATTACACAAACATTATTCCTCCCACAACAAAGCAGACAATATTGCAGCGTGCTGAGCAGAACTCAGACGGCTCCCGACTCCCCCTTGTGAATAATGAATGGCTGCACTTCCCTGGACATGTGTTTGGGTAAATATTTCATGTGAATTATTTGCCCCGTGTAATAATTTTGGCTCTGTCTGACTTTAGCGTCCTCTGCCTTGGTGGTCACAGGTGGTTCACCTTGGGCCTCATTTATCAATCTTGTGTAGGAACGTGTGCAGCTCTGAGTGCAGGAATCATACGAAAAGACGCACGTGTGATTTATGAAAATTCTGTATATGGCCAATCCTAGCGTACGACTCAGCTGGTCTTGATAAATGCGGCGGCTGAAACTGATCCTCATTAAAATGTCCCGCCCTTAAATGTTATGTTCATTGATCAGCGGGGTTTAAAAGGAGAAAACTGAGAAACAGTCGAAACATTTTCAAACTGGAATTTGTTCCCCTCAAGTCTGAGGTGGAAGTTAAACAAGGACGCGCTTTGGAAGCATGAAAACTGGTGTTAAAGGAGCCCAGAACAGCGCCGCCGTGGACGAGCAGACGTGTCGCTGCCCTGACATAGTCACCCGTGTGCGCGCACTGTTGAAACGACGCTGCTGCTCTATGGCAGGTTCACCAGTTATTAGATATTCTATCAATTACCACAAAAAAAATAGAAAACATTTACTTCAACAGAAAGGATAAGATTGCTTAAAAAACAAACAAAAAGAAATTAAGTCAGAAAAATAATTACACTAAAAAACAAATAAACATGAATTTCTCAGGAAAAAAATGGTTATATTTTATCAGGTGAATGCAAAACGCTTACGTAAAAAACAGATATTTATTTTATTCAATGATATTTGTTTACGTTTTAACAGATTATGTGGCTGCTTGTGCTTAATGACCTGTTTGTGGTTTGTTTAATTGTTATTTTTACATTTTTTTTTTATGATTATGCTGCGCTGCACCACAAATCCACACTGACTCTAACTTACGTACACATTGTCAGACCTGATGTGAGATCTGAGCGGATTGTATGCTCACGTCCAGATTGATAAATGCCGAGCCTTGCCAGAAAATGGCCATGCACACAGTTTTCTGCCGTATGTACATGAGGCCCCTTGTACCTAAAGTGAAACTCTCAGACGAGTATAGGGATCAGATGCCCCATCCAGACCTGCTGCTTTAACAGTAAAACTGTCACATTTTTGTTTCTTTAGGAAAGAAAGTTTGATATAGTGCTGTCAAGTTTCAGGGTCAACCTTCAGGGTCAAAGGTCAAAGTATCCATTTACTTGTATTCATAGAAGCAGCACTTCTTTACAATGGCCCTTTTTCAGTCCACTGTGAAGCTGGAGGCAAAAATGTGTCATAAATTATGAAACGGAATGATGAAATGTGGCATTCATGATCCCCAGAGGATCCCCCACCTCTGTCCAATTGTATCCTCGTCAAGTTTATGGCTCTGAAATTTGATTCGTAAATGGATTGATTTCCTCAGCATAATTTTAATTCACTTTTTTTTTTATTTATTTATTTAAACCTATATATCACGCTTGTTCTATGACCACTATTAAATGTAACATCTAACTGCCTCAACTGACATCATCATTTATTGCCGAACAGCAAATATTCGCTGGTTAGCAGTGTGACAGTGAAACCACGAGCTCAGATCCATGATTTGATCCATGATCATGATGATCCATGAACACAGTGCATGTTTTAATATTCTTGAAAAAAAAAAAAACACTATTAATGTTCCTGCATATAAAATGTAGGATTTAATTTTAGGCAGTTTCCAACAGTTTGGCATTATAGTTTGTTGTCGAATAAGTCCATTCTGCGTGAGAAACTTCACGCAGAATGGACTTATTCGAGTCAGTAAATGAGTTCTGAAATGGACAGTCATGCAGTAAATATTCTGACTCCACAGTCTTTGTTTCCCGGCCGCGACAGTCTCCATTTATTTACTGATGATTGGATGAATCTAAAATGCAAATATTTGACTTACCTTTAAAAAACTGCAAAGATTATTAACATCCTACTTTAGTAAAAGTAAATCTAATAGTAAAATGTGGAAATTCTTTTCTTGCTCAGTTTTTGATACTAAGGTTCAAGGAATACTTCCAGATCGATATCCTCAGTTTTCTTTTTTTCCTGCAGTGACAAGAAAGACGGGCAAAGATCACCCTAAGATCAGAGGCATTTTTTGGCGGGACGGAACTTGTTACTTTTTTAATAAAACAGGGTTAATTTGTCGTCTATGCTTCTTTATCTGGATCAACGGATGGTGTCATTGAAATCATTAAATTTTCAACAGTCTGTGTCTGAACAACATTGTTACACTATGATGCTACCACTTGCTGGTGTACAGCTGACCATTTTCTGTGTGCGTGTGTGTGTGTGTGTGTGTACACTTTTCCACAACTCTGTATAAAGCCCCAGTAAATGCTGATGGTGATAAAACTACTTTCATCCATCTTCTCCACCGGGGCAGCCAACATCGTGTGCCTGTAGCTACACCACCAGTTGTATTGTGTTCCAGTCCTCATGACAAGCACCTACAGTCAGCAGAGAAAAGTAACCCAAACAGGAGGCCTGTGTTCCATGTGGAATTTAAAATCTCAGAGATTTGCAGCTTTGGATTGAAGTTTTAACTGTTTCCCAAAAATTTTAATAATGAATAACTGAAGTTGTTCTAGTTTGTGCTGGTGTATGATGCTATTTCATTAACCTAACCAGGCCAAAACTTTCACTTTAATAAGGATGACAAATGACACAGACGTGTCATAAAAGTAAAGAAATATTTTTTTTTTTCCCTAAAATAGCAGATTATGTGCATAACCTCATGCTAAACTCAGTTACTATGGCAACATCAGTGTTAATGTTCATGCTGGTTATGAGCTTTTGACTGATGAGGTAATTACGTACACACTCTGACCACCATCACTCACCTTTAAACAGCATTACAGATGCATACGGGTTTGTATGTAATTTGGTTGTGCCACATGGTCAGAGGAGTCACAGTAGAGCAGGGGTCACCAACCTTTTTGAAACAAGAGTTACTTCATGGGTACCGAGTCATGTGAAGGGCTACTAATTTGACACACTCCTCTAAAATAAAAAATTGTGTGTATATATATAAAATCAATAGTTAATTATTAATAAGTTATAGTGGGAAACAGATAATATCAATATTCAAAACTTTTTTTTATTAATCTCAGCAGTGGTTCACATGATCACTTCTCCATTTCATAGAAAAAATATGTCCAGTTTTCACCAGTCACTGACATGTGTCGCCACAGTCGTCCGGCAAATGAAACACACACAGCCTCCTTTCACAGTAGGAAAAAAAGAACTCTTCCTCCCATTCACTTTGAAATGATAAGTTTTCTTTCTTTTTTCTGCCACGTTTTTGGGATAAGAAACTGCACTCCGTTCACCATCTTCACTGCCCGCTAGCTTACTCCACAAGCACAAAGGTTTCGTCACGCGCACAATACTGATTTTTGAACTAGGTCAGATTTCACCTAAACTTCACACATAATAAACATATTTTTAATTATTTTATTTTTAAGACATTGTCATTTTCAAATCTATATAAATGCAAGTTTGATTAAAAAAAGCAGCAGAAAAAAATTACATTTTAGATGCAGCTCACTTGCAAGGTATGCTATTTTTAGAACAGGCCTGCGGGCAACTCCTGTGGTCCTTGTGGGCGACTTGGTGCCCGCGGGCACCGTGTTGGTGACCCCTGCAGTAGAGCCTCTGGAAACACTGAAATCAGAGCAAAGAACCAAGCATTGATTCGTTTGTTTCTGCTCCTTTGTGGCAAGGAGCCTTTATTGGGTTAATTGTTATTGTTTAGACCTAAATCTGGCACTGTATCGATATTTCACCACAGTTTTGAATGCAAATTGGGTAAATTCTCCCTTGTGTCCATCTGTAGGTCCTGTGTGGGAAGGCTTCCTTCAGATTAACTGGCACAACAGGAAACACGAGATTGATTAATTTCTCCCCCTCTGAGATACCAAAATATGTTATTTATCTGATGGTGCAGTTTGTAACAATGCGTGCTAATGTTACTGAAAAAAGATGTGTGTGTTCTGCACATCCCTCCCCTGGGTACTGGAGCATCCTCTACATTAGTGCCCCTCAATGGTCAGAGAACAAACAAACAAGCCAGCATGTCTGATGATGTCATCATGTCTGATGATGATAGATGAGGATCTCCAGGTTGACCGATACCGACAACCTGTTTGAATGCCACCTATTGGTTTTATCAAACTTGCTGAATCATTTTATGGACAAAGGAGTCCTTTCTTTCCACCCTGAGGAAGAAGTCTCATTTATGCTCCAATCAACTCCTCAGCTTATTAAATTAAACATGTGCGTGTGCATGAGTGCTGACATCGACACACACTTTGATGCTGCTTTATTAGTGCGACGGCAACTCAGTCCACTCCGCCTTCATTAACTCTCTAATTAACTTTTCATGAAGTCCATTTCCAACTCGTTTAATTAACTGACCATCCCTTCGGCCGGCTCAGACTGGACCTGTGGGGCTTCAAGTAAAAGCAACGAGCTAAATGGAAACTTCTAGCTCTGGTAAATACTCCAATTTCTCCCAGTTTGTGCTCACTTCACCTTAGCCTGCTTTCACCATGATGTTTATTTTGTGTGACATTCATAATTCAGCCCTTAAAGTTGAGGCTTCTTTCTCTAAAGCTGAGGGCTTATAAATAATTTATTATTTACAGCACCAAAATGACACACCAGAGCTGCAGGAGCAACATTCTGGGTGCAGATTTGAGCCTGAAAGTATAAGCTAAGGTTGATGTCTGTGCGTTTGTCATATTCCAGCTCCGTTAGCTGTTATGCAGTCACTGCCTGTCCCATACACACTCCTAATGGATTTAAATCATACAAGTGGGGACTTATTAGATTAACCCATATGATCTATCACCACCCTCCTCTGTCTTATCGAAAATGCAAGTACAATTACCCCGGTGGCAGCCATTAGAGCCATGAGCGGTGATGCCGTATCTTCCGCCGGGATGAGAAAGACCTTCAAGAGCCAGCAGCATGTGGAAATGAAAAATCCCCGTGGCCCAACCTCCTTCTTCCCGCTTTTTGTTAGCTAGACCAGGGTTTTTAATCAGATACGGCCGATGGGAAATACAGATCCCCTTCACGCAAGTCCTCCCGCTTTATCGTGATGGCGGAGGTTTCCATGGTAACACCAGAAGAGACAGCCGAGGGAGTGTAATTATGACAGATCTCGGGCAGATCTGGGGGAGGAGGGACACGGCCTAAACCACAGGCTGCAATCTGGCAAACCACCGTGATGAGGACAAAAGAGAGCAAAGATGGAGCCTTGGCGTTATAATAATGATGGGATCGCGCTCCACTCATGCTTCTTCATGTGCAACTACTGCTTTCATGGCTGTAACTATACTGTTTTGTTATTTCAGGAATGGCTCTGCTTTAGAGACATGTTTTATAGAATTTTACAAGTTAGTAGCAAGTATAAGTGGACTACTTGCGTTGTTAAATAAGACTGTTTTGAAGCAGAAATATCAAATCTGACTAGAGGACAATAGATTTTACCAACCGGACACGATAAAGAAATGAGACTCTCTGAGACGAAACATGGCCCTGCCCAAGTCACCTGAGTAGCAAATCTAATTTTTCATCATTAGCCTAATTTGATTGGTTTTGACAACAATTTGCTTCATGAGCAAAATGAAAACGAATGTGTCACCATTAGGTGCGGCTCTGCGATGATGTAGATAAACACAGTGGCACTAAATATAAATCACAGTGTTGCAGGGCTAACATGCTCACAACATTGATGCCATATAAAGATGGATGTGAGGTGAAAGCATCATACCACTTTCCACAGAAAACAGAGCTCTTTTGCATCTCTGCATTATTCATCAAATTGTCTTCTAAACCCCTGAGCT
Source organism: Pao palembangensis (assembly GCA_015343265.1). Taxonomy (NCBI): domain Eukaryota; kingdom Metazoa; phylum Chordata; class Actinopteri; order Tetraodontiformes; family Tetraodontidae; genus Pao; species Pao palembangensis. The sequence goes on along the minus strand of CM027085.1, from coordinate 5,152,532 downwards.
AACTATTCTTATGAATGCAGTGACAAAAAGTCTTTTGGATGCTAAAGATCAGTTTGTAGCAACTAATAACTTTATGTATTGTCAATCTGGTGGCATCACTTTAGATGTAAATGGTGTTTGATAATCATATGATCAAAAATTTGGCATGCCGTTCCAAGGCATTCCCACTGCTTGAATTTTATATTGAGCAATATTAATGCAGCGGTGGTCCAACTCGTTAGCCGGACCCCCCGCAGATCACATTGACACTCTGGCCTTCTTTATCTTCTAAATTAAGACGGGTCAGATCCGGCTCTGCTCACCTTTGAGAGAAAGACTCCTGCCTCAACTTGCACAGCCAATAACGGGAAAAGCGTCAAAACTGCGGCCGACAGGTGAAACCCTGACATTAATTTACAGAGACGACAAATGGGCTAAAATGCAAAATCTAATCAAAATCGATCCGCAAAGTTGCCAGTCTAAATAGAAAGTGTATGTTGAATCCCTTGAGATTTTTGAAATGAGCATATAATTTTGAAATGTAGGATACCAGTGTCTAGATCAGGGGTGGGAAAACTTCTTGACTTGCGGGCCACAATGAGTTCTAAAATTTGAGAGAGGGGCTGGACCAGGGGCATGGAGTGTTTTGGTATTCCACTTCATAGGAGAAAAAAAAATTTGGGAATCACGGGAAATGTAGAAAAAGTGCTTTAGTATCAATTGAAAATGAACAAAAGCACTATAACAAAAATTAAATGCAGCTTTTGTATTACTAGCAGTTACTACTTAAAAGCACTGAAAGTTCTGTTATCTTTCAGGATATCATCATCATCACTCTATTCCTGACTCTCTCTATTTCAAAAACAGTCCAGAGATGCAGATGTGCTTCTCCTTCTATTCAATGTACATCCCCAGTGCCAAAACTTAACAACAACCAGTGAAAGGACGTAATAGAGTCACAGTGCACCAGTATGCGGAGCACGTTATATTTGATCTGGTGAGTATTGTTTATTTTGAGTACGAGCACCTGCGCACCACTTATGTGCACCTGTTAACAGAAATGACGTGTAACATGTAAGGCTTCCCTACCTTATGGGAGGTCGACAGGCGGATCGGGGCGGCGTGGTCATGAGCTTTGGGTAGTGACCTAAAGAACAAGATTGCGAGTACAAGTGACTGAAATGAGTTTCCTCCGTAGGGTGGCTGGACTTTCCCTTAGAGATAAGGTGAGAAGCTCAGTCATCCAGGAGGAGCTCGGAGTAGAGCCGTTGCCCCTCCGTGTTGAGAAGAGCCAGCTGAGGTTGCTCTGGCACCTAGGATGCCTCCCGGACGCCTCCCTGGTGAGGTGTTCAGGGCACATCCCTCCAGTAGGAGGCCCCTGGGAAGACCCAGGACACGCTGGAGATACTATGTCTCTTGGCTTGCCGGGGAACACCTCGGGATCACCCTGGAAGAGCTGAATGAAGTTGCTGGGGAGAGGGAAGTCTGGACTTCCCTTCTTAGGCTGCTGCCCCCGCGACCCGACCCCAGATAAGTGGCGGAAGATGGATGGATGGATGGATGCATGGGAACAGTGCAGAGCAGTAGCCTCCCGTTCTTTCGTTGACTGCTTGCTAGCATAGTTAGCGTGCTTTGTGGCAAAGTGACGGCTGATATTATATTCCTAAACCGCTACAGTCTCTTGGCATATCAGGCATACAGCAGTTGATTGTTGTTCAGTGAAAAAACATTTAGTTGCCCACTCTTTATGAAACACTCGACATTCTCAGTCCACTTTCCTTTTCTTAGGTCCGCTAATCTTTACAGAAGGGCTGAGGGGTCAAAGACTAAAGTTTTTGTTTAAAGTACATTGAGTAATACGCCACACCTAACAAAGGTCAATGTATCTAGAGTGCGCCATCTACTGAGAAAACGTGATAATTGCAGGGGAAAATAAAACTAACAATGTTTAATATTCGCTTTCAGTAGGCCAGATTAAAAACTTTAACGGGCCGCAGTTTGCCCACGCATTTATGATGCTAAATTCAAAATTTAGAGTCTTTACTAATCTTTTCTCCATGAGCCAAATAATGCTATATGTTATATGCTATATGCTAATGTTAACTTAAGTCAGGACTTATTTCAGTGATGAAAGATAGGTACAAGAATCTCATTATGTTTTCAGCATTGATGCAAACCCGGGTAGACAGGCAACTTATGGTTTTGCATTTTCCATCGTGTCTCCCAGTTTTGTCTGTCCTCATTTCCTGCATGATGGGTCCACATTTCCTGCAACTTTACTTCTAAACTGCTCTTTTTTCTGAATTGTAGGGCGGGAACATTCAGTTGTGGGTCAAAAGCATATGGTATCACCAGACAACATGGTTGTAATTCGATGCTGATGTGAAATCGTGGAAGCAGCAAAGTTCAACATAAAAGAATAAGATAACTGAATTTGTTTTCTAATCTGCCTTTATTGCATCTATATAAGCTGCTTTACTGTTTGGCTCCAGCACCCTTGTCAGCACTTCCCAGCAGTATGGGAAAGCTGTTTTTATTGCAAAAGCTGTAGTAAATCCACAACATGCTGCGGGCTCATCACCAAATGGCATGATAATTGTATCAAAAGTTGGCACTGCTCTAAAGCAGAGCAAAAAGGATGAAAAAGTGAACAGGTGATCAGAGAATCAATACTTCCTCCATGTCTGCTAAATGCCCGTCTCATTTGTATTTTCCAAAAATATCCAGTAATTGTATACTGCATTTACAGAGTCACATGTCTGCTTGGCTCTAAGCTGTAGCTGATACTCACATTTGTAGGAACTTTTTTAGGCTTTAACCTGTGCAAAATGAATTTTACGCCAAATGATGCCCGTGAGGCAGCGCATCACACTTTACTCTGGCTGTGGATTATTCCAGGGCATTTTATATCTTATAAAATACAGAAATACATAGTTAGATCAAGAATGCTAACATGAGCATGAGCTCCGGTCACAGCTGTTCTTGTTTTCTGTGGATTTCAAGTTTTAATCTTGTCAACAAAGCCATTGTATTCCATATATACAATAATATAGTTTGTCAGTGTGAGGGAGATCTGCTGCTCTGTCAACAACATTTTACAAGTATCTGGGCTCAAGTAACTGGCTTCATTTGTTGCTTGCACTGTTTAAGTTGTTCCATCAGCATTCTCTTAATTTGCTTGACAGCCAGCTGCTAAAATGGTTTTTCTTCAGCTGAAATGAAAACCACAAGATGACCTCAATTACTGGCTGTAAACCAGTAGTAAAATTCGACTTCTTTTAAACTATTGATGCGGAAGCACTGGTGCTAAATGAAAACTGACAGATAATCAAGGCTAACAACCACTACAACGTCCAGACTAATGTAAATTGATCTTGCTTTGGAAACTCCTGGAAAGTTTGTATAGTTCTGGGCTGTAACACTAAATGGCTATTTCAGAAGAGCAAAGGCAATATGAACTATCTTTAGATGAATGTTTGTTATTGTTAGACAACCCTTATTGCTTCCTTCTTGAGATTTAAATCAGTTATTGTAAGCACTGAGATTATGCCACGCTCAATATTGCCCCACAGGGTACCAGTTTAGCATAAATGCATAAAAGTGACCACTACCAAAGGCCATATGTATATATAAAAAAAAAAAAACAAAATTCCCTTCTCACCCCCGTGGGTGGTTCCTCCTCTATTCTAAGCTCGGGTCCTCTACCAGAGGCCTGGGAGCTTGAGGGTCCTGCGCAGTATCTTTGCTGTTCCTAGTACTGCACTTTTCTGGACTGAGATGTCTGACGTTGTTCCAGGGATCTGCTGTAGCCACTCCTCCAGTTTGGGGGTCACTGCACCGAGTGCTCCGATCACCACGGGCACTACCTTCACCTTCCAAGCCTTCTCCAGCTCCTCTCTGAGCCCTTGGTATTTCTCAAGTTTCTCATGTTCCTTCCGCCTGATGTTGCTGTCACTTGGTATTGCCACATCCACCACAACGGCTCTCCTCTGCCCTTTATCAACCACCACGATATCTGGCTGGTTTGCCATCACCATCCTGTCTGTCTGTATCTGGAAGTCCCACAGGATCTTTGCTTGGTCATTCTCCACCACCTTTGGAGGTGTTTCCCATTTTGACCTTGGGGTTTCCAGCCCATACTCCGCACAGATGTTTCTGTAGACTATGCCAGCTACTTGGTTATGGCGTTCCATGTATGCTTTCCCTGCCAGCATCTTACACCCTGCAGTTATGTGTTGGATTGTCTCAGGTGCCTCTTTGCACAGTCTACACCTTGGGTCTTGTCTGGTGTTGTATATCTGGGCCTCTATTGCTCTGGTGCTCAGGGCTTGCTCCTGTGCAGCCAGGATGAGCACCTCTGTGCTGTCCTGTAGGCCAGCCCTCTCTAGCCATTGGTAGGACTTCTTGAGATCAGCCACTTCAGCTTTGTTCCGGTGGTATATCCCGTGTAGGGGCTTGTCCTCCCATGCTGGTCCCTCCTTCAGCACCTCCTGATCATGCCATTGTCTGAGACATTCACTGAGCACGTCATCCATTGGGGCCTTGTCCTTGATGTACTCATGGAGCTTGGCTGTTTCGTCCTGGATAGTGGCTCTCACGCTCACTAGTCCTCGGCCTCCTTCCTTACGGCTTGTGTACAGTCTCAGGGTGCTGGATTTGGGATGGAACCCACCATGCATGGTGAGGAGCTTTTGTGTCTTAACATCTGTGGTCTGTATCTCTTCCTTTGGCCACCTTATTATTCCTGCAGGGTATCTGATCACTGGCAGGGCGTAGCTGTTTCTTGCCCGGGACTTGTTCTTGCCATTGAGCTGGCTTCGAAGGACTTGTCTTACTCGCTGGAGGTATTTGGCTGTTGCCGCTTTCCTTGTTGCCTGTTCAAGGTTGCCATTTGCCTGTGGTATTCCAAGGTACTTGTAACTGTCCTCAATGTCTGCCATTGTTCCTTCTGGGAGCGAGACCCCTTCAGTGTGGACTACCTTGCCTCTCTTAGTCACCATCCTACTACATTTCTCAAGCCCGAATGACATCCCAATGTCGTTGCTGTAGATCCTGGTAGTGTGGATCAGGGAGTCTATGTCCCGTTCTTAGCGTACAGCTTGATGTCATCCATGTAGAGGAGGTGACTGATCGTGGCCCCATTCCTGAGGCGGTATCCATAGCCAGTCTTGTTGATTATCTGGCTCAGGGTGTTCAGGCCTATGCAGAACAGCAGTGGGGACAGAGCATCACCTTGGTATATGCCACATTTGATGGACACTTGTGCAAGTGGCTTGCCATTGGCCTCAAGGGTGATTTTCCACAACCTCATCGAGTTCGCCACGAACGCTCTTAGAGTCCTATTGATGTTGTACAGCTTCAGGCATTCCATGATCCATGTGTGTGGCATCGAGTCATAGGCTTTCTTGTAATCAACCCAGGCAGTGCACAGGTTGGTCTTTCAGGACTTGCAGTCTTGGGCAACTGTTCTATCAACCAGGAGCTGGTGTTTGGCTCCTCTGGTATCTCTACCAATGCCTTTCTGTGCTTTGCTCATGTACTGATTCATGTGCCTGCTTATCTTGACCGCAATGATGCCTGACATGAGCTTCCATGTTGTGGAGAGACAGGTTATTGGCCGGTAGTTGGATGGAACTGCACCCTTTGTGGGATCTTTCTGGATTAGGATCGCTCGCCCCTTGGTTAGCCATTCTGGGTGAGTCCCATCTCTTAGCAGCTGGTTCATTTGTGCTGCCAGACGCTCATGGAGTGAGGTGAGTTTCTTTAGCCAGTAGGCATGGATCATGTCAGGGCCTGGTGCTGCCCAGTTTTTCATACCTGTACCTATATATATATATATATATATATATATATATATATGAATCATCAGAAAATAACATTCTTGAGCAACTCTCCTGTTATTCTCTCACAGTTCATATTTCAATTAATAAAAGCCCCCAGTCTGTCACAAATAGACCTAAATGAGGCATTCATATTGAAATGTATTCCAGCATTCATCTCCTCCAACTAGCCCTTCCTGCATTTTGTGGATTTAGTTAGTTAGTCGAGCAGGGAGAGAAGAAATTAGGCTATTTGCATCGAAAACAGCACAAGCTTGTCTTCGGTCAACGACCCCCGTCGGGGTGACGAGACGCGCACGGCTAAATATAGCAGCGAAGGCTCAGGCGTTCTCTTCGACCTCCACAGCTCCTTCGGTCCCTGTGACAAGCTTTAGAGAAACAAGCTGCATAATGAAATCATCATAATGCCATTTAACCTGCAGAAGTGGAAGCCAACACGCGCAACCAAATTGCTCTTATTAACTGCTACTAGCAAGGATTAATCACTGTACAAGTGCGAGTTAGCTCACATGTGCACTAGCAAGCTCCCATAGAGATAAGGGCACACACGGCATAATTGTTACAGGGCAGAGTGATTAGTCCTGTCATTTAGATGGAAAAGATCATAATGATTTCATTATTTTGACCTTGGCCAGAGGCTTGATTGTACACACAGTCTTAACGTGCTGCGCAAATGATGATTGATATTGATAATGACTGCTGCCAATCATTTTTCATGATGCCTTCAGGATCTAGGTGACGGAAGTGAATAGGCAGACCATCCCGGGATGGCCGTTATAAATGGACATTTATACAGAGTGGTATTAGCATGGAACAATATATTCATTGCATAACTTCACTCATACACCAAATGTTTCAACACAAGCTGTGTTCTGTGAAACTTTAGACTTTGTCTGTAATTGCAGTGTGACAAAAACAGACGACGGGGTTCTTTTCTCTGTAGACACCAGGCTCCATTGTTCCCTATCTTAATTTTTTTAAATATTTCTTTTGTCATGTGACATTTCAAAACATACACACACACACACACAAAGAAAAAAAAAAAAAAAAAAAAAACAGCCCAATGACACAATGACACTCTCAGTTCGTCAAAGATAATTATATACGGGTTTGGGCTGATTGTTTCGAAGCTCTTGCCAGATCCATCAACATGACCATCGCCTTTAAGACACAAAATTTTTATTTCGTCCCACTCAAAACTCTTTACACACGTGAAATTAGACTGGTAGGACAACGCACTACAGGGATTGCAGGTAAATGTGTACCGTTGTTCTTAAGTGACCTTTGACACCGTCCCTTCATTGGCACCAACGCGCCTCTCGTTATTTCTGGGGAGCAGTCAGGTGGAAAAGTTTCATTTGCTAAACAAAGTGGAAAGCTGCCACAATACAGAGGTCTAATGGAGAGTGATGGGTGCCCCCCCCACATATACTGGGAACCAAGGGACAGAGCATAATTACTCCTCCTGTCAACATGGCGGCATCCATCACTTATCGCTGTCGCTTGCTAAAGAGTCTGTGCTCCGGCACCAGTAACACAAGGGCGTGTGTGTGTTTGGAGTGTCTGCAAAATACTCTGCGAGCGTGATTTATTATTGCTGCACATATCCGTTCTGTACCTCTGCACAAGTCTGTCGATAAAAGAGGCACAAGATAAAACACACAAGAACTTAAAAAAAATTTTTTTTGGAAGAAATACAGACACAACAGCAACAACAGATTCCATTTCTCAGTGTGTACTTGTTGGAGCAACACAGGTCACCAGAATAAATTTCACATGAAGACTCATGTTACCTTTTCAAAGCTTTCTTTGGGCCGTGTTTTGTAAAAATAAATGAATGAACAAATAAATAAATAAATGTAGGGGGTGCTGCTTCACTTCAACGATATATTATTAATGGATGAGAGTCAACTTAAAAAGGGTCTTTGTACTAGAATATTTAGAGTATAATGGAAGCTGCTCCAACATATAGCATTGTTTAATGCAGTAAAAAAAAAAAAAAAAAAAAAAAAAGATTTTCTTAATTGTTAGCCCAGAATTTTGCAAAACAGTGTTTATTAATACAAAACTATATTAAATCTTTTCAGTTTTTATAGTCTGTCTTGATCTTGGTAGAAGTATTGTCAAAATAAAACAATAATTTTATATTGCCTGTACATGTTGAATTGTTTTAATCAGTCATGGTTTTTCAAATCAGTCAAGGTTATAATTCTTCTGCCCTCAATCCTGCACATCTGCCCTCAATCCTCTCAACAGTGCTTAAGTATAAATAAACCTGCCACTTTTTCAAATGCACCCTGTGCTTTTTTTAGATTCAGCTGGCTTGATTTTTGACCTAAAAACCTTGCGTTTGTATTCCAGGGTTTATCTTCAATAACAAAAGAGGATAGTTTCACTAAAGTCTGCAGAGTACGTTTGAAAGCATTTTAAGCAAACGCACATCTGAGCTGTGCATTGTCAGGAGCTGTGCGTTGTGAGATGTGGCACTTCTTATATATTACATGTTTATTAAACCCTGGCTTCAACACTTCTTCTGACTGGGTGTGAGCTCGTCTCTATTCTGCTTTTACTGCCATCTTTTTTTCCAATCAAATAATTAAAGTTTTCTTCCAGAAAACTTCACTTCTGCCCACTTTTCTTCTCCCTCAGTCATTGTTAATCAAGGCTACTTCTGCATTCATGGTCGTATTTTTAGCGCAGCTCCTTTTTAAGCCGCCATTACCGTTTTGCGGCAGCCTGTATTTTACATACTCGATACTGCACATTTTCTGCTTGGTACTACTGCAGCCCAATTTGTGGTTGGCCCAGGTCATTTGATTTAAGTACTGGAATCTGATGTGGCTGCAAGGCCAGACTGATATGTAATTTTGGCAAAATAAAAGAAAAATAAATCCCAAAATATATATAACCCTGCCAATAGGTACGCATTGCTCTAGATAGAAAATAATGGAACACGCGGCAGTAATCTTGTGATCGTGAATTCATTTGGCCTGATAGGAAAAATCTAATATTGCTCCAGATCTATTTCAAATGTTATGAAAGCCAGAGAGCACTTCTCTTCACTTGAATATATTGCACAATTATGCAAAAGTGAAGTGTTGCAGTAAGGGACTGCTTAAAATGCATAGCTTGTTTTGGCTGCAGAGAAACGTTAAACACGATTTTGGAAGAAAATATTTGAGTGAATTTATGTCTTATAGTAATATCGTTCTTCGGACGTCAAACAAATAAGTGAGTCAGATGTGGATTACTAAAAGATAAACACAGAGAAGAAATGTGTGTGAGTCTTTGTCTGGGCTTTTGTCACCACCAAGGTGGTTATTTACTCTTGGCTTCGTAACTATCCCTCACCTCTCAGAGCAATTTGAGGCAGCCATGAGAACAGAGCAATTATCCTTTCCTTTCTCCTGGCTGTACAAATGAAGGATGGACTCATCTAGACTGTCTCAAGGGGTCCATAGCTGTCCGGCTGGAGACACCTTCTCACAAATTGTCACCCCCCCAACCACCTGCGGTGTCATTAAATCTCACTGAGACACATTCAACCCTGCTGTTTGTTTGTTTGTTTGTTTTTTTTTTTTTTTTTTTTAACAGAACACACAAGGTTTAAACAACTATTTCCACTATGATAAACTATAAAAAAATACTCCTTTCATAGCTGACACCTGTTAGGCTACTGAGTTTGAGAGAAGAGTTGGGGTGACACTCCGACCACCATCAATCACGGTGAGAATGGCATCTGCTGTGATGTTTGCGTGAGTTCAGCATCCACAGAACACGACCCCTGCAAAGAACTTCTTCCATGTCAGGTGCTAAAGTTTCAGTAAAGTCTTGGGTGTCTTGGTGACCTCCCTTCTAAGTAGATGGCCCCAAATGAAAGCAGCACTCCGAACTTTTCACCATGTTCCAGTCTCAGCTTTGACTTTCAAACCTTTACCTTGAATATAACAAGTATCAATATGTAAAAAAGTAAATACACCATCAGCACTTTCTCATAAAGTACTGATTTAGTAACTCTGCTCTGCTCTATCCAGTTTTATGATGGTTCTTGTCTTCAGCGTTCCACAGACACACAAACCTTCTCTTCGAATGGCCCAACACAGACGTGCCACCTCTTCAGAACAGGATTAGCAGTACACCTACACCTAAAAGAAAACGGGCACTCTTTTGAGGACAGTCAAGTACGTGTACTGTCCAGAGAAGATCACTGGTTTGAGAGGGTCAAGAAAGCCATCCACGTCAAGTTGGAAAAAAACATCTTTAAATAGAGGTGGTGGACTAAGGCACTTTCTATCACCCGCATACAACGCAGTCCTCAACTCTTTTCGTCAATAATCCAAACATTCACACCGTTTGATGAGACCTGGTGACTCATTACCATGTGACCCAGCAGACAAAGGGAAAGCAGCCAAACTGAAACTAGGTGATGACCCTGCCAACGACCCTACCAACGACTCTCAGGTGACCACCCGGATCATTAGCATGTCAATGGTCCACAAGGGCTATATTTTCAAGCTCTGCTCCAAGCAAGTTTAGAACTGAAGAAGCCTTCTGGAGAGAAGGCGAAACGTCTTCAAAAAAACCTTACAGTCCAGATGCACACAGAGGTCTAACTTTCGACGCCTTCTCTTCCCTTCAAAAACACTCAGTTAGCATTCTCTGCTTTCAGCTCTATTTTGTAGGCTAACGTGTCAAAGCTGGCTTTAGAAAAACCCATCACCCCTCTGAAACACCCACCTTCTCGGTTCGACACTCGTCACAGACTTCTAATCATGTTTGGATACTGTCAACTACTTCTGCAACGTGTAAACGAAGGCCTTTAATGTGTTTACTCAGCATTTTCGACATATTTATATATTTCTAGGATTTGCATCTAAATGAGCACTTCAGTTCATAAGCCACTGAGTGTGTCCGCCCTCTGCAGCATCCATGCTGTTCGGTGGGGCGTTTAAACCAGCATCAGCCGTGCTGTTATCTTTTAGTAATGGGGGGAAGAGACATTGTTTCTCTTAAAGCCACAGTCCAATTGTTCCGCGCTTAAGACGGCGCCCGACGACAAAATAAAGCCGCATGGATCCTATGGGGAGCTTAACAACAACAGTACAGAGCACAGATAAAGCCTGTGTAAGGTCTTCACCCCAATGACTTCCTTCTATGAAAGAAAGACTCCGAACATGCCAGGCTGAAGATTACATGATCAGCGACACTCTTGCAGCTGTGATGGACAGGCTGAAAATCCTTAACCTTATTAGACACAGATGACTCAGCAATTCTGAAGAAAACTGCTCAAACTCAGATAAAACAGTCTTTTTCTCTCAGTGTCCTGGAAGCGGGACATGCCATTCTGGGGGCTGTCTGCAAACTCTGCAGCAGTACCATCCCAGGTGTGCAATCAAATGCAGCATTCTAAAAAAGTGATTGAAGAGGTTGCTGTAGTTGCCTGCAAAATGCCCAATGTGCTGCTGCCAGACTGGAAAGCTCAGCACATCCAGCAACTGCACAAAGTGGCACAGACAGCGACAGAGGAGTCCTAGTTCTCCAGACAGCGTTTCATGGTCCCTTAGATCTTCTCCTAGCCAAGCGGAGAATGTATCAATTGCTTTGCTGAATTTTTATCTGACTTCATGGATAATTTCCCTCGCGGTCCCCCCTCCCCTCCCCTTCTTCAACATCTTGTGTCTGCTCCGTCGCCTCATCTGAAAGTGTCTTTACAAAGTGTGTTTGAGCGCCAAGTTCAGCGGCCAATGGAGAGAGAGGTTTGCCTGATGAGGTGAGTCGGGGCACCCGCACTGCTTTCTGCCCAGACAAGCAGATGCACTCTGCACTAGGGATGATCTGCCTTCAATTAGTCCCACCTATCAATGCAATCTGTATTCGAAAATCGGCATCACTGTCATTCTGGCAGGAGAGAAAATCACTGTGAAGAGGAAACGCAACAGAATCACTGTGAAGAGGAAACGCAACAGAACACGTTCCATTCTGTTGCCATGGAATAATAATGGAACTCGTACAGCAAAACGCTCACGTAGCTTAAAGTCTGACAGCTCTAAATATATACGCTTTTAGCAGAGTGTTGTCTGAGATTTGTTGCTAACAGACATGTTCTTTTTAACGACTTTTTGTTGACAGGTTTTGATTGTGAGATGGACGTGGTTCATGGCTGGAAATGGCCACAGCAGGGGTCAGAGGTGACCTGCGGCCCATGTGCGTTTACGCATAGACATAGGCACCTCTGGAGCTGCAGTTTAAGCACGTGCAAACAAGGAAGCAGTAATTAGAATTCAGGTCATTTCATGTCCGCCACTTAGTACTGCTACCGAGTCATAACAACCCACCCAAACAGATGCGTCTGTACACACGTAGGCACACAATTTTAAATGTGACGTTGCCAGGTCAGGTAAAATAGTGCAGCTGTTACTGCCATGCATGTCTGCGGTTCAGCAAAATGTCCCGACTCTGAGGATTTATGGTTGTTTCCTCTGATGCTGTAAGAAGAATATGCAACCTTTATGTGTCGTAACCGGTAACTTTTCCCTAGGGCTCTCTGCTCGTCTAACGTGGAACACAGCTGTCCTGCTGTCGTTCTTACTGTTTTTAAAGTGTTGAGATAAAAGTCTGCGGCCTCTCCAGAACTTTTTTTTTTTTTTTTTTTTATTGGCACAAGTTAATCTTTCCCTTGACCAGGATGGAACAGTGACTCAAAGGTGACCTTAGCACAGTCGCATCAGTACAGCTAATAGAAGTTTAAGGTGGAGCTTGAGGCTCTAAAGATAAAAATCACAATTTTAATGAGCCATGATAAAATTGCTTGATTTACTATTTCAAAGAGGCAAACTAGGTTTAAAATGCACTTCTCACTTCTGCAACATTTTTAGGAAGATAAATAAAATCTGTTCACAAAGATCTAATACAATCACTTTCAGTGAAAGAGTTGATTTTTCAGAAATCAACAGAACCAACACAGAACCAACTGAAAGATTTATCTCCCTTACATACTGAAATACAGAAATTTGACTGATGCCGGCAGCAGCGCGCGTGCTCCAGAAGTCCAGCAAAGTGTGAGTGTGTGTGTGGTGGCGGGGGGCATAAACAAGTGCTCATTTCTGCTCCAATATCAATCTCCCACATATGCACATATGCTGCGTCATCAGAATCAAATCCATCCATCAGGATTGCTGACACGGTCTTTCATGTGAGCGGAGATGGGAGCCACGCTGGTGCTAATTTCACACTCTTGGTCAGCCATGTAGTTCTGGGTGACTTGATGTCATAAAGGAGACTGTCGATGTTAGCATAGATAATGTTAATCACCAAGATGATTGCAAATATTTTTATTATGATTATTGTAAGGTACAACATTGATGTGTGGTAATACATGATAGTGGCTTGCTACTGGAGAAGCTTCTCCCTTAAAGAGGACATGAAACACAAAACACAGTTATCATAATTTTTAAAAGCTCTCCCACCCTTAAAATATTATATAAGTTATAACATTGATGGCAAAAGGTATTTCAAAATACAGCCATTTAAGTTTAGCTGTTAAAACAACGGGCAGTGCAATTTGCTATTGTGTCAACAGAAGTGACGTCACAGTATTGGTTGCTGAACTTGTCAGCCCCGCGATCTTACCTAAAAATAAGTAGAGATCAATTAGAAAATGGCAGGAAAAGATCAGCTTAACACAAAAAAATGGAGATATGTTTTGCATGGCTCCTGTATGGAAGCGTATTGTTACCAGTCTATCTAAATAAAAATTGATCAGTAACATGTTATTCCATGTTATGTTTATTGTTAGAACAATATATTTTCACGTTATAATGTGATATTTATTGTAAGAACGTGAAACGTTTCACATTGTAATGTGATAGTTTGTTATATTGTTATATCAGTGGCTCAAAGGCATAAGCCATTGGATTTTGACATCCAAAAACTTCCATCCATCCATCCATCCATCTTCTGCCGCTTATCCGGGGTCGGGTCGTGGGGGCAGCAGCCTAAGCAGGGAAGCCCAGACTTCCCTCTCCCCAGCCACTTCGTCCAGCTCTTCCGGGGGGATCCCGAGGCGTTCCCAGGCCCAAACATAGTCCCTCCAGCGTGTCCTGGGTCTTTCCGGGGGCCTTCTACCAGAGGGACGTGCCCTGAACACCTCACCAGGGAGGCGTCCGGGAGGCATCCTTACTAGGTGCCCGAGCCACCTCATCTGGCTTTTCTCAATGCAGAGGAGTAGCGACTCTACTCCGAGCTCCTCCCGGATGGCAGAGCTTCTCACCCTATCTCTAAGGGAGAGCCCAGCCGCCCTGCGAAGGAAACTCATTTCGGCCGCTTGTACCCGCGATCTCGTTCTTTCGGTACTACCCAAAGCTCATGACCATAATTGAGGGTAGGAGTGAAGACCGACCGGTAAATCGAGAGCTTTGCCTTTCAGCTCAGATCTCTCTTCACCACAACGGAACGGTGCAGAGTCCGCATTACTGCAGACGCTGCACCGATCCGCCTGTCGATCTCCCGCGCCATTCTCGTGAACAAGACCCTGAGGTACTTGAACTCCTCCACTTGGGGCAGGATCTCCTCCCCGACCCGGAGAAGGCACTCCACCTTTTTCCGGCTGAGAACCATGGCCTCAGATTTGGAGGCGCTGATTCTCATCCCGGCCGCTTCACACTCGGCTGCGAACCAGTCCAGCGAGAGCTGGAGGTCACAGACTGATGAAGACAACAAGACCACATCATCTGCAAAGAGCAGAGACCCGATTCTGAGGCCACCAAACCGGACCCCCTCAACACCACGGCTGCGCCTAGAAACTCTGTCCATAAAAGTTATGAACAGAATCTGTGACAAAGGCCAGCCCTGGCGGAGTCCAACCCTCACCGGAAACGAGTTCAACTTACTACCGGCAATGCAGACCAAGCTCTGACACTGGTCATACAGGGAGCGGATGGCCTGTATCAGGGGGCCCGACACCCCATACTCCCGGAGAACACCCCACAGGACTCCCCGAGGCACACGGTTGAATGCCTTCTCCAAATCCACAAAACACATGTGGACTGGTTGGGCAAACTCCCAAGCACCCTCAAGGACCCTGCTGAGGGTATAGAGCTCGTCCACAGAGGGTATAGAGCTCGTCCACAGTTCCACGTCCAGGACTCCTCCTGAATCTGAGGCTCAACTATCCGACGGACCCTGCCATGGAGGCTGAGGGTGTGATCCCCCTGTAGTTGGAACACACCCTCCGGTCCCCCTTCTTAAAAAGAGGGACCATCACCCCGGTCTGCCAATCCAGTGGTACCGCCCCCGATGTCCACGTGACGTTGCAGAGTCGTGTCAACCACGACAGCCCTACAACATCCAGAGCCCTAAGGAACTCTGGGCGAATCTCATCCACCCCCGGGGCCCTGCCACCGAGGAGTTTCTCAACAACCTCGGCTACCTCAGCCCCGGAGATAAAAGAACCCATCTCCGAGTCCCCAGGCCCTGCTTCCTCACTGGAAGGCGTGTCAGTGGGATTGAGGAGGTCTTCGAAGTATTCCTTCCACCGATCCACAACGTCCTGAGTCGAGGTCAGCAGCACACCATCCCCACTGTACACAGTGTTGACAATGCACCGCTTCCCCCTCCTCAGGCGCCAGATGGTGGTCCAGAACCTTTTCGAAGCCATCCGGAAGTCGTTCTCCATGGCCTCCCCGAACTCTTCCCATGCCCGGATCTTTGCCTCGGCGACTGCCGCAGCGGCACTCCGCTTGGCCCGCCGGTACCTGTCTGCTGCCTCAGGAGTCCCACAGGCCAAAAAGGCCCAGTACGACTCCTTCTTCAGCTTGACGGCATCCCTCACCGCCGGTGTCCACCAGCGGGTTCGGGTGTTGCCGCCACGACAGGCACCGACCACCTTGCGGCCACAGCACCGGTTGGCCGCCTCAACAATGGAGGCACGGAACATGGTCCACTCGGACTCAATGTCCCCCACCTCTTCCAGGACATGGTTGAGGTGGGAGTTGGAGCTCCTTCTGACTGGAGACTCCGCCAGGCGTTCCCAGCAGACCCTCACAATACGTTTGGATCTGCCGGGTCTGTCCGGCATCCTCCCCCACCATCGGAGCCAACTCACCACCAGGTGGTGATCGGTTGACAGCTCCACCCCTCTCTTCACCCGAGTGTCCAGGACATGTGGCCGCAAATCTGAGGACACGACTACAAAGTCGATCATCGAACTGCGGTCCAAGGTGTCCTGGTGCCAAGTGCACATATGGACATCCTTATGCCTGAACATGGTGTTCGTTATGGACAATCTGTGATGAGCACAGAAGTCCAACAACAGAACACCGCTCGGGTTCAGATCAGGGGGGCCATTCTTCCCAATCACGCCCCTCCAGGTCTCACTGTCACTGCCAACGTGAGCATTGAAGTCACACAGGAGGACGAGGGAACCCCCAGAAGGAGCACTCTCTAGTACTCCCTCTAGGGACTCCAAAAAGGGTGGTTATGCTAAACTGCTGTTGGGGCCATAGGCACAAACAACAGTCAGGATCCGTCCCCCCACCCGAAGGCGGAGGGAGGCTACCCTCTCGCTCAACGGGGTAAACTCCAACGTACAGGCACCAAGCTGGGGGGGCGACAAGAATCACCACCCCTGCCCGCCGCCTCTCCCCATCGGCAACTCCAGAGTGGAAGAGGATCCAACCCCTCTCGAGAAGGCTGGTTCCAGAGCCCTTGCTATGCGTCGAGGTGAGGCCGACTATATCTAATTGGAACTTCTCAACCTCTCGCACCAGCTCAGGCTCCTTCCCCATCAGGGAGGTGATGTTCCACGTTCCTAGAGCTAGCTTCTGCAGTCGGGGATCGGACCGCCAAGGTCCCCGCCTTCGGCTGCCACCCAACTCACACTGCACCCGACCCCTTTGGCCCCTCCTGCAGGTGGTGAGCCCACGGGAAGGGGGTCCCACGTCATCTCTTCGGGCTGTGCCCGGCTGGACCCCATGGGCAATGGCCCGGCCAGCATGCCCCACCCCCAGACCTGGCTCCGGGGGGGGGGCCCGGTGACCCGCGTCCGGGCAAGGGAGACCCAAGACCAACAAAGTTATTCATCATAAGGGGGTAATTGTGGGCTACATTTTGTCTGGTCCCTCACCTAGGTACTGTTTGCCATGGGTGGCCCTACCAGGGCCATAAAGCCCCAGACAGCTAAGCTCCTAGGATCATAGGGACACACAAACCCCTCCACCACGATAAGGTGGCAGCCCAGGAGGGACGTCCAAAAACTTCTCCGACATTTCCTCATTCGTAACCTAGGTGTTCTTCTGTGAGACCAAAACCCGAAACCAATTTGGTGACATGGGCAGTGATGTAAAATAAAGATGGTGGCGAGGATGCCCCCAAAACATCCTGTAATTACATATAAAATGTGGATTTTCTTTAAAACGACTGATTAATCAGAATTTTTTTTTTTTTAGCGTTATGCTTTAAAATTTGCACATCTATCTTATGGTTAATGTTTGTTCTAGTGGTCTGTGTAGATTCTCACTCATCCAGGTCATAGTTATCCAAAATTAGATCTCTCTGTGTCAACTTGACTGAAAGGTTTCTTTGAAAACGTTTCGCCCTCTCTTCAGAGAGCTTCTTCAGTTCTAAGTTTGCTGGGGCAGAGCTTGAAAATATAGCCCTTGTTCTAGTGTTTCACGTCCTCTTTAACTGCATAATTGGTAGCTGCTTTCCAGCCTCAGACTAACCAAACAAATGCCCGTGTGAAAGCTTATTAATACATACATTTAGCACCTTTTATGGCAAGAAAAGATGCATTTTTCATTTCTATTGACGTACTCTCAGCATGACAGTTTTACTGCTAAAAGGAAACTTGTCATCTATATTAAATCAGCTAATCTTTTAATGTTGTTCTGTTGTGATGGTGCCGGTGCATGAGATGACCCGTTCATCAACACCATGTTTTTGCTTGCAGTCATATGAAGAATTTGATGAGCTGCACAGATTTGCTTTTTTCTGGGTCATTTTGTAAAACTACAGACTGTAGAAGTTAAAGTATGGGATTGATCAGTACGTCAGGAATGACATTTTCCAATCAAGTACCTGAACTTCTCATGTGAACTCCTCACTGTGCTTTGACTGGATTGAAGTCTAGTTAAATAAATTATTACAGAATCTTCGACTTTCCCTGCAAATCGACTACTCATTTTCAAGATGAAAGAATAGACTGAGACTGAGACTGGGATTCTAATTGATCTGTAAATATTAAAAAGTCATTTTGCAAACTCCAGATTGGAGTATACGGCGAATAAACAGACTTTCAGATAAACACATTAATTATTTAATGGGCTGTCATTGTCTCTTTGTTCTAATTCTTCTAACAGCCATTTCAAGTTCCGCAGTTGCTCGGAGCTGAACCACCCAGCTTGCTTTATACCTGTTTAACTTTGGCTAGTTTAAGATGCAGCAAAGCATATTACAGCTGCACCAACACATTTTGCAACAGGCTTGTCAAGTGTGGATCCTGGCTCACGTCAGCACGGTCTCTGAGGGAAATCCCTGCCGCTGCTTTCGTTTGTGCTGTACACTTCTTCACCTCACACAGAGTACAAGAACAAAAGGCTGATTTTTACCAAATTACTCTTTGAACAATGCCGTTTTTTTGAGGTCAACAAATTAGCAGCACTAAGCGCTCCAGCTGTCTCAGCTGAACAGGGAGGGGAGGTGAGCACTGCAGGAGAGTGGATGTCTTTGTTTCATTTCCATCAAACCTTACTACAGGGTGGTCAGTTCCACATTTCCAAAAAGGAGGACGCAAAAATATAATCACAGCATATAGGACTCTAGTGTACCCCCCACCACAATACACTTCTGTCAATGTGCAACAAGAAATAAAAAAAATAAATGTGCAATGTTACAAATGTGCAGCAAGGAAGTACATGATGATGTGCCACATGAAAGTACTAAATCGAGCATATCACAGTATGAACGGCTGTGAGTCTCAGTCAGACGGAGCTGTTGAACAAGGTTATTGCATTGGGCAGGAAAGATTTCCTGTATCTGTCTTTGTGGCAGCGGAGCTGAATCAGTCTGTTTGAAAAGGAGCTCTGCTGCCTGTCCACTAGCGTATGGAGAGGGTGGTCAGGGTTATCCAAGATAAGTTTGTTCAGCATCCTCCTCTCCACCAGAGCTTCCATGGTGTCCAGTTTGCAGCCAGTCACGGAGCTAAACTGTCCATGTAGTCATTTGTTTTATGTAAACAACAAAAGACAGTGAGAAAAAAACACCATGAAAGTGGTGAACATTTACCTGAACAGTCAAGTATTCCAGAGTGAATCAGTCTTTTGTGGACTTGTCTGCAGCATATTTGTTTTTATGTCCTTGTGTGCAGTCCACCTGTATGTGTATATTTTGCCTAAATAAATATAATGCAGAACAAACAAACTGTCATATCAAGTAGAAGCCACTGGCTCATTAATTTTTTTGTGGTAATTCTGATTTGTGAAATTATACATGAAACCAGTATACTCACCAAATAGTTGACTGTCTTTCTGCAATACTTCTGCTCTTTCCTGGCTGTAGCCACAAGTTTTTTTTTGTTTCCAAGGAACTTCTGCTTCATGCTTGTGCAGGGAAAGGTGAAACTGGCACAGACTTAGAGCTCTGCCTTGACACTGACTACACCTAAACAATTCCACAGCCTACATTCCTGCATGACTGGTGATGCTTAACTGCATGGCTTGACTGCCAATATCTTGGCATCTTCAGAGAATGTTAAATGACTTTAGGGAAGGGCTACCTGCTTTTGTCTTTATACGTGCTTTGCCGAAAGGTGAAGCTCTTGATTTACCGGTCGATCTTCGTTCCTACCCTCACCTATGGTCATGAGCTTTGGGTAGTGACCGAAAAACCTACATGCCGCTAATGCATGTAGGTTTGTTTACATTTTCAACCAATGATACATCAAATAATCAGTTGACACCACTTTAAGTCACCTTTATACTTTTTTTTTTTGGCCAAACTTTCATGTGACATTTTAAGTATTACAGCATTGGACAAGGTTTGAGGCCACGCCAGACGCCAAACAGGACATTTAAATTTTGGACTGTCCAGCCCAAATCCTGACATATGGCCACCCTATCTTACTGCCTATTTGCAGTTTATGTTGAACTGGAGGTCTGACTGTGGGAGAAGGTGATGCCCAAGTTGTAGCTAGTGCGAGACAGTCATTCTCAAAGAGTATGGTCATCACAAGAATTGATGTAGACAACAAGATTTAACTTTTAATGAAGAGATGCCATTTTTTTAAAAGAATCACAATATGAAAAGGGGAACAATGGCTTGTTCTTTGGTGTCAAATTTATCCCAAAGAGTCTTTTTAATAACTGGCACATCTGGGAATCATATGCAAGGCATCTCTCCCCACCCCCACCCCCCGAGTTCAAATGAAGGTCTCACACTTCAAGAGACAAGTCGCTTCTCATCTAATGCTCAGTCCTGAGAGCCATCCGCTGTACTTCATAAACAGTCTGGGAGGACGTGGCTGTCCTCTGATATCCTGTCTAAGCAGGCAGCCAGACAGCAAATTAGCTTCAGGTCTCGTGGTCCCTCATGGCGGGAATCAGTGTGACAGGAATATGTGTTCTGAAATGATTCAGCAGGTGCCACCCCCCTGTCCCCGCCCCCACCTGCCTCTATCTCATTCTCACTCTTGTGTCTGACTGGAATGTTTAAACGCCTCCTCTCACCACAACTCGCTGGCAGCAGCAGTGTAATAAATGAGTTTATCAGTGGTTAATCTCCCTATTTTTTTTTATAAAGGACTTTGAGGTATGTCTGAAAAACAAATCTGGTGCTTGATGAGGGGACAAGGTTGTGTCCTTATTCATTTTCATTATATCTCAGACTAGTATCTTTTCTCATTATCACTCGGCCATAGTTGTAGGTTCTAATCACAAAATGCTCTCGGCCCAGTTTGTTGTGATTTTTGGGAAGTTTATTCATCTGTCTGCCAAAAGTTTAATCCTTCCTACGACCAAAGGATTCACTGCAACTCGACTGTAACCTTCTACAACCTGTCAAAGCCACTGCCTTCAAACGGTCTTTGTAACATTTTTGGGGGGTCAGCAGCAGGAGCCCATTTGTACTGGAGCCAGGGGGTGAGCCGCTTGCACCACTTTGAATTCAGTGGCAGCCAGCAGAAGCGAGGGATGCGAAGGCAGAGATAATTCCAACAGATATAGAAGACTTGAGGCCACGCAAGGTGAAAGTGAGTGGGTGCCGTTCTCAGAGCCTCAGCACAAAGGAGAAGAGTAACGAGTGAGAGAGGAGAGGGAGAGGGGGGCGGATCATCCGGGTGGGCCCCACACACAGCAGAACTACAGGAATTTTAAAAAGAAAACATCAACAGGAGCTCGCTGAGTTTGGGTTGTTGTTCCTTTTCAGGGGAGAATCCAGCCGGGTGAGCAGCTTTCTGTCAAAGCTCCATGGATGAATGCATGGAAATATGGAAGTATTCACAGATAAATCAGGGTGCTCATCATGTCTTTGGATGCTGTCACGATAAAACTCATCCCAATTGGAAAAAAAAACACAAATTATTTTGGACATGTTTTACCAAAGTAACTGTGAAACATTTTACCTTAGCCCCAGACTCTCCCTGAAAAAAGGAGCTAGTCGAAGGGTCTGACTTTTCAGACTGAAGAATCTTAAGCAAGATTATATCATATTATATTATAAGAAGAAACCACAAGAGCCGCAGAGGGTCCGACTGTAATGTGTCATCTGAGGTTTGGTGCAAAAACAAACCAGGCAAGACCACCAGGACCAGGGGAAATGGGTCTTAGAACTACAATTTTGAATCGGTCTACTCTGCCAGCCCTCGTTTTGTGCTGTGGGTGCAGAAATGTTTCTTTTCTTGGGTTTGTTTCATGTTAATAAAGTATTTTAGATGCAAATGAGGAGGTTGTAAAAGGACTTCAAAGGCCAAGCAGACTGCATGTTAAAGAAGATCTCAAACCCACCAGACATCTGTGAGTCTACAAATTTCTGGGTGAGCTAGCCCAGCCGTCCTCGTCCTTCTCTGCACATTTCCTCTGCGTACGAGGCAGCGGGGGAGTGAAATCTCGCTGGCGCACACTCACTTGTCACAAAAATTACTGCCCCTCCAAAAGGTGCACCGGTCCAATGAAGCAAAGTCTAGTCTCCCGGTTGCTCTGCATTTTATAATCATTCCCATCGTGCCTCTGCAGCTCACAGCAGGTTAACTCCCGCTGAAGCATAATTAGATTATGTTAGTGTAGTCTCTCTGTGTGAAAACGCTTTATAAGTTGACTCATGCACCTTTCAGTGCCTCCATTACAGCCAGTTATGGTCTTTTACCCAAAATTTCAATCAAATTTTAAATTTATTGAGCAGTACAATAAAATCTGAAGTTAAGAGTCATTATAGATGACAAGGGCACCTCTGAACGGCAGTCTCTAGATGTAAAATATAGATGTTAAAACTACCTTTTTAATGAGATTTTGATTTATATTATCAGTAAGTTAAGTGGCTCTAAAAGTGCCTGAAAAAAAAAAAAACAGGAATCAGAAAGTTTGTGCGGTAAGTTCTGGTTGGAGCAGGAGTTGAAGAGCAGCGAGTTGGACTTGGGGTCAGCAGCAGCAGCAGCAGCTCAGTGGAGGATGAGAGAAACTCGCAAACGGTGCCGGAACACAGTCGAACTTGTGCTTCCCATACGTTAGCTGCTGGATTTCACACTCTGACAGAGTCCCCAAAGCCTGGTTTGCTTTTGATCCATTCAAATAATCATTCACTCAGATAAATAAAAATAATTAAGCTGTTTGGGTAAGAGACTAGATTTTCCTTCCCCCTTGGAGGATAATGAAGCGTGATATTTGCCTGACATGCAGCGCGAGCAGATTCCATCATCCCCAACTGCCGATTTAGTGCTCATCAAAAAGGAAGCAGAAGAATTCTATCAGCGAGGATTTGCAGACACGCTCGCAGCTAATTTATATTCCAAGCATGATGAAACATTCCATTTGGTCTTGAAATTTATGTCTCATCCTCTTGCTGGGCGTTATCTTCCTATCTATTTTTTTTTTTTTTTTTTTTTTTTAGCCAAAGCCCCTGTGTATTGTGTTCATGCACTTTGAAGCACATTTTCACACGGGCTGCCGTCGCTGAGGGCCAGGAGACATGAGGATGTACTGTAGTGTGACTCCACTTCATGTCTGGAGCTCTGCCTCTCTTGACAGGATATGAGAGCAAAAGTGTCTGACTCCCAGACTGTTTGTGATGTTTGTGAGGATGTTGGCGCTCTTGCAAGGCCACTGTTACCTTAGTTGGACGACTCACCATCAATAAAACAACTGATGTTTGTGTCTGCACAGCATTCAGAACAAACCCAATTACTCCTGCAGCTTCATTTTCACTTTAGATGCCTATTTTCTTTAAAGTTACCTATTTGAATTTGCCTCATTCTAATTACGCAAACTTTTATTGTGTTTCTTCTATTTCTTTGATCGTCTGTTTACATCACACCTGAGTGACTGGACGACCTGGCGTGACATAAATTTCAAAAGTATCAAACCTGTTTTGTGCAAGACTGCATTTCTACTACACTTTTCAACTTTTTTGCAAAACTTTTTGCACTCACACTCTTGCTTGTAAAAACAAAAGTTCAAATCACTTAAAGACCCCAAAAATGCAGCCGAGGAAGGGAGGATTTGTGTTAAACAGAGCACTAATGGCTTTGTCGTGTCAGGATTACTCTTATTTCAGCTCGCAGGTGTGATGTGATGCAATAAAATCATGAACACTTTGCAGCGTTCCCTCCATCAGCACAGATTTCACAGCCTTTTTTGTCACGGTTCTGTTTAATGGGAACAATTGGCGAGTATTCTCTGTTGACTTTCGTAATGATCATCCAAGCACATCACTATCAAGACAAGAGTCTCTAATAAACACCAGGTGCACTTTGGGTTGGATCACTGAGCATTTATTCATTTGTAACGGTTGATGCTGCATTTTAACGACTCTTTAGAATCACTGCAGAAGGGCAGATTGAACATTTTGTTTTAATCCTGCGATGCATTTTGTGCTTGTTTTTGTTAGTTAGTTTTCCAATAAAATCCAACAGTATCCAATAGAATCCAACAGCATTTGTTGCCAGTCCAGGCTCGCAGAGTGGACAACAGGCTAAAAAGTAACTTTTCTGAAACAAGCTTACAACTTTTATGATGCCCAATTAATGCTACTTTAACTTTTTACTTCATAATCTATATCAGGTCATATACATTCGTGCGTCTGGTTAACAAACATCAGCCGACTGCTTCACCTAGATGATTTGTGTTTTTTCACTGAGGTGTCAGTTGCCAATGCACCCACTCACAGCAGTGCTCTGCACAGTCTTCTGCAGACTCTGTTGCTGCCATCATGCATATCGTAGCAGGGTAAGTTCTAACCCTAACCCTAACCCTAACCCTTTCATCACCTGATACTGACATTTGTGCACTTTGTAGAACCTTCACCTATATGTGTGAAATGTTTGCCAACTTTTACGTGTATTTCTTTTGAATTGTTAATAAAAGCCTGAAAGACTAAATTTAGATTGATAACTTATAGCTAATGTGGACAGGATACTCTGTCAGGAAGCTAGCAGGTGATGTATTTTTAGATTAAACAAGCTTTTAATTTGAATCAGACCAACTTTAAATGCTGTCAGAATGTTGTAAAAGCAAAAAGAAAGATACTTTACAAGCTAATGATGTGTGTTTATTCACACCCTGCAAAAGGACAATTCAAGGGCCTCTGTTTTCCTGTGAGGACTGTGCATATAGGGATATCAATGTCCTCACCATACCGCTGTGATGAGATATTGCTGCCACCGGCAAAACTCACTGAAGTTACCCACAACTTTTATTTACAGATTTTTCCATTTCTCCAGCTAATCCGCAAATGATAATAGTCGAGACAGGATTGCTTACAAAGCCCTAAACTGCGATGCAAGCTTGTGCTGACACGCAGGGAAAGTTTCCGAGTTGATCTTTTTCCTCATGCCGACATCACACACATCTTACATGCCCATTTATTCACCTCTCGCACAGCGCCACTGGATAGACAAGAGCTATTGCAACTTCCCAAAATACATCTTGTCAAAATAAATCCCTTAGAGGAACAGCTGGAATGCAGCTACATGATTATGTTTGAACTGAAGCGGGGAGGTGACTGAGTTCTCTGCTCTGCAGTGCCGCAGAGCTGAAAGTCATTATCACCGACAGCACTTTCTATCCGTCTGATTAATGTTTCAAATTTGAGGATGGTTTGAATCCTACACAAAGGAAAACATACAATACAGTCATTTCTTTTTTCGGAAAGAAATATATAAAAATGTGTTAATATAAATTGTTAATATAAACCTGCAAAATAACGAGATTTGATTGAATTTTGCGAACATGTACAAGTAACTGTGTAAAAAATGGGGGAGGGGGGAAACCCCCCCCCAAAAATTAAAGAGCAGAAGGGCTTCATCATCATGGACCATGTTAGCACATTTAGCATATGGCGTTGTCACATTAGTGAGTAAAAAACTAATCACGTTGACACGGATCCTTTAAGGCAGGAAATATGTAAATCCCTGTCACTCCCTAGGCAACAGACAATGTCTGCCGTGTGTAAAATAAACCTTTAAATGTTTGACAGTGAGACTTGTGGATGCTCATGTATTATTATCATAAATATCTAGCATGACTTGGACCCAGTGTCCCAGGTGAGTGTTGTGTGGTGGAATCTTAAGACCGCCTTTAGTGTCATTGGAACTAAAAAGCTGTAGAGGTTTTTGTTTTGGGTCATTAACCGACACCAAAGTTTCAACTGGAAAGGTCACGTTTGTCAAGAATGTTCACATTTGATCAGCAGATTTTGGGGAAAATGCCCTTCTGGTAACAAGCCCGCCAGTGGATCATTTACCAAAAATAGACCTGACTTTCTTTGTAACAGTAATCTTTTCTGTCACTTAACGATATGTCTGATATCATCACAGGCAGAAGTACACAGACAGAGCATATGTTGGATGTTACCTGCTACTTTGACAACAGGCGCAGTCTTTATATTTTCAACTGAAATTTGAAATCAGAATTCCATTATTGCAACTTTTTCAACAGTGTACATGATGGTCATTAGTATAACAAAATGGTCAGCAGTCAGACCAAATTATTTAAATTTTAGGTAACTTCTGTCTCACAGGGTTAATATGGGAAACATGGCTAACAATAGCTGCTAAAACAGGGAAATTAAGCAGATTCTGGATCAGATTATTTCAAGTCCAATTATTCTCTGTATTACTCTGTAAGTATTATTTGACTGCATGTGCATAAATTCTGATTCTTTTATTGATATACAATCTGTGCGATTGAAGCCCCCAAGCCACAAAGGGGCAGCACACATATTTTCGGTCATTTTGTATATTTTTGAATGACAGTAATGTATTGTTACGCTAGAACTGAATGTGGAATGGTTACAATTAAAGAACAGATGTGTAAAAAGTGTATTTGAGGTCAAGTGGACTACAATGATGGAATCTGAAAAGCCTATTCCAGTTTCATCCCACCAGCACTGTCATTATGTGATTTTGAAGCTAGTTATTCTAATTAAAAGCAGTTTTGGCAATTTAATTAGGCTACAGATGAACAGTATTTAGGCTGGGAAGTTGATGCAACCACTTGGTTTATCTGTAAGCAGAAGAGCAAAACTCCAGGAGACAAACCAGATTCAGTCTGGTGCAAAACTGATTATACCGTGGTGGGGACAAGCAGTGATTAATGTCATCAGGTCATATGTATCACACGGTTAAAAGAGAATGTTTTGATTGTTACCCGCTGGCTACTTCTGAAACATGCAACAACACACGCACGGTTACTTGCTCACACACACTCTCTCTCTCTTCTCTCGCTGCCTTGCGCCCTCTCACCTATACAACACCGCCCCCTCCCAACTGACACACAGACGATGCGCACAGCACACCGCCTCCTTCTCATGTCTCGGCAAGGACACAGTCAAGCTGACTCACCCAGAATTGAGCTGTCATCTGTGTCACCTCAGGCTAGTGTGTGTGTGTGTGTGTGTGTGTGTGTGTGTGTGTGTGTATGTTTATGTGTGTGTGAGTGAGTGAGTGAGAGAGAGAGAGTCACCTTGGGCTGGGAGTGTACTGTGGGAGGTTACTGTCATCATGCACAAGCTGGAGTGTATGGGCAGAGGCACAGGGCTTGATTTGATCATCATCTCCGAGACAGAGAGAACATGACTAATGCCACTGTATGTGTGAGAGAAAGTCCTCCTGGTCGTCGAGCAGCTTTCTGTCTCCTACACAGTCGCGTCAAGAAGACACAGCGAGGTCACAAACAATTTAAAGAATATCCAAAGTCACGCCTGTGAGGCAGAATTAATTCAGAAGCCTTTTCAGATACCTGGCCCATGAAAGCGCCACAGTCGCACCTTCTGTGTGTCCCGGTTCTGTTGGATCACACAAGTGTGCACTGACAAAAAAACCTTTTCTTTGAGCATCTGGGAAACAGACAGGCCTATTAGCCCACAGGGCCTCGAAGTGCCAAAATAACAACTGCGGCATATGCCTGCGTAATAATTGCATTAATGTTGAACATACCTCTCCAGGGGGCGGCTGCGGTTGACGACTTGGGGAAAATTAAAGCTTGTTCTTGAAAGCATGAAATGAGAATTAAGTGAATGTTGGAATGGGAGAGGCTACAGCTAATGATCACTAACTACCCAGCAAAGGATGATGGGGCTGTGTTCAAACTACTGAATAGCTGTGTTGCATTAAACACTGTTACCTGGGGCTTGATCCCTTTACCAGTTCCAAGTTTATAACAGTGCAGATGTAACTGGGGTTGCTGAATAACACTTATTAAAAGTTGTTCTTACACTTGCTTGAGCTGGGAGAAAACATTGTAGAACAATATGCAAAATGCAACCTCAGTAAACAGTGAATTCATATGACAGCTGTTTCTTTCATGCCTGTCCTGTCCTGATAGCTTTGCAGATGACTAATGCTAGTCTAGCAGACAGCAAAATACTGTTTGACATTTCTCTGTTCTCTGTTGTTTTTATCTCTAATAGTTTTACTTTCCATCACAGCCACATCCTGTGCCACAAAACCTGTGCACACTCACACAGTTAAACCATGTATAGTATTATTGGTATTGCATTGAGATCTAGGGAATCTGAAGGCCAAATCAACACCTCTGACTTCTTTAAGCCTAGAATACAAGATAGCAAACTCATTAAAGGTATTCCAAGAAATAGGAGGTCATCTCTCCGAGTGCTTATCTAGTTATTTACTATCTTTTAAAATGGATACCAGGCCAAGGTAGCAGTCATACATGGCCACTGTGCACAGGGTGGAGGACCAAAGAGTTCCAAAAAATGAGACTCTTTTGACTTTCTTCCATTGCTCATTGGTCCAGCCCATGTGTTGATGGTCCTTTGGCAAACTGAACTACATTCACTTGTCTGTTAGATTGGACCACCTGACCTAGCCTTCCATGGGTGACCACTGTTCCTTCCTTAGATCGCTTTTGATAAACACTGGCCACTGCAGACTGCCTTTCCTGCTCAATGGATAATGTATTCCTCTGTAGGCCAGGCTATCAAACAGTTTGAAGATGCTGAAATAGATATGCATACATTTATTTCTGCCTTTATGTTTTTGTTTAAATCAGATTGTGATAAGCAGAAACAAATAACAGCATGAAGCTGATTGTTTAATCCTCACTTGGCTGTATACAATCACATCACCGTGAGGAAACACATTCAAAGGGCATTTAGCAGCCTGACTTTACAATAAACCATTTACCACAGCGAGGAATGCGGCAGCAGGTTTGGCAGACAAGCCTCCAGCCCACCCAAAAGATTCCATTTAGAGGCTACATCACCTTGTGAAGTAGCAAATTGTTTTTGTGCCCCGTAGCTAAACATAATGAAGATTCAAAGCATGCCAGGCAGCACACTGATGCAGTCAAACACACACACACACACACACACACACACACCCTTGTATCTTTTTATAAGCCTAATTCATTCTCCAGCCCCTTACCCTGACCCCCTGACCCTAACCTAAACCCAATTGTAACCCCAAACTTAAAACCAGGTCTTAACCCTCAAACCCTTAACCCTTTGAAGTCGCGATGACCAGCCAGAATGTCCTCACTTCCCAACACAGTCCTCACTTTGCTGGTAGATTGCAGATTTTGGTACTCAATATGTGGCAAGTACAAGAACACACACACACACACACACACACACGCACATCTTTTGCCTGGTGGACACTCATTAGGATGCAGAGTTGAGGGATAATGTGGTTTAAGCAATCAAGGGGCTGGCAGACTTGTTCCCCGGCTGAATTAAAGATAAATCCAAACACCTTGAGAGGCCAGATTATGGGTCCATATGTGGATTTGGCCTAAAGTAGCCATACAGACAAATGTGTGGGTACAACACATGCATGTGTGCGTGTGTCAGTGCAAAAATAGACGGCATGTTTGCACATATCTTGAATTGGACAAACATGTCGCAGATTAGAAAGACAGTGGTGGTATGTTGTACAAATCCAGGCACATGCTCAAATGTAACACTTCACACAATGCTGGACATGTCTTTAAGTTAACGCAAAAAAAGTTTTCCTATGTGATGACCAAGGCCTCACCTGATTTTGATGTATTTTTCTTTTGGCTTCATAGTGCATTTTGTACTATGGTCAGTCATAATGAAAAATCTGTCAGGCTTTGCTCAATGCTAACAGCACCTCACTATCATTTTTAGTACAAAAGACATAGTCTCACTCAAGAGTCAGCTTTTATCCATTTGCATCTATCTAATTTCATAGAGCACATTTATAAATTGATTATAGTTTGTGGAGCTGCAGCTTAATAATCTCTCATAGAAGCGGCCAAGTATCAGTGTCACATAAATTGACACCATTAGATAATTACTTTAATTGAACCTGACCACGGTGGAGCCATTTCATAGACTGTGGCAGACGCCAGGCTGGCGATTAAACCTTCCAACATGAACACGCATGCCAAAAATCCAATTGTACTGGGAGAGGATAATCTGTTTTCCCTGTCTCCAGTGTTTGAAACAAGTGGTTAAACTGTTAAACCGGAAATAGCCAGATTGTTAGGAGGGGGAATAAAAAACTATTTCATATCCCGATCTGTTCCAGGATTAGCATTTCTGCTAGAGGCAACGGCGGTAGACTGGAGGTAGTGAAAGGGCAAGTGCAGGGACAGAGCAGTTGTTCAGTGGAATAAATTAGTCTGAGTCACTGATCCCCGATCTGACTGACTATGTTCACATTAGGGTCAGTGTCCCTGAAAATGACTTTGAAACATGTTTACTTACACGGAATCACGGCTGGTGTCAATATTCTCATTCAGCTAATGTCCCACACAAGGTCATTCCTAAGACGAGTCCTACATTTCAAATGTGGCATTCTGGATACTTTTATTTTGTCCCAGATTAACACAGATCCACTGTTTAGAAACGGAAACAGAAAAACAGGTAGCCTCGTATGCAAACAAACAATGTTTCATGTCGCAAGCTATTATAATTTTACGCAGCAAATGTTTCAAAGGCACACACAGACATTTTTGGATTAAGCCAGAGAGGTAATACTGACACTGCCCTCCCACACCGTTTGTCCCTAGTAATGACAGCCAGAGTCTGCTGGTGCGGTCTTCCCCTTCCTGTTACACCTGTGTGTGTGTGTGTGGTTGCACTGAGCCTCTGTGTGCGTGCACGTGTGTGTGTGTGTGTTAAAGAATTAAAGGGTTATCGGGGCTGATTTCCTTTAACTGGGGCAGGACGCATTATGTAAAGTGCTGAATTATAAATCAGATCTGCTCATGCGCCGGTTTAGCCAAAGGGATAGTGCTGGCAAGAGAAACACTTGGGCACACACTCAGACACACACTTTTGTTGTTTTTCATCTCATGGAAACAAACACACATAATGTCTCCTTCATATCCTATTGCATAAAGGGCACATGTAAATTATGCTGTATAATGACAAGCCATGGTGAATACACACAAAATGCACACGCAAATACACACTCGCTTGTTATCGCTCACAGGCGCTCTCTGTGTGACAGATGGGAGTACCAGATGATGAACACCACCAGATTTGTGTTTCACGGTGGAAGCCATCACCGGCGCTATTTAAGCTGAGGAAACACTTAGGCTACATTAGCACGTGTGTGTGTGTCATCCGCAGTGTTTATGAACGTGCATATATGTGTGTAGGCACTATAGCCAGTGTCTAAATGGGCCCGGATGGGTGTTCAGTGTACGATGTGTAAGTTTGTGTCCTTCACCATCTCAACATTCGCTGTTTATTCAAACTGTTTTCATCTGGGCGATGAATAACAATGATTAATTCCAGAAACTCTCAAGCACATATTTTGCTTTTCTCTGGTGATTTGCTGGCTCTCTGTGTTGCTGCTACAGTCTTCGCTGCTTTGTTGCCCTCTCCCTCCCCGCAGCCCCTTCTGCATCTGAGCTGCCGGCCTCGGAGACGGGCTGAACTTAACCAAAGTAATCTTCAGAACGGGAAGAGGGCCCACCACCGCGCTTCTTCTCCTCTTCCTCCCCTCCTCTTGAGATGCGGCTGACATTTGGTGAAGGAGAAACTGTGACTGGGCGCAGAGAGAGGAAAACAGAGGAACCCCAGAGAGTCATCTCCACTCAGAGTGCAAAGCATTCTGCCGGGACTTCGCTCCAGTGTTACAGGCTGGCAGCTCTCAATGAGTTCTCCACTGGCAAATGGCAGCCTCTCTCCCTCTGATAATGCCCCATTGTGCAGCAATGGCGGGTTTCGAGTCACCAACAATAACAACTGTTGCAAAGTGGCTGGAGATCTGCAGAGTACTTAAAAACAGTTCTGGGCCATTTTCGTCTAGTCTGTTTTTTTTTTTTTTTTGAGCCAACATTTACAGCTGTCCTGAGCTGCTGCGAATTATTTATGCCATTCCAAAAGCACCAAATCATTTCAAACGACACTGTTCCCAGCCTGCCTTCTACGTAACTCAAGCATTTGTTTGCACAGCTCATGATTAAATTGTCTTCAATCAATATTTTCGCAGTGAGAGATGTGTAAATTACCGACCATCCAAAAGAAAATTATCAGACTTGCTGCTGCGTATTTCACTCTGATTGCTTTAAACGCAGCAGGCAGC
The DNA here is from genome assembly GCA_015343265.1 of Pao palembangensis. Lineage (NCBI taxonomy): Eukaryota > Metazoa > Chordata > Actinopteri > Tetraodontiformes > Tetraodontidae > Pao > Pao palembangensis. The sequence goes on along the minus strand of CM027085.1, from coordinate 5,120,489 downwards.
TGGTTTTGCCTCTTAACACTGATAATGCACAATTCAGCGCCTGACAACACAAAAAGCCGAAGATAAACTGATGAAAACGGAGGACCATTTCAAAGGAGAAAGACGAGATATTTGCCATGAGGGAGGAAAAACAGCTGTTTACAGTCAGCAAAAAGACAATTGTACATGTCTCTGTCAAGCTATGGAGTTAGCCTCATGTACGTCTCTCCGGAAATGTAGATTTGTAGGGATGCAGACTAAAATAGCTGCAATTATGCGATAAATTCCTCCTCTTTGCATTTCCTGCTACTTGTGAAATAATTTGAGAGAAGCGGGTCCACAAATATGACTATTTGTCTCACTAAGATAGAGAGCATAAAATATCACAGAGGCTAAGAATCTATAGCATGTTAGCTACAGCACTGGGCTCTGTGTTGCCCTGATGCCCATCAATCTGTGGTTGCATCAGGGATGGAGATTGGGCCCAAATGGACACTTGGGAGGCAGGAGAAGTCCAAGTTGGTGATTGAATATTTAGGTATGGAAGACTCAGTTGTCACTGTCCAGTCAAGCCAAACAATCCTAAAAGTGAAAAAGCCTAGGGCCTTTACCAAAACTAAAAGTCTAGAAAATGTAGGGATAAAAAAAGAATAGAGCCTGTGAGTGTGTTAAAATGTCAAATCTAAATGGTTGGGAGATAATAACGTGTTTAATGCTTTTGGAATTGACTGTACTGAGATGGAGGATCGCAGGTGGCTGTCATCATTTGATCATGTGTGCAAGACGGTGTCATAAAAATGATGACTGCATCACACTATGCGCCGTTTGTCCTGTGGAAACTGAAAACGTTTGTGCTCGTGGAACTCGTTCAGCTTCCTTCTGCTTTCACACCTTTGCACAACTTGCACAAAGTCGGCACTTTCAGTAAATTTGATAAAAATGTCACTGTTCCCACCTGATTTTGTTTGACAGCCTTCCAAACTAGGATGCTGATATAAGCCTTGCGTGGCAGAATTTCTGTCAGTTTTGCTTTAGTCAAAGAGTCTGCTCTTTTAGTTATATTTAGTGGCCCTGAATGTTCTGCTCTGTTTATAATTTCCATCTCTGACAGGTACTGTAATATTCAATTTCAGGGGTGCTAAATGCCATTAATGTGGTCACTGGGCAGGAAGCAGCAAAAGATATTCGAGTCTTCAGTCAACCTTATGTGCAATTCTTTGGACCATTGGAGATGTTCCACACAGCCATGGGAAAACACAGACATTCCACTTTGAAAGGTTTCAAGACAGAATCAAACCCAGAACTTCCTGGTATCTTGGCTCTGCCGAGGTTGATGCGCCTTTCCTCTTATGTGGTTCATCCACTGAGGATAACATCAGCTACTTCTCATAATTAATTAGTCTTTATTGAATGTAAGGTGCCCTTCTCTCCATCTCTGAATTCGAAAATTGAATTTTGTTGACCGTGTCCAACTGTTCCCGATCATCCGTGGACAGTTTAATCTGTAGAAGCTGCCGATCCACCTCTCTCTCTGTCTGTGTCACTTTCTCTCTCTCTCTGTCTCTCTCTGTATTTCTCTCTGAAAGGCCTGAGTTGTAATTAGAGCTATGCTCCGCGACGCCATATCCCTGAGTATTGTATCGGACCATAAATGTCAGCTCCAGGCTGTTTTCTGCATTAGAACTAACGACTTTGTGAAGAGATTCCACAGTTGTCAGTGGGTCTGGGTGAGGTACATCGTGGACACACTTTGTCACTGTCTGACCAGGGTAGAAGTTAAAAGAATAAAAATCAGAATTAGCTAATAATTTCTTCTGTTGGAATCACATTTTAGGGTTTCTTTTAGCTAAATATAACCCTAGACTGGAAAATGAGGAACCAGGAATCTCCTTGAATATCTTGGGCTGATGGGAACTAGAGTGCTCTATATTTTCCTCAGTAATGAGACAAGTCTTGCTGAAGCACCAAAAGTTAAAAAAAAATAAAAATATATAAAAAAAAAAGCTCATTTTAAGGGAATCTAGCATCTGCTTGTGTGGCTGTTTACTCTAATTTAGTATAAAATCTATTCCTGCTCAGCTGCAGATATAATGAATGCTTTATGAACCAAATGTTATCAGAAGCTTGTGCAGGCAGGGTTTCAGCAATGGCCTTCCAGTCAATATTTCTGTGTAATGATGAATTATGGATTAGCCATTTGAGCTACTGCACACAAACCCCGCATTTGAAAAACTATTTTGTTATAGTTTCAGCAACAGGCCTTTTTCAATATCAATGCGTTCTTTTTGTTAAAAGGGATATTTCAGTCCAATATAAATTTCTCAATGCATGTGTTTTTTAACTGTGGTTAAAACCACCAGCTGTGAGATATGATGTGTAACCATTCAAAGACTGGGAAGTGAAGCTTTTCCATCTTATCTGATACATATATTTGCAAAAGTGTTCATGTTTCTGATAAGCTTTTATCTCTTTGTATTTGATGTATAAATCAAAGCGTGGTTCGCCATGATTGACAGCAGAGCTCCAATGCGTCCGCCATCTTTCCGCAGCTAATAAAAACACAGTCGCAGACTAATAAAACATGACAGGACAGTATAGGCCTAAAGTTACCTCGATCCTTTTCATTTAGATGTTTGTCCTTACAGATGACTTGCTTTGAAATTCTTGCATCTTAATAGGGATAATTCAGTTTCCATTTGTCTTGCATCAGGAAGCTTCCATCAACACGACATTTATTTCAACAGTGCCAGGCCTTCGGCTTCCTGTCTGTCCTAAAGCAACTCCTGAAACTTTACTCCTGCAAGATTTTGCAGTGGAAAATTGCAGTTTCTGGTACATAAATGGAATGCCAGGAATTACCTCGGACAATTGCTACCTAAATCATCTAGCCATAGTGTCCGCAAACCAGTCCATAAATCAAATGCTGAATTAAATCTTGGAGAGCCTTTCATCCATGTTACGTCTCCAAAGCACACTAGGGCTCCTTTTTTATCGTGGATGATCGATTTAATTGTCTTTTACAAATAGCCAGTTTATCAGAACCCGTCAAATTAGCTGCAACACCTGGGGAAGAAAAAGTGCCAGCTCCTTTCAACATTCAAATCATTCATTTGTCATGTGTTTTCTACATGAGAAGGTTCTGAAAAAAGAAATGTCAACATGAAATCTACAATGTAGGTGTTTAGCAGCACTAATAGAAAAATCCAGAATGCTGCCAGCCAAAGAGGGAGAGAGGGAAGACAAGTACTGGGCGTCATTTTGATGAGAGGAACAAACTGTTCCAAATCTCACCATAACTACAGTGTTTGACTGTACAGCAGCCAGCTCTCTGATACTTTTTCCAGCCCTTTTGTTGCCCTCAGTGCATCTGTGTAAACAGCTTAAATCCTGCATTTTCTAAATCCTGCATTAACTTGGATAGCACAAATAGTCTCTCAAAGACGGATTGACAGACGGGTAAATATAATCTGAATTTAAATCTTAACTCTGCTCCACTGGTCCCACTGCAGTGCTGGTACTGGAGAGGAAAGAACACACATTATCCCTGGTTTGTCCAATGTTTCCTTTGTGCACGGCTGCTTTTCTAGATCTCTCAACACCCATTTTGCTTTCTGAGAATTGCAAATGAAACACGTACAGCAGCAACACAAAACCTAGACCAGTCCTGCGTCCACAATGTGACTGGAAATGGCAGCTGTCAAACTGAATTTAGGATTTTTGTTTTAGCTAGTATCTTTGTTGCTATCATAATTTCCTTTTTTTCCTCATGCTTTTGAACAAAACAATCACTGTTCATCCTTACTGTGGTTTCCTTGTAATGGTCAGATACTGTGCTCCACCTCAGAAGTGCCCGCTTCCACACCAGTGGACGCGTCCGGAGGTGCGACATGACTCCCTCTTTACTGCCTGTTAGTGTTTGAGCAGCGCACATCCTTGGTCTGTTTCATTCCCACCTAAAGCGTGGGGACTGAGACGGCCACGGTGGGAAGAACAAAGATGTCAGTGAAGAAGCAGATGTTAGCATTTGGAATCCTCCGGCCTGGATCTTGTCAAGCAGTTTGAGTGGAAAAAAACTTATACACACTTCCACACTCATAGTTGTGGAAGTGTTGCTTACACCAGAACTCTGGGTGAGCTTTAAAATCATTTGTGAGGTGAAATACAAAGGATCAGATTTTTTTTTTTTTTTATCCACTCAGATTTTTTTTTATCCACTCAGATTCCCAGCACCAAATTACACACTATTGGCAGATGAGAATTCAATTCTTCTGGTGTTTCTACTCAGATGTTAAAACTTCATTCCAACACGAGCTCTAATCCAAGTAAAGAGCACATTTTATATGAGTGACTGCCCTTCAAGGAGCACAATCAGCCAGCACAATAGTGTTTAGCCTGAATTTTCCACTCTCGTCAGTCCGCCATTTCAATAAGGAGACATTTTGTCCTGGAAAAAAGCGAGAAAGGGACAATAGCGATTGTCAGAGCACTAAATTAAAGTAGCACTGAACAAAGAGAGATGTCACGAAGAGCATTTAGCAAAGTTCACCTTTAGAGACGGCGTTGGTAGGCGGGATAGGGACTTTCTTGAGAAGGAAAGACAGCAGTCAGGGATGCTTCAAGACAAAACAGAAACATTCCCAAATGTCCCACGCACATACTGTGACCCTTGAACCCGTATTCATTAATTTCTTCAGTCCATAATTAACCTGGTTGAGTCACAAATGCAGCGCCTCACTCTGGACATAGACAGTAAAGACAGCACAGTTCACCTTGAACCATTGCTGTTCACATCATGTCTCGAGGACAATGAAATAATCTCAAACTGTAGCAATAATTTTAAGGTTTTCATGTTGATACACAAGAAAAGGACTAAATGAATTCTGAAATGTCTAGCTGAGGGTCAATCAGGCGTCTTTAACTGGATTTTTTCTTCCCTTTGGTGAGTTAAAAATCTGTTTGGTTCAATACTTTTACAACATGGAGACACATTTCATGAGTCCGCCCTGAGGGACAGACAGCAGATGAGCACATGCAGAAATCAGAAGCACAGACATGAAGGCTGTGAATATGAAACAACATTAACCTTTAAGCCGACACCGGATTCCCCTGCACAGGTACATCCTGGAAGAGCACGGTAACCAACATCTGAAATGTTTATATGTTAAGCTACCTGGCACTTGTAAACACAAACCCCTGATGAGTTCTTCCCAGCTTGTGTAGCGATGCGCTTTCACCTTGACTGAGGTCACTTTCTCCACTGGGACAAATGCAATATTATTATTGTCATATTTCTTTTTAACACATCCTATTTCTGCTCTGTAGAAGCCAGCATTTCTACCAAACTCTATACTGGATGACCTCAATACATTTTTAAAGAGCTCCATGATAATGCTGCCTTCTCTTATCTTCCATCAAAAGAAGCAATCAGTGGACTCTGGATATAAGTCATGCGTCCTCTGTAACTAAAGCTGTACTTTTTAATACAGCTTTTCAGAATGAATGTACCCTCCAGAAAATGTGCCTCTGGTATAGTTTCAAGTCTTTTAACAAGGCTGAAAACAACATCTCTGCATCATAAACATGACAATTTTCCCCTGGTTTCAGCTATTTTTCTTATTTACTCTTTTCTTATATATTATACAATGTGTATAATAAAAAAATGCACACTGTAGCCATGTAATTAAACTGGGATCATGGTAAATCAATGAGAACTTAATTTACATTTATTTTATCGATCCAGCTATTGTGCTCCTATAGCATGTATACCACTGTGGACTACAATTTAGTCCGAGCCTGTGGTGTTTCTGTACATGAAAAGCACTCGCTAACAGGATTCCCAAGGGGGTTACGTATCTGTACTTCCATAACTGCCCACGGGCAAGTTCTGCATTTGAGAATGTGACACGCTGATGACACCCTCAGAGGTTTGAAAGGATGCAACATCCTACATATGCGCCACAGATTTTCTTCAGTTTTCATCTGTGAGGTTTTAATTTAATTGTTATTTAAATCAGTAGTGATAGTGTTACTTTCAATGTCAAAGAATCAGAAATGGGAGTGTGCTGTCGGTGTTTGTGTAAATGTCTCATTAGCACCCTTGACCACTTTTCCTAATGTAAATTAAAAAGTGCAGGCAGGCACTTCCACTCATCCCATTTGTCAACCAGAAAATGCTTCCCACCTGTTTGAGATTCAGCACACACACCGAAAAGGAGTTGTTTAAAATTGAGCCCCCACCTCTTGCCTGATGGCCTCAGAATAGACATCATAAATCTACCACAGCGTAAACACCCGCGCCACGGCAATCAAAGTCAGTCCTCCCAGCATCATTACTAGTTGGATGATAAGGTTGGGCTAAACTCGACCTAATGTCCATGCAGCCCCGGGTGATGAGATGATAAAGCAGCCTAACAGAAATCAGGAACCGTGAGGCCGGGGGCTTCAAAGAGGACCTCACCCCTGAGAAGAACTCTGAGACTCATCTTGGCGCCATTCTCATCAGTCATATGGGATGCCCTCCTACTAAAATGCTAATCTTCTGATAGCAGCTAACCGAGTAGGGAGTTCAGGCCACTCGGGGATCCTGGAAGAACGCTAACTAAAGAGCTCTGCTGTATAAGTAATGACGTGAGATTAGACCTGTGCGATAAAGGTACTTATCATATGACTTGGAGGAGAACTGTATGGAAAGAGTTCATATCCCTGAGATGAGATCCCCTAAGTATCCGTTCCATCCAGCCATCAGCCACTGCCTATTGTCCTGATTCATTAGTTCCATGAGTCAATTTTGCCAAACTCGATCAATTACGTGACGCTCTCACGTCTCTGTCGTCATGCGGGAGCCAGCTGGGAGGTGAGAAGGCGCGGAGGTGTGTGCGTGGTGTGTGCATGTGTGAAAATGAGCGAACAAGCGTGGGAAGCATTAGCATCTCGGGCGGTGATGAGGGAAACCTTAATGGATGACAACACTGAGATGAGAGGAGGCATTTAGTACATGTCTAGACTGAGGGAGTGTGTGCACATTTCTGCGTGTGTCTTCACAAGTGGGCAATAGCAACTCATCCTTGTGTGATTTAGTAGAGCCAATGGCTTCGTGACTAATTTGCTTTTATTGAATGCTGATGTTTGAGTATTTATCGCCGTCTGGTTAAATCTTTCTTCCAATAGCTTCAAACTTCAGAGCTCCATTTTTTCTGATGTTAAAAGTACTCTTTTGTTGACACACAAACGGTATTGAATGAGAGCTGAATCAGGCGTCCAGCACTTTTGAGAAAAAACATGACTCTGTGTGGGTGGAAGGTCACCGCGTTTGAGGCAGTTCAGTGCTCAGACTCAGATGCAGCCTTTAACAATCTGCAGTTTAAAAGAAATGCAGGATCAAAATGGTTGCCGTGATGTTAATTGAATGTGAAAATAAAAGAAGTGAAAATGGCAGATGATTGAAAGAAGTCGCCAAAACATGCAAAGCTAGCAGCAGTAAATCAGAGAATGAAAACACATCAAACGTTCAAGCAAAAAGAGCCTCGTTTGCTGTGGTTTTTTAAGGTTTTTACCTGATATTTTACATGTCTCCCCATTTTTGCCATACTTATAAGGCTCCCAAATGCAAATCCTGCAGGCAAGTCTGGTGTTCTGCCTGCCTTCAGTTGGTTGAGGCCCCTCTGGAATATCTGCTCATGCTGCTCTACTTTACCCAGTGAAATAAGATTAAGGATTTAAGACCTGCATTATGTCATTTCGATACATTGCTACTTACAACAACAAATAAAGCTTAGCGCTTACCGTGGACAAATTTGCAATCTTAACCGCAAAGCCGAAGGATAAGACCCACCCAAGCCCCGAAAAAGAGTCCGAAATACTCCTTTTAGAATGTTCACGTGATCCTACAACATAGTTGACTGGTTGCTTGTGAATTTTTTTCTCGGGGGTTCCCGCTCTGTGGGGGGTCAGTATCTATCAATTATGGTTCAAGGAAGGAACAGTAGTGCACCAGTGACAGGGTCATGGATGGTCAAGCATTATCGAAGGCTAGTCTGTTTGGTCTGATCCAAGTTTAAAATGCTAAAGTTGCTAAAGATGTGTCCAAATAGTCAGTACATCATAATTTGTTGCCTATGTTGCTGCACAGTAGCACAATAATCAGGATATCTGTGCAGACGCCCTATCCACTGCCCAAAGTGCCAACGTCATGTGAGCGTCAGATCTGGACCAAGGAGCAGTGGAAGTCAGCGCCTGGTCTGATTATGTTTTCTTTTACATTTCATGGATGGCAGCCGCCCGTGTGTGCATCAGTTCCTCTGGGAACACATGACATGAGGGTGCATTATGGGAGAAAAGCACACCAGCAGAAACAGTGCGTATCTTTGGGCAATGATCTGCTTGAAAACCTCAAGTCCTGCCATCCATGCAGATATCACTGTGGGTAGGTGGTATGTAGCGTTGTTGCAGACGTACACCCTTTGATGGAAAGAGTGTTCCATAAGTCTGTTGCCTCTTTCAGCTGGCCAATGTGCCCTGTACACCCTTTGATGGAAAGAGTGTTCCATAAGTCTGTTGCCTCATTCAGCTGGCCAATGTGCTCTGGCACAAAGCAGAAATGATTTAGGAGTAGTTTGATGAGCAAAACAAAGAGTTTAATGTTGACTTGACCTCCAAATTCCCCAGATCTCAATCCAATTCAGCATCAGTGGGATGTGCTGGACAAACAAGCGTAATCCATGAAGGAACTGTCTCACAAATTAACTTCTAGGTGTCAGATACCTCAGCATTGATATTCGGGGTTCTAGCGGAGTCGATGCCTTGATGGGTCAGGGTTGTTGTAGCAGCAAAAGTTCATTAAACCTGATTGATGCATCCTTCCACATAAATCCGGGAAATGCATCAAGGGGTTCACTTTGAGATTCAGCATGAATAAATATGCTTCTCCAGCAGCGTGTCACAGGTTAGTGCTTTTCTACAGCTTAAGCACTTGCACATATGCCAAGGTTAAACCAGAGAACTGCACTGAGAATAAACGTTCATCGTTGGTAGGTGGCAGCTGGGGATTACCATAAAGACTCGGAGCAACGTGACAAAGGGAGCTACAGAAACATTGAAACAAACAGCAGATAAGTCTGGAAAGAGATAATGTAGCAGCAAATGATAGCAGGCGAGAACCAGTGAGTGGAGCAGATGCAATCTGCAGACTGAGGCAGGCAGCAGGCTCACGCACACTGCGATTCAGCTGAACGCTGAAGTCGCATTAACCAAACTTTCTGACCTCTGGGTTTTTCTAAGCAATGATGAGTAAAGCTGACACTCACCTGTTACAACCACTGAAGAAGTGATGCGAAATGATAATAGTCTCCCTAATAGTGCTCCAGCAGAACATTCTGCTGGCAGATGGCCAGGGGAATGTCATTTCAATCTAGCTTCACTCTGAGTTTGCTTCTCCAAATTTAGTTATTATTTTATCTCTAATTGAATTCCCTTCCTTTGACCCACGCCACATTGGTTTAGTCATGTCCATCGGCTAGCTTCCACAGTGTGTTCCATTTCTGTGTAACAGGAACAAAGAATATGGTGTTGATATTAGCTCAAATGGCAAAGTTCTTAATAAAGTACAGTCAAAGTTTTTGAATTCACAATAGAAACTCTTAAAAGTCTTTCTTTGCCCCGAAGATTGGTTTTTAGCATTTAACATAATTTGTGCTGGCCAAATTAGTAGTTAATGTTGACTTGCACCCCAAGTCTGCATGCTTTTTTGTAGGCAAGTTAGAGTTTATCTGTTTGCTTTGGTGTATTTATATACTTGATACATGTTGTTAAGTGTTTTTTTCTGAAATATTCCCTCACAGTCAAACTCTCCATCCAGACAGTTGCCACGCTGGACTCACTCAAGCCAAACTGTGAAGACACACTCTGGCATGGAGTCCACGCTGTGGCTTTTGGAAAGCACGATAAACACCCACAAACCTTTTCTGCTTCAGTCCCTGAAACCCCCTAGCAGATTTTCAAGCTTTTCAGCAATCGTAATCTCCACATGGCCTCTGAGAAGCATATTTGCCAAAAGGATAGGAAGCATGTGGACTGTTGTCATTTCCTGATTATCAAATCTGATGAGACAGCTATTGGTGTGGGAGCAAACAGCCAGGCTTGCTCTACTTTGCAGGATTCAGGTCGATTCAGACATTTGCAACGGTCTAATCTAAGTTAGATGGTAAATACTAAAAGTCACATGATCTGTGAGATGTTTCCAAAAGATTCATCAGGTAGTTTGGACTTTATTTTTTAAAAGAAAAAGATGTGACCTGAACTTAATTGTCCAAAAATTTTGCAAAACAGTTTCAAAAATGGCCAAAAAAAAGAAAAAAAAACCCAGAACAGACGCGATGTTAAACCCTGATCAGCTTAATGGTTGTGTCATTCTAACCAAACCTGACATTTGAACGCAGCAGCGAGCTATAATACCCGGCCTTGAATGGCAGATGGTGGCGGCTTCCGTGACTCACTGGACACAAACCACAGTAAAACGTATGAAATCAAACTCGGTAAACGTGGTGAAATCTAAAGGGTTTATACAGTTTCTTGAGGAGGACATGTCAATCATGAATGTGATGTTTAGAAATAAAAATGCAGCTGCTTCTCATTTAATGCTGCAGGATAACCTTTATCGAAATAGTGCTTTGTTGTACCCATACACTGTTATTAAAGTCATATTTTTCCCACAGCAACATTGCCACACATTTTCCCTGAAGGTTTTTCTTTTATCCGTAATGACTTTTATTGATGTTTTCCTCCGTATCAATGCGGCTACAGTAGAAATAAAAGAACATGGCCCTTTTCTCTGTTTTTGTGACATTTTTAAAGCATGTGAAAAGCACCATTTGGATGTCTTAGACTGATTTCTACATCACAGCTTGGTCGTATTGGCGACGCGCTTCCCCTATTTTTACATCCAAGTACTTTATGGCCCTGTGATACTGTTTAATCAGAGTTAACTCAGTCTGGAACTGAATTGCAGGGCAGCAACACACACATCCACGCCCACACACTCAAACACATACAGATTGGCCACAAATCAGCATGGACAGATGAAGATGAACACACACACACACACACACACACACACACACACAGGCCATCATGGAGGGCCGTGTAGTGTACTCTTCAGTGCTATCACTCTATACAGAGTGGCAGCGAGTGATCAATATGTTGGTGCTATAAATAGCCACTAGTGTAATGTGGCGCTTAGGAGGAGTGCTGCAGGGGTTATATATCTGAGGAGGACCCAGCAGTTCTTAGTGTGGAAATGCTGCCATGCATTTACAAAACTTAGGCGGAGAAGAGAGTATTACTGCAATCTGTCACCTCCCTGGAGCTCAGGACTACATTTGGACCAGAGCGATGAAGTACAGCATAGACTCAAATGCCATCAGTGCAGGTTATGATGGATTGGATTATGCTATTTTTTTGTTTTGTTTTGTTTTAGGAGGGAAAAAAGATTGCTTGGTTTGTTATAAAAGGGTAAAAAAATGGCTTGAACACGGCGAATAGCAAGGACTTTATTGAAATGCGGCACAATATCAGCCATGTTGTTCTGATATATTAGTCCTGCGGCTGCGAAAGTTACAACCCTATCAGCTCTGAGAGCAGACGTGCCGGCTCACATCAGGATGATATGACCATTCGGAAACATTTTTAAGCAAACGGGAAACTGTTTCATTATGGATCGAACAAGGCAGGGTAAAAAAGGTTAGAGGCTCCAAAACAGGTAGCAAATTAATATTTTCAATTTTTGGGATTTTTTTGGGACAATTTTTTGGGATTGTCCTCCAACCACCTGTTTTCCCATCTTCTCCTGATCAAGTGATCCAGTGAAAGCACACAATTATAGGGAACAGCTAATTAGCAAGAGTGGCCTTCTCAAAGCCATTCCTCACTTTTCCAAAAACGTTAGTTATTGGCCCTAACTGTGCAAATAAACAAATAAATGCTAATGCTAGTGAGGACCAATAATGGGTTAAGCACTCTTCCTCTCTTTTTACAGCAGCTCTAGCCGTCTACCGCACTTTGGTTTACTCATTTGCCAAGGAAAACAATCTCAAATTGGTGTGACCTTTTGGTATTTACAAAATATCAGAGGACATAGTGGGAGCTGTTTCCCCATCATCTGTCTCATTTGCTGAACAACCGTGGTCAGCATCATGGCGCCATCACAGCTTTTTTAAAAGTGGCGTAAATAAAAAAAAAAAAGAAAAAAAAATTGCTGCTCGTCCTGCATCGGTCCAAAGTATGAAGGGGCGGGTGGGGGGGGCGTATTTAAAGCGGTACAGCGATTCTAAATAAAGATACAGAGGAATAGTCAAGAAAACTGTTGTAGAAAGCTGCACTTATTATGCAAATATACTTCATCTGAGCTGTAATCACAACAGACAGGGCCCCTAGGGGAGCCATGACAGATGTCAGCCTTTGATTATAAATGTCAGCTCAGAGAAGAGCCGTCCTGGCTGCTCTGCGATACTCCTGGCCCTAATTTTTCAGCCAGACACAGGGACCAACATTTATTTTCTCATTACTGGTGTGTAATCACTGTGTTGTCACCACATGGTGGTTTCAAACTGTTTCTTGATGGACGATGTCCCATAAAGATAGACATTCAGAGCAACCTGGGACATTAATTGAAAATGGAGAGCCCGAATATAGATGTTGGTGCTGTTGTTAGAGCTTGAAGGCGTGACGTGCGTGGGGACTTGCAAATTACAACCATAGAGGCTAAAAATCAATTCTAAAAGACTGGCAGCATGAAGTATTATGTAAAATTACAGGACTCGATTAGATTTTCAAAAAGCTAGATTGGGCTTTTTCATGGGAAATAATGAGAAGCAACAGATGAAAACTGTTGCGGGCAATCTTGAACTGCCCAGGTCACAATTGCTGAGTGCACATGCTAATCGGTGGCCTTTAAAAACAGATTCATGCTGAGATATTTGCAGAAGCACAATGATTGAAAACCAGTGGTGGCTGAGGCAGTATGGTCTTTTTATCCATTTATAGCATCTACAGTATACCATTCAAAAATAACCTTGTTGTTGCACAGTCGCCTCCACGCAAAATGTTAATTTTGTTGTAATTCAATGTAATTCAAATCACACTTAAGCTGCCAGTCACATGACAAAACCATTCCTCCAAATACAGTCCAATCACATCTAGTCCTGAACCTCACTGATGCGAGAAAATGCAGTAATAACTCTATTCCTCAACAGATGATTGCAGTTGGCTAAACAGATGATTATGTGAAGTCGAAACGCTCATTTAAACGCTTTACACGTACAGGGATGGGACGTTGTAGATGAATACTCTGTCTTCCATTTGTCCTTGTTTTTTTGCAAGTTTCCCATCTTCTAAAGATCTCGCATGTAGACCAGATTTTTTTTTGGCCCTGTGGCCACCAGCTGATGCAGTAGAAAGTTTAAAGTTAAGTTTAAAAATATTCACCATGTTATGATATAAAGGCATCACTGGGACAGAAGTGATGGGTAAGGACTGGAGCGGACCTGTTAGCTTGACCCTAGCTAGAAAATTGGTAGTAGTAGCACCTGGTGGATGTACACATTTAAAATTGTGGGAAATTTAGATCAATCTGGGTTAATTTCCATAAATATGCATTTTCCAACATTTTTTCGATCTCTGTTGGCCTGTCCCACTATCCATTTCCTGTTTGCCTTGCTGCACCTCACTGACCTGTTTTGTATAAATAAACTGTCTCTTACTCAGTGCCTCACAGCCGGCCCTGTATGGTATGCCAGAATGGGGTACAGTTTTTCGCATCTGTTAGCTGAGGTGCACAGATTATTTTGTATGGCTGTTAATCCATCAAAATTTAAGATTTTAAGTGTGAATCTTTTGCTGAGCAGCTGTCTGCTATTATGTACAACACGCTTCACACAAAGTAGGAACAAAGTGGGACTCACTGGCAATTTTTGTCACATTTACACTGTCCTATAGGACTGGGATTAGTTTACTTTGATTTGGGAACACGGGAAGTGAGCACATCCGGCTTCACATCCTTTTAACTCTAGCTTCATTCCCGTGGAGATAAAGGTCTGATGTAAATGTGATGCAGTCGTTTTTACTGATGTAACTCTAACCATTGTTGCCCTGTCTCTCATGCTAAGCTAAGAATATGGACTTCTATATACATCATCTGTGTGCTTTAGATTGGATTTGCACATTCAAGTGTGTGATTTAAATCTTACCTGTCTGCACTCTGTGAAATATGGGTGTGTTTGGCCATTGTAATAAAGGTGCTGATGACAGGTAGCCACTTAGCATATAAGCTGCATTGATATGTGACTGATCATACAGAATTATGTTGTTCTTTCTTGTGCTTTCTCAGCCTTCCTATTTCACATGCAGATAACTTGATAAATAAACAAATAAAGAAAGAAAGAAAGAAAGATCACAGGCTGTCTATTAAAATTAAAGTGCTCACTGACTGCTCCAGTGTGTCTTCCCTCTCTGTCTTATCAACAGCGAAAACTCGCCTCGAAGGTAATTTTTGACCACGTGTGCACTTGTTTTATTTTATTATACAAGCCAAATGTTGTCATTAAAGCAGATGTAAGGCAGTAAGAAAAGGTGCAGCAGTTCCTGAAATCCATCGTGGGAGCATAAATTCATTTTTAGCACAATCAACATTTCCCCTTGTGCGGCTGACAGAATGTTGCCGGATCAGTTTTTCTGTCCCGACAGAGTGCCAGTAATGTTTTAGCGTGTGGTACATTTGTCAAGTTTGATGCTCAGTCATACTATTTGCTGATAAAAGGAGCCGTCCGCGACTCTTCATGAATACAGACGACATTTTAGGGAAATCAGAAAAAACAAGATGATGAAAGGCTGCGGTTTTAGGTGCTAAAACATTGGATTTGAAAGGCTCCATGGATGGAGAGTAAGCTCATTCCACTGTTTGCCTTTTAGGCCCTGTATGTGAGATGACACTGAGCTCGGTCACTCAGAGGTTACATAAGTTCAGCGTATCTGTCAGTCACACAGAACACGCTTCACTTCTGCTCCAGGACTAGTGATTTCTTTTTTTCTTTTATACTGTTCTTTATTGCAGATTTTTGAAGAGTAAAAAGCTTAACAAGGCATAGTCAATATGAGCTCCATTGGCATGTTTTTGGCAAATGCAGGTGTTTCAGCAACAACTGATGGTCAGGCTAACAGGAACAATTGTCTACCACTGTACAGCTACACTACACCTAAGAAACCAGTTGTGAAGCACTGGTTGGTCATGGTCGAGGAGGTCGAGTTACTTGTTGATGCTGTTGCCATGCTGTCACTACCAACGTGTCAGATGTCAATGCTGTAAGAAGCAGCTTTTCTGTCTTTTTTGTGAAGATCAGAACATGTATTGTGTTGAGTTCAACAACATTTAATGTGTCTAAGTGGTCTTGTGTTATGTTGCTGGTGAAGAGTATAAGTAAAGGGAGAGGAGTTAAAAAGCTACTATCTTGTTAAAACTCGGTCCAAGCAGTGCAATGAACAATTTCTTGCCAATGGGGAGTGCTTCATGCCCTCTTCCAGTGCATGCAGCAGTGACTCTGGGTTGGGACAAGCATCTGGTTGCAGAAATTCAGCCTCTGGAGACCACTAATGTAAAGCTTCCAGAACGCAGGCCAGTGTCAGCCAGAAATGATTTCATTTATGCCTTTTTCAGCGTCATGAAATTGTATATTTCCTTTGTTTTTTTACTTATTTTTCATGCATTCAGCTTCCAAATGTTGGTATGCTTTGATTTCCTACAGATCGGTCAATGGTGTGAACACAAGAGTGTTCAGGGTTCTGAACATTTGTGATAACAGCTCCCTCACATCCTTAAATGTCTGATTTGAAGCAGATAGAAAGGTAAATCAAAAGCAAACACAATCTGGGAAACTAGCTTTATTTAAAACAGTTATGCTTCACACTCTGTGGTGCTTGAATTTGAAGCCTATTGTGCTAAAAGGGCTCCTTTTATTGAACAAGTAGAGAAAAACCCAAGGACACTCAATCACTTATAAGAAAGGAAACAAAAAAAAACACCACAAAATGTTTTAAAAATATTTTACATTTTAAAGTATATTTCTCTTTCTCTTGTCTGGTCTTATCCTTTTATCATCCGTAGTGGCAGCATCTGGAGCTGCTGTTTGATTTTTTTCCAACACCCCTTTTGGGGGGGGGGGGGGGGGGGGGGGGGCGTCATGTGGCAGCAGATCATCAGACCGCACATCATCCTTCCATGCTGTCCTCCTGGGGGAGCTCCACCTGTCCTCCAGCTAAGCGAGAGACTCGGCAATCTGCACGAAATCCACTGCTGACCCACAGCTCTGCCCCCTGTGGGGTATGTCCTCTCATGCTGCAGCCAATCAAAGAACGTGTGGCCTTGAATCTGCTCCATTAAACTGTCTGGAATGGTCCGTCGGCGAGTGTAAAAGGTAAAGCAGACCCTTGGCTATATGTGCTCAAGGTCAGTTTAAGACTTGGAACAGAAATATCGTGTCAGGAACACACACTCATTATCTTTATTATTAAGCTACTAGGTTCCCGTCAGGGTACACGCACCTAACACAACCAGCTTTACTGGCTTTTCCAAAATGGTCTGCAGTGGTGGTGAGATTCCGTCTGTTGAAAAACGTTGGACTGGATGGTTTCAGTACTGGCTCATCTCCCAGATAACTGTGATATAACTGATGATGCCCAAAGCTCTGTTAAAGTATCACAACTCCTGAGGAGTCTTTAAGGCCCCATTATCACACTCACCCAGAAGTTGCTCTATCCAGCCTGTGCAAAATACCTCATGTGCACCAGCTGAACGTGCGAGTGCAGTTTAATCCTGTGAGGTGCTCGATTAAAGTCAGATTATCATTTAACACCCATCACAGGTGAAGCGCACAGTCACAGCAGTCAGAATGTCATTAAAAGGCAAAGCAAACTTTTCTGCCTTTTTTCAACTGTAGCGGGCATTGTCCTTATGATGATCCAGGTTAGTGTCACTAAAGGCTCTTAATGAATATTAGCGCCATTTCCATCATGGCCATAATGACGGTAAGCACAGGCTATGTAATATAGTACAGATTTCAGATACAGAACATCTACAAGAACCAAGTGTGTTTTAAGTCATCTTGGCAGCATTTAAAGCTAGTTGTGTCTCCATGAAATACAGAGGGATGCCTGAAACTCTTGCTGATTCGATGTCTCTCAATAACGATGAACATTTTTTTTAATACACCAATATATTTGCAAGATGGCCAACAATAATGGATAGCAGCGTCAAATGGCAGTCTGCGGACCTATCAACCTTTCTTTCTTTAAAGTGACACATTTCTCAATATAGATATTTCCCAATGGAGAATCAATACCCAGTGGAAAAAATGAATGTGGTAACTCAGAGGTTAAGGGAAGATTACATCTAAAATACTTGATACAGAAACACCTGGGGTTCTAAATAGAAAATGACTTCTTCTTAGGTTGCATTCCATTCCTTTTCTTTCTTCTCTGCTTCTGTCTATTTTCTCTGTAATATGCCAGATAGCTCAAGGGTACTGCAAGTCCAGTTTGTGAGGTATATTAATGAAAAAACTCACCTGCACCGAAAAACATTTATCAGATCCCGCTGAGGCAAGATGACACTGGGAACGGGGGCGTGCACGTAGTATGTGTGAGCGCACATCTAAGATCTGAGTGTGTCCCCCGCTTAAGTGTCGCCAGTGTGACACATTCATCACAGGGGACATAAATAAGCTGAACCTCAAGCTGAGGAACAGCGATGTGTGTGTGTGTGTGGGGGGGGCAGGAAATGGGTGTTAACTAAAAAAAGCACGAGTCGATGGTGAAGGGCAGCAAAGGAGAGGGTCCAGAAGAGATAGCTCAAAGAGCGCAAATCGCTGTGTTCAAGTGTGCTCAAGCCTAAAGGTTTTGGCAGAGCGATGGCGCATTGCTTGCTGCTGGCATCTCCCTCATCACTTTCACTGGATCCCAGGATCCAGATTTCTGGAGATGCTCCGATTGATTCTCATTGCATATTATTTGATTTCCCGAGGCCGGTTTCTCTTCTTCTTTCTTTCTTTATTTCATGAATAGTTTCATGATGAAGTTTTGTGTTATGCCTACACTGATATCCAGTATATTGACATTACACCTAAAAATTGTTAGATATTCTAGAGTTCTGCACTAAATCCTGACCAGAAACGCAAACTTGCAAGCTTATCTGATGATTACTGTTGTATTCTGTGAGATAGTAAGACAACAGGAAATGCAAATATTAACAAGTTTGCAAGAGTAGAAATTGTCACCTATAGTGGCATGGGAGAGATGACATCGATGACACACTGGGACAAATTAAGCCATTAAGCAGCTTAGTTAAGATGTGCATGTACATCTATTGAACTCGTAGCTCAGCCTGTGTTTGCTTCACTCTCATCTCCTGAGATAGCTCATCCACTCTGGCCATTGTAAGTGGCTACCTCATACTTCTACTACTATTTTCTCATTTCTCATAAGACTCCTTTTGACCCCTAACTGGAAACGGGACGGTGAATCCGCCTCCTTGTGAAGTCTGGGGTGATGGAAGCGATAACAGAGGCTTAAATGGCACATGTTATTTATAAGAGGAATTGAGAAAGATAGAGCCAACATCCATGAGCCATCCAGTTGCTATGAAAATCCAATGACAATGAGTCTGTGGAGCACAGTATCAAATGCCAGCCATTTTTGCTTTTTTGCTTTTAGCCCATCAAGTATGTGAGGCATTACCATCAGAATAGCCATTACTGGCAATGAGTTCGATAATGCCGCCAATAATTCTGCGATACTGTCCTCCATCCAAGCTGTTCATCCCACCGTATTTCACTGATTCTGTTTCAGTAACAGTCTAAACAGAGCTATCGTGCAATTCCTCCCCTGAAAACAGACACTTCTATGATTAACACTGCCTTTAATTGACATTGTTGATGATGTGAAATACTTTATAGTTTCAAAGTTAAAAACAGCTTTTCTTTAAAAAAAAAAAAAAAAAAAAAAACTGTGCTGTAAACAGATTTACTACAAAAAAAAAATGTATGCACAGCTGCAGAAATAGTTGACTGATTGTGTTGTGGAGTGTTGTGGATTAACTAACTAATTTCATGAATTTGTAAAACATTTAACCTTTTTTTTTTTTTTTTTTTTTTTTTGCACCACAACAACAATATTAAACCCTTTAGGAAAAGAAGTCAGTGTCAGGCATGGACAAGCTTAATTACTCAACTAAAGAGTGAGCACAAATGTGCCGTTCCCCACATTATCGGCACAGATGTCAGCAACTGGCACAGTGTTAAACCACGAAGGATAATATTAAAGCTGGTAATGATAATAACCGGAGGGTGTCATTACAGCTTTCAAAAGCAAGACCTCTGAAATGTAACATCTGTGACTCGCTGCATGTGAGAATTCTGCAAGAGGATAACAGAAATGAGGTAGGCAGGGCTAGTTATCCATGATGAGGCTAAACTGGCTTAGTGTTTTATCTTGTGGAGTGATGAGATGAGAATGTGTTTTTTTCTGAATGATCTTCTTACTGGTCCAAATTTTTCCAAAAATGTGTAAACGGTTGGTCATAATGCTGGTTTACAGTATATTTTGCCATTATGTTGGCGAACTTAACATTGTCCTATTTGCTTTTTCGAATTGTTCCATTTACCAGCTGTTGCCATGGAGAAAGAAGGTGCCAGCGTTAAAAAATTGAACCCCACAATGGCAACTTTACTCTATCACAAATGAGGTCATGCACTAGGAAATGCAAAAATGAAAAACAAAGAGTAGATTAACAAAGTCACTCCTGCTTTTAAATACTCGCACTGAGAAGGGAACCAGTTCTTTAATACAATTGCACATTTCATGAAGGAATAATATTTACACTGCAGGCTCTCTACATGGATGCATAACCAATCTTATTGTTTGCCGACAGACAGGAAATGCAAAAGAGAATAGCAGCAGCCCTCATTTCTCATTAGCGCTTTGCTAATTAGTACACTCTTTTACAGTGATGGAAAAGGGTAAAACTACAAACTACAAAAAGGGTAAAACTACAAACTACAAACAAAATGCATAAAATCTATAAATGAACATCAAAATGTGTCTGAAATACAAATTTAATGCCATTCTTACATTCAACTGAGATATTGATACCTCATTAAGCTAAATGGATGTTTGAGTGACTGTTTTAGCGATTGATTAGTGGCAGTGATGCATGACTGGTTTGTGACCAGGGTGGAAAATTAGATGAGGTAAATGCAGTGCAGATACAACAATAAATGATTTGCCTGATGGGATTTCTTTTGTCAACCTGACAAAAGTAGAAAACCAGAGATATTGATAGAGTTTGTTCCTTTGTAAAACTATTTAATTTTCTGGACTAGGCAATTTAGTTCTGGCTGTTTTCAACATCTGTGCCTTAAATATACTTCTTTTATCTAAGTATTAAGTAAAAATATAAAAAATATATCTATATTTTTTTAATCTATTATTTATTTATATTTAATATATACTGATGACATTGATTTTGCGGAAGTAAATTAGTAAAGAAAACTATGTGTAACAACAAAAAAGAAAGAATTACAACGAAATACTTAGAGAACAGTGGACTTTGAGAACAGTGGACATGAGCAGTAAATAGCAGCAGCAATTTAGCAACAGGTAGCCTCTCCACACTGATAAATATAATACAATTAATTTTAGTTCCAGGCTACCTTGAGTTTCTTAGCTCTCTGCGTGGTTGGTGGTTTGCAATGGATGAGAAACTGTCATCTTTATCCGTCCTCTCATCACAGGCCCTCCACTTCAACAGTCTGTTTTCAAATTCGATGGGACTCATTTCTACCCTCAGCTTTATGACATCGGACGGTGGCGGAATTAACGCTTAAGGCCAAAGGCTGCTGGGATATTGAATGAAACGTTCAACTGTCCTCATCCTGAGGCGGCAGTTCCTGAACACGCTGCCAGCAGATGCAGTGCAGATGCAGAGCTCGTACCACCTGCTTTTACTCTTCATAAAACTGCACAAATGCAGCAGAGTTGGTTCGAGTTCATCACAGGAGCCGCTGCTAAAAACCGCTTAGAGCCCCTGAGAATGTGTTTACCAGAGGGTTTGACTCTGTGACCTCAAACAGTCCAGTGGAGGTTTGAGGCGAAGTAATTACACTTTTTCCCGTCTTCATTTGATACCTCACTTCAACAGCCCACTCCATGAGCAGCGGTGTGAAGATGTAGAAAAATTTCTTCTTGATAGCTCATTCCTTGATAAGTCTGTTATTTTTGTTATTATCATTGATTGTCACCAGTTTCTATTTGGTTTTCTCAACAATGACTTATGGATCTACATGGTGTAGGCCGATGTAGCGCCACCTAGCTTTACCACAGAAATTTGCATTGTCTACCAACACAACTGTTATATGGATATTTGCTTAGATGCTACAGAAAATGCACAGAGGGCAGAGGATGGCAGCCGGGTGTTGCTCAGGGACATTTGTCCTTGTTCTTCCTGCAACTTTTCTTCTTTGATCCAAAACAAATTTTATCGCTTATGCTGTAGTAAACAGACAGCGTGCACTGATTTTCACTGACATTCGGTACATGTACTGTACATAGTATGTGGCCTATTTTATTATATTTTTGCATGCCTCTCGCTATCTTATTGTTTGTCCATTTTGTACCTTTATATACTCTTGGCATCCAGTGTGGGCAGCAAAGTAAGAATTTCATTGTACAGGGAAACGTGCTTCTTTACTGTGCATATGATAATAAAGCTAGGAATCTTGAATCTTGAAGCTGTACTAAAACATACTGAATCTCAGGAGTGTCACATAAACCTACAATGCTGTGAATTGATGAAACATATCAGTTTTAATGACTTGCCTTTGCCACGGCTGGTGATTAAAATGAAAAATTCAAGCTGATTCATCTGAACAGATCTCTTCTCTCTGCATGCCCAGATAGGTTTTATCAGCTTCGTACGTCTTGACTTTTTCCGATTTTATGATAATTGCTCATAACTGTGAACTGTCGATACATTACAGAGGTCAGACGTGTTAAGGAGCGCAGCTATAAAGCCCTAATACACTTCAGCTGGTTTACATCTGCTTTGTATCACTCTTTTTATGTGATACATTAACAACACAATGTTGATTTTTATTTTGGTTGCGACAACAATGACACGGATCACTGACATGTTGCATTAAAGCGAGGAAGAAATGCTGTTATGTAGATGAGGCTCGGCTCCGGGAAGCAGTTTCGCTCTGAATTTTAATAAACTGCGTATTTTAAAGCATTAATCACTGTTTGGACTTTCTTCCAGACTTTCAGAGGTGCAGTTTGTACTGCAGGCTGCATCAGCCAGTCCACCCACTGTCTGAGGTTTGCCTCTGAAAGTGATCGATAATGATGCCGCTGCAGTTTTTCCTTGACCCCTGTTGCCACTGAAGAAATATACTCTTTCTTTCACGTCTGTGGGGATTTCTGCTGATATAGACATTGAAGCTGCCCGTGAGGGTGCACACACATTTCCATGTCTGCTTGTTCAAACATTGGAGGTTTCTCTGGCTGCGCCACGTTTCCTGCCTGATGTTTCAGCACCAGAGTTGTAAGAAGCATCTCTTCTCCCTCAATCTCTGTTATTGTTCCTGGGGTTTTTGGATTTCAAGTGCAGATTTCGCTTGAGTCAGGCGATAAGAAACCAGACGGAGAGGGAGAATGCCTCCATCCGGTGTAAAGCGAAGAGGGCCCGGCTGTGAAGCATCGAGTCAGCAGAAAGGTTTAAGCTCTGTCAGCACCCCACAGGGCCTTTACGGTTCAATCCAGAGGGCAAACAGAGCAGACTGCAGCTGCAACCTTTAGAAGCAACCAGTCACACCTATGTGTATTGTAGCACTTTCTCTTTACAGCCTAGCTTCAGGTCATAACTTTGAAAATAAACTTACACAGCCTCTCAGTAAAAATTCACAGTTGATTTTCTTTAAAGGTTAATTTATTGTGACTGAACCTTCAAAGACTGTGACTGAACATTCAAAGATGTGTAAATTGAAAGGCAGTAATTTACTTGAATTGGCACAATAACAGCTGCCATTTATATACACTTTCTTATTCAATTGTGTTTCAATCGCCACTCTAGGAGTCAACAGGTTGCAAAGGAACAAGCCTTTCCACATGAAGTCGCAACTCTCTGAATTATTGTGAAACAATAACATTGCCGGATATAGCAACAAATGCGGTCTCACAATTTTATTTAAAAAAAAAAATTATAAAGAATTGTTGAATCTGTTGCTATCTTTATTTTCTAGGACAATCTTCTAAGTCAGTCCAGCATTCCAGCATTATTCTGTGCCTATTAAAGGCGTGTGAACACTTCCTACCCCACCCCCACAACCATATGTCAGCATGAATTTGTAAAGACCAGTAGCTTGGTTACAGTACATGCTACAGGCCGTCCATGTGACGTTTCCTATCCCCCGATCTTTTGCAAAGCATGGGCTTGTGTGCTGAGTCATCTCTCATGTCTTCAGTAGAGATTGTGATTTGCGTCCTGCACCAAACATGAGTATAAATTGAAATAAGTCGGGCTGGTGCAGCTAGAGTCACGGGAGTAATCCGGGTTCATTTTGGGATACAGCGCTGCAGCTAGTGGTTTTGTCTTGCTGCCCTGATGTGTGCTCACAGTTGGGCAAATGAAGACATGCAAAATAAAAGGCTGCCTGCTGAAGGCGCCGGTTTATCAGCTTTGCTGGTCTGTGATTGTGATTGTGGATAATGGATTCTCCAGAGATCTGGCAACTATCAATAGGCTTAAATGGAATTAGCACAAATAGCATTAATGAAGTGTTTCAAATGAGTGCTTCAACAGAATATTCCTGATTAGAATTTGGGTTCCCCGAGGACCCTGGTAAAGACAATGAGGCTGCTCAACCCTGTATGTTGTCAAACCCTTCTGCAGGGTCTCAATTCTGCTTTCACACATGCCCCAAATTACCCTGGCTTTTGTTGGTCCTGCAGACGGTTTCATTGTCCGCTGGCAGATGGTTACAAGGGGACCATTTGTTTGGCAGCTTTCCTTGAAATTGCACCAGTCTATGAAAAACCTGCTTCTGTACTTTAAATTATGTTTCCCAATTTAAGAAACTGTTTTTAAAGGCATTTTACTCTGAAGTGTGCTGAAATTCCTGCATTTTTATCCCAGCTTCTGCTAGAAAAAATATATTTACCGTGTATATATATTGGATATATATTTATCTAGCCATGCTGGGGAGCACTAACAGGCTTGTGACATGCTTTCAACACATGCTGCAGTGCTGTCAGTGTCTCTCTTGTGGTGCAGGGTGATTTTCGATGTGCTCCGTCACTTGCTGCTAGTGCGTCCTAGCCAGTACAAAGTTGTTGGGTTGTGGTTTCCCCAGAGAATGTATTCAATTTCAATTCAATTCAATTGTATTTATATAGCACCTTTCCAATAAAATTGTCTCTAGGTGCTTTACAGAGGTAGAAACCCAGAGCCTGAACCCCCAGGTAAGCACAGTGGCAAGGAAAAACTCCCTTTTAACAGGAAGAAACCTTGAGTAGGACCAGGCTTACAAGGAGAAACCATCCTGCTGAAAGTCAGCTGGGTAAAGGAGGAAAAGAAGAGGGGGACAGGACAGAGAGAATAAAAAGAGAGAGAGGGAGAACAGATACAATCATAAGAACAGATACAATCATAGAACCATAGAAATACAAACAAAATACAATCATAGAAATACAAACATATCAGACATATATATATATATATGTACATCATACAGCATAGCAGGTTGTTATAAAAAGAGGAACGGTGTAGGCAGGTTTTAAAGGGAATAGCATAGGCAGGTGCTGACAGTGGACCCTGAGTTTGTCAGAGGCCGAGGTCTGTGCAGCATGAAGGCCTGGAGATGGAAGACCTGCAGGGAGAGAGAGAGAGAGAGAGAGAGAGAGAGAGAGAGAGAGAGGGGAGCGAGACAGAGACAGAACGGCAAGGAAGACTGGACGCAGATAATTCCGGTGAAAAGAAAAGAAGGAGAGGAGGTGAGGGAGTGGTTGGTGTTGAGAAAGTGGGGAACTGCTCAGTGGATCATGTTTGTGTCCCCAGCAGCATAGGCCTATAGCAGCATAGCTGTGCTAACAATTGAAGAATAAGAGTTTGATGGCCCTATTCTACCTGTAACTGTGAGAACTGACTGTAACTAGATCTATCAACCCTACACACTTTGTTTGAGGCTAACTGTAAGCTTTACTGAACAGAAAGGTTTTAAGTTTGATCTTAAAGGTAGACGTGGTGTCTGCCTCTCGGACCCAGGTTGGTAACTGGTTCCACAGTAAAGCTGCCCGATAGCTAAAAGCTCGTCCTCCCAGTTTATTTTGATGAATTCTAGGAACTACAAGTAAATCTGCATTCTGTGATCTGAGGGTTCTTTTAGGAATATACGGAACTATGAGATCCTGCAAGTATGATGGTGATAGTCCATTGAGAGCTTTATATGGTAGAAGGAGAATCTTAAAATCTATTCTAGATTTCACCAGAACCCAGTGAAGAGAAGCTAAAACTGGAGAGATATGCTCCCTGGTGCTGATTCCTGTCAGAACTCTTGCTGCAGCATTCTGGATCAGCTGCAGGTTATTAATGGAATAATTTGGACATCCTGACAGTAATGAGTTGCAGTAGTCCAGTCTAGAGGTAACAAAAGCACGGACGAGTTTTTTCCAGCATCACTCTGTGACAGGATGCTCCTGATCTTCGCATTATGTAGGTGAAAGAAGGCGGTCCTAGAAACCTGTTTAATATGAGGGAGAAAAGACATGTCCTGGATAACTCCCAGGTTCCTTGCAGCCATACTGGAGGACAAAGTAATGCCATCCAAAGTGAGAATGCTATCTGATAATCTAGTCCTCAGATATTTAGCTCCAAGAACAATGACTTCTGTTTTGTCTGAGTTTAAAAGTAAGAAATTGGAGGTCATCCAGTCTTTTATGTCTTTGAGACATGCCTGGAGCCTGGCTAACGGCTGTTTCATCAGGTTTCATGGATAAATACAGCTGCGTATCGTCGGCATAGCGATGAAAATTTATGCCGTGTCTCTGAATAATATTTCCTAGAGGGAGCATGTAAAGAGTGAACAGGATTGGCCCAAGCACTGAACCCTGTGGAACACCATGATGAACCTTTGTACACTCAGAGGAAACATCATTAACATGAACAAAATGAAATCGATCTGATAGATAAGATTTAAACCAGTCTAGAGCTGTCCCTGTGATCCTAATCTCATGTTGTAGTCTTTGTAATAAAATGCCGTGATCTACAGTATCAAAGGCAGCACTGAGGTCCAGTAAAACGAGTATGGAAATAAGTCCACGGTCTGATGCCATGAGGAGGTCATTAGTGACTTTAACCAGTGTGCTATGATGAGCTCTGAAACCAGATTGAAACACTGCAAATAGACTATTCCTGTTTAGGTGATTGGTTAGCTGACTGACAACCAGCCTCTCAAGTATCTTAGAGATGAATGGGAGGTTGGATATCGGTCTATAGTTTGCTAATACGCCTGGGTCAAGTGAAGGTTTTCTAAGTAAAGGTCTGATAACAGCAGTTTTAAACGCCTGAGGTACATAACCTGTTGTCAAAGATAAATTGATCTGATCTAATACGGAGGCCCCGATCAGAGGAAAGACATCCTTGAAAAGTTTAGTTGGGATGGGGTTCAGGTTTAGATCCATTAATGCTCCATTAATGGTTGGTTTAGATTCATTAATGCTGGAGGTCAGCTCAGGGAGGTCTATGGGCAGGAAGCTGTCCAGAGGTTGATCAGGACTAGACGGGATTGCTAACAAGGGCAGCTCATCAGTTATCATGGCGCGACCTTGATCGATCTTTTCTCTAATGTTAGTGATTTTATTGGTGAAGAAACTCATAAAGTCTTCACTGCTGAGAACTGCAGGAATAGAAGGCTCAACGGAGCTGTGACTCTTTGTCAACCTGGCTATGGTGTTAAACAGAAAACGCGGGTTGTTCTTGTTTACATCTATTAATGAGGTGTAGTAAGCTGTTCTGGCTTTACGGAGGGCCTTCTTATATGTTAATAAACTGTCTCTCCAAGTGCTTTGGGAATCAGCTGATCTAGATGAATACCACTTCCTCGCCATCCGTCTTGATGCCTGCTTAAGGGTTCGGATATGTGTATTATACCATGGAGCCAGTCTTCTATGGTGTGTGAACCTCTTCTTCAGTGGGGCAACCGAATCTAAAACTATACGCAGTGTGGCTGCAGTGTCACTGACAAAGCAATCAATATCTGCAGGAGTAACATTTAGATCAGAATGATCTGTTGCACCAGTAGGAGGTGCTAGATGGAGCAGCGCTGCAATTTCAGCTACAAATCTGTCTCTGGTATCTTCAGAGAGACACCTGCTGTAGTGAACCTTCCTGTCATGTGCTGCTTGGTCTGCTAGAGTGAAATCAAAGGTTATAAGTGAGTGGTCTGAGAGGAGGGGGTTTTGGGGAACAACTACCAGGTTCTCAGTTTCTAGACTATAGCTGAAAACCAGATCCAGAGTGTGATTATGACAGTGCTTCGGTTAATTTACTAACTGAGAGAAACCTATTGAATCTAACAGTGAGTTAAATGCCGTCTTAAGACTGTCAGTATCATCATCCATATGGATGTTAAAATCACGCACTATAATGACTTTATCTGTACTGACCACTAAGCTAGATAGAAAATCTGAAAACTCAGCCAGGAACTGTGTGTAAGCAGCCACAGGTGGCCGATACACCACAACTAATAAAACTGGCTTTTCTGACTTCCAGTTGTGGTGAGAGAGGCTGAGAGTGAGACTCTCAAAAGAGCTACAGGTAGCTTTAGGTTTGGGATTGACTTGAAGGCTGGAGCGGTAGATTGCTGCCACTCCACCTCCTCTGCCTGCACTTCGAGGAACATGATAGTTAATATGACTTGATGGAGTTGCTTCATTTAAACTAACATATTCTTCATCCTGCAACCAAGTCTTCGTGAGAAAGAAAATATCAGACAGATGATCTATTATTAAATCATTAACTAGAAGAGATTTAGATCGAAAAAACCAAATCTGTTTTAGTTGTTTCTGAGTATTTACTGGTGTATATTTTTATAAGGTTATTATTATTAACACCTCTTGACTTGTTTACTAGATGAACTGTGGGAGGACGAGGTATTGATACTACTTCTATTGTATTATTAAACTTAGTGTTACTGTGAGCGTTTTTAGTCTCATTGTTATTTTTATTGGAGGGCGGCAGTCTTACAGAAGCAGCAGAGAAGCGTGTAAGACAGCAACTCTGCCTCCTGCCCTCGACCCTGGGTTGTCAGAAGGTTGGTTGTCCAATAAACTTTGCTATATTGCTAGCGATAAGAGCTGCACCACCCCAGGTGGGATGAATGCAGTCTCTGCTAATAAGGCCAGGTTTTCCCCAAAAAGTCTCCCAATTATCTATAAAGGCCACGTTATTTTCTGGACACCACCGCGACAACCAGTGACGGAGCGATGACATGCGGCTAAACATGTCATCACTGGCCAGATTCAGGAGGGGACCAGAGAACGCTACGGAGTCCGACATCGTTTTGGCGAAGTTACACACCAACTCCATATTAAGTTTAGTAATCTCCGACTGGCGCAGCCGGGTGTTGTTAACGCCGACGTGAATGATAATTTTGCTGTATTTGCGTGTATCTCTCACCAGCTGCTTTAAGTTACCTTCTATGTCGCCCGCTCTGGCCCCCGGGATATATTTAACTATCGTCTCTGGTGTCGGCATGTAACGAAGAATAGAGTCGCCAATAACCAGGGTCAGCTTCTCAGTGGGTGTGTCACTGAGTGGGGAAAAGCGGTTTGCAGCATGAAGTGGTTGGTGGTGAACCACGGGCTTTTGTTTCAGGCTACGCTTCCTTCGAACCGCCACCCAACCACCCTGACTACCCGGCTGCTCGGGGGCTGCGGGGGAACAGCTAACAGTAGCTGAACTGGGCCGGTCTGCACAGGATAACTGGTGCTGGCTAGCTACAGGGGCTACAACGCTATCTCGTATAATGTATGAACCTGGACTCTCTCTGGAGAAAATTCCAGGTCTTAGCAGCCAAACATGAATATCATTAAAAATACATCTCAGCAGAAAAGCACAGGCAGTTTTGTCAAATGAACCCCAGCCTTATCAGGCAATTAATAAGAGAGTCTGAAGACAGGCTCCTCATTTTGTCCTTGGATGTCCAATAATCCAAAAGGACATCTGTGATTTGATTGGTCTGACAGTTGAGACTGCAGGGATTCTAAAGGTTGCATTCTAACAAAGGACGGTGTCCTCCATCTCTACCTGCCACTCCATCACAACAGTAAATATCAGCGCATCTGTGAAAAGTCCTGCTGTGTTTTGAATATGAAATGAAGCCACTTACAATCGCTGCGTTTTAGCCTTTATAAAGGTTACCAAATGCACTTTTCCATAATTATTTGCGAAGCCCCTCAAGAATCCACAGCAGCGTGATTGTTTGGCCTGTCAGGGTGTTTAAGTAGCTCTTTCGGAAAGGTTAAAGCCGACAGGTCAAGACGACCCATCCAAAATCAGGATGTAATGCAGGTGATGGAAGACACATCCACAATGGTGGCTGAGGTCACTGTTGTAAATTTGGGCCTTTTAGGCTGACGTTCTGCATACCTGCTCCTGGGAAATGACAGAAAATCAATGATATATGGAGAGCAGAAATACCGGCAAGAAAAGAACAGATTTATGAATGATGGAGGTTCGATGGCAGCCTCCGTTCAGTCTTCCAAAAAATCTTTTCATATCCAGCTCAAAAAGTCCACATTTGTCAGGAAAAAATGTTAGGGTTTGAAAAGCGTTAAAATCGTAAGTTGGTCACAGCTGCTGTGTCCCATTCCCAAACTAACGATGAAACTTCAGTACATCAGCCATGTCCTAGTTCATAAATTACAGTGTGGTTGGTCTCTAGGGCCTAGGAAGTCCAAATTTTTAATGTGATTAATGTATAAAGTACTTAATATTTTTTAGAAGGTAGTTTTCTAAGCAAGAGCGTTTCTGCTGCTTTTCTTTTTTAGTCTGAGCAGATTTAAAAAAAAGATATAACATTAAAAAAATTAGTTGAGTGCCACTGGAGTGAATTTAGTGAAGGAGAAAATTGCTCAATACTTATATTAAGGTCTTCTGGGTTTGGAATAGCTGGTCCCATTTAGGCAGTAGTGATACTCCGTTACCCTGTCACATTTTCCCAAATGAAGCTATTGGTTTTTATATTCAGAGAGACTTCATGGGGGTAAATTGAGTGGCTTTTTTTAAAATTCAGCTTTACAGGCATTGCATCTGAGTTGTGCAGCAGAGGACTTTACTGCAATGTTGCCAGTATCAGCCTGAATTGAGTGTTCTGCTCTGCCAGTTCACACTTTAGCATGCAAAGTATGATTTTGATTTTTATTTCACAGGTGAAACCATGGCCTCGGACGAGCACAGACAGGAATGGAGGAAGTTCTCCAGACCGTAGTCTTGGCAGGGCCAGTTTTGTTGTCCTCACCGTGAGTCCCCATTTTTATTTAAGCGGCCATGGGTTCTTTTAATCTATTTCAATTCTTTCAATGATGAAGTATAAAATCCTGGTGCATAGGTGAATCGCTCTGCGCTGCAGAGACGGGGCATATTGTCTGGCTCTTCCCAACTGTGATCGGCTTAGTGCGGAAACAGTTTGGGTTGCAACTAAAATGCAGTGGAGAAGTACACTTCAAGCTTCCTTTTGCCAGGCACAAGAGCCACGTTTCACAATTTGGTCAAAATCTGTGGCAATGTGTCCCTGTTGATGTTCTGGAACTCCAGGTGTTGAATTGATGGACTAATTCACAATGAGATCTACAGTAACAGAAGTAATTTGTCCTATTCTCTATATGATCAATAACTAGTGACATGACGCACCACTGAGTGCTTAAAGAGATTCAGAGGACAATGTCTCACAAGGTCAGTAGATGAAGGGGAACTGATCAATAACACGTCCACCCACAAATGGCATAAATCAAATTGCTCTTGATGATAAACACTATACAATACTTAGCTATAAAGTTGTGTTATCAACAGAAGAATGCAGTGGCTTTCGGGAGCAGTTCTTTGTAGTTTTCCAGTGACATGTACCTTCACAATGTCTCCAGATGATGATCAGCAAATTATTTTTAGGGACAGAATGGCGCACACTCTTCAGATGATTCTGAGGCTACATTACAAGCTGACATTGCTGCACTTTGGAAAGCAACTAATATGAAATTTGGGGAAGTTTAGACATGGCAGTCCTCCTCCGCACAGAGAGGCTTTACTGCCTGATAATGAGGAGGCACGTTTGTGTGATGATAAACATTATGCACTTAGACTTTATGGCAACTCCTCAGGGAGGTCAACAGGAAGAGCTAAACTACTGTCAAAACACAGAAAAGGTCCTCTGAGATTGCCAAATTTGGAGCGTCGATATTACATCCGAGACGTGAAAACATTTCTAGGATAAATAAAACACAAGCAAAGATGGAATCGACTTTGGAAAAACTTTTTCAGAGACATTGAATAAAGGTCCAGATTCTGGATGACTATCTAATTATTGTATACGCATAAATATTATAAAATCAGGTTGGATGCCTATGAAATGTTTGTTACACACTCTTTTCAGATGTCCATGTGACCTTGTCCACGTACATATGCAGGAAAATCAGCCTTTTTGACTGAGGTTGAGGTTGACGAAGTGTGTGTACACACAATGAACTCGCGGGTGTGTCTGTGCAGCAACAAGCTTCCTGGCAGGAATTGCAGTTCTGTGAAGGGCCGTACTACTTATATTTTTGGTGGCCTGCACATAAGACCAGCATGACTTACAAAAGGCTCTTGTTTTCCTCATTTCAGAAGAGAACTTGTTTCTAAGTTCTTTTACAGGAAGTTCTCTAAAGTCTTGCTTTAAGCAGAGGAATAATTACTGACAAATAAGTAAATGCTAATCTTGTAATGAATGTCTGCAGACTGAAGCAGACAGCTGACAGAACTGATGATGAGAAGGAAAAGCGAAGCTTCAAGACGAGCATATGTTGGATCTCCCCAGCTGATACGCGCCGGGAGCCACACAGAAGCTGCCATCGCCCAGTCGGGGGCCCGGGTAATTACAGAGATCGGTTGTCCCCATTTGCCTCCAGTAATAAGCCAAACAGCCAAGCAGTTCAGGTGGCACATAATAAAAATTTGGTGATTGTGAGCCAGAGTTACCTTTAATCACTGGATTCCACTGAGTGTGCCACGCTCCGGGTTTGATTGCTCACCACGCATTTTTAGCCCAAGTTAGTCTTTCAGAATGCAGATGCAGTCCTGGGTGAACACCAGTAGCTTGTGTAGGAAAAAAAAAATGATCTCAGGGCGTCCATCTGGCACTGTCAGGCATGCACCTGGAAGTTATAAAGCTCTCAGACAAATCCCTGCTTTGTATGCAAACAATAGATTGCCTGTGTATGTATTACTGTTCTTCTGTCCTTGGCTGAGAAATGCATTATGCTTAACCTCACTTCTACAAGACACTAAATGTTTTATAATGAATATGTAGCTATTAGAGGCAGCGTGCACTGCAAATAATAGTGATGGTGAATAATGCAGCACAGTATAAATTAAAATAATGCGCGTATTGGTCTGTGTGCAAGCAGAGGAAGTAAGTGGACTTTCTTTAGCTTTTACCGACAAATAGACCCTGTTGTTTCAAACCACACTTATTCCCCATTAATCTGTATGGGAGCAATCTTTCAAGAACATAAAAGCCAGAGCCAAAATGTTGTGTGGAGGAAAAAAAAGAGAAAAAAATAAAAAATCAATATAAGTATATTTGCAAGAGGCCACAACCTTATTGATCTACCTATGTGAAACACTTCCTAAAGCAAAGGTGTGTGTTTGTGTGGGTTTCTCCAGCTGTGTGTGTGTGTGTGTGTGTGTGTGTGTGTGTGTGTGTGTGTGTGTGTGTGTGTGTGTGTAAAAAAACAAATGAATCATTCTTGTGAAAATATGGTCTCAGGAGTGAGGAACTGATTCACCGACAGCCCTATGCACTTTCAATTAAGAGCCTTGTTAAACTAGCACACAGATCAAATATTACAACTCTTTTGGTGTTCTTTTTGATTTTGTTTATCTTGGCGTAATACGGAGTAATATTATATTTGTTACAATGTCAAATAAGTCATAGCGTCACAATTTAGTTATCTGTGGATTTTACAGGACAAATCATGTGAAATTGTTGCAAATAAATGTGAGTTAGTGAGTAGGACAAAGAGCCTTGTGGCTAATTGGTGGTGGCTGAAATCCGCGTGAATCTCCATCTTTTAGGACGGATAATATGATGACAGATGTGACAAATGACTTGTTGCTTTAAAGTAAGGAGGTCGACACTGTTTGTGTGTACAGGAAATGATTAGTGCGTGAACTGCAAAAACACCTTCAAAGTGGCACAAGATGACGTATCAGCGTGCTAAGAATAACACCTCTGATCTTGCGCTTTCGGCTTGCGTCATTCATGAGTTGAGATGGGGAGACAAGGTGTAAGGGTCAGCAGGAGGAGCAGGAAATTTCAAGGGCTATTTGTTCCAAGAAAGATACACGTTCAACATTTATTATATCAAAAAACACTTATTCCATGGAACTTTGTTCTCTCTGAGTCATGTCTGCTGCAACCTCCCAGACATGCCGCAAAGGTACTTTACTTTTCTGTGCGTATTAAGGTAATGTAAGTACAGAGAGTACTCCGTCATTTAAACAAGATTTGCCATGTGGCGTACTTAATACCACACACACACACACACACACACACACACACACACATATATATATATATATATATATATATATATATATATATTTCACCCTTATATCCAACCAGGAACCTCCAAGAACTTGATATGTCGAAGCCAAACGTCAACTTACAAGTCATCAGCGTGTGTCCAGAGACCTTAGTGTTAATCAAATTGATTTAAATTAAGTAAATAATTTATATTAGTGGACATGAATACTTCATGTGACATTAGAAGAAGTGATTGCTTATTTTCCAGGAGCTTTATAGGAGCTGCAGATAATCAGGAAAAAAAGATTATCATTACTGTTTTTTTTTTTTGTTTTGTTTTGTTTTTTTATAAGACAGCTCTAAACTGATGGTAAAATGTGTAGAACAGCATAAGATAATGTAGATTTTTGTCCTGCTCGCCCAGCTGGTTTGTCATGCAAATATTGTACTCTTCAGACAAATTGCTGAGATCTACGCTCCAGTACTCAGGAAACACAAGCAATCAGACACGCTGTAAACAAGCTGTCTGGAGGTAAAACACCAAATGACTGCCACTGAAATGTTGCCTACGCTTTCCCACAGCACAGGAAGACAGACTGGGGCGATTACGGCGATTATCGTAAGTCAAAGCTCAAAACGGTTTCAGTTCTATCAACAAAATGACACAGCCTGTCAGATTTGGGGTGGCAGAAGCAGGAAGCTTTTGACAAAGAAAGACTGTGGGGCCATTAGGTGCTGGTAAAAGTCTTGTTTTACTTGTTTCTTGCAGAACATCTGTTTGGCTTGGGTTTGTGCTTCGTTTTTGCATGTCTGAGTGAAGCAATCATTAGTTCTGAACCCTTAATGTTTCTGTTAGCTAATTAAGAGATGCAAACTCTGAAGTTTAACCCATTTTGTTGACTCTTACAATAGTCGGACACTTCCTGGTGTTACTAATCCAACTCCGCAGTGACATCCTCATCCAGATGTCTGTGTAGATTCTCACTCATCCAGGTCATAGTTATCCAAAGTTAGATCTCTCTGTGTCAACTGGACTGAAAGGTTTCCTTGAAAACGCTTCGCCCTCTCTCCAGAGAGCTTCTTCAGTTCTAAGCTTGCTGGGGGCAGAACTTGAAAATATAGCCATTGTGGACCAATAGCATGTTAATGACCCGGATGGTCACCTGAGAGTCATTGGCGGGGTCGTTGGCAGGGTCGTTCACCTAGTTTCAGTTTGGGTGCTTCCCCTTTGTCTGAAAAGGAGCAAGCCATTGACAGACCACAATACTACCGTTTATATCCAGGAGAAGCCATCCCTTGCATCTATGGATTGCCCAAGATCCATAAACAAGGGACCCCTCTCAAACCAATAGATAGTGGCATCAGTTCTGTCACATACAACATTTCCAAATACTTGGCCTCCATCTTGGCTCCCATGGTTGGCAACACCCCACACCACATCAAAAATTCCCAGTATTTTGCTAAAAAGGTCAGTCGTCTCAAACTACAACCTGAGGACACCATGTTATCCTACGATGTCATTTCCCTCTTCACGTGTATCCCTACCACTGAGGCAACAGCGACCATCCACAAGCGCCTTCTATTGGACAACAACCTTCCAGAGAGAACAGCCTTATAACCGACCCAAATCTGCACCATGCTGGACCTCTGTTTGAACACCACCTACTTTCAATACAGAGAGGGCTTCTACAGGCAGAAACATGGTTGTGCCATGGGTTCACCAGTGTCTCCCATAGTTGCCAATCTCTACATGGAGGAGGTTGAAAACAGAGCCCTGTCATCCTTCACAGGAACCCAAGCCACTGGTTCAGATATGTTGATGACACCTGGGTCAAGATTCAAACAAAAGAGTTGGAAGCATTCTCAACCCACCTGAACAATATAGATGATTACGTCAAATTCACCAGAGAGGACATAAAGGAAGACAGTCTGGCCTTCTTGGACTGTGCAGTCAAGATTGAGGAGGACAGAAACCTTAGCATTGAGGTCTACAGAAAACCTACCCACACAGATCAGTACCTCCTTTTTGACTCACACCACCCACTGGAACACAAACTGGGTGTTATCAAAATCCTACAACATAGGGCCAAAGACGTACCCACCACAACCCAAGGGAAGAGGAAAGAACAGGAATCTGAAATCAGCACTCAAAACATGTGGTTACCCAGACTGGGCCTTCACAAAGACCTCCAAAAAACGAGACCCCAGCAACAAAGAGGAAAGAAATAAACGTCACGGCATTTCTATCCCCTACCTGTCTGGAGTTTCAGAAAAATTCAGGAGAATTCTCCAAAAACATGACATTCCAGTACATTTCAAACCCTCTAACACACTCAGACAGAAACTGGTCCACCCAAAGGACAAGACGCCAAGACACAAACAAAGCAATGTTGTCTATGCTGTACAGTGCCAGGAGGAATGCAAGGAACTTTACAATGGGAAAACAAAACAACCCCTCCATAAACGAATGGCCCAACACAGACGTGCCACTTCTTCAGGACAGGACTCAGCAGTACACCTACACCTAAAAGAAAGTGGACACTCCTTTGAGGACAGTCAAGTGTGCTGGCCAGAGAAGATCGCTGGTTTGAGAGGGGTGTCAAGGAAGCCATCCACGTCAAGTTGGAAAAGCCATCTTTAAACAGAGGTGGTGGACTAAGGCACTTTCTATCACCCACATACAATGCAGTCCTCCACTCTTTTCGTCAACAATCCAAAAGTTCACACCGTTTGACGAGACCTGGTGACTCATAACCATGTGACCCAACAGACAAAAGGGAAGCACCCAAACTGAAACTAGGTGAACAACCCTGCCAACGACCCTGCCAACGACTCTCAGGTGACCATCCGGGTCATTAACATGCTAATGGTCCACTATGGCTATATTTTCAAGCTCTGCCCCCAGCAAGCTTAGAACTGAAGAAGCTCTCCGGAGAGAGGGCGAAGCGTTTTCAAGGAAACCTTTCAGTCCAGTTGACACAGAGAGATCTAACTTAGGATCCTCATCCAGGTTTCCAGAAATCATCTAAAAAGGTCTTGATTGTAACAGATGCTTTATAAATAAAGTTGATAAAGTAGGCCCATTTCTGGTGGTTGCATCTTGTATCACTGGTGTGTGTGTGTGTGTTGGGGAGTGTGTTTCTGCAGAAGTTACTGTTGTCGGGGTTACAGCATCGTGTTCTTGAGCACCACTGTTGAAAGGCGCATACAGTCACAGTACAGTGGTGCTAAAGGGCCTGTGCAGTATGTGAAGAGGATATTAAAACACATCACGCAGGCAGGGTTGGCTGTAATAATCACAGGTGACATATTTATTCCATTTCAGGAAGAATAGATTTTCTGTTGATCAGGCAGAAACTTGGATCAGGTGGTACTGAACCCCTTTCATTCATATGCTAGATTGTGTTTGTGAAATTAATAAAGCAAATAAAATATTACATTTTGAGAATGAAAAATCAACTACTCAGACATTTGCAATTGCTCAAATCAAAGGCAAATTTAGGTCTTTTAGGTTCTCGAACAATGTTTCCAAAAAGGCTTACCCGAGGGTGTATTCATCCTCAACACGCTGAGGGCTGTTATGTCAGTCCATTACAGAGGCCTTCCACTTGAGACCTTTCAGTGCTACCTCGGTATGTTATGAGTAGACTATTTCAGTGTTTTTGCAGACTCTTCAATGCTCCATTAGCAGAAATATGCTGGTCTCTTAAATGTGTAACTAGAATAAGCTGGGATTGTTTGTCGTGATTGATTATAGCTCTCCTTGAGGCGGACAGTACCAATAATTTCTCCTCCAGATTGCATTTGTTTCAAAGTAAGAACCTCTTCACTGCAAACAGGCGACACTGGCAGACGTCCTACGGAATTCCTGTCAATGTTTCCTCCTCAGCTGCAGAGCTATTTAGTCCTAACCAGGAGCGTCTCATTGTTAGCGCCTTGTCTAAGCACGTTGTACCTGCTTATCTTATTACTCAGGTGTCAGCTGGAGAGCAAGCTGGTAATTGAGGGGAGTAACCTGCCAGTTGAGCTTCATTTAGTTAATCGCATTGTTCTCATTGGAGGTAGTAGTTCCAACAGAGGAGAGAACATGACAGGACTGTAATCACGACTCCGTTCAGAACATGCCGCTCTGATAATAGATACCACAAGTATCATTACAAATGAGATAAGATGTCATATCAAGGGATTAATTATCAAAACAATGACAGATCTTTTCTCCTTATGATCTCCAAAAATGGGAATATCCAAGAAAATTGAATCTGATCAAGATCAGTTTGTCAGACAGTAAAAGATGCCAGAAATTTGTTTTAGTCAGTTGAAGACCAATGTCAGATCAGTGGACAGCATAGTCGGGGAGAATACATCCACACTTTTGCCCACAACCATCTGCATTTAATGTAGAATTAACATCTAATGTAGAACTAAGACCAATCAATAAACATAGCCAGTGTACACATTTACAGGGCTGGAAACTCTACAAAACAACCCGAAAAGTGAGGGATGATTGGCACTTTAAGATCATAATTTAAAGGCCTTTCAAACGCAGCATCAGTTTTTGTGTGTTTTTTCCACATACAGTATGTTCCAGGGTCACACACTCAGCCTCAGTCTTATATCTGTCACATCTTCAAGGCTGTAATTCTCTTCACTGTAATCAGAAAATGTAAATCGACACCTTGACTGTGTAAACTGATCCAGAAAGTGGAGGACAGATATATATGTATATATCTGTGTATATATATATATATATATATATATATATATATATATATATATATATATATATATATATATATATATATATATATATATAAATAAATAAATGTTGGTTAGACAACTGCCAGCATCAATAATATCAGGTGGAGCAATTATTCTTCACTTGAGTCTCGTTTAGGGCCTTCAGAGGGTGCCCTTGTACCCCATCTTATTTCTCCAAATGTCAGCTTACAGTCAATTCATGTTTGGGACAGACGCCATCAGACAGGCAGTCAGTTTTCCCAGGGCAGAAATCAGCAAAGCGCCAACAATGGATGAGACAACCAAGAGCAATCCCAGTGACGCACAAGAGAAAGCAGAGGGATGGAAGATGAGTGAGGTGTGCACATGGAGAGAAAACACAACGCTTCCCTGCATCGCCGAGTGATCGACAGCACCCGCCAGCTAATAAATCAGATGCAGCAAAAAGGCAGGATGCTCAGAAGGGTGTTTGGGGTGGGGGTGGGGGTGGGGGAAGGGGGAGCCTGCCCGGAGAGAGAGGAGACGTGTCGGGAATGTGCAAGCAGATTCAGACGCACACAGATGAACAGCAAGAGATGAGCCTGGCCTAATTTAGCCCCCCTGATGAAAAATGGACAGGAAAGTGCTTACTTGGCTCACCCTTCCCTCTCCTCCACCGCTGCTCCTCCTCATTTCCTGCTCCTGCCCATCTCGGCTCCTCTCCTACCTCCTTTGCACCCTCCGCACCTTCCGTCTTGCTCCCATTTATACCCCACTCTTTGATCTCCGTTACATCCTTTCAACCCAGCTTCCCCTCAGAAATGAAGATGTCACCGGCTGTGTTGGGCACCGTTCCCACACGTGAGCAGCATAGCAGAAACCCTGCATGACCGTTTCTGAGATGGCTGAAAGCAGATAGTAAATATAAGAGTCTTACTTTGCCTCTGATGGGAAGAATAAGTCTGCAAATGGGGATTTATTTAACTAGGTGCCGAAGTCGGTCTGTAACCAACCTGTGCCCTCCTAGTGTAACCGACATAGTGAAGGCACATCCAGCAGCTTGTACAATCTGAGCTGCTGGTCTTTGCACCAGCGTGTAAATGTGTGAAGGGTGCATGTGACCAGCATGAAAAAGAGCTCACATTTATGCACCAAGCAGCAGAAATGGTTCCGAGTCAAAAACCAAGACGATTTTCAAAAAGGTCATGATTATGTCATTATTGTAAATAATGCAAATAGGTAGTATGTGCTTTATGAAATAAATATTACACCTAATTAGCCCTTCAGTATGCTTCGCTGCTACGTCTGGCTTCGGGGTTTTTTTGCTGGAACCCTTTCGTGCCCAGGCAGTGCAGGATCAGGAGGAAAGAAACGACACTAATCAGCTCACATTTATTTATCATTGTCCCTATAAGCATTATCACCAGGGGGAACTTCCAGCACTGATATGAAGTATAAACTGGTGTTTTCTGACAGTCTTCAAGATGTCAAGTAATCATTCATTAACTCAAGTCAGTGTATGTTGTTCTGAATGGATTAGAAATCCAAATCAGTGGACATATTTCTAACTAGTTTGGTGATGGATTAGAAGGGTTCATGATGATCGACAGATAGCCTAGCGTGAATAATCTGTTAGACTCTCACGTGTCAGAGTTCGTGGTTCGTGGATTATTAATGCAGATATGCCTTTCTTCTTATATTATGTTAAGCCCTTCACCAACCTTTCCCCGTCATATCCTCTCCTGACCCATCAATCAACCTTTTCCCTGCGGGCGGGCTTCCTTTCAACGTGTTGGACTAATTAGTGCTTTATCACGCGGAACCATGTCCCTCTATGATGTTTTATCACCTCTAGCCATCATTGCTGTGTGGTCCGACTGTTGATTCCAGGATCCCCGTGGCCGTGGAACCACTTTTAATGCCAATCATGGGCACATAATGAGAAGGTTGCTCCCCCTCAACAACGACCCAGTCGACGCGATTCGATTCTGAATTACCAAAACATTTCTTTTCTCGAGATAACTGGATAATTGGATGTTTTTTTTTTTTTTTTTTTTTTTTTTTGAATGATGGGAATTTTAGATTCAACAAAGTTTTTGCTTGCCAGTTCAACTTGAGACACAGGAAAGAAAAAGCTGATGTAAATACACATTTTTCTCCAGAAACAGCAGTGATGCACTGTTTTATGTA
Organism: Pao palembangensis; assembly: GCA_015343265.1. NCBI lineage: Eukaryota > Metazoa > Chordata > Actinopteri > Tetraodontiformes > Tetraodontidae > Pao > Pao palembangensis. The sequence goes on along the minus strand of CM027085.1, from coordinate 5,079,735 downwards.
GTATTTTGTCCTCAGTCTGGACTGAAAATACAGTAAATAACTATATCTGCTGCTATGCTCCTCACGCCTCCCCAGGCAGGCCTTTCATTTATTTATTTATTTCGAATCAGCCGTAGCAGACCACCGCAGAGATGGTATTGATTACGTGATATCCCCCGTGCCTGTGTGTGTGCGTGTGTGTGCGCGTGTGTGCGGGAGAGGAAGCCCAGCACGCTTGGTAGGCAGCCTGCAATGATGTTGGTGCGAGCCACATCTGTGTTGTTTGAAACAAGGATTCAATTTTTATTGATTTATTTATTTTTCCATTGCACGTTCACACATGTTCACAAGCAGACAATGTTTCGCAGAGCAAGTGTCCTGGTCGTCCATCTCAGCTTGACACCCCAGAACAGTGATGTTTTCCTTTGAGCTGATGGCACAGGGTATATTTCAATGACTGATGGCATTCGCTCCCCTCGCCATACTCCCCCTCTCCTCACTCCATCAACCTCTCTGTCTCTCTTTTATCCATCTCTATACCAGCTTTTGCTGTCTCTCTGTATATTGTTTTGTTTCTTATAGGCTACCATATACATGAGACGAAGTGAAATTTGCAGAGTAATAATAGTTACAGTGTGAAAAGAGGCAAAAACAGCGGTAAATGTCTGTATTTTTACCAGGTGTTAAACAAGTGTGCTCTTCATTCACTACTTTGCAGCGACATTGAAGGAAAGGAAATGTATTTTCCATTCCTCACAGTCCAGCACAACCCTGTGTGTTTTTTAAATAAAACGCAACACATTGTGTTCTCTACACCAATGCAAAAAAAAAAAAAAACAGCCGAGATAAACAAGACTCAGTTGGGAGATGCAAATGCAGGCAAATTGTTTGTGTGTGTGTGTTTTAAATCTTTTTAGCGTTCAGAGTTCCTGTTTTTATCTGTACCTGTAGGGTGCAAAATGGTTTGCAAAGCTTGATAGAAAATGAATGGTTTGCAAAGCTTGATAGAAACTGTCCACAGAAGGTAAAAAGCTGCACATACCAAGACTTTGTGGATTTACTAATACGTCCATAGTCATGTTTAATCTTTGGGTTATAATTTTTCCACAGAAGTTGCTGCTAAAATCAAGACCCACACGAAAAGCTTGCTGTTATTTTAGGCCCAACTTTTCTAAATGCTGCCAAGAGTTATAATTATCTTTGAAATGCTGAATTCTTTGAGCATGTTGACTCCTAACTGGCAATAAAACTGGATATTACCAACACAACTGCAATTATACCCCCCAAAATGGACGTAAGGCATAAGAGAAGAGGTGTTTAATAGGGAAGGAGTGGATTTTGTGTCCCTGAGGAGGAGATCTTGTTTACAAAGCTTCTATCCAAGATAATTGGGCAGTGCTCTTCACTAGTGATAGTGTCTGCTGAGCTAGTCTTTTGTCTCACCAATTCACCAGTTTCTGCCAACATAAACACACAAATGTCTCATTTCATTTATATGTCAGCATCACCTGAACCGCACTTTTAGAGAAAAATGAAAATTAATGCGGCTGACGTAAATAAACATTTGTGTCGTGGTCACTGCAGGAAAAATAAAGTGACAGTCACAGTGAAGAGCGAGGAGTATCTGTAAAGAGCCTGAGTTACTGTCACACACATGTGGGTTCAGGGCCCTGAGGGCGGATTCAACACATGAAGGACTTTTATTCCTGTAAGCAGCCAGGCTGTGAATGTCATGAAGACTGAAGGCTGCTTCTGTCTGCACACCTCATTTATGTGTCTGTTGTGATGGTGTGAAGTGTGACGTGGTTGAACTTCTGTAAAGTCAGCATCTTGATAAGGATAATAAAAAGTAGAAGAGGTGGAGTGACTGTAGGGGCTGACAAAGACATTGAATCTCTTATTTTATTCAAAAGGAAAATGAGATTATGCAAAGTGATACAATAACAGATGGTAACAATGAAAAATCGTTTCTCAGCAACAAGTTTGACCTTCTTGTTCTTCCTTCTTCTCCTCCTCTCTCTCAATCTAATTCTGAAATAAACTAAATATATTATTGCCTCCACAAGTGGATGGCACCATTCTGTCTTGTAACAGAATTACTGTTCCTTCCATCGTCAGTCCACGTCTGTGTGTACCTTTAGACGTCCTGCCCAGGGGGCTAAGACCTAATGACCAGGGTCAGTCAGCTCTGAAATGGGCAGAGAGAATGCCTGTCCTTTGTTGATTATCGAGGCAAACGTGCGAGCCCAACCGTGAGTCACTTATGTGGGTGATGTGGCTGACCTCACCAAAGTCGCAGCGTCGCCTGCGGGCCCTCACAATGATGTGCGTTTGTTAGATTTGACAGGATTATTTCAGTTTTAAGATACTCAGTGTTTCTCTCCCCAGACGGGTTCCTACACAGTTAAGATGTATACGTGCATGCAATTGCACTGCATTGTAAGCCCTCCATACCAGTGAATTATTTATCCTCTCTATTGTAAAGACGAAACTATTTTCTTCCTCTTGAGTGGAAGCAATTAAAAACTTGTGGGTGCTGGGTATCCGACGTGTCTCTCGAATTTGGCTACACACTCCGTTTTTCATCACAGAGAGGAAATCAAAAAGAGACAGCCTCCAGTCTTAGAGACAGGTACAGCAAAAAAGCTCTTTTTTAACACAATTGAACACCATATAGATGTTTCAAAAATGTCTGTGAAGGAAATGTCACACTAGGTGAATGAATAAATAAATTAATGAACAAAAATGTGAGATAATGTGCTCCGTCTCCTCTGACGCAAATATTATGTCTGGCAGAACTAAAGTGGTGTTTGATATGAAGTCATGACAGTTGCAGAAAATCAAACTTCTCTTAGTCTCCATTAAAAGGGTGACAAAACACCCTCGAACAAAAGATGGCCAGATGGACGCCGGAGCCCGGGATTGACACGCTAATCTTGTTATTGTTTCCAAAAGCAAAATGGATTTTCAAAGGCCTTTTTATCTAGCAGAGCGCAGCGTCTTTGCCTGAGTCAATATAACGTTGGATCGCTGTAAATGAAATGTCTCTTGCGTCTCCTGGCTGCCAGCTAGTTGTTCAGTTGGATACCAAAGTTGTTTCTCAGATCTAGTTCCCAGCTTTTTTCTGGGGTGCTTTAAATAATGCATATCGAATTATATATGCATATATATGAAAAAGAACTACAAATTTTTATCTACATCTGAAAAACTGGAGATTTGATCTATGTGTTGTTTCATTAAACAAAGAGCCCCAGTGAAGGTTAAAGATAAAAAGCCATAAACTCATCCACAATATTGCTACTCAATTCCTGCCGATAGGCTCCGCCAGATGCACATTTGTGTTTTCGATTTCATTGAAGGTCTGAAGAAATGCAGCGACAATGGCAACACAAGGACCTCCTCGAAAAAATAGTATCATTTTAATTGGGAGCGGGCGGAATGGCCACACATATAAAGGCTCTGAACAATAAAAAAGTTCTATGGTCCAGCTGGATTGTCAGACAGCCAAATGCTGCTCTTCGTCTGGAACCGTAAAAATAAAACAGAGTTCTGGGGTCTTTTCAATTCCAAAATATATTCTAATTAATGAACCACACTGTCTACAGTTTCAGTCTCAAGTGACTCCTTTCATGCTGGGGGAAAATGGTGTTGTATGTCTGTCAGCTGCAGTACCACTAACGACCACTGGGTAGTATTGGATTAGAAGAAGCTGTTGCGCTGTTAGCTACTGTATATATCTCACTTGTTGATTGCTTGATCTGCAATGGGCGTGCTGAAAAGCTATCTCAAAATGCGCCATTCCAGACCTGCCTGCAGCTTTGCAGGAGGTGACATGATACAACCTGAGCAACATGCACACTGTAAAACCTGATGAGTTAGTTCAACTCAAACAGATTGAGGAAACCGATTCCCTTAAATCAATTAAGTTTAAGAACTCAAATAACATGAAAATATGTAACATAAAAGTGACTCATATATTCATTGTTGTTCAGGTAACTTGAATAAATTAAGTTTTCATGTAGTTCATTTAACTTAAAACTATTAAGTATTATACACCTGGTTAGTATTTCTCCTAACTTAATTTATTTGTGTTAAATAAGTGTATTTGAATTTAGTAAACACAAATTAAATACTTCTTGTTCATACAAATGTTTACACTCAAGTTGAAATTACTCTAAAGCTAATTATTATATTTTAGTTCAAAGTCTGTTGTTGTTACTTCATTTGAGGAAACTGATTGCCTTAAACTGTTGAATTTGTATTAACTCAATAACAACATCCACATCTGGCACAACTTAAACCATTTATTTACTTGTTCTATGAACACAGTTAAATGCACAGCATTTCATTGTTCAAACATTTTCAATGTTCACTGTCCAGTGGAGGGCAGACAAAAATAAATAAATAAACATTTATATAAAATGTGTGTATATAACATGAATCACATGGCAGAAACTCCATACATTTAGGGATGTAGACAACGTCAAGAAAAGCTGCTGTTTTTTAAACCGAGCATCAGAATAGAAATGAAAGATGATTCAAAAGACTCTCGTGGTTGTTGGTGCAAGGCGGGTTGACGTATTTCACAAACTGCTTATCTACATGGATTTTAACATTACAACCATCACAATATCTGAGTAACATTTATATCCTTATAATCAGTTTGGTCATTCTCTGACCTCCCAGAGAACTGACACTCACTGAATATTTTCTGTAAACCCTAGAAATAATGGAGCAGGAAAATGTCATTGGATTAACAATTTCTGTAATATCCCGACCAGCCCGTCTCACACAAACAACTATGGTATGTTCACAAAAGTCACCTTTCTCCTCATTATGATGCTTAATGTGAACTTCACCAGGTTGTCCTGACCATGTCGGCATGCCTAAATGTATTGAGTTGCTGCATTATTTAAATATGTTTATGGGCAGCCTAATGTTAGTCTGCCCTCTCTTGGACAGAGCAAATGTATTTTCACCTGTTTCTCACAGCAGAGTTTCATACAAATCTTTTTTTCACTTGTGATTTGAAGTATTTATCAAGTTAATGAGACACATTTGTCCATGATTTAGAAATCTTAGTGTGTATTATCATTCCTAGGTATTTTCTAATTATTATGCTCAACAGTAATTTAATTTGCAACACAAATGAGGATGAAGGGCTTTAAATATGACAGAAAAAAGGAAAGCCACCTTGTAGGTTTTGAAGACCTCTGACGAATCCTCCTTCAAGTAAAGTGGTAGACCAGCCAAGGCTGCTGTTCTGGCTGCAGTGATGTCATTTTTGTCCTGTTTGAGGAAAAAAGCAAAAACAAAATATAAGCTAAATGTAGGCAGGTGTTGAGATCCCCCACTCATATTAACCATCATTGTAATGAATAAAAAAATATATTTACCTGCTCTGTATATGCCTTTAAAACTTGTTCCATCTTCTGACCAAAAGTTCCAGTCTTCCTCGTTTCGTACAGCTTTAGCAGCCGAGGAGTATACTTGTCAAGTGCAGGAAAAAAAAGAAAGAGCCAGCTGAATGGAGTGGAGGACTGAACGGCACTTTACTGGCAGATTGGCTAATGTCCAATAAACAGCACAGACTTTGTGTATTTCTTTTGATGTCCCAAGAGGGTTTGCTATTTCAAAATCATCAATATAAAGAATTATTGATAATTTCTGACCCTCATCTGAGAAAAATGCATTTTCATGGTAGTATGAGCCATCGCGGTAAGAAGAATAATGTCCAGGTGATGGTGGCATGGTTTCTTGGACTTTCTCAAGTACATCTGTGTTTGTGAACAAGAGCTGCAAAGTTGTGAGGATTGGCACATACATGAAGGTACGCTTCGTTGACTCAATGAGGTATTCTACAGGCTTCACAAATGGAAAAGTTTCCTCATAGTATGATTTTCTCCTCTTAGCTGTTGACAATGGGGCTTCAGATGTAACAGACTTATGCAAAACATTACTGTCTGAAACTGCCTGGACCACCTCACTTACAAGTTTGTCAGTAAAAGGGCAGTTATGTTTTTTCAGGATCTTGATAACAGATTCTTTGACAAGAGGTTCTGACAATGAAAACAACTGATCAGTGTGCTCAGTAATTTCCTGTGTAGCTTTCTCTGATACATGGAGAATGGTTTGCATTTTCAAGAAGAAGGCAGCCAGATTGTACTGCAGTTGCTCCGCTAAACCATCAGTGCCACTGCCTGCTACCGGGGCAGCTTTACTTTCATCTGAAAAGTCTTCTGGTTCATGTTCAATGTCACTATCCGGAGAAACATTTGCAACATTTTGCACCACAACTTCTGGATCAAAATTTGATTCATTTTGGTGTTCCTTGCATTTGTGTGAATTGAATGTGGAATAAACATTTGTTTTGAAGTTGCAGCCTCTGAACGGACAAGGAACTACTTCTTTTTGTCTTAAATGAGCCCTGAGATGAGTTAACATCTCTCTCTCAACAAATGGCTGCCTAAATTCACAGAGAGGGCAATGGAATGCCTGATTAATGTTCAACTCATGACTATTTCCACTTGCCACTCTAATGTCAGAATGTATTCTTGACAAATGTACTTTCAGTGAATTAAAAGTACTAAATGTGCATGCACAGTTACTGTACAGGCAAGGTAAAGGAGAAACAGAAGAATACTGGCTATGGCTGAGTCTGTAGTGTCTTAATAATTGTATTTTTAAGGCACTGGAGAATGCACACAATTTACATTTCCACACCATTTTAACTCAACAAATGACTAAACAATGACTACACACGATCTCTAGGTAGTAAACATGGGTTTTAGTCTATGAAGGAACAGCGAGAACAACGTGGCTGGAGGAGCAAAATCAGTACTCAGTGACAGCCGAGCCCTGAAATAACATAAACCATCAGTCAAAACAGCCTGGGCGCGCGCGCGCGCACACACACACACACACACAAACAGGCACAGGCACAGTTAAAAAAGACCTACAATAGTCAGAAACGGACATCAATAATATTAAGTTGTGGTGCCAATATAAACGACAAACGAGTTACACAACATTTATTGGTTTACTTAAAATCTTTTAAACTTTTTTGAACTACGGGCGCGCTAGCTAGCTCATGTTAAAATAACGTTAGCGATCAATAGCATTCAAGAAATACTGGAAAACATGCAAAGAAGCACAATAAGAAAATTCAAGTAAACATCAACGTTACCTGCATTGAAAACTGAGGCAGGACTGACAAACTTCTTTGCACTCCGGGTGTTAATACCTCCCTTCGCCGGTGTTCCACACCAAGCAAGCCATACACCGAAGCATCAGCGCCGCGCAAACTGGTCTGATCCGGCCACGTCCTTAGTAAACCAGTGTCGTGTGCAAAAAAGCAGCAAGGTGCAACTGCAGGTTCATTTTCACGCAGTACAGCACAACGAGAAACAGAGGTAATAGAGGTACTTACAGCAAGTTTCTTGATATATCTCATTTAAAGGTTAAATTAAACTTATAAAAAAGGTAAATAAAAACTGAAAAAGAATCAATTAATGTTTTTGATTTTAAACTAAAAAGATATTAAAAAACTAAATCATTTTATTAATATTATATTGTATATAATATTAATACTGCTACTTATCCTATTTAATCAAATGAGAAATTATTTATACATCACACAATTAAATATTATATTAAATGTTGAGGTACCCAATCTTTAAATTTCTGGGAAATTGGGTTGTATGTTATTAAATTGTGTATGCTGATTTAAAGCCAACCTAAATTACATGAGTCAGTAGAACATAGTACAATTGTATTACTCATACTTAAAATGCTCAAAAAGTTTAAATGCACTCAGAACAACTGAGTTACTACTTCATAATTTCATTTTTGAGCAACTTGAGAAAAGTTAATTAAACTTATTTATTTTATTGAGATGTGCTGTTAGGTTTTACAGTGCATCTAAAAAAAAATTAATTACTGTGTTTACACTAGAGGAAGGTGTGATTGCCAGTGCACACCCTGTTTACTTTTAAATTTCGTTATTTATTATTCTAAGCATTTAGAGTTAAGAGTTGGCTGTGTCACGCGGGCCCGTGCAGCCTACCAGAGTTTATTTTTGCCACTTTACTGTGTTGTTATCCGACTGAAAATTGCTCCCACAGTAAAGCATTTAGAGACAATACATCCAGAGTATTTGACTGGCCTGGGCTCTTTCACCAAAGTCTAGTAACATCTACGAGGAGATCAGACTGCAAATGAAATTAGAATATCAAAATGCATTTTTCCTGCAGTGGGTATTCAGCTTCCTTATTGTTGTTGCTAGCCTTTGCTTCACCAGGCAGATACACAACACTACACACACACTGCAAAGAGGCGACTGCCAGGAGGTAGCATCTGCATGCACCGTATGTGTGTGTGTAGGTGTACATACGTGTGTGTGAAATGGAAAGCAGCCGAGCGGCTAAAGGATCCTGAGGCGATGAATGCAAGGCTGAGAAGTGAATGATGGGCTTTGTAATAATGGCTCAGAGTCGAGCAATATTTGACTGATGTGGGGGTAATCCTCAGCTCCCTTCCCCCCTGCTTGAAGGTGATAATGCCTCTGTGTGGCTTTCCAGGTGCGTGCGAAACTGGGATGAGACGCAGGAAAAGCTGCAATGTCAATGTAGCATTACCCGCCTCGGTGCAGAGGACTGGTTTATCTCACTTATCTTGATTTTGTGCCACCAAAAGGCAACAAAAATATATACCTGCAACAAAAGTATTTGAACTTCACAGTATGACACTGTGAATATGATTATTACGCTAATTCAGACAGAACAGTAATAAAGCAAAGTACTTCTTTACACAAGTCAGACATTGATTTCTTCATGCAAGAACTCACTGAGAGTATTTATGTTCACAAATCACTGTGATAACCAGTGTCAGTATTTTGAAATGTTTCTGAATCCAGCACACTTGCCGATGCTAACTAGAACAGAATAGAATAGAATGCATTTTATTGTCATTATACACCTTACAACAAGATGAAAAGCAACTCCTTCTTCATTGCAAACGTGTGTGTACGTGTGTAAATATATACAATATATACAACATAGAATAAAATAAAATTAAATAAGTTTAGTGCAGATATGTTGAAAATATATACACAGTTCAAGGAAGCATGGGTTATTGCACATTAATGGATATTGCACAGTATACAGATATTGCACAGTGAGTGGATAGAATGAAGTCCGGGGGTTCACGGGAATAGACTGTGGGGTTCAGTTCATGTGAGAGTTTAGTATGGTTATGGCTTTTGGGAAAAAAACTGTCTCTGAGTCTGTTCGTCTTTGTTCTGATGTGCCTGCAGCACCTTCCTGAAGGCAACAGGTCAAACAGATCAAAGCCAGGGTGGGAGCTATCCTTGGTGATGCTATTTGCTCTGCTGAGGCAGCGGGAGGTGTAAATGTCCATCAGGGAGGGGAGGGGGCAGCCGATGATCTTCTGCGCCGCCTTTACCATCTTCTGAAGCTTCTCTCTGTCAGCCATGGTGCAGCTGCCATACCATCCTGTAATGCAGTACGTCAGCAGACTCTCGATGGACGAGCAGAAGAAGGTCAGCAGCAGGATGGAGTCCAGGTTGTGCTTCCTGAGGACCCCCAGGAAGTGTAGTGTCATCAGCAAACTTGACAATGAGGTTGTTGTTGTGGGCCGGACTGAAGTCGTGGGTGTAGACTTAGTAGAGGAGGGGGCTCAGCACACAGCCCTGTAAAGAACCAGTGCTCAGCGTGCAGATGGAGGAGAGGTAGGGGCTGAGTCTCACTGTCTGGGGCTGGTTAGTTAGGAAGTCCTTTATCCAGGCACATGTGAGAGAGGGGAGGCCCAGTTTAGTGGAGAGAATGTCGGGAATGATTGTGTTGAAGGCGGAACTGTAATGCACAAAGAGCATCCGGGCGTAGCTCTGCTGCTGCTCCAGATGGCTCAGCACAAAGTGGAAAGCTACGGCGATCACGTCCTCTGTGGATCTGTTTCCGCGATATGCGAATTGGTAGGGGTCGAAGTCTCGGGGGAGATAGTCCTTGATTTGTTGGAGAACCAGTTTCTCGAAGCACTTCATGATTACCGGAGTGACGGCCACAGGGCGGTAGTCATTTAGGCTGGTGATGGGAGATTTTTTTTGGCACTGGTATGATTGTAGCTGATTTTAGGCAAGGAGGGATGACTGCTTGGGCTAGGGAGAGGTTGAAAATTCTGGTGCAGATGGGGGTGAGCTGGTCGGCACACACTCTGAGCACCTTACCAGGTACTCCGTCTGGGCCGGCAGCCTTCTTGGGGTTCACTGCCAGGAGCACCCGTCTGACATCACGCTCCCTTACAGTGAGTGGAGTGGAGCAGGGTGGGGGTGGAGGCAAAGCTGGAGCAGATGAGTGCTGCTGTTGTGGTGAGTTGAAGCGAGCAAAGAAGCAATTTACCTCCTTTGCCAGCGGCACACTCAGGTCTCCTGTTGTCACATGACATCCTTTGTAGTTTGTGATGTCTTGTATATCCTGCCACACCCTCCGTGTGTTGTGGCTGGATAGGTGGTACTCTGTGCTCCTCTTATGGTCTGCCTTGGCTTTTTTGATTCCTTTTCTCAGGTCGGCTCGAGCAGCCCTGTACAGAGCTCTGTTACTTGACCTGAAGGCAGTGTCACGGGCTTTGAGGAGCATGAGGACCTGGCTGGTCATCCAGGGTTTCTGGTTTGGGAAAACCCGAATGTTTTTATCCACAGTCACATTCCCGATGCAGAACCTGATGTAGTCAAGAACCGTTCCTGTGAATGTTTCCAGCTCCTGGTGTTCAAATAAGTCCCAGTCTGTCTGTTCGAAGCAGTCTTGAAGTGTGGAGAGTGCATTGTCAGCCAGGTTGTAACAGTCTTTGTGGTGGGCTTGGCGCTGTGTCTGAGGGGAGTATAGGCTGGGAGGAGTAGGAAGGAGAGATAATCTGACTGGCCAAGGGGGTGAGGGGTATGGCTCTGTATGCGAGCTTAATGTTAGAATAAACATGGTCTAGAGTGTTCTCCCCTCTAGTAGAACACTTGACATGTTGGTAGAATTTCGGGAGTACAGTCTTCAAGCTGGCCTTATTAAAGTCACCTGCAATTATGTGAACATCATCAGGGTGGATCCTCTGCTGTTCGTTAATGGTGTTCAGCAGGAGAGAGAGCGCCGTGTTTGCGGTAGCGTTGGGTGGAATATACACAACTGAGCGAAGTGTGCATTTCATATATGCTAACTGCAGGTGTGTGTGTGTGTTTGTGTGTGTGTGTGTGTGTGCGTGTGTGCACGCGCGCTTAAGGTATTGTGGGTATTGTGTACCCACAATGTAATGTGTAATGAAGCCAAAAAATAACATGTCAACATCACTCAAATAGTATGGCAGGCTAAATTCTATTTTTTGTTACTACATATAAACAGCAATGATATACATATGTAATGGAGGCCAGGCCAAACACAAACTACCAGCTAATGCATATTTCATTGTCACTTTATTTTGCTGACTCATTCCCAGCAGTTACGGCTAGCTCGTCAGGTGTTTTTTGGTTTTTGTTTTTTTTTGTTTTATCAGATATAATGTGTCATATAATTGGGAGAAGAATGATTCTTTTATTCTTGGAGGGCCTCAAGTTGAGAGATTGCAATTTTAATCACAGCTGGATGTGTTTTGAAGAAGACTCCCACAGGCTGCGTTTAACTTGGGTTAACCCGGCCTGTCAGGTGACATATCGGACTGTCAGCAGCTCTTTAAAACGTAAATGCTGAGACATCGTCAAGTCATCAGCAACTTGACTGAGCTCGAAGTGCTTCAAGAGGCCAGTAGGGAGGAGTGGGTGGGGGGGGGGCTTGATTGCTCATATCACTGCAATTGTGTGTGTGTGTGTGTGTGTGTGTGTGTGCGTGCGTGCACACACACACAATCTATAAATGTAACATGCATGTCTTTGTTATTGTACAAACAATATAACTGGGCAACATCAAACAAACAATATAACTGGGCAACATCAAGCAAAAAATATAACTGGGCAACATCCTTACTTACATACAGTACATTTTTTTAGTTAATCTTTTCTTTAGTAAATATTTCTCTCAGTATTTTAGATTCAGAATTAAAATGAGTTTCTAAAATTGCAAACATTGTTGTTGCTATGACAGCAACATAAGGCTATTAGCATTGGCTAAGCTGAGTCAAGCCCCAGCAACAATGTTGGAATCATATTCATATAGAAATCCAGGTGGCCTGGAAGACACCTGAAAATGAGCTGGCTTTGCTGCTGCTCAACGTGACTTTTGCTTATTTCTACTTCCCTTGTTTCTGTTCTATTTTTCAATGTTGACTTCTAACAGTATTTGTCAGTTACAACATGTTTTGGTTGATCACTCTTGTAGTTCTTCTTTCTTTTTAGACACAAATGAGGAGGAAAACCTTTGGAGCGTGAGGCATCAGTGTCTGCATGTTTGAGGGTAGATCTGTCATTGTTTTTGCTGCTGTGCTGTTAAGTAAGAATCTCTCAAAAATCAAACCAAATCACTGTCATAGTGGCTGGCTAAAATATCTTAACAAGCCCCTCTTATCTTAACAAGATTTAAAACTTTTGACTAATTACCTCACATGACATGACACACACACACACACACACGGGTGAATGCACACTGCTGCTATTGCAATTTCTGATGATCATTCATGAGGATCCACTCATCTAATGCTGCTCTCTTGCGCCAGTTACCTCCTTCTCTCTCTCCCTCACACCATCATGTGCACAGCCATCACAGCCAACATGAATACCTCACTTGTTATCTCACTCTCTTTCTCTGTCCCTCACCCTTTCATACATGTACACACTGATGTGTAATAACATGTTGACATGGGTGGGGGTGCAGTATCTTCAACATGACTCCTTGTCACTGCCTGTGGCCTCAATCCATGTGTTATTGATGGAATTCATCCAGACAGACAGACAGACAGACAGACAGACACACACACACACACACACAGTTCAACTAAACCACCCAATCACACACAGAGATATCCTAGTGGGTAATATTAGCCGATCCTCAGTGACCAATAAAAAAGAACCTGGAGATTGACAGGTTGCTCGACAGCTCTGATTTATTAAGTGGGGTCTCCAGTCGCTCTTCCAATCTCCCCTCGTTTAATTACTTTTCTTCTCTCTGCCATGTATTTTCACCTGATTTCTGATTCTCTTCCCCAGTCCCACCTTTCCCTCTCCTTCCAAACTCCCGCTCCACTCTGCAGAGATAAAGTGTGGGAAAAAAAGAGCAGCATCATTTACAGCTCATTGATGCCCAAGTGGTCAGGTTGTGTGAATAAAATGAGCTCAGTCAGGATGGAGGTGAAGATGGGAGGACTATCCATGAATGGGGAAGGTGGGAGAATAAAGTCAAAGCCTGACACACTTTCGATGCATGATAGCAGGGTAATCTTGGAGGATTGTGGAGTACAGCTGATGGATGCTGCAGATGCAGGAACTCATGTATGAGAAAAGAAAATCTGACTTTGCAGGTCTTGTGTGCACATGTATACGTGTGCATGTATGTGCGCACGGCTGTGGACTCAGATGATAAAAGGTTTGCTTTCTGATTTTCTTGTGTCATGTTCCCATGGACATCTGCTCCTGGGTAATGTCTATATTAACTATCAGTAATGGTAATAATGGTGTTAGTATAAATGTCATTATCAACATTTCATAAATGAGCTGATCAGCACAGTCGAACAGCCATCTGGAACTGTAGTTTGCTTCATTTTCCAAAGTTTATTAGTTCTGTCAAAGTCAAAGTTCACTAATGTGATAACAGCCAGTATCACCAGTACCCTCAGACCTCAGAGGATCTCCAATTTTCAATCCAGCAATGACCTAAGGCAAATACCTTTCAACAGGAACGAGGCCCAGTCTCACCACTCAACTAACAAGACTGGGATAGTTACCTTTTGCAGCAACAAATTGGTGGAAATGTGCTGTCAAATCAGAGCCCACTGTGCATATTCTACTTTCACTGTACTAATTTATCATTATAAAAATTGTTTCAAAACAGGTTATATTTATGGTCCTGTTTACAAGATGTGCTCTGGAGATACAGTATCTTCTGAATTTCTCAGGCTGCATTCACCAAACCCAGAGCAGAGAACCCCGAGGTTAATAAAGAACTCCCATCTCGTTTCCAGTGCCGTTAACCACAGATGGCGCACAGCTATAACCACAAACTGTCACATCGATTGTGGTAAAACTCTGAACGGAAGCCTGACAATGAAAATACATAAAGCTGATGGTTTTCCTTCACAAAACCTCGCAGCAGAACACCTTCCAAATCAAACCTCATCAACCACACCACAGTTGAGTTGGTATCTTTCTGAATTGGTTGCCAGGGGTCTGTTGCTGTGTAAAATATCATCTCTTTGAAAACAAAGACCCAGATACTTTATCAGACTTGCTGTTTTTTGTTTTCAAGCATTATCAAAGGAACCCTGACATTTCTGCTAGTGATAATACAGTCGGAGGTAGAAAAGTGGTGGAGACTAAACTCCCCCTGTATCCCGTCATTTAAATCGCATTAGCTGGAGTTAAAGAATTGCCCTTTGGTGCCGGGTGGCTCTTTGATATGGTAGAACAGAGGGATGTTAAGATCAATGTCCAATATTCTTGCAGCCTTCTTCAGTTGCACTTTGAAGCTGCGTGTCACCACGCAGAGTCAATGTTCAGACAGATGCCGTGCCTCCTCAGTGCATTTGTAAGAACACTTTGAAGCTGAAATCCTCTTGCACGGAAAAAGGGGCAGCTCCGGCACAAGCACTCCACTTCTTCATGTTCTCATTTTGAAAAGAGGCTCGTGATGAAGTTTGTCTGAGCTCTGTTGCAATATGGACAGTTCCTCACACTGAGATATGCAGAAAGCATCTTTCTTTGATTTCTACTCTTTTCCTTAATAAAAATTGGCTCAGGTCCATAAAATCATTCAGCGTAATCAACTTTGTCTTCGCAGCAGCCACTTTGGCTTGAAATGAAAGGTTAACAAGTGTAAGCAATCATTTTTATCAATTTATCTATTTAAGCACTGCCATATCGGAATGGCACACTCCGTGCAGAACCTTTATCGCCACAAAAAAACGCCTTAATTAAAAGCAATGGGAACAACTACTCTCACCTGGCCTGTCTTTGTCAAAATATAAAGAAGATGGAAGCAGCTTTTCTGAGAACAATGGTTTTAAGAAATTTGCCCCTTTCAGTTTGTGCCAAAAGTTGTGAAATATTGAAATGTGATGTGAAATGTGATGTTGTGATGTGATGTTTCTGGACTCCATGCATAGTACTAATATGTGTCTTTAGCCCCCAACCCCCCCACCATTGACTGCATTGCAATAGTACAAAAATATATCTTAAATCTAGGCCAACATGTAAGTCAGCACATTAAGAATAGAAGCAGAGCTTGTGTTTACTGGTTATCTGCTGGATGGCTTCATCATGCTAAGTAGCAGGCTAACGGCGGTTTTACCTTACCATGATTAAGTTGCTTTAATTAGATGTGTACTTGAGTACCTGCACTCTACGTGGGGATTTTGCACTTAAGGAATGGAAAAATGATCAGTCCCTCACAGAGAACACTTTAACTATGAATTGTTTAAGCATGCTGCATGACAATTGTTGTCATTTAAATCCACCTGAAATGTTTTTCTGAAGAAGTTTCCCGATACCCATTAGGAGGCGGCAATAATGGAAAGAAACCCAGTTCTGTTGCAATGTGCTGCCAAAGGGAATGCATTTAAGGATTTCTGCCATCTTCTCTCTCTGTGGAGTGTTGTTCCACACAGATGCTCCAGTTGCGTTTGGCTGTGCCCCCACCATCCCCCCCTGCCCCTGGTCTCTACAGCGCTGACCTCATCAAAGACACGACTCAGCTGTCGGCCTGCAGAGTTGTGACTCCACCGTGCAGGGAGGCTCTCTCATGACAATAGACTGACATTGAACTGGACATGCTGGGGGTGGCGGGGGCAGCGCTTGTGCATGCGGCTGTTTGTCACGCTCCAGCAGATGTGCACATCATTCTGTGTTATGTAGACGTCAGTGCAGCAGACTTTTTATTGCTGTCTCCAAGAATGTATAATGACCCTTTTTACCTGTCAAACTGAGCCATTACGTCGCTGAAATGCAGCATGAAGTGAATGGTTCACCATTACTCGATTTTTAGCTTCAGACCATAAATAGACTGGCACCATGTTTGTGATTGAGGATAATTAATCCTTAATGAAGGAAGCGCCAAAGTGATGAATGAAATATTGAAATTTCATTTCATTAGAAACATAAAGGTCCTTTAAAACAAAAAATTGTATGGTCATTTATGTAAACAAAACAGAAGATATTGAAGATTCGGCTAGAGCATGAAAACTTTCACATTTCTAGACAGTTTGGCCCAGAGTGACCCGAGTTTTCTCCAAGAGGAATGCTCACGCAACCAGTGGATGCCACATCCATCTATCAGCTGGTCCAAATGAGTTTGGATGGTCTGAGCTCTGATGGATGTTCTTACCGTCTCATTGACCCGTCATCCGGCCAGGTGGCACACTGATGTACATTTCTGTGCTTTCCTTTTTCATACGTGAGGTTCAGGAACCTTCCCTTGTAAGCTGAAAGGTTTTTTTATTTATTTATTTATTTTCCAGGTGCTAAATGTCAGCCCAGTGTTGATATTCCATCAAATACACATTTTTCTGCTTGCAATTTGCATTACTTACAGTGCAACTGAGTGTGACCTTTGGGCACTGAAGCAGAAGATAAGTACACCAAATTAAAGATGGCAGACTGGTGGATGGCTCCTTTGTCGCACAGCAGACTGAATAAACTAAACCTGAACTTTCTGCTTGTTGACTGTCTCTGAAAAATCTCCCATTTGGTTCCCTCGCCTATTGAAAGTGCACGCTGTCACAAAAATCAACACCTGAGAATCCAAAAAGAGAGACACAAGTTCATGAGAGGACAGCCCCAGTTCAGCGCTGCAGCATTGGAGGCAAAGTGCAAAAACAAAGACAATGTCGTGCCTGTGTTTACTTTCCCGAAGCTGCTAGGCATCAATTAGTTCCGTCGCAAGCTGTGAGGCGCTGACCCTCGGATTGAGTGGGCTCGCCCCGAGCTGAGGCGAGAGCAGACGTGCAATATGGTGGCTGAGCCGACAATCTGTACACGAGGGGAGGGAGGGAGCCTTTTGTCTCTTTTTGCCATTTTGCATCCCTGAAAAGGTTTTTTGGCTATAGCTTTGTGTTCAGCTGATATCTGGGTGTCAGCTATATTCAGCCGCTATTAGCGATACGAGATGCAATGGCGTGCTCATTGACAATGCCATCTCTGTCAGACGGCTTTCATCCAGAACAGAAGTGTCTTTCATTGACTGTAATTAGAAGAGTTTGGATTTGTTGAATAGACTCATCTATAAGTACAGGTTCGCGTCAGATTGACAATAGCACAAACGTTGCAGGAAGATCAAAGAGGAAGGCCTTTGATTTGGGGGAGAAAGAAATAAAGACCTTCCTTTGATGCTCCCAGGCATGTCAAATCAAGCGTAAGCATCTTAATCTGTGATTATTTCATGTCAAAAGGCGTCATAATTCAGCATAAAAAATGATGAAAATTAGATGAAAGATATCACACCCTTCCTGCTCCACGGAGCTGACCCACTTTTGCACTCGTGATTCTTTTGCTGCAGCACACGCCTAATCTGTGAGATTAAAGACTCAATTGTGTTTAATTACTTGGTTGATCGTTTAGGTTAAAGCATGCATTGGTTTTGTCCAATTAAGCTCTATAAAGTCTTTGTTGGGTTCTAATTTGCTGAGTCGGTGCTCTCTGATCTACAGTACCCGATTTCTCTCATTTACTCCTCTGCATGTTGAACCACTTTCTTGTACATTTGGCATTAAATACTTGGAATGACTAATAGGATGTGCATAAAGTGGAAAACATTGCTTTATGCATACATTATGTTTAACCAGAGGATTAAGTGAATATCTGTAAGAGGTTTCCTTTTAGGACTATAGATAAGAACGTTATAAAAGCTACACAAGACATTAGCTTATCAGAAACAGAATTCCCAAAAATAATAAATGCACAAGCGATATCACAGCTTTGGAGAGGACTAGCTGTGGGCACAACAGCAGAGAGAAGATGAGAGAAAAGAGGCGAGAATAATGGCGATGAAGAGTTTGGTGATGGGCTGAAGAGATACTCAGACGGAAGAATGCAGACAGCATTGTTGCCAGCGCCACCAAAGCCATGGGCGTTTAAAACTCCAGGCTGGAATCCTCATCCTGTGTGAAATCATTCCACAACCCTCATCATCAACACCTGTGGCTCCCGTGGGAGAGAGGGAGAGGGGGCGAGAGCTGAGGGAAAAACATAAATCATAAATCTGTGAGAGGGCTGACCTGAATTTACAACGAGCTTGGTAAACATCCGCTCTGCATCCCTGGAACCCTCCGTAAATCTCCGGCACCAAACGCTGCCACCAACCGGCTTTGTTGTCTGGCGATGTATTTGATCTGAGGTCATTTTTCTCCCACCGTTTCCATCCGGCTCACCCCAAAGCATGCCTCATATTAACACCACACTCTGAGCGCACATGCATGTCGCCTCTTTGCAACAGCAGATGTGAGCTCATTGTGGACAAACTCAACTGGTCGGCACTGATTATTACAGCTCATTATCTGAGGAAGCAATGCAGAAAATTGTCTGCTGTCAGCCACCACTCAGTAATCTTATCTAGTGTGGTTGCGAACATGATAAATTTAGCATAAGCTGTTATTATTATTATTATTATTATTATTATTATTATTATTATTATTATTATTATTATTATTATTATTATTGCACCTAACATGTTTCATTAACTGAATTCTTGAAGCACTATTCTGAGGTGAGGCCTCTCTGGTGTCTCACCCTCCACATTATATCCACACTCAAGCCCTACTCACAGTTCCCCCAGGCGGCCGGTAGTTCTGGTACCGCCCTGCAGGTGGCAGCGTTGTTGTTAGCTGCAAACATTAGCCAGCCAGTTTGGAAAAGAGAACTTTAAGAGAAGAGAAAACAATCCAAACAGGTGCAGAAACCCTAACCGACACCACTGGACATGTATTGGGAGAGACGCTAACAGTCTGATGCACTTTAGTCCCTTATTTTCCATTGTAAGCGCTCATTAAAGTAATGGGTATAAGGTCTTTGCTCAAGGTTTCTGTTATGCAACATCGTAACAGCATTTAACTCTGACCTGCCGTCTGATTTGTTAACAATGTGAATATCAGACTGACCCTAATGTTGCACTCCTCACTGTCTGTGAGCGGTTACATCATAAGCGGGTCATGCTTTTGTGACACGTGTAAGTGTGTATCAGTGGATAACGTGCATAAATTAGTTTGATACCAGTGAAGTCACATCCTGTTCTGAACCCTGACTTTCTCCATAGTTGGACCTCGGTGGGCTAATATTTAACCACACTAGTCTGAGAAGTAGCCGTCAGAACTTCTGCATTGCTGATCCCATGTTTAAGCCCACACAGCAGTGTGGTGCATTTAAATTTGAGCCCTAAAAAGCAGTTTGATTGAAATTACACCTTCCTCTTCCAGTAAAATCCCCACAGGTTTGTTATTGTACCTCCAGATCAGTAACCGGTCATTAAACTGAACAGCAACTGACTACATAATCAAACTCTTTCTCTGTGAGAGTGATTTTTGGAAATATTTCCACACCAGCCTTATCAGTCACATCTATCTCATCTGCTTCATCTGAAGGTTCGAATCTCACCTGCAGATGAGTCCGCTTCGATGTTTAATGAACTCCACATCTGCTGATGAACCTTTACTCGTCTATTGATCTATGTCACTCCCGACAGAAAGGAGCTGTGAAGTGAACAAAATCATGCATTACAGATAAGCAAGCTCCTCTATGGTGTCTCGTCATGAGCGCTGACTCACGCTGTGTATTTGATGTTCAAGCGAGCATTTGTATGGTTAACCACACGCAGAGCGTCCGCAGCAATGGATTAAAGTAATTGATGGCCTGATTAGAAACAGCACCCTGAAGAATGCAAAACCCTCACTACCTGCCACTGATGACACACTTCACACAGAAACTGAGGCTTCAGAGATATTAAAAACTCAGATTTATTCACAATCTAATGAATAATCCAACAATGAATCCGTGTGTACCATCACCATGTAAAGAGTCCCACACGTTTAAAGAGGGGCTAGCAGCAGTGTAAAGTAATCACAATGCTGACCCTTTACACCTATATTCCCGATCTGCCCTCCAGCAAGATAGCACATCTCCTTCGTGGCACACCCACGGAGAACAACGAGCAACCATCTTTGATCCTCAAACCTCCTGCTAGTTCTAATCCACCTTTCAGCCCCACAGCCTAAACCAGAGCTAGCTAGGGCTGCATCTTCCAGAGGACAGGCCCGTCACTACAAACGCTAGCTAGCTTCAAAGCTTTTGGAATAAATATCTATATTTTATATTTAGGGTTTTTTTTTTTTTTTTGAGAAATGGCGAATAGTTTCCTTCTGACGAGCAGGTTCTTCCATCTTCGTGGAACTGAAACATGAATTTGGTCACGTGTGCGCTGTTGGAACGCTCATAAAATTATTAGCATTGCCCACAGTGCAGCAGTGCAGGATCTGTGAACTTGGTGGCTTCAAATTACTACCCAGGAGGTGCAGAGGTTCAGTGGCTTCACTGTTTTCAAACTCATTCCCAGAATGTTTTAAATTCTCTTTCAAAGTCCTCATCTGTGGAGCGGGGCATGTGAGTGCTAGCACTCAGTATTGAGCAAAACAATTCTGCTCCAAGTGAATGATGAAACTACTCCAGCAGCTTGAAACAGGATGTCTTCCAAATAAAAACCCAGATTAAATAAAATTTGCTGATATGAGACCATCGCTGTTGCTTTCCGGGCCTTAAAAAAATATGATGTGGTTTTAATAAAATAAGCAATTGTAAAAGTAAGACTTAACAGATGGGAGCATGCTAAACAGTGAGATGATGAAAAAGAAAAACATATGTGCTACATGTAGCTCTTCTGCTGTTTGTCATTTCTTAATATCTGTTCACCCTGAAAAAGATTTATCAGGACGATCCATCAAAAAAATGGCAGATACTGTATAGCAAAGCTGTCAGAGCAGCAGGAGAACTGCCAGCATCATTTTCCAACTCTAGATCGCCTCAAATATGCCTTTTTACACCGAGCACCAAACTGATGCGGTCAGTTTGCCTTGCTGGGACGGCAGCTGGTTATGCTGAAACGTCCGTTCATTTCAGTAAAGTATGAATTATGAGATGGACTCATCTGAACCTGCCGTGCGCTGTATGCTGTAGCATCAACATTAATGAACGTTAACTTAGCTCTTGAGCCTGTTTGTAATACTGAAGGAGAAGAACTTCTGGATGGTGCAGAGCCAAAGCCAAGATTGATTCCTTCTTCCAAACTTTTGGACACCAAAAAAGTGTTTGATTTTTCTTTTAAAACAGGAATAATGTTTCTCTTAGATTCTTCCAGTGAGTGATTTGAACAGCTGGAAACATACCTACATGATGATGCGAAGCTGTGATTTCATAAATCCAGAAGTCAGATCAGTCTAAACTCTCAAACTTTAATACTGCAGACAGAAGCTCTCGGTTGCCTGACCTGCTGGGTTTTAGGACGTTATTCCACTGGACTAACCAAGGAATTTAATACCTTTTTATGTGACCAGTAGGTCACATGATCGGGATTGTTTTCTGAGTTCCTTCTCTGCCTGTCGACACGACAGCTGCAACCTTTTAATAAAGTCGTGGGCGGTCTTGATTTCTTGCTGAATTGAGCTACGAGCAAGCTCACAACTGGCCCTTGCTCAGCCGTGGTAGCTGTCTGATTGATGGCTGAGCGGGTCCAGGACGCTCTGTGGCTGCTACAGATTGGCACAGCGGAAACCTGGCAGCAGAAGTGCTCTGAACTGCACACACACATTTCATTTTTCAGCCCCCTCAACAACAAAACCACAGGCAGAACATCTCACCATGGGAGGGCTGTTGCTCACGTGCCCTCCACATCTTGTCGGTGCTGCAACCTGCCAAATGTCAATTTTGAGCGCCAGAAACATAGCGGCGAACATACGGAGACTCCCCCGCCCTGTTGGCTCCTTTATGTAGATTCAACAAATGTATGTAACAGACTGAAGAGTCAAATCAAGCTAATGTTAGCGTAGCATTGTTATTCTTGAAAACAGCGTTTACATCCACATGCATGGCATGTTTGAAGGTTGTGAGAAACGCTGAGGCTCTGGATGTCTTCTTCAACTAGAAGTATTTGCTCTGGAAAGCCTTGTGACAAACTGATTTTGACAAGGTTAGAGATAAACAAGCTTTTTTGAGTTTCGCATGTTAATGAAGCTGCGCTTGGTTCTGGTGGATAACCAGACATTCCCAAAGTGCCAGTGCTAACACAAAGCAAGGGGGCTTTCTCTCTCCTCTCCTGTCAAAATCCGTTCAGATGATTCAGTTCATATGCAAACAAGTGGTTTAGGAGTGCAGGCAGAGAGAGCATTACCTCCTTTTTATACCCTTAAAATAAATCAAATTGTAACTTTTCCCTTAAAATCAGAGATGATGCCACATTTCAGAAGCATCTGACAGGGACTGTGGTGAATGCCAGACTGATTACAGCATTCAAGCCAGGCGTAACATTGGAAAGTGTTTGAATTTTTCACAAAGAGGAGTGTTTTCAGTTGAAGTGTAAGCATGGTTTGTGGATTAAAATAGTGGACAACTTTCCAAGCTTGTCATTTGTCTTTTAAAGTTAGTGCTGTCAGGTCAGTGCCTGGTAAAACTGGGACATAACATGATCGGCTAATATGCTAACCTGCTAATAGTGGTAATGGAGTTCTTTTGGAGCATGTCTCTTTTGGTAACCTTGGGCAGATAATTACTGGATGCTATGAACATTTTGTAAGCGACAAGGCTCTGTTTGCATCATTGTTTTAGTTTCAATGGAATGATAGTTTTGTCTCATTTGCAACAGAAGCACTGAATGAGTTCATGCTAATGCTCATGAGTAGAACTAACTCTTATATTTATATGACATGATGCAGTGAAATAAATATGATTCTGTTAGGAATGCTAAGTGCATCTCTCAGCTGCTGTAGTCAATGCTAACACTGTCACTCTAACCGCTATTGATTATAGACCCTTCCACCTTGACTTTCAACCTTGTAATGCCTCTCATACTTAGAACATGGTTAACACGTGGAATTATGACATTAGGTTTGGAATCCTTCCCGTGTCTTTATATTTGCAGTTTCCTCTCAGGAGTGGAGGTCTGCAACTGCAAAGCATAAAATGTCCAAACTGCATAAGCTCCATACTGACTTTCAAAAATGGAAATAATCTTTGGTCTTTTGCTGAAAATGAGATCTCAAAAAACCAAAAACTCTTTCTCTTGCAGAAAAAAATATTATTTAAATATACAGGATAAAGTGAAAATCGGGGGAAAGGAACCAATCATGACAGGCTGTCGTCTATTCCCCCATTTTCTGTCATTTTTCCTCAGTGACAGAGACGCGACTCCACAGGATTACTCTCGAAAGGCTGTTTCATGACTGAGTGACTCGCTTGCATCACAGTTGTCCAGAAGCGCATGATGTAGACAGAATGACTGAGCAGGACTGAACACAACCTGGAGGACACCGTGAGAAGCTGCAGTAAAGAGTTTGGAAAGTAATGAAGGTGGATTTTATTCAAAATAAAAGACAGACTGCACTGCTTTCAGCCTTTGCTTAATTAGCCTCCACACATCGTTTGCATTAGCTACCTAAAGAACTTTTGAATTCACACATATGAGTCAACACAGAGCGAGCTGTTTGCCTCCTTGGACCAGAAAGAACTACCACACCTCATTTAGTTCAACTCCAGTTCAGCTGATCTTGCGTACAAAACCTCGCTAACCCACTCACCAGGATACAATAACCTATATGGTGGTGTGTGTGTGTGTATGTGTGTGTGTGTGTGTGTGTGTGTGTGTGTGCGCACGTGTGTGAATGTGTTTCTTCTTTTCTCCATGGAGAGGAATCAGTGGGCGGCGAATTCCTCATCACATCAGGAGCCGGAGAGACTCTGCAAGTGGGCAGATGAGACGTAAAGGGAGGGGTTTGGCAGTCCGGTCAGCCGAGCATGTGACCCTTGTCCGCAGTGCTACCCACGATAAACTGGTTTGGGAAGCTTTCCGGCTCTGACCTTTCAAGCTTTCTCGTGCAGGGTTAGGTGTTTAATCGAATACAAACAGAGAGGCTTTTTTTTTTTTTTTTTTTTTTTTTTTTTTTAATCATTATTGTGTATTTGCAGTGCGCAGATGGCTGCAATAGCCTGAAGGTTAAAAATGGATGCGTGTGACCTAAAGTACACCGACAGTCTGAGGTTTAGTCATACAGACTTCTCTTCCTCCATGGCAGCAGACAGGCCTCTGGTCTCAGTCCTGCAGCTGGAGCTGGTTGATATCAGACAAAGGAAGGCAGCAGTGGATCAGAAGAAAATGCAGCTGAACGGCCCAGATCATGTGTGGCACTCGAGATCTACTCGATCAGGCATCAGCAGCTGCTCTCCCGGCTTTTATCAGGACATCTCCCGATCTGATTGCTACACTCTGTGGAGCCATTTTGTTCATTTTCATCCATTTTAATTCCTGTTATCTTATTTCAGCCCATCTGCCTCATATTACAGACAGTGCACCTTTTTGATAGGTATCCTATTGATTCCTTGGTGAACAATGGAGGGTCTTCTTCTTTTCGACAGCTTCTCATTAACAGTCTGCAGCGGCGGGCCCGTGCACTGCTGAATACTAAAGCACACACAGACACACACAGACATGCACACTCAGGTCCCTGCTGAATGATCGAGCTGAGTTATATGATTATGGCCCGTCCCTTTATGATCTTTGCATTTGCAATTTATTGACTGTTTTCAGTCTGAGCTTACTGTTTTAAAAACATCCAAACGTTGCCATCGTGCTGTGCACGGGGAGCATTTGCAAACTCACTAAGCATTTTTCACTTTAGCACCACAGTATCCTTTGTTTTTTCTTCCAGCATTTGCAGTTTTATCACAAAGCCTAAAAGCTAAGCATTTTAAAGCTTTCCAGGATGAATCTGATACCTTTGAGGTCATTTTGCACTTCTGAAGGACAGATTCACTTTCTTTTTTCTGATGCTGGAGAGGCTGTTTGGGCTGATATGTGCTAAACTGTAGCCACGGGGAGGTTAGCGCCATGGATCTGATGCTTCAACTCAAAAAGAATAATCTATCGAATGCATGTCCCAGAGGCAGCATCATAGAAAAAGTCTTCGTGTCTGAGGAGTAAATCTGCAATAGTCATCTGCATCACTAGTTTGAAAGCGATTCCCAAAAGGCCAAATTCTGCAGAAGTGTTGCTGCTGCAGAAGCGCTGCTCCTCATTTCAGCAGAAGAACTTTGAGATATGAGCGTCAGCATTATTCATAAGGACTTTCAGACTCTTGAGTTGAAAAGATGAGAAAACTTCGAGTCAGAGGCTCGAAATGGAAACGCTCCAGTTATCAGTCTCTACATTTAATGGGAAACCAAAACTGTAGCAAGTCTGAGCTGCCTTGTGAGCTATTAATGTTAGAGAATTTCTTTAAAGTTTTGGTTTCTTTGCCTCCTGTCTCATGAAATATACATTCAGTTGTTTTAGTTGAATTCAGAAGGTTTGGCCCAAGATGCGTCATTTTTAGTAGGTCCAGGAGATGCTGCGGAGCAACGGCTGAGACCACAAAAGAGATAATTCACTGTTATGGTTTCAGCTGCAGGATATGTCATCTTTGAGCATTGCTGTACGGACTGTTTTGCATAGAGCTACCATTCACCTGGGAGACACCGGTTCAAGTGCACCACAGTGCAATTTGTCAGCTTTCCATTTCGGGCACAAAGGCCTGGAGAGAAGTTGCTTCACATTATGGGACATCTGTTAAAAAAAGCCGGCAGTATATTTAAAGCTTCAGAAATAGATTCAGCCCTCAGACAGGCGGAGCAGCACTGTGGGAGGCAATGGTGAAACAGCAGTTCTGCCTCATTCTTCATCCTGCTCGGCCGCACTCTCCGCTCCTCCCAATCCGCCGTCATCTGATTAGTGGGAAGTTATCGTTTACATTTGTACCATTGCTATCAATCATACACAGCGAAGAAAACACAGAGGTTGTTGGCACGTGTTACAGGCAAACATGCAGCGTGGCAAGAATGTTCCTGTACGAAGCTAGCATTGGAGATAAGAGCAAAGCTTGCACGGAAAAGAACACAACATATACTCACTACCCCAGCATAGATCGCTACATTTATCTGAAATTGGAATCCTTAACATGCAAATCGATGCAACAGGGATCAAGTTACTCAGTTTGAATGTAAACAGTAAAAACATAAATGGCTTTCCAGTTATTGGATTGGCATTTATTGTTCCATAAACAAAGAATTAGTAAACAGTTCACAACCCCCTTCATTCTTCTTCACATTATTATGATTAATTGACTTGTGCCTCTCAAGTCTGTAGTTTGGTGTAAAGGGTGTATTGGTCTTCCAGTTTATTTAAGAGCACTACAGTCGGCCGAAACAGTGTTGTATGGCCGCTCAGCAGGGACGCGTACAAAATTTGAGCTCAGATAATCGTGATGGGTTTGGATGAAAATGAGGTCCAGATTGTGTTAATTATCCTCTCCTAGCGTGTGATCAAATGTATCTCCATTTAGAGGCTCTGTTTGGCAACACCTGATGGGATTCTACCTAATTTATTTCCTTTTTATTTCTCTTCCCTTTTGATTTAAGATGCGGCTGGAGCCACATCACTCCGCATCCAGCAGAACTCATCACTCCAGTCACGATTACCGAATATAGATTCCATAATACTGCATGAGTCTCCTCTGAGTTCCATCCTATTCGTCATTGCGAGATCGCACCGTGACTGATGTATAATTTGTAAATGAATGCCCGGCCGTTGAATAGACATGGTAGCTAGGAGTCATCTGTTCAGCATGTGACTAAGCAGTAGAAGCAATTGGGAAATCAATGTGGCAGTTCACCTGAAATTAGCAATCATGAATACAAATGAAGGAGTGCTGCATTATTGATCTTTGAGGAGTTCAGATCTGGATTTTGAGGGCAATTAGATGAGCACATGGTTTTCGCAATATTACACATCTTGGGACAGATTTGATGAGATAGCAATAGCTAACTAAACTAAAATTAAACTAAACTAAATAGCTCCTGCTAACTTTTATGTTGAACTGAACATAAAAAAACGATTTGTATGAGATCACCAATGGTGAGATATTAAAAAGGAAAAGTTCTGTTTGGATTAGTGGATTTTTAGTTTTCCACATCCTTTTCTCTGCATCGCCAGGACTTCCTTGTTGCAAAACTCAGCAAACCGAGTGTGTAGGAGTGTGAAAAAGTATGACAGTGGGCGTGAGTCCCTCAGCCTTTGACATGATTACAATCAAATGGTGTAGGTGAGAACAACAGGCTCTCAGGATGATGAATGCCGTCACTTTTGTTTTTATTAATGTTCATTTATGGTTGTAGTTGTTATTTTTCCAGTTTGGAAGGTTTTAGTAAAGTTTAAGTTTTTAAACTTTGATTCATTTCAAATAAAAAACAAACTGTTGTTAATAGTGTTGCACATCTAAAGATTTACTGTTTTCCTTAAACATTTGTTGATTTTACTCTTGATTACTCTTACTTTTTTCATGATTGTAGTAATAAGGAATGATTGTAGTAATAAGGAATGAGTCACCTACACATGGCATCATCTTCTTTTTCCTTCCTCTTTTATATCTCTCACTGTGATGGTTTCAAATGACTAACAAAACCCGATGCTCTATCCGGTCTCCCAGTGGTGACTCCACACACCAACAACCCCGTCTGCTTGCTGCCTTTGGCTGCTGTGGTTATTTTGTTAGAGCCATAATAATTGTAAATGAATGATCAATAACCCAACAGGCCTCAGATTGGGGTTACTCCCCCTAAAGTCACTGGTGTATTTTCACTGTAATTCACTAGTTTTTTTCGGGGCTTCAATGTGGTAAATCAGATTCACACTCACTGTGTCATCGTGATATAAAATGAAAATTTATATTGACATTCCATTATTTCCTCTGTAAACCACCAGGACAGACATAAAAAGTACAGAATCTCAACCAGACATCAAATAAAACCATTGTGGGTTAGCTGTGTGTTTTGTGTCTTAGCTCAGGGCTGTTGTGCTAATCCAGAAGTGTTGGTAACTTGGTTTCCTGGCTGCTCAAGTGTAAGATCATATGCTCCGATTCATGGTGTGTCCCACCCATTCAAATGAACATTTTTCAACATGTGGATCTCAGTAGTTGTGCAATATTCTCACATTAGCTCATTATTCTCTGTATATTCCAGTGGGATAAACCTGGTGTATTTTCAAACTGGCAGCAGTGGGCAGTGATAATTATGGTTTATTGCTCTTTTCTATATTTCACAGAACCTGACCTGCCCTCGCTTTCTGCACAGTTATTGCAACCTTGGGGCTATTTAGAACACCATACAAGTTCATAAGACTAGATCTTATAAGATTCGGGTGTAGGTTTCCTCTGCAGCTGACACCAGGGACTGTTACTATTCTTAGCATTCATTTCATGTCCACCCAGAGTACACAAAGGTGATTTATTATGGTTTGTGGAGGATATGCTTTACATATTCACTTTCTTTTTGAAAAAAGTCAGGGTGTATTTACAGTGTTGTTTAAAATAAAGACTCTGCAGCAGATTTATGAGGAAGGAGTCTGAGCAAATAAAGCTTCTCATCTGCCTCTTTCTATGGCTCTTTGTTGTCTTTGTTCTCCACATCGCATCCATCAACCCTCAGTCATCATTAACTATAAAGAGAACACAGCTACTCTGTAAGTAATATATGCTTAAATAATAGATTATTCAGTTTTTCATCTCCACTGCTCAAGTCTGTAATTAAATATGGGTCTCAGTTCAGAAACATGTTTTGACTATCTATATCAGCACGAAACATATTAAATGCCATTCATACTTGTTAAAGTCCTATGTGTAGATGGTCGGAGGGCTGTTTTCTTTTTTGAAAACATTTGAGAGGCAGTAATGGAGACCTCTGACTGAGATCACTGCTGATGAGTTTACCTCTGGACACCTTGTCAGGACAGGCACGGCACCTCTGTGCAGCTGTGCAGACACAACATAAGTGCCTTTGTCATGTCTGACTGTGGTTATACGCTACATGGATATTGCATGTGTGTTTTTTTGTTGTTTTTTTTTTTTGTTTGTTTTTTTATGCCATGTAGTGTTTGTGATTCCCGCATCCATGGAGCTGGATGAGCACGTGAGCCTCTTTACGTTGGTGCTTTTAGAGTAGAGCTGAGGTGAGCAACAGCTTGCTGCAGTGTTGTCACCATGCCAGCATTAGCGTGCATTATTTATCCGCCTGCAGAACCGATCCAGAGAAAGGGATAACCATAGCAACCACAGACATGCACCGAACATCAGTCAGACTGATGAGAAGACTGGTGTTGCAAAAATTCACGTTTTGGCAGTCTGCTTGTATTTTAGCTTTAAATGAGTAAATGAGCCCTAAATGTTTTGTGTTTTGATTTTAAAGAATCACAGCGGTTGCTGTGAAGCGGGAAGCTGACTCCCTCTTCATTACAGCAAAACACAACTATTTGTCAGAAGTTGGCACTGTCACAAACAGGAACCTCATTACATTTTTTTTACTTTTCAGCCATCTACTGTCTTCCACCAACAAGAAAAGAACATGTGAACGTTCCATCTCTTGATCCTTTAAAGCATGTGCAACAACAAGTGACATATTGCCAAAGGTAGCAACCCCGAAACTAAACAGGAACATGTGTTCTGCTGAGGAGAAGGGATGGGCACAGGGTACTAAGGGAAGAACCAAGCACACCTCAGAGAGACGGGGGCCAAACTTGTTGAAGCTTTGTTTCCAAGGTCACCTTGTAAGGCATCACTTCCCATTTGATCTGTGCTAAACTGAGCTCCAACCTGTGTGTTTGCAGTGGGGAGTCTCCATCAGTCTGCAGATGATACAGTGGTGAGAATAAAGACCAACACACTGTTGCAGAACGTCTTAGAGGCACATTTATGACATGATTCACAACAGAGATCTGCAAACAATGTTGTTTCCCCACTCCCCTCCATGTTCACCTCTGGAATATTTCTTTTGTTCAGCCCTCAGCAGGCTGACATTTGGAAGGAGCAAGTTGTCAGTTCTCCAGTTAGGTGATGTTTGTCATTCTATAGGATCTGGCAGCTTTCTGGAGAGGAACATGAAGATATACGGGGGCTTTCTCTCATGTTGTCATGTCTGCTGACCCTATCATCTGTGTTTGTTCTTCACTAGGGCTCAGCTGTTCACAACACACAATAGTCATGTCAATGTGCACAGGGAAAGGCTTGAACGAGAAGTTCAGTCAATAATAGAGCTCTAGTTGCAACACATTTGCAGCCAGTAGGTGTATTTTAGCGCGATTCGATTTTGCGCTACTATCATGACCCTGAGCAGACGTGGACATTACAGAGTCCATAAAGGCCTCTCCACCTACCCCCAGCCCCCTGCCCCAGGGGTCTAGCCTGGTGCCCTTTTACAGGATACATTGATTCTTGATTTCCCTCCTCATTAGGGTCTTGTTGAACTGCTCTTTGTGTAGCCATTTACCTCAGACCCTCACCTTTCACCAATTAACCTTGCCTGAACTTGGCTTGTTGTGTCATTCGGATCGTCAAAGCCTTTCCACTCTCATAAGGTTACAGCTTATGCATTCAGTCCCACGCCCACACAGGAATGGGATCAGCTCATAAGCAGCATCATAAGTGCCATTTGTTGGTATAAGTATGAGAGCACACCTATGTATGCATGTATGCACAGGCTAGGTTAACTTATGGCTCATATCCCTGATAAAGTGTTGGCTGATTTATAGAGTCACACATTAGTGACTATGTTAAAAGGCACATTCAGTGCAGATGCAGTAAGTTGTAACGGGTGTGGCATTAGCATCTTTAGGGGAGGATCGGGCAATTTGTTTGGGTTCAATGCATTCGCACGCTCTTTAGAAAAGATGCACTGGAAGCATCTGCTCTGAAGGAATATTGCGTGGCAGGCAATGGTCAGGCTCTAAAATCTCAGCAAAGTGGTATTTCATTCCTGCAGCTGACAGGCTCGCTCTGTTTCTAAAAGGCATCATCAATAAATTATTACTGCACAATAAAAGAGGAATCAAGGTGTCTTGCTGCCTGTTTCTCATTACCAGTGAGCTATTTGTGGCTCAAACACATATAATAAATGTTTCCTTTCCTATAACTTAATGTAAAACCATTCGGTCTTGCTTCACTTACTTCACCTACAACCGTCACCTTCAACATTTTGCAGCTGTATCAGGGTCAGCAGTTTTTCAGATTGAAATAGTATTGTCAGCATGATATTGATGTCATTATCTGTTGATTAATGTTGTGCAAAGTGTGTTAGCTCATGAATTTCAGATCAACATGGAACTAACATATGATTGAGAAGGAAATTTTAGAAACATCGGTGCTATTTTTCCAGAAAAACTTTCTCTGAAGTCTTGCCAACTCTGAACCAGTCACGGAACAGTTTCTGTTAGGGAACAGGGCACATTGTTTTGGCTAGCATTTTTATACCGTGGCATTACGATGGTGCTAGCTGGCTTACAACCCAGTCATCGCCGTAAGACATGAGACCAAAAACTGGAACAGGTTGGTGATGATCGACAGCTTAGATATCTCCGAGTTTTGAGGCTCCATGCCAGAGATCAGTTTACAATCTACAGAGCATCGGAATAAAAGAACAAATAAATTAAAAAAAGGGAAGTAAATAAACTTTGAGTGATAACAGGAACACACACCAGAGCTATAGAAATCCAACAAAAGGCAGTCAGTGTCCTACATCGACAGCAGCGAGCCTTTGTACTTTGACTTGCAAAACAACTGCAGCGTGATTCTTTAAAGGGATTTTTTTTCTAGTTGTATAATGATGATGGAGAGCTCTGATTTGCACTATGAAAGTAATTCTCCTCTTATTGTTTGTCTTGGCAACTGAGACAAAACCCATTTTGGTCCCACGGTGCCCATTTCCCTGTGCATTTCCTTTAACTACAACACCATAGTGGTGTAATGAAGAATAATTTGCTGTCGTTGTGTCTTGCATAGGTTTCATTTCCACTGGGAAGGAAACGAAGAGGATCAGATTAGCTCCTTGTCTTCAGAAACACAAACTCTTCATTTCAGCAGTCGGATGTCTCTGATCAGAGCCACCTGAGAGGCTGTTTTAGTCTAAATGGGCTTTGATTTAAATCGTTGCCAGGAAGGTAGATGCAGCAGAGGGCCTTAGTTATCCTGACCCCCTTCTCTGAATGTTGTGTATAGCTAGTGTTGTGTTTTTGCTCTCCACTCGTGATCAGCCGAGTGATCACTGTAATTTAGTCTGGAAGAAGATACAGGCTGCAAAACAAAGATGTGCAAAGATTAAAGGGACACAAGCAGGCCCTCTCACTGTTTGCGTCCGAACAGAAGAGAAGTATCCATAAATTGTTGAATTTAATGATAGCTATTCTTCTAGGCTTGTGTTTGAAACCATCAAGCATCTGTAAGCATTTTGTTGGGGTATTTGTAGTGTTCACCACTAAAATTCATCAGTATGATTGAGATTCTGTCAGGCAGGAGCCGGCTGGCATCAACCACTGCTACAGTGGCTCCCATTTAGATCTTTTCGGAAGAAGCAGAATCTCACACAGCTCCTGAACAAATACGATGGCTTCAAATCACAGAAATAACTCACCTCTCTGGCTCATAACCAGTGGTTTTTGGCCTGTTCGTCAGTATTAAGGGGAAATCCTGGTCAGATCAGGACCCGCTGGAGCAGATGTCTGTGTGCTGTAACACTTTCACTGCACTCATTTGCCGTACATTTGGTGTCATGTTTGGAGAATGGACAGGGTTTGGAGATACAGAATGAGTAATAAAGGGATATCATCACAACAGACACCACAACAGAATAGAAGAAGTTTCCTCTGGTCTTAAACAATTGAAAAATGTTGTTTGGTTCCTAAGCAGTGGAAACCTTTGCTGGCTGTGTTGCTGTTTTAATTTTAATGCCCTTTAAATGGATCATAGAAAGAGAATAGGCCAGCAGAGGCCTTTTAGTACCATTGGTAAACTGTAATGAAATCATGTGCCCCCGTTTTAGCCAAACATCGATTCACCGCAACTCACACTGCTTCATTTGTCATGCGGTACCTTTCTGCAGGACATTTCTGATGAGGGGTTTTCGCTCTGGTCCATCTCCTCCATGCAGAGAGAATGACCAGCTAGGTTACTGTCAAATTTAATGTTGCATGAATTTGGGGATTTAAAGAAATGGATTCTCAGCCGGAGCAGGCCCCGACTGAAAAACCTTTACTGGTACAAAGTCCCCTTTCAGCCATCTGCAGGCAGACGTTCAGCTGAGACAAATTCACCGCAGAGAGCAGACTTTTGCCTTTTTTTGTTATATTCCTAAGTGATGTCTCCTCTAAGCGAGGGGTGGGGCATCTGTCTCAGGAGGGACAGCTTCATAAAACCTGAATTCACAAAGAGGAAACTTTTCTACATCTCCAACGTGCCCTGTCATTTCAATGCCTTGACTGATCTGCGCTTTTTCTGCTTCTTTATCCTGTTCCATCTCTCCCTGTGTCATCTAGAAATGACAGACACGCCAAGGAGCTGTCCCTCCTCTTTGTTTTCAACTCTGATGTTTTGCTATCAGTGTCTCCCTCAAACAGATCCTGGTCGTGCCAGTAAAATCTGACAAGCATTAGGCGCTACCTACTTTACATGAGGGAGACAGCCGTCTGCTGTACAGAATTGATTTCCGCAGAATATTTGCACTTTAAAGCCAGTGGTCGTCGTTCCTGCAATCTTCAAAGGCTTCTATCAGAAATTCTCTTTCACCAGTGGGACAGCGAGTGATGTCAAAAAGAAAGTCCATCGGTGCTGGTTCAGAGGTAGAGCCGTGCCTCCTCAGTTTTCAAGCATTTGATTTTAAAGTGATTAAAAATAGGCACATTAGCATAATATCCAAGCTTGGTCCACCCAAGTTTTTAGGAAGGGGAAGGCATAGGGGTTAAAGCAGTTTGAACAAGAAAGTTCCATTCTGGGCCCGGGGCCTTGCTTTGTCGACCTTCTTTTTTTTTTGCACACAGATAAGCTAACAGACAAGAGAATAGGACTCCAGATGATCATAATGTCCAGGCCTGTACCATGGCAATTTAATGTTAGCACATTTTAATGTAAAAAACCTTTAAATAACACAAATTAGCCAGTTTCTTCTTACTTTCTGACAGAGTCAGGTGGGTGGACAAGGTTATATGAGTCTTGAAATTGTGTCAAAATAATTTTGTCAAAAGTATTTTTCAGTCCCTTGGGATTTTGTTTTTCAGATATTATCAGGCATTTTTGCATGACCAGGTCACATGACAGAGTTGCATGATATTGTAAGAAAATGGCAGGACATGTGTAGACTTGGAAAAAAATAAATAAATAAATTCTATTTTAATATTCTATTTCCAGCAGCAACATAATGCACTGTATCCACATTTTGAAAATACGGCTTTTACGTTTTGTCTCTTTAAGACGCTAATGTCTTTACATCTGGAAATATGGACACGTTTCAGAAACACTTCCTGTCATGACCACTGAGGCAGGCAGTAAAGGCTTTTATTCTCACTCTACAAGCAGACATTATTTTAAAATATAATTGAACCAACATGCTTGTACACACCCAACATCGTTCTAAAATTATCCCAAACCCACTTCTGTTCATCCTTGCTGTGATTTCCAAGCAGCCCATGTATTTTAATCCTGCACATATGATTTTTATTCATCTTCATTGAAGGTTTGACAAGTGACTCTCAACAAGCGCGTAGATTTCCAACAAGTGAGAACAATCTACATACAACTGTGCCGTCACCAATGCTTGACTATTGATCTCAGTGTAATTACGTTCTCCTCCATTCTCTCTGAAGAGAGAAGACAACCAATTAGAGAGGACGTGACTGCTTGGAGCCGTGTACCTCCATGAAAACCGTCTTCCTCAGGATAATTAAAACCCACATGTCCTGAAGGAGCAAAATCAAAGTCCCTACTTTTACTTTCACTTTTTTATCCTGAAGTCCTGGAGGAAGCTGGGAAATATCTGAGTATATTTGTTGATAACTGACCATTTTAGCAGGCCCACAATTGTTTTCCCTACTGCTGTCGCACTGGAATTGTCCCCTCGAGTAGTTTCCCTTCACTCAACAGTTGTACCTGATAGGACTATAGAGGTTAGAGATGAAACAGATGAATTTTGTGTCTAGTCTGACCATTAGGACCAGATGCGGTATCACACGTCCCAGCGTGAGTGTCCAAACTTGCCTGTGGTGTCTATAATTAGGTCAGTAAAGGTGGCTGATCAGCCAGGTAATGCCGTAAAGGTGAGCCGCACAGCAGTAACAGAGCAAGCTGGGCCAGCTCGTGCTAATCAGATTTGTGCGACAGCATCGCAAAGCAAATATCAATTTGCATGATGATCTTTCAGATATTTACTGCTGCAAAGATATAAAGTCATTCAAATGATCTCATCCTTATTCTAATGCATTTTTTTTAATTGACAGAAGAAAATAAACCACAACATTTGAATATGATGCTAATAATAAGGTGGGCTGTGTGTAAAATCTTTGCATCACCTGTTTAATGCTGTGGAGCGCACTTGACTTTCTAATTGTACATCAGGCAGCACGGGGGGATGTGTGGAGGCTCACAAAGCCTTATTGCTTTCACTTTCTACATCAGTACCCTCAGATGTGTTCTGCTGGAAGGTCTATGAAGCTTTTGCCAGGAAATAAATTGTTACAGACCAGAGAGTTTGTGCATGCATGCGCACTCTGTTGCATTCTCTTCATTTCTTTCTATATTTTTTTATAATCCCCAAATCCAAGGTTGAGCAAGCCCATGCTGATATTTTTATACAGTGATTCATTCCTCATAAGGAAGGATTTTAACCAGTCTTTGCCTGTGAATAAATGCTACCTCCAGTTTCAAGGAAAATATATCAAAATATCCAGTCAAGTTGAGTTGCTGTGGTTTCACTTGTAGGAGCTGCTATGCTGCATCTTCTACCATTTTTACAAAAATTTCACATATTTCTGTTATCAAAATCAGAATAAGCATAGCATGTGCCTCTAAGGGGAAACTCATTTCACCCAAATCATTATTTTTCCTCAAGGGTGAGCTTATGAGATAGTTTGTCACAGTGAGACCTTAATGTTCTCCATTACATTATCACCTCTGCTAGGTGTTAATGCTTGTGTTTACTGGCAATTGCTGGCTAACATTGAGAGACTGTATGATATACAGGACAATATGGGCCATATATCAGCATGTTGCTGTTGCAAAGAGCACATTAGCATTCTGGCTTCTGTCCAATTTAACGCTGCGTGTGTGTATGGCCCCAGAGAGCAACAGATAGCTGTGTAATAGTGAGCGAAGCATTTATATTTATTTGCAAAAATTGAAAGGCTATGTTTGGGATGTGTAGTAATGTTTGGAATGAATTGAAGGCTGAAATCCAGTCGGACAAGAAAAAGCAGACTGGTTGGAAGATGGCTGTGATGACAGTTTGACAGCCTTTTGGACCCATTTGTTGTTTGCTGAAGATGTCTGTGTCTGTGTCTGTGTCATTGCTTAGTGTCCTGCCCACACACATGTGCTTAAGGAAGATAAACATAACTGACCTGATGTGGCAGACATGAATAAATATGTCACATCGGTCATTAAAGATGCATTTTGTATGCTTTTCCTAGTGAATATAGGAAATTTCTGGTGGGCAGGCAGTGGCCTTTTCTTCAGATTAGCCTGTCAAAACACACATCCAATTAAAAGATTCAGAAGGCCTGCGCCGCAGGGTTTAGTATCATTCTGGTGTGTGTGCGCACGTGTCTATGTGTGAGAGTAAAGGGTCTGTTTTATCTCAATCACTGCGCACGTGTTTCTCTCTGCCATGCCAAATCACAGTGAATGATAACAACGCCAACCATGTCATTTCATTGTTTGTCCCTCTGTTGTTTGTTTATGTGTTCACTTCTGCATCCAGCTGTCTATTTTGGTCCGCATGCTGGTGTGTGTGTGTGTGTGTGTGTGTGTGTGAAAAAGTTTAGTTGTGAGAATTTGTGTGTTTAGACGCACAGCCTTGTGCGTATGTGTGTTCATGTGTTTGTTAAATGCATAAATAGGGCACGTTGCCAGTGGGCCACTGCGGTGGAAGTGGCCATGGCCGTAGTCGTTTCCCTGAGCTCCTTCTCTGTCACTGGTAATTAGAATGATGATGTGAGTGTGTGTTTGCCCCTATCATGCACGGCTCCGTGTGATTGTCTTATGCTGCGTCTTATCATCTCCTTCACCCTTCCCTCATTCTCTGCACTTCCTCCCTTCTTTCAGTCATAATGAAGCAGTAAAAAAGATAAATAAACAAACAATAGCTCTGGGAGATTTGTCTGCTCTGAGAGAGGAAAAGGGATGATGTGGCATCACACCCCTGCTCTGAATTGAAAAAAAAATCTCCGACTAATATAGATTAGAATATAGATAATCATGACTGAAAATATTTTGGCAGAGATTAGCTTCCATGTTCCTTTCTTCACACTCTTGACTGTCCAACTGATCTTTTTCCTGTTTTCTAAGCATTGCTTCGAGCAGAGGTTTGCTGTCTTTGCAGCTGTCTCTGTATAATATTGTGAGGATGTGGTACGTTGGTACTTACACAAGAATGGATGATGGCGGTCACACTGCCCAGCCAAAGCGACCTATATCTGATTTATTTTTTTCCACGGTTGAGCTGTCTCACATCAACTGTGTGGACGTGCAAATCCACTCATTGGTTCCGGCGTAGAGACGGGACTTATGTCTACGCTGCAAATATATGGGACGTGTGACCACCCGTCATGTCTAAATACATCAGATCAGGTGGAGTTTTCACTTTATTTCATTTGGTCTCGCTGGAAATCAACTCCCAGCCAGAGAAGAGGAAGGGAGAGAATCAGACGTTTAATTAATGTGTAAAAACTGAATAACTTACTAATTTAATGACAGACTTAATCATTGTGATTTGCTGGGTTTGTTTTCTTCTTCCTTTATCACTTTAGTTAAATTATCCTGTTTCTTAAAACATTCAGTTCACTATGAATGAATCCATACTATTTAACCTTCTCCGAATCACATTACGCCTCTTCTGTTTTTAAATTATTGGGCCTTTGAGCCAAAGGCAATAAATCAGAGAATGCTGACACATTTTTGCTTTCATCTTTTATTTGAAGTTGAGAATTTACTTTATTGACATTATTGATGGGCGGCTCAGCCATCAATACATCAGCTATTAAATATAATCACCTTCTCTGAAGTTTGAGTGGAGCAGCTGGAGTCTTTTTAAATACATCAAGAGAATTCCCTTCGTAGGGTTTCTGCCTTTGTATTTTAAACACACGGGATTTGTTTTCTGTAAAAGCTTGTGCCCATGGCTGAGACCCAGTATCGGATTCCCCTACACGGTTGCGTGCAGCCATGTGACAAAAAGTGTTCTTCAACCTCACTGCTGCAAACACGGAGCTGTAACTGTATTGTGCCTGATGTGTAAAGTTAATTTCCACTTGGCAGCGTGTAGAATGAGGTGAACTTCAACACTTTCCTCATTGCTCAGTTTGCCAAACGTATGTCAGTGTGCTAACACATCTGTCTGCTAATAGCAACTCTGTAGACTGGCTTTCAAGTTCCATTGGGGTCCGTCTTTAATTCAGCATTGCCAGGATAAATGTGTGAAAGGCGTCATTCGATCCGTTTTGTCTAGAAGCCAGCTCACTTTTACAGTCCAAATCACATCTATTTGGCCCTGAATCCTTTTGTTTTCTCATTCCAGTGCTAATTGAACACATACTCTCCCCCACTGCTAACAAGATAAAAAGGGACGGTTGACATTTTTGACATCTCTCGTCGGGGTGCTGCTGGGGCTCTCGAACAGGCAAAACTTTGGAACTTGAAGTTTCTGTCAGGCACATTACTCCGATGGATAAGAACGATACAGGGTAATGTTCTGCAATAAAACCCTTTAGCATCGCCCATCCTTTTCAGTTGCCACCTCTTTTGTTATTTCAGATCTATTATGTTCCACTTAAGATCACATTCCACACCAGTTTTCATACTCAAAAAGTGAGGGTTTTTTTAAGCCATAAATGACGTTTGGGTCTGACATTATATTCAGGGCTCAGACAAATGCTTCAACGCAAGAGAAGTGAAGTGCACTGAAATGTGACAGTACCCTGGTGTGTTGTATAATATGCCCAGAGAGGATATTCAGCCTTTTCTCCCCCTCCACCACCAACAGCAGCTCAGGCCTTTTTATTTGGCACACCACACTAGTGCAATGTGCTCACAGC
This sequence comes from Pao palembangensis, assembly GCA_015343265.1. Lineage (NCBI taxonomy): Eukaryota > Metazoa > Chordata > Actinopteri > Tetraodontiformes > Tetraodontidae > Pao > Pao palembangensis. The sequence continues at coordinate 5,040,220 of CM027085.1, read as the reverse complement.
TTGTTTGCATTAATTTTTACACAAAAAAAAAACAGCATTTATGTTGTTTTTCTTTTTCTTTATTTTTTTTTTGTTAACAGGATCCTGACGTCAAGGAAAGAAACATCCAAGTGTGTTATTATAAATGAGCATCAATGCCCGAGAGTTTGTATAGATAAGATTCTTTGTAAGGGTTAACAAACCCTTCAGACACACTTTCAATGCAGATTAAGGAAAGAAATGCAATGTTCTTCGAGGCCATGTGATTAAATCTGACTTGTCCATGTCTGGATCTGTCTGCCCTTGAACTTGTGTGGAGTCCATTCGGCTCCAAGTGTGTAGGGCTAGAAAAGACATCAAGCTAGGGAACTTAATTGGTCCATGGAGGGCTTTGCTGAGACTGGAGGGAGAGACAGTGCATTCGACAGAGTGGAAGTGAGTCTGTGCTGAGAACGGCAGAAAGAAAAAGTCTGGGAAGGGAGCAGTCGAAGGAAAAATAAGGCATGTGAGGTTGAAAGAAGCTGGAGAAGGATGACAGACAGGTGGAGGAAGTGAGAAAGAGCTTGTCAGAGCACTTGTGAAAAGACTGAGAGGGGTTACGGAAAATAAGAGTTGCCAAAGATTGAGAGATCGGGTTGAAATGAAAGCAGCTGTAAAGGGAAAGGAGGGGGGAATGAAAATTGATTGAATGGGGACACGAGAGGAGAAACAAAAGAGAAAAGATGAGCGATGGTAATCGAGAGGAGGCGTGTAAGGCATTGGCTGATGAGAACAGAGCAAGGGGAAGCGAGAAAAAAAGACTTTCATGTCTCCTTTGCCATGATTTCAGAATGAATTATAGCTGTTTTGGCAGAGATCGGGGGAAATATAATCTTGATTCTCTTCCTGCATTCGGAATTTCACTCCTCTGTGATTGCTTAGACTCACGCGGATAACCACAGAAAAGGGCAATGTTGAAACCTCTCGTCTAGTTTGTCTTAATTTTTAAACATGCAGCTTTCATGAGCATGTGCAGCTGAAAGGCCTGCAGCGGCTTTTCGAGGATTACGCCACTTTGACACGTTCGAAAGATTGCGCTTCCAGGCTAAACAATGCAAACCATCCACCTTGTCACCTTTCAGTTGTGTGACAGCTTTTCTCCAAGGTCATGAATTGCATTCATGAAGAAAATCATGCATAAAGTTCACACATCACCTTTTTATATAACACATCTGTGTGTGGGATGCGTGAAGTCAAAGCTACTCCAGCAACGTGGGCGTGAATCTCCTTGATCATTGAAGGACTTCAAGCTTGAGGTTTTGCTGAGATGTGCACTTATTTCAGTCACTTTAAATCCAGCTGCCCTTGACTATTGCTTCTGTCAACCTGGAGGTGAAGAAAATGATGACACCCACCTACCGATTCCAGCATTGACCAGCTCCACTTCTGCAGAGACTGAGAGTTCAGATTTTACCCTCAGGCTCAAAGCTGAAACTTCTCCTTAGCAATGAACAGTACAGAAAATTATTCAACACCAGATATATTTCACCTTTTTATTGCATATAAATTAATCACTACAAATACAATTTTATGTCCAAGTAAAAACACCTTTCTACAGTAATGGAGGTTAAATAAAGAATATATCACTTAAAGCAACTGCATTAATATTCATCAGACGTCCGCCCAGTTGGTTCTGGTACTCTCAAGACCTAAATTATGGTGCAGTCGGTGTGTCTCTAGTGGAACATTCAGCCACTCACCCAGAAAAATTATAGAAAAAAGACAAAAGATGAGGTTGAGAAATTTGCAAATGAGAGTCTGACCAAGAAGTAGACCACAAATGCACCAAAGACGAGTCTTCCAGGAGAGACCATGCATGCAAACAAATAGCATTGCTCACATCTTGTTTGGTAGAAAGAATCTATGCTGCAGAGTTCCTGCTAAAGCCCTGCAGCAGACACTAACATCAACTGGAAGGAGGGTTGTTGGGTTGTTAAGACCAAAATGGAGCTTTAGGACAGACTAGATGCTAAGATTTAGGTCCCTCTGATTCCATCAGCTGAGCAAGAACTTGGTAGATTTATATCCATCAAGTGTCGTGAAGCAAGTAGCAAAAGCTTGACACAAATGGTTTGAGTGACAGCACGTGAGGAGAACACTGTGTCCAGATCTGCAAGTCTGACTGACATCTGTCATTTTATCAGGGACAGCAGTGAGTCTCGTTGTTTCCCAGATATTTACTTGGAAACAGTTTAGTCTCTGCACTGTAATATACATCTGCTGCAAACACTTTAGATCAATACGAACCAGTTAATTGTGAGACACCTGTTGCTTAGAAAGCAAGGAAATCCAGATGGAGGCAATGCGTCAGCTCTGAGTCACACATGATTGATTAAAAAAAATGAGCCTTTTTGCACCTAAGCTGTGAAAAGACCATTGTGGCAGGAAGCTTCTGCAGCCATCAAAGAATAAGCTGCTTCTGAAATGCGTCAGGACAGCTAAGCTTGACACTTGCTATCAAGGGTTGTTGCATTTTAACCAATGTGCTGCAACCGAGGTCTGCAGCGGACTAATGCTTAAAACTGACACAAAAGCTAGGAGGCAGTTGCTATGAGTACATATTCAAAAAATATGCATATTGCATGAAAAAATGGTTTTATGGCAAGGCCAGAAAACCACACAACCATACAACTCAGCTGACACAAATCCTTCCGTCACCACTTCTTGTGCTTCGAGTGCTTGAATCAGACAGACATTGTTTGCATTTGTGCTTTTTCTATTTACTGTTTTAATGAGACAGTTGCCTGCATCATTAGGAAAAATAGACATTTAGCATATTTAAGCTAACTTCCTACTTCATCAATAACTGTAGAACCAGCCATCAAACAATTTCTGTTAACAAGGAAATTTTAATATACGACACCACTGTGCTCTGTGTCACTGGCTGTTCCTAATAATAATTAATAAGTACTCTTAACTTTACCCTATAACTCGTACAAAAACAAATAATATTTATTTATAAACACATCTGTATGTTGGTACCAATATAAAGCTTTTGCTTTTAAGAAATGTGCTCTGTGTATTTATAGCTGTAGCAGGAGACACACACTGCTTGACAACAACGAACAAGACCAAAAGGAAGAGAGAAACATTTTTGCTTTGAGGCAGAACAGATACAGCATGACACGAGTACTGTGCGAACACACATCATGTACATGCAGTCAGTCAGAGAGCCAGCCAACAAGCTAGCGAGCTAACAAAGCAGAGGAAAGTGTGGGTTGTCATCCCTGTTTCTGGAGCTCCACAACCATAAATTAAACCCCTGGGAGAGGGAGAGAGACAGGACGGGGAGGGATGAGGGAGGAAGAGAGAAGGCTGGTGAGAGGGGAAGCAGCAGAGTGAGAGAGAGGAGACAGGAAGAGGGGAGAATGACATGAAGCGTACACCCAGCAGAGACCCCAAAGACTGAAGAGGAGTAGGAGTGGGAAGCAGCGCCCTCCCCTTCCTTCTCTCCCACCCCTTCCTGTCATACCTCCCCGCCAACTGTGCACTGCCGAAGGCTTTTCTGGGGTGATATTCTGATTTGAGATGCATAACACGAGCAACTGTGGATATTGTGTAGATCATATGGGCTGAGACGGATCATTTGTAAGTCCTTTGAATCGAGCAAGTTTTTTGGAGTGTGGAGCAGCTGTGGAGTCAAGTCAAAGAAGAAAAATTCCATTCCCCCTTGTTTTTTTTATTCGCCCCTCAAATGCCAAGGTGTTAAGTAGAATTTATCGATCCCCAAGGCAGTGTCATATCCTGCATGTAAGGGTTCAAAGTCAGCTGTCTGTTAAAGTGCAAAAATGGAGATGTTAATTGCCCACACAGACACAAAGTTCTTACCTGAGCAAAAGGTCGCCTCGCGCAGGGAGCATCTTTGTATTGTTAGAGAAGATGCAGTCATCCATCATTCAGCCATCAAGGGAGAGACAGTGACACGTTATAGATTGGCTCTCACACCCTCATTTTTTCTCTACCAAGGGCATGTGACAAGAGACGTTCTCCACTGTAATCGACACTCAACCTGCTGTCTGTCTGGGGGAATATTGTGGAGCACAAAAGTGACTCAGCCCTGAAGTGCTGCCCTTCAAAGATTTCCAATTGCCTCTCCAGGAGCTTCCATGTAAGGCTCCTCTGTATATCTGTTTGGGATTAAAGTGTCCACCAGCCAGTCTTAATAGACAGTAGTGTACTGAAAGGGCATTATATTGAGGTTTTTGTTTTTTTTTGTTTTTTTTTTTTTTAATGGAATCAGTTTGTATTTACAGTTTATCTAACCACAGACCTGAACAATCTGAACTTTACTTTAATCACATCTCCCAGATGGTGGCTGGCAGATGGTCCTCTGTGATATTGCCTTCAGTTCTTAGCTCATTCTTCTTATCTTAAGTTTGAGACTAAATATAAACAAACTGTTTGGGGTGAGCAATTTGAAAGTTAAGTCTACATGGGTCTTCTTTAAAACCCTGCATTCTTTAGCTGTGCACGCATTCCTGCCCTTCCCTGTGCAACTTTGACACGTCCCATCAATAAAGGCAATCAGATCTCTCCCCCTCAGGCATCTTCCTGTCTCCGTCTAATGCAGAACTGCCAGGCCCAGTTCCCAAAGGCCTCCCTCTGTTGCTCCTGCTTGTTAAACATGATCGTTGGTTGGATCGACTTAGCAGAGCGCTAACCACAAGCCTCTGTCATCTCTGAAATAGAAGAGACAAACACGGGAAAAGACCTCCCACAAATCATCTTCGTATTGAAATGACTAACTGTTAAATGGAGGATGAAAGAAACCGTGGTTTTTAATCAACCTTCTTCTTTCTATGGTAAAGCAGATCTGTCTCCACCCAGCTGTACTACTGTGCTAACCCATTCAATGAGCTCTTCCATAACGTGAGTGCCAAACATTAAAAGCTGGCATTCTGTGCTCTTTGTGGTTTTCCTTCCCACTGCTGGCTCCTGACATACTGAGTCACAGAGTGTGTGTGTGTGGTGTGTCATCCTATAGTAGAGTTGCTTCACCATGAGGCTGTTCTGTAATCTTTTTGGAGTGCTTCCCAAACCCTGAATGACTCACGGCGGAGAGAGCAAAGCTGGTGTTTTCATCTAATCACGGCATGGACGGAGAAAACAATCAACATCAAGCGAGGGCAGTTAGAAAAGCGCTGTGTGTCACAGATTTTTCCTGCAACAATAGCAGTGAACTCATGTGTTGAGAAGAGTAGAATGTAAACAGTTTGCCTTTGGAAGACAACATTAACATGCATCCGCTCTGCTCCTATTTTGTTTGCAGCTGCAGCCCAGATTCATGTTGCGATGCAGTCTGTTTCTCTGCAGCACTGCCACACGGCCAAACTCTGACTAATTTTGACCCGCCAGTCATGTAATGTCAGTGTCCGTAAAAGCAGAGCAAGATAAAACCTCCTAATCTGCTTGTCGGCTGCAGCGCTCTTGCTCCAAATGTGCAGGCATGTGGGTGTCGGCCCGTGTGTGTTTTAGGAGCGTGCGCTTGCACATCGCATTTATAGATGAAGCGACAGCTCTGGCGTTCTTTGTATGAGAGCGGAATGGAGCGCCAGGGGCATCTGTTGACCCAGCTGGCATTTGCTGAGTGCTTGTAGTACGCCAGGTTAAGGACAACATTTATCCTGCATTGCATTTATGTTCACATCTGTGTAAGGGAGAAAGGGAGAGCCTGTGACTGAGAGGTGTGGGGGTTTTTTTCTGTTGTTTCTTTTTCTTATGTGGCTGTGTGTGTGTGTGTATGTGTGTGTGTCTTTTTTTTTCCTAGCGGGGAAAAGGTCAAGGTCAACAGTTCTCTTCAGAAGAGAATTTTAAAAAGAAAAAAGTATTGCTGAAATGGAATTTGCAACTGCATGAAGAACATATTATTATGAAACAGTGGAGCTTAGAGTAATATTTTCTGAGAGGGAGGGAAAAAAGCCCAGGTGCTTGGCATGTAGATTGCCACAACAAACCTTTATTTCCTTAGCTCCTGTGCTTCAGCGCAATATTACACCGTCATAGCCCGAGGTTCTGAGCAACAACTCAGCATTGTCTCTGAACTGAATATAAGGGACACAGCAAGATGGGAGGAATGTGCTTTCGTTTTGGGGTAGAAAAAAAAATATTAGCCTCCAGGCAATAAGAAGATGGGAGAGCAGAACTTTTCTTGGAAAGTGGTGGCGGCAGCAAGATGCTGTTCTGTTCATTTTCACAAGGAGAAAAATATTCAGCTCTACTTGCAACCAAGAGGAATGGACGCACACAAGGACAGTTTATCTGTCACAGCAAACCCCGGGCCTGCAGTTTCCTCTTCAATCTTTCTTGTCGGGGTGTTGATGTCTTTGCTACGGTTCTACCCGGCAAGTAGTTGGGAAGTCAAATCACCCCCCTTCCTCTGCTCCCAGAACCACCAGCATCATCTCCATCGATTCACCAGTCATCAAAGTGTGATAGATGAGTGAGGAAAAAAAAATAATCCAAACACATCCATCTGTGGGCTTCAGAGCAATGTGATGCGGGAGACTGTAACCCTCATGAACCCTTTAAATTGTCTTTTGAGGCAAAGCCTGAAAGTCTTCATTCAGACAGCAGCCGTGGACAGGTGTAGCATTAGTTAGCGCATACAGTCTATTTCACAGCATATAAACCTTTAGTGTTGTGATGCTCTTCTGTTGCGCATCTGCAAGTTATTCCCATGGAGCACCTGCACAGATAAAAGTGGAATTAAAAGTGGAAGGTGTATGTTCACATGTTGACATCCATCAACTGTGATAACTGTGTCTGAAAACTGGTGAACCCTGTCTAACCATCACCCGTCATCTACAGTGCATAAAAGGTGAACTGATGGGCAGACGTAAAACAGTACTGCACTAACTTGGACTTCTCATTAATTGGAGAACCAAGTCATGACTCACTGGTAAGAGAAGTTGTTGAAGATGGACAGATGGGGGCAGGGGTGTTGAAACCCAGGATTCAAAGGTCGTTCTATCCAGCCGGGTTTTCTGTACTCCCAGGCAGAAATCAGCTATCACCAGTTGCCGTAGGTCAGAACATCCAGTTGGATTGTGGCCCTCGAGGCAGGGATTTGAAACCTCTGACAAAGGAAAGCCTTTGGATTGGATTGCGGAAGGCATGGGAGAACATTACTGTAGTAGAGGTTTCTGTGGCCCTGCCCTCAGTGCTGTTTTGAAGGGTGGTTTATGTCACATCCACGTCACTGTCTGGGTTTTAATGTTGCAGCTGTGTTGCTGAGCACTTCAAGCATGAAAATCGCATTGAAGCTCAGGGGTCACCTTAAAACAAGCTCATAAAATTATTCTTTCTAGTATTGGTAACGTCAAGGTTAGTCCCAAACCCCTCATTACGCTCCCTTAAAAACGGACGACTCATTTAAAGTCTCCTTGAAATGAGACACCAGTTTGGTGGCAATACATCTGGCTGTTTCTTTGTAGCCTAACTGTGCTTGTTTGCAGTTCATGATGTGTTGAATCGATTTAGACAGAACATTTCTGTGCACTTTTATGAGGCTAACCATTTGGAAATCATTTTAACGGGTTGGAACTGGGTCGTGTTGCTGTTTTGGTGCTTCTGAAGCCTCTAGACAGACTGTATGCTGAATCCCTCTACACAAAAAAGTCAACATAAAATTGTCGAGCTCATTTACGCTCAAGATATCTTATCTGTCATATCATGTTTGAGTCCTCGTGGGCAACAGAGTCTAATCTGTATATCTCCCACTGTGTCACTGAGATTATTTTGAATTTGCTCAGACAGAAAACATGTAACTCCCGAGAGCGGTATGTAAACCCGCTTGGTTTCAACCGTTTTTCAGATTAAACAAACAAGTATAAAATATACTTGCGTAGTTTTTATATGGGCTTGTTATAATACAAAGAATAGAAACATTTCATTTCCCCTAACTGGTTATGTGCCCCAGATTGGGCTTCTGAATAGTCAATTTAAAGACAGTATTTGCTCATAAATGAGAAATCCCTGTTTTCTCAATCAGAGTTTGTAGCACAATTATGTTTTTTTAATAGCGGAACCCAAATGATCCACATTTGCGGCACACTTTGAACAGGCGCTTAGCCCTCAGAGACCAGCGTTACTGAAAAAACACATCTCTCCAAACAGAAAAATAAAATGTTTTCTTTTTTCTTCTCACAATTACCACTATTTTATAAGAACTGTTTGGAAACATGACAAGAACTGATAGTGCTGTAAAGCAACCAGCTGTTTCCAGCTGTGGTGTGAAAAAAAGTATTCCCATCCCACATTTTTGTACTGCCTCCTTTCTATGATTTGACCATGGATGCCCCCTCTATCTCACAGTCACCGGCTGAATCAATGGTAACGTGCAGTACTAGCACTGAGAAAGCTGCTTTTAGAAGTTAGAAGATTACAGAGAGGAAACAAATGCCCCCTGAAAAAGCCTTTCTGGGGCTGCAGGCTTTTCTTTTTGAGTTTGAGTATCAGCTTCCACTTTACAGTTTGCCACTAAAACAAGTGCCTGATGATGTGTCAGGACACACATCTACAAACTAGGACTTAACCCAGCGCATCAGTGAACCTTTCAGCTGCAACTTAATGGAACGTTCCTGCAAGGGAGCCATGGATAGTCAATTTCCTCGTGTGTAAAAGGTAGCTTGAAAAGACTTAGTGGAAATTCAATCGTCCCTTGGCTGAAATGTTAGCTCCAGTTTGCGGACCGAGGAAGAATCTAGTCTTGCTGGAGTCTAAAATGGAGTGAGATGGTGTCCAAGAGCCTTTCTCCCAGCAAGAAAAACCCTCATGCTTCTTGCCTTTTGACTGCAGCTGATTAGGTAATGCTTTAAAATGCCAAAAAGGAAGGGGCACCCGCGTGGCCGCTAAATGAAATCAATGAGCCGATCAATAAGCGGAGGCTGCAAGAAGAGGATTACTTAGAGCTGGAGGAAACCCTCAAAAGGCCGTTCACTCATCTTGATTAAAGTCCCCAGTTGGTGGCTTCGACGCGGGCCAGCACGCGCCGTGGTTTGACACCAGATCTGGGTCAAACATTAGTTAAATTCCTTTTAATAAGCCGGAATGTTTGCTCTGCAGTCTGTACCAAGGATGAGTCGAGTTTGAAGTGATTTATCTGTCCATCTCCAAACCTCTGATGGACACTGCAGGCTGCGTGCGCTCACCGGCGGTATATTTATTATTAGCCACCTCACTGCAAACACTCAGATGCACTGAAATAGCCATCTGGTGTACTCGCGTAAAGAAGGAGAAATATTTTAATTTAAACTGTCCTGACACCTTTCTTCTGACGGGTGTGGTATGCAGTTTGCCTTGATCTTTAATTGAATTACTATTTGGTCTTCTTTGTCCCCAATCTATTCCACTTTTATACACTGCACACTGCTATTAATGAACTTATCAGCATTATTAAGGACATCCTAATTAAATATAGAGGCACTACTTCTGACAGCTTTTATGCTTGTTGCAGCGCACTAACCCGACTCTTTTATGCAACCCGACTCTGGCTGCGGTAGTGGCACACAAGATTAGTCGCCCTGAAAATAACGCTAAGTGATTGAACTGAAATTGAACAAGACTACGGGCCAATTCCCAACCAGCTCAGGCATACTTTTAGCCTGTAATATCACTTTGTAGAACTAATTGTTGGCGATATGTTTATGTTGACAAGTGTTTTAGTAAACACAGTGATTGCAGCAGTTATTGCCTGCTTGACAAGCATGCTTTGTTCTCTCCCATGTAGAACACTTGAACTTACTTACTTAACTAATGTTTAGAACAAAACTACATTTTGCAGTGGATGGGGTTAGTAATATCTGGAAGCAACTCCCAGAAATTCCCAGAGATGATGCCAAACAATCACTGCTGTTGAAACCAGCAGTCAGAGTCTACAGCAGCTACAGACTTTGGAAAGTCCAGCACTGCTGGCACAGCCTCATTGCAACACAGGGGACATTCATCAAACGCTAACATCAAAGGCTAATGCCCAAGCTAAGAATCGTCAGGGATTTATTTTTTATTTTTTTTTTTTTAAACATACCCTCAAAACAAAAAGGAAGAAAATGAATATGACCACTGGGAGTCAGATTAAAGCTGTATGCGCTGGTGCACAAATTAAAGGTAATGATTGATTTTTCAGGATTTTAATGGACCAGTTTTTCAGAAAAATTGTGCACTACGCTAAAAAAAATAGACTTGGGTAACGTTAGCAGCATTTTTATCCCAACTGATAACTAACCAGAAAGACGCTTCCACCTGATCCTCCTGAAGCCATCTTCTTCCCCAAAGGAAGAAGCGGACCCAACATCAGCCACGGCAGTTTGGATGAGGTGAGGAGCCGCTGTTTCCCCAGCTGAAAATGTTACATCTGCTGCCAGCTCCTCAGGGGAGTCGATATCACATGAGCGACAGCCATGTTTTAATGCTGGGCGCACAGCACGCCGCAGAGACTTCCCCCCTCACCGACAGCTATTACCCATCGCATTAATGAAAGGTTCCTACTGTTAAACACTGAGTCACATAGGACTGCAGCGCAGGGACACCTGATGGCAAACTCTCTCTAATGGATTCCTACCAAAGAGGCCATATAACAGAAAACAGCAGCATGATGTTCTCTCTTCATTCACAGTAATGATTTTCTCTGTATACACAGAGTTGCAGCAGGATATATTTGATATTCAGCCATCTTTGATTGGTTTTGGTGCGCATACTCTAGTCAGGGAGTCATCCTCACCAAAGCTTATCAAACAATATATAAGATATATGAAAAATGAAAGAACTTGCACTTCACAGAACATGCATTTCATCTGATGCCAACAGTCAAATCAAATAAGTGAATTTGTTTTTTTTGTTTTTTTTTTTTTTTTTTACTCAACCTCAACACTTTATTTAACAAAATAGAAGCAGGTCAAATACCGCAAAGCATATAAATGTAACTTTGAAACACAGCATTTGAAAGATATGACAAACTATCAGTGGACTGTGGCACAGTAATAACCCCACAGAAGAGACAGAAAGTTACCCCATTCTTTCTCCCCCACCCCCACAACACCATGAGGTTTTGAGACAAGACAGGGTGGGGTGGGGTGGGGGGGATTGACCGGTTGGCAGGGACAAAGTGACTAGATGAAGATGCAGGTCGGTGATGATGACGGGTTTGTTGCTAATCGGCTGAGATGTTAGTCCCCACACTGAGTTTAGGGTCAGCGAGTTGGGGTACGCACACACATGCAAGAGGTCACATTAAGAACTCTCTCACTTGCCCTCCTGCATACACACACACACACACACACACACTCACACTCGGGTGGGAGCGCAAGCCTGCATGCATGCAAGCCCGCAAGCACATAGTAGTATGGGGGTAAGGCTGACAGAGAACACGCAGAAATGATTCAGCACCATGGACAGGAATAATGTGGAATGCTGGGCGAGACACTAGAAGCCTGGTGGGGTGGGGGGTGGGGGGTGGGGGGGGGGGGGGGGCGGGGTGGTTGGGGGGGGGGAGCCTATCTTACATGGCGTCTGCTTAGCCAAATTCTGCTGAAATCTCTCTTTATAGGCATCAGCGTAATTCAGATTGGCAACATCAATGGAGACATCACTAGACAACATAACAATAAATTAAAACAACTATTGAAAAAAAATGAAATTAAATTGCACATTCCTTTCATCTGTTTCAGATTCAATGCCGCAGAGAAACTACAGATCGGAGATCATTTTGAAAGCATACAGCCTCAGATTTCAGCTCAGGCGCAGCAGCAGCACACCTGACAGATCAGCTCTGTCCCCACAAAAAATATTAATGATCGTATTGTGAGCCACACAAACACCCTTCAAAAGCTTCATCTCCACCTGGTAACAAAAAAATAAATAAATAAAAGCTAAAAATGTTGAATCAAAGGCATCTTATCAAATTACCTCCACATCTGTGTGACTGCCCTCACCCTTTTCCATCCTCGCCCACTGACATCACATCCACATGCGCACATTACTACTCTGCACAGACATGTCATCTCACCCCCAGGACCATTTCAAGCACATATTGTAGTAGAGTGCCTCTCATATTTGGACAGGAGTTGATGGCTTTACAAAAGCTCACAGTATGATGACAGTGAATCATAGCCGTACACTTTGTTTGTGGAGGAATACTCAGTTGTTATTTTTTTTTCTGACATTTATAAAAGCATTCTAGTCTACATCTGTCTACCTGCATTGCTTACATATAGAATTATACCTACATAGCTCATCTGAAAACACTCCTTTGCTTGGTTGTTTGAAAAAATACGATGGTATAAACCCCCCAAAATGACTCGATAGATTTTTTTTTTTCCTCTCACCCAAAGCAGGCTATATTCATAGACACACAAAATCACAGAACTGTTATTTGAGCTACATTACTTTGCAGCATAAGCATCTGAGTGACTTTAATTGGTCATGCTCATCTGCATGTCTGGAATAAGTCAACAATTGCCACACCATAAAGTAACACATTTGTACATTCATAAAGGAGATAATGACTGCTGCAGACCATGGGCTCTTTAATCCACATCATCTTGTTATAAATAACCCCAAATATTTACTGACAATCAAATGATAACAAACAGAAAAGGTTTAACATGCACTGACAGCTTCACGTCCTGTTCCCATCAGTCGTCAGTCAATTATTTTTTTTTCTCCTCCTCCTCCTCCTTTACTGCACTTTTTTCTCCAAACAAGTTCAAAACAACAAATACAAATCCTAACTGCAGGTTCACAAAAAATAGAGAAATGGCACTTTGTAATAGTCATATATATAATTCTTAATATCTATATATTGTCATATTGATATAACATGAAAGGGTCTACATTTGCGTCTCTCTTGGTTATGGTTCCTCTCCTGTGAATGCGTGTATGTGTGCGTGTGCGTGTGTGTGTGTGAGTGTGTGTGTGTGTGTGTGTGTGTGTGTGTGTGTGTAAACCCATGCGAAATATCATCATGCAAATTATGTTACATCAGTCCGAGTATTTACATTTACATTCATGCGCTCGTGCACCATTCCGCCGGTCCTCGGGGCTGCTTTCTCTCCCCCACCTACGCGCCCTCTCCCCCTTTGTCTCCCTCACCTCTTCGCTCCTTTTCCTCCCTCTTTTTCTCTGCCTTGCACAGACTAGTCCGATTGCGAAAAATAGCAGGGAAGGGAGGCGCAAAGGGAGGGTTGTCTTTTCGATGTTTTAGTTTGTTTGCTTTTAGCCATGAGGCGGGGTGGGGGTGGCATGTACATATTTTACAGTGTGTCCTGTGCAGCAGCAGCAGCAGACTCGTTTACACGGTTCAACAAGACATAAACAAGTCTCCTTTAGGCCCCCAAAGCTTATCATTTTGGCCGTGGTTTTGTGCGCGTCAGTCTGCGCTTGGCTCCAATCCAACTCGTTCAAGTCCCTTTACGCGTCATTAGTTGTTGAGAGGTGCGTGCTGCAGTCAAATCCCCGGTGCGCGCTCCCGTCTGCGTTGTAAGGACCGCTGTGCCAGTAAGACGAGTCACACACTGTCTGCAAAGAATTGATCTCTGAGGCGGATGAGTTCCCGTCCCTCCGCTTCGACCGCTTCCGATTGCGCAAAATAAACACGAGCATTCCCACCACCGTGAACGCAGACGTGACGAACACCAGCAGCAGACCGGGGACGAGCACTGAGATGGAAACCCTGTTCGGCTCTAAGAAGGAGTTCGAGCGCGTCTCCGAGTCCTGGGTGAAAGTGCTGTTTTTAGACTGGGTCGTTGGGGAGACTTTGTCATAGAGTTTTGGGCACATGAGATCGTTCCGCACGTAGCGAAAATCCCGTTTCCAGAACTCTTCAGGGGACTCGCACTTCAGATCGCTCACGATCACGTCAGCCCCCAGTTTCTCTGTCCACTGCTTGAATGGCACGATGTTGCACGAGCAATCCCACGGGTTCCCGTGCAAATCGATCTGGATGATTGAATTGAGCTGGTCTAACACGCCAGCTACGGACAGGTGCGTGAAATAATTGTTATGTAGGCTAATTTTGGATAAGGAAATCCCAAGGAAAGCATCCACGGGTAAAGATTTGAGCAGGTTGTTGTTGAGGAACAGCACCCGCAGGTTTGGCATGGGGCTGAAGGCGCCCGGCACGATCAGCTGGACGTCGTTGTATTCCAAACTGAGATATTCCAAATTCACGAGGCCCACGAACATCTCCGCCATCAGAGTATCCAGGTAGTTCTTATCCATATACAGCCACCTGAGCTCGCTCTGCGTTTGGAAAGTCCCGTTGTCAATCACTTTAATGTTGTTCCCGCCCAGATCGAGCAGGTTGAGGCTGGTGTAGCCGAGCAGTTGGTTCTTTTTCACAGCGTGGATGTTGTTGTCTCTTATGTTTATTTCGTGCGCAGCCAGCGGCTTCGGCTTGAGGTTGTACAAGCTCTCGATCTTCTTGCCCTCACAGTTAACCCCCAACCCCTGCCGGGAACCCACCAGCTTGCAGCTGCACGGCTGGGGACAGGTCATGTTGTGCGGCTGCTCCCGGTCTCCGTTCACACCTGTGGGAACCGCAGTGGGCTTCGTTTTCAGCTGCCAGTTCTCACGAGATTTGGAGTGACTTTTGGATCCGTGGCCGCCAGGCGTCGGCGGACCGCTGGCGTCTGGCTTGTAAGGCGTGGGGCGAGAGCCACGGGCCTCAGAGGTCTCCTCCTGGGTGGGAGGGGCGACTAAGCTGGTGTCGGCGCCGCCGCTCAGTGAAGGGCACAAATCCGCCTCTGACGTCTCGTTCAAGTCGCTTCCCTGCAGCCGTGTGGGGGCCTCACATATCACTCTGCCAATGAGCGCATTCTGCGGTATGTTCTCCAGCCATTCCTTTAGAGAAACCAGGTCACAGTTACAGTCCCAGGGGTTGTCTTCAAGCAGCACCTCCACGATGCCCGGAATCTGCTCCAGAATCCCCTCATAAGGCAACGTTTTGATTCGATTTCCCCGCAGATCGAGATGCGTAATGGGCACATGTTGGAAAACGTTTATAGGTAGCGCGCTGATGAGGTTGTCGTTAAGTATCAACACTTCAAGTTTATTTAGGTCCCTGAAAACGGCTGGGTCGATGTCCCTCAATAGATTAAAATCAGCTTGGAGATATTCCAAGTCGTCCAACCCCAGAAACGTGCTCTTCCTGAACGATCTGATTTTATTGTTATTGATGTGCAGCCTCTTCACCAGCTGCAGTCCCAGGAAGGCGCCCGGGACAATGTCGTGCAAGCCGTTGTTTTCCAAATGCAGGCTGACGGCGTTGTAAAAGTTGGCGAACTCGTTCGGGAAGAGCCGAGACAGAGAATTCCCATGCAGGAGCAGGTGGTAGAACTGCGAGCTGGGGCCGGTCAAATGCCGCAGAGTAGTGAAGCTCCTCTTTTCGCAGTCTATATGCAGATCTCCCTCGATCTCGTTGCAAGAGCATATCTGCTCCTTACAAACGTCCCTTGTAACATTTCCACTGGCAACACAAAGAGCCGCATTCAGCAGAATAATCCAAAGCAGCATTTTTCAACGCGGACGATTCATTCCCGGCTTCAAGACATAGGATCTGTGATTTCAGTCAGCGCAGAGAAGAGCAGAAAAAAGGAGAGGGATGTGGACATTTAGTGGGGAGATAAGGCAGTCTTTCATAACGCATCGATAACCTGCACTTGTGTCCAGACTTCCACATAAACGTCTCTTTCACGTCGACCTCGCAGCCTCGGCGCGTTGTTGACGAAAATCAAACCCAGCGAGCGGCAGCGCAGTCCGGCGCATTTTTATTTTTCTCTGTTTTTCTCTTTTCACACGTTTATCAGTTCATCTACTGACCTTGGCAGGAGAAAGCGGACTAAATCGAACGGAATCCGTGGTGTTTTTCCCCCTCCTCTTCCCCCACGGTCGCTCTGTGCGTTGATGCGTCTGGACCTCTCCCTCCGCCGGTGCTGAATTCACACCCTGCGCTGGAGCTTTAGAGGCAAGCCCACCGCAGCAAAGCGCCCGCATTCCCCCTCACATGCCCTGGTGTCTTACCTCCCTGGGTTTTTGCTTTAAAAAAAAAAAAAAATCTCCTCTTCCTCTTTTTAATACCCTGCTCGCACGCACAGACGTTCACCTTTTCGTGGCGACTTCACAAAAGGGGAAACGAGGAGACGATGTTCATCCCTGCTCTAAGAATAATCTAACACCCTCTGCTGAGCTGTAATGGCAAAAATCCGTCGACTGACTGCGGGAATGCTGAGGAGCGGGAGCAAAAAAGAAAAAAAAGTCAATCCGCATGTAGGGATGAGAAGAAAAAAAAATCACTTCGTAGTCTTAAACGTGTTCATTTTTTCCTGCAGAGGCGCAGAAAGAGATTCGTGTCCAGAAACCAAGCTCCCGATCGCTCCATGATTAAAAAAAACAAATAAACAAACAAAAGTATCAGAAGAAGGACTCACATTGAGATCGTGACATTTCAGTTTGGTGCCTCAGATGGACCTCTGTGCTAAGATTGAGAGGCAGATTTGGCACAGCTCCCTCCGACCGTGGCTCCACTTACGACCTTTCTCCTGCCTCCTGCGAACACTGTTGAATGCGATAAAAACAAACCAAAAAAAAAAAAAAAATCCTACCACAACAATAATCCGCTACAGGCTTGCCTCAATCCCGCACGAAAAGAGTAGACTACACAACAAACAATGCGTCAGTGTGGCAGCCTATATGCGCATGTGTGCGTGACGTTTTCACGCGTTTTACTGAGAGTGTTTTTAAGATGTAAGGGAGGAAAAAAAAGCTTTGCAAAAATAGATCACAGCTGTAAAGAAGACGCCGACCCGACCGATGCAGACATCCTCTGCTGTTGTTTATTACAACCCCTTTTTCGGGAGTATTACATCAGCTGATAGCGGCTGGGGTAGGAGCGAAGGTGTGCGCGTGGCATGCGCGCGCGTGTAGAGTTGAGGTAGTTCTCCACCCTCCCTCCCTTCATCCTCCTCCTCCTCTTCCTCCTTTTCCGTCTGCAGTGCTCATTTGGAATTAAGAGCAGGACGGAGATGGTGGGATGGTAAATACGATCTGTCTTCTTTGGTGCGCGCGCGCACGCACGCCACACCAGGCCAACTCAGGTGTATCAGGAGAGTGGAGAAAAATATTCTGCCTGTGTTTGCAATCAGCAAAACATCAATTATGACCACCTACAGCTTGTTCTGGTGTTTGACGGCTTCTGCTCTCCCCGCCTCCGCACAGCTGCGGGTCTGGCTGCGAGTCTGGTTGCGGGTCTGTCTGCGGGTCTGGCAGCGTTAGCAGAACATATTTGAGCCAGAAGATGTGGAAAACTAAAAAATATTTAGTTTTGCCTCCAATTCTCTTCCATATTTGGCATATCTGACCAAAACAAAGAATATCAATTTACATTTCTAAGTGTAAGGTGCATTAACATTTATTATGATAAACTTAAAGACCTTTACTCGCACGGTGACTGGATCTTTTTGGTTTTGTTTTTTTTTTTTTTATGCATTCACGAGACTAACATTTTAGCTGATTTAACACATTTAATGACTTTTATACTTTTGACACTATCGTTTTGATAAAGATGCAAAAATATTTCAAAAATGTATAATTTACATCATTGTTTTAATTTTCACCTAAAACTAATCTCAGGACTTTTGATGAGCTATATTTTTATTTCTATTAATGTATTTTGGCGATGACCTGATTCTTCTCCTGCTCTGAGTAAGACAGTCTAATATATGTCCGAGCAGCGGCTGCCATGCAGCCGCTGTCTGCTTGCATTGGTGTGATGCAGGACCGGAGGAGCTTATGGATGTCACACATGCCTTTAGTCCAGTGAACTGTGACATGAGGTCGAGCCTGCTGCGCTGGACACGTGAAAATCCACCAAAGAAAGCTGCTATAACACGACCATAAAACTGATTCCAGTTTAGAGCCCATTTGGACTTCAGGTTAAACTGATCCTCAACATGATCCACTTTAAGTCCCACATATTGATCTCGCAAAGAGAAACTACTGTGTAAGAGAGGAGTTGCTAACAGCCTCTGGATGGAGGAGGAGATCATGTCAATCCACAAATAATTTCAAAGTCGCTATTTTTACAAGTCATGTGTCACTATGGAGGCCTTATTTATGAAGCTGTCAGTTGAACTGGAGGACTGTAGCAGTTGACTGCGGCTGTGCAACTCATAAAACTAATTTAACACTGAACTCATCTTAATTAAGGAGCTTTTGTTGGTCATCCCACCATATTCTGCCCGCTCCTCTTCAGTTTAACTACAATGTTGGAGAAAACCTCATTATTTGACACAGACGTGAAGCTGCTCACACAATCTGGCTTACATAGTATTACCAGGCGCTGCTGTTTCTACTGATGAAGTCCAGATGTTCGCCTCTGCTTTCATCTCATCTCTTCTGTTGGAGCATCTGCTTTTGATCTCCTGCAGACTATCCTAAAGACGATTCTCCGGATCCAGCAGATGCTCCTGCATTAATCCAGTGTTTAAGCCTCAGCATTGGTCCATGGTGGGATGAAAGATCCTGCTCATGATTCCTTATTTTCCAAGTTATTGATCGGGTTTGAGCATGTCACTCACACTTCTCAGTTTGCCTCATCAGATCAGAGATGTTCGATTTATTGAACACTGAAATGAGTTGTATTTTCAGTCCAGATAAACATTTTTAGTCATCAGGGCCCACAAATGTTCCTGAGCTCACGCAATTTACAGGACCAGACAGTTAGTGTGGGTGGAAGATGTTTTTGGTAAAAGCAAAGTTATTTTTCTGAGTGAAAGTAGTTGGAATAGGCAAAATAATAGCTCTGTTAGATCAGCATACTGTGTCATATAAAATCACAATGATGGTTAATCAGCAAACTATACAACGCTACCTGTGCTGTGACACAAATACTGATGCTGATCCATGACCGAGCATGGTGAAGTGCAGCAGGAGGAGAAGCCTGATAAATGCATGCCAGATGAAGTTGCTCACATGATGCACCATACAGGAAATTGTTGCTTAATGGTCTTTCTTCCTGGTCTTTCTTTCATTTCAATCTGCTTTCCAAAGGAAGCAGCAGGACCTCAGGACGACGTGACGAAAGCGGTGCAGTTGATAATCTAATAGCTCAGAGTTGAGGCATGTGTTCTCTGTGGTTATTGTTCTCTAATGTGGTTTTCTTGTCCTGCTAGTTTTTTGTCTGCCTCTGTGAGATGACTCTAATATTGTCAGCAATGTGCCGGATTGACTCTTCTGTCTCCCTGCTTCGGGCAATTATGGAGCTTCAAATACTCCACACATTCAGAGTCACACTTAATAAGAGAATGCTTTTCAGAAGTCGTTTGAAATCGTTGTTTTCGTGGCTGCAATGCAGCCGAATCGATAGCATTCAAGCGGGCGGAGATGTTGTCAGTAGAAATTGCTCCTAGTTTCTGAAGGATCATGAAATTATTCTCTTTTCCTCATCTGTATGAAATAACCTCATTAGCGTGTTAATGAATTGTATCGAATCCTTTTCTTATTCAGGCACATTAAAATAATGGTTGGACTTTTATTTTCCAGTTCCAGTTCCAAGACCTGGTTTTACACTCTTCGGGTAATTTCCAAGCACACGACCTGACTTTGTATCCAAATGCTTGCTCTGTTTAGCAGCTTACAGCAAACTCAGCTGTCAATTCACCCCATTGATTATTATCTTAGAAGGGGACGGCGGTAAAAAACACTTTATACTGGTTTCCTCTTATATCTACCCTTCCGAGGTCTTGAATGGTGGCAGGTTTTGAGGGGCTGAACTACCCTGGGTAGTTACAGAAAGGTCAGGAGACATGTTAAGCTTGTTTTCGCATCAGCATGTGCAGTTTGGTGTTTGAGGAGGACAGCATTGCAAGCAAGGCAGCGCCGACTGCGGGGGGGGTATTCGTACATTGGGAGTAAATAACGTTTGATCAGCGGAGCAGCTAAGGTGGACTGGAAATATCTGTGTGCACTTTGACAGCCTGCCGGACTTTTCATTTTTAGATTTTACAACACAGTGAAGCGTGGGCGCAAACAGATATGTAGGTTAATGAGGAACGCATAGAGTGTGGTGGCATCACCCTTTAACAATGTGTTTGTTCTCTCAAACATCACCTGCAGAGGCTGATATGTTCCTGTCTCTGACAGTGGGCGTGCACATGGATTATGTGTAGAAAAAAGATAAGTCAACTGTCTTTAACTTTATGGGCATTGGCAGGGGCCACAGCGCCACACCCAACACATCGATTGCTGATGCTATATTGGGAATCAGCAGAAAGCTTGATTGTATATGTTAACACAGGCCTCCGTAAATGCTGCCCCTCCATATTATGTGTACAACCCTCTGCTGTCTCCTACTCACGGTCGCTGAGGAGGGTTTAATTATAGCTTTTAGAGCTTTTCCTGATGCCTCCTGACATTACATAAAAATAAGTAATGAAATGAAATGAAAAGCTGACTGCAGCATTCAGTTCTTCCTGCTAGACTTGGAACGTGTATCTGAAAAGTTTGCAAGCTACGATGAAAGGGGATATCAGGAACGCGTTGGTAGAAGCCTTGATGTTTAGCACTTACTGTTACCATTCCCCTTTAGCTGCCATTACCAAACCCTGTTGAACTCTTTTTTATTTTATCTTCGCTATTTAAACAGAACTCACACAACCACACAGCTCTGAAGACACTCACTGGAAAATTATAGTAAACGTCTAGTTTTACGTGTTGCTAGTCCACCATAGATGCTTCTCGTGCCTACTGTTCAAAAAGTTTGACGCTTATAATTCGAGAAGAAAATTGCTGTTTTAAAGATTTGATTTATCTACTTTCCCCAGAGGGATGCTCATGCGTCCATTCTTGTTTGGTTTGTGTTCTCTCGGCAAGCATTTGCGTGTGTGTGTGTGAATGGGTGTATGGGGACCCTGCAATCAACAAGGAAAACATCCTCGCTATGCGGCTCAAGCAGCTGAATAGCTGCACGGATGCTCGTGTTTGTCTAATCGACAGAGTCATCACGTCTGTCATCTGTGGATTATACCCCCACATGTGATCTCATGTATGACCTTTTCCACAAAGGGGGCTTTATAACACAACGCTGTCGCTTGTTGTTGTCATCTTTGATTCGTCGCGACGCATCAAGTTGTGGTAAACGTTCTGGTCTCCTGAGGCCTCACCACTTCGCCGATGTTTAAAATGAACGGTTCATTCAAGGATGATCGGAAATGTAAAGCCTGTATTTATCTTATGTTTCAGTTGAAGCATTTCTCTGTTCTACAGTTGTACAATATGACATCATGTATATGTCTACAACATATCTCATGCTTTACATTAATTGTTTGAAACAAGGTCAGCACATCGC
This sequence comes from Pao palembangensis, assembly GCA_015343265.1. Lineage (NCBI taxonomy): Eukaryota > Metazoa > Chordata > Actinopteri > Tetraodontiformes > Tetraodontidae > Pao > Pao palembangensis. The sequence continues at coordinate 5,018,865 of CM027085.1, read as the reverse complement.
AGGTTTTATCCCATCAAGCTGAACCAGTCAAGAGGTGACTGAACTCTGACTCAATACCATCAATGCTACAGACTTTACATGGATATTAGCATATATTAACCTTCTGCAAAGTTCCTCTGGTGTTGTCATTCTTTTACTCCATTTCTGCTTTTTGTGTTCTGCCGTAGCATTCGCAGCGCTCTGCTTTTGCGAATTAAAAACAGTTCCAGTTATGACGAGAGTGATTTTCATCCATATAACCTGTTTTAAGAGCATGCTCATAAATCTGACAAAAAGAAAAAAAATAATTTTCTCTCAGTCAGCTGAAGAAAGCATTCAGAAATATGCAGGATCATTTTGGTGACAGGTCTAATTTTCTGGCTTTAGAAGACAAAAGAAGATAAAGGCCCTCATTTATGAACTGTACATATGGCAGAAAACTGTGTGCACCGCAATTTTCAGTCAAGTCTCGGCATGTACGCAAAGTCAGCCTGGATTTGTGGTGCTGCACAGCAAAATCTTAAAAAATAACAACTCATTTTTTGTAGCCCTTTCCAGAAGCTTACACTGAATCTTCCTTTGTTTATTCTCACCTGCAGATACAAATGTTTCATCACACAGAAATGATTGAATCAATACTTGAGTACAAAGATACACTTTAGAGACTTAAATGAAATTCTATCTGAAATATTGCAAAACACATTTTTCTGACCACTAAAGAGTGTTAACAAACTGCTGAGACCTTTAGGAAATTTTTAATGGAAAATCTTGCACAAAATCAGATGTGATATCGCCTGACTCGCTCTTCCCTGTGTGAGACAGGGTTAGGGGAGTCACAAGAGTTTGTTCAAACACTACAATGTCATCGCCATCAGGAGACCCTCATTGATCTCACCACGCTGGCAGTTTCCTCTTTCAGACTTTGAAACAATAACACTGTGTCCTTGTTCTTTATTCATTGCTGGTGTCCCACAGGGATGAATACGGAGTCTCCTGATGTTGTTTCTCATCATCTCTGTCACAAATTCAAAGGAGATCTCATAATATTGTTGTGTTTACAAGAAAAAACCCTTTACAGCTGTTGATTCCTGTCTGATTCTTCCTTGTTTAAAATGCACAGATGCCCATCAGAATTTCCAGTATATGTATCCACAAAAAATGTCAGTTTTAGATCTACAAAAACTTATAATTCTTGAAAAGAAAAGACCAAACAAACCCTTAAAATAAGATGTTGCTCTCTTCCTACAAATCTCCTCTGAAAAGAGGAAACGAAAAAGGCTGAACAGTTTCCTTAAGCAGAGATTCTCTTGGTGTGCATAAACTTCAAATTAAACTCAGATCAGCCATCTTTCTGCTTCCGCCTTTGCATAGCTAAAATTGCTTGGGTTGTTTTAAATTAGCATTAATGATGATGAGAGACAGTTGATGAAGTACTCTGGTCGTTGGTGGCTACAATGTTATTAGCCGTGGCACATTTAATTCTCTTGTCTGGTCAACACGGGGGAATAATATCCACAATTCAACACTAGCTGTGATGTACAGGACCTCAGTTTTCACTGCTAAGAGGAAAAGCACCTGAAGAATGCACCAAAGCTGATCAGATCCATATCCAGGTGAAGGTTTTTGATCTTTTATAACCGTGTTTGGGTGAAGAAAACTGCATGTGGAAAATAAGCACTACCAGGTGAAGAGTCGGGTTCAGAGGCAGCGTTTAAACAGCAGTTGACTTTGTCTGTGTTGTCAGAACTCTTGCTCCTGACAGATGATGCGCTCTCTGGCATTTTTAATGTGAAGCTAAAGCAGAACTCATGCGCTGTATGTGCAATTGTGTGTACTTTCTCGTAACGCTCGCAGCTTTAGGGAATATGATCTGGATTCCTGACGAGCTTTTCCAACATGAGCTTTCTTTTCAACATCAGGAGTTTGATGATCTTGACAGCCTCAGCGCTCAAGCTGGACGTTCTCACAAGAAACAGAATGATTGTATTTGCAACGGTACTGTATAAAATATAAATGCATAACCTGGGGGATGCAAAAGGATTATTGTTTTTCAGACTGATTGTTTGTGGATATGCAGGAAGCAATAAGAAACGGACATCCTCCTTATTTCAAGCAGAGGGATAAAATTCAGTCCTGAGGCAGCTAAACCTTTTTGTTTTAATTTGTATTGTATATTGTGTTTTTTTTTTTCCTTATCATGCATGTAAGTGATTGATATCAGCAGGACTTTTTTCTCTGAATATTTCCCTTAAAAGCTAAATAGATAAAGATAAATCAGTTTGAAAACAGACTTTCAAAGATCGACTAAATAGATTTTAAGGATAAACAATGCAGTTACTTTGCTGTGTATCTAAAAGTGTGGAATTAACTCATGTTCTTGGGAGAAATAGAATTCCTCCGATTGAGTTGAGTTCAAGGTAAGCCCACAGAATTGGAAATAAAGCCAGAGTAAACAACAGAACACTTGAAATTCACCCATTATTTATTAACAATGTTTTTATATACCTTATCCACCATGTATCATCGATGTCGGCTCAAGCTCAGGGGGACTCATTAAAGCAGCAGTTTTGGATGGACCTCTCCTGGACCAACGTTATTGCCTTGGCTGTAGCTCTGCCAGCTCCGCTGTGAGGTTCCCCGTGTGAAGATGAAAGTGGGACAGGTGACGCAAACTTGCACTTTTTTGGCTTTTGGCTGCTGCTCCACTTAGATGCAACCCTTTTGAGGGGGGTCACCTTGTGATGTCTCTATCACTCACAAAGTGCCTTACTCAAGCATCTGGGGCACGTTGTTAGTGTTGTTCAGCGATTCTTGTATTTTTTTTTTTTCTTTTTCTTCAGATAACAATTACACTCTGATGGCCGTTCTTCTATATTTCATTGCCTTTGATTTTTTACTTATTTGTAGAATGTGGTAATGATTTTCCTTTTTCAATGCCATATCTGAGAATTTATGGTCAATGACTGGAATTTTCAAGGCTTGATCCTGTTTTGTCAGAGAAAATACTACAGTATATAGTATAACAGACCAAAAAGTATGTCAGTTTGCTTAATATATAGCTAAAAGGCCATGCATCACCATTCTATCAACATGCATTCTACACACCGTGGAAATGCAAGCTGGATCAAGGTTCACAACAGCCTACCCCAGTCAGGTGCACTGATTAGTTGAAAACACAGGTGACCTCCTCAAACTACACAGATATAACCTTGCCAAGCAAGCAAAATTATATAATCTCTTACTGCAAGCACAAGCCTTTCCATGGAAGGGCACCAAAGCAAAGGCATATTGCACATACTGAACCTGACCCCCTGGTATTCACCACACTTTTCTCAAAATCATCCAGGAGTTTAGTGAGGTGTCGCTATTTCAGGCTTTTCAAACAGCATTTTTAGAGGGCAAAACATTTGTTTTCTTATATTTCATTATTCAAAAAATGCTCATATGTCTACTAAAAAAAAAACCACACTTTTATTCCTAAAACTATTTATGGGATTCATGCAGCAGGGCTAAACGGATTTCCAGCATATTAATGTCCGATTAAACCTGTCTTCAAACAGCACCATCATTCTGCAAAATCAATGAGGTTGCTCCAAAGTGAACGCATATATTTAAAACAGGCTTAATGCTGCTCATTCACAGCAAATGGGTGTTTTATTGTGAGCAAGCAGCATGTCAACAATATCGACCAGTAATCGATGAAAAACTGATATCACCTAGCTAATCAGTTAGCTAGTGTGTATTTACTGAACAGATGTGCTACCTGTCTTATATGTCAGAATAAAAGCAGTTAAAAGCAAGAGTGAATTACAGTAGTTTCCTGATGGACAACCATTTACTTCAAAATGCAATTGTATTTGGTTAAAATTCATATTAATAAAAATTATTCCATTTTTACATGGAAGCTGTTCATGTACATGATGCCATTTTGGTTTTATTTATCATTTAGATAAAACAATGTGCTTCCTGCAGAGCACAAAATAATCCGAGTCACTGACCTGTGTCTATTTGTATGTATTGCAACTTTCATTTGTGTGCAGTGATGACAGTGAATGCTTCACTGGCATCACTGCATATCTTGAAATATGCCACAAATGCATTATTATTAAAGTGGTAAATCTCAATCAGAGCTCATTGCGTATACTCGGTCTCCAGGGATGTGATACAAAAAAAGGGTAAATCTTTTTAAGTTCCAGCCATCGCATGAAATTAGGTAGTTTAATTGCAAAGCATCACGGCACTCTTGTTGTGCTCATTCATTCGGTATCCGACTGCAGTGGAGCAGGTTGTCCTCTGTTTGAATGGTTTCTGGGCTTATTTCCAACATTTTTAATCCTCATTTCATTGTGCACTCAGTCCAGCAGAAGTAATGCACGCATGCTGTCGCGTGGCCAGTGTTTCAGTTCTCATGTCAACTATGTCGCACAACTAGTTAGGCAGCTAAAGATTGAAACGTAGGAGTTGAATACCCCTGTTTAAGTACCAGCACATAAAAAAGGATATATTCATCAAATAAATGATGGGAAGTCTGGGTGACTCATGTAAAGGACTGCTTTATGAATGAATCACTATTCTAATTAATCCACTAGTTGTAATTAATTAAGCTTTGTTCTTGTTCACACTGATGGTCAAAGAACTCAGTGAGAGAAAGCTCACATCAAAGGAGAAAGCTATCATTCCCTTTCCCCTAAGCTACAGCACATTAATGGCAAAATTATGTCCTAATGTAAGTACATGGGTATTGTCAAAATGCGTTTAATTTTTACATAGACGCTTTCAAAATATGCAACCAATACTTGGTTTAGTGCTGGAAGAGTGAGTCAGTTGTGAGTCAGTTCTTTCATTGAAACGGACAGAGACACAAAAACATGATTCACTACTATAGAGTTTAAGGAACAACCATACTTGTTGAGATAAATGGTAACATTATATTCAAGACTATGAAGGGTGACAGAAAAGACTCAAATAATTGATTCATTACAATGGATGGTGCCAAAACGAAAAATTCAATGATTTTTTTTTTTTAATTCAATTTTATTTGTATAGCACCTTTTACAATAAAAATTGTTTCTAGGTGCTTTACAGAGGCAGAAACCCAGAGTCTGAACCTCCAGGTAAGCAAAGTGGCAAGAAAAAACTCCCTTTTAATAGGAAGAAACCTTGAGCAAGACCCGGCTTACAAGAGGAACCATCCTGCTGAAAGTCGGCTGAGTAAAGGGGGAAAAGAAGAGGGAGACAGGACAGAGAATAAAGAGAAAGAGGGAGGGAGAAGCAGCTACAATCATAGACATACAAACAAAATACAATCATAGAAATACAAACATATCAGACATAATATACATAATACATATATACATACATATATACAGCATAGCAGTTTTTTATAAAAGAGGAACAGCATAGGCAGGTTTTAATAAAAAAGGGAACAGCATAGGCAGGTGCTGACAGTGGACACTAGATTTGTCAGAGGCCGAGATCCGTGCAGCATGAAGGTCTGGAGATGGAAGACCTGCAGAAAGATACAGAGAGAGAGAGACACACACACAAAATAGTGAGGAAGACTGGACACACTGATAATCCTGGTGAGAAGAAAATAAAAAGAGGACAGGGAGTGAGGGAGTAGAGATGGTGGTTGATGTTGAGCAAGTGGGGAACTGCTCAGTGGATCATGTTTGAAAAAAGAGGGTTCGTGTTCAGGACCATGGACAGAGACACAGAGCTTGTATCCAAGATTATGCACCAAGACGGCAAGTGGCTGTTCAGGACCATGGACAGAGCATTAAACCCTATTTTCAGGACCATGGACAGAGCATCAAAATCTCTGTTCAGCACCATAGGCTGAGACACTTTATGTTGAGGACCGAAGACAGATACGCTGACCGCCACCGCTCAGCACCATGAACAGAGCACACATTTTATGTTGAGGGCCGAAGACAGAGACACTGGCCAGGATAGAAACACAGAGGCTGTGTCTTTTTTTTGAGATATTAGACAGAGGGGAAAAAAGTGTATGACATAGAATCGTGAACTGAGAGTGTTTTTTCCTGGATCTTGAATAAATTTAAGAGATAAATATAACTTTCAAATTCCCTGAAACGCTTACTACTTCAGCATGACCAAAGAAGCAATTGCTTTTCGTAATACTGAACTGCAAAGGTAGTTTTTGCTGAATTGCTTGGACTGAGGTTTTAAAAGTAAACTGCTATTATTGCATCCCACTCTGTTAAAAACCCAACAGATGGTCTCCAATGGAGACTTGACAAATTTCTGAAATACTCCCATGTAAACAGATTAAAATAGCTAATAAATTTGGCTAATATATGCTGAAGTTACCTTTGAGCTGTCATCCTCTGAATAGCAAAAAAATAAATAAATAAGAATAATAATTTCTCTTTTTTTCTTGTCATATGACACATTTTAAACTAAAGTGTGACTGATTCATCCTTGATTGATATCAAATACTTACCTTTAGCACAGCTGAATCCTAATTTGCCCAGCTCTCCTTAGACAAACAGAAAGGATGTCATTTAAAAAGTAAAACTTCCCATTTAAGTGCGTAAATAAGTGATTAAGAGAACTTGCTAATTAACAGCGCTAGAATAATCCCAGGAATTGTAATTATCATCCTTGTAAAATCCCACCAAGACTGTTTTAAGGGGAATTGGAGGATGTAAACAGCTATTTAAAAAGCAGTTCCTGCTGAGAGGCAACCGCACAGTAAAGATATCCTCCCCTGACCGTTACTGAGGAAAACCATTCTGATTGGTGATTTCCCATACCTGCATGATTCAGGTGCTTCCACGAAGTGGCTCAGTGCTCACTCTATGGAGAACAAACCAGGGGCTAGACAGAGCAGATAGGAGGAGGCAAGAAGTTCTCACATTAATGGCATTCCCAATCCTGTCAATTTCCAAAATAAGGACTACTATGAAAATGTTAAGATCTTCTTGCTTCTGCTTGTGCCTTCCATTTTTAGTTTCAAACCTATTCACAAGATAAAAGAGGTGAAAACCTTCTAGCTGCAAAAGCCTCAACGATGCTGGGATTTCAATAACTGTAATTTGATTCAAAACCAGGATTCTGGTTGGGAATCACTCTTGGCGTGTGTTCGTTGCCTTACTTTTAAGGACAGAAAGTGTCCCTGGCTGTGTGAATAATGCAAGTTCATCATGGAATCTTTTTGTTCTCCCCGAGTGATCCGCTGCCAAACTCAAAAAAGTTTGATATGCAGTAAAGGCTCCAAAAGTCAGATCTAAAAGCATGCTTTGCTCCAGAGCACTTCATCTTGAAGGGAGAGAGTCTGCACAGCCACTAATGTATAGCTGGAGTTCTTATTTTTGTTGTTGTAACTTTTGTTCATGTTCCTTTTTATATAAAGCTGCTGAATTCTCTGTGGCAAAGGATTAGACATGCCTACCTCACACCATCCATGTAAATCCTAACAGGAGAGTGTAGATCAGAGCACAGGCAATACAAATAATTAATACTCAAGGGCACTGGAGTTTCTGTGTTGAAGCAATGCTAGGAAAAAAAAGATCAGGGTGAGGGAGGGAGGTGGAAGACATGCAGAAAGCATGCTGGTATGACCCGACGTAACCATGGATGTCTGGTTATCGCCGACAAAGCCTTCGTCTTCCAACTACTGCAGTTATTCAATGAAATTTGGAATCAAACTCACTAAAACATGGTTTCACTTCTTTTCTCCTTTTTGTACAATTTAGCAACCAATATAATATTTTAGGCTCTGTTTGTGTTTGCTGCTGTATCTTGAGTGATATGCGCCTTGAACTCACCACAGCGAGGCTCAAACGCATGAATTTAACATGTTAGGTGCTGCTTCGGTCACAGTTCACTCCTCCGGCCACTCATCTGTCGCCACCTTCCACGCCGAAGCCATTAATCATCCCAGCAGCTGGTGAAATGTCAACGCGAATGGCATTTCACCTCTGACCTCTCCGTCAGTGGGAAGCAAGCACGGGGGCAGGTGAATGAAGATGGATGGCGTGCCGAAGTATTGGCCGTCGTAATTGTCAGGTAGTCGCTAATTAAGTTAAGTAAAGAAAAATGGACAAGAGTGAGAGAAGAAGACAGGGAGCGCTTTATGAAAAATTTAAAAGCATTAAGATCATATTACATCAGGTTACAGCTCAGAACGCAGCAACTGACCAATCATGTAAGGCTTGAAACTGATTCATGTCTCCTGAGAAAAATGGGTTCCAGTAATGTCTTGTAATGTGTAAATGAAGATAATGGCGAAACAATGCACATCAGTATATTACAATAATTTGCCTATTTAACTCTGGGTCAATTGATCCATCCATGAAATGGAATAATGACTTTTTAGACTTAGTCACAGTAATCCAATTGCATTGATTTCGGCGCTCAGTTCTGTTGTCGGTCTTTTAGTGCGGCTGCACTAATCACTCATTTATAAAAGATTTAATTTTCCAAGTAACCTCAGCAGATTTGAGCATAATAGATGATGGATGGAGGGGCAAGGAAAGAAATCGATGGTGGCAAAGAGAAGCCAAGTGTGGTGACAATATGAAAAGCCCGTAAAAGGGCTTTGTAATGACAACACAAACCTTCTGTGCGCTGAAAAAGTCACAGTCTCTCGCTCACACACACACACACACGTGCAGGTGTTTGTTCATAATCGTGACTTATTCATAAACATTTACAATGGTAGAAAATGCTCCATCTTCTAATGCATCTATTATTTAACAACAGGACCCTGTAGACAGAACTCCACAGATTGTGCTGTTAAAAATGAATGCAAAACCAAAAAACCAAACAGGAAATGTGCACATGAGCGCGCGTGTGTGTCCTGTTTCCAGTTCCGCTTCTGTTCTGCAGGCATGCTTGCAAACTTTGGGCTTTTTTGGGTTTTCTATAATAGATGACAATCACAACAGATGCCTCGCAACACACCTGCTCCTTCGAGATAGAGGCAGCGAACGCAGGGCAAAATGGGTTTCACAGAAACTTTTCTCACACCACAATTTCTGTTGACTTTGAGATCCCATTTGGATTGGAGGCCGTATACTGATCGTAAGCGCCTGGTTGAAATTAAAAATGAAATGCTGGGGTACAGGACCAGCTCCTCTGCTTTTAAGAGAAGAGAAGTCTTCTATTTTTAATGTTATTCATGAACCTATTCAGTGCACAGAGCGGCCAGAGTGTTTCTTAACAATTGGTGTCAGAATATTAGATTCCCGGAAAAACACACATGCTAGGTTTTTGTTACTGTGTTGCAGAAGCACTTATCTCTCCAAAACATTGAAAATATCATGGATAGGTTTTCTTTTTAATGCGATTTCAGACTTTTGCTTAAACGCCGGTATCTGCAGTGAGATGAGTGCTCGAGTTCAACTTAACCTTTGAAAAATGTAAATTCCCATTCAATTACATGCTGTGTCGACCAATCAGAGGACTGCTGTCAGTTTAGATATTACATAACACTTCCGGTGGCAAATGATGGACCTGAACCTGAGTAAATGCAGCATCTGCTATTTAAAGAATGATAAAAGGTCAACAATGACGTTATTCAGAATTGACTGAGTAGTTAATTTGATGCAGCATGAATTTTGCACCTGCACACTGATCCTTAGTGCATATGGTTGTCAAAGGTGGGATGGGTGGGTGGGTTCCAAGAAGCTGCACAAAATTGTTTGCATAATTTACAGTTATTGGCATATTTCTCGGAACACCATGTTTTATTTTCAATAAAATCCTAAACTCAATAGTGACAACAGAGCATGTCACGTGATCACACTGCTCATGCACATACAGCTGGTGCTCATAGTATTTAAGTATACGGGCAACTTTACTCTTTCAGGGTTACTTTATTAGCGCTCCACTTATTTTGCTTATTTTGTGATATGAGGCTGTTTTGGTGTTTCTAATATTTGGTGACATAACTGACTGATGATGACATCCCCCTGCAGCTCGACCAGCCGAGCGAAGTGAAAGGAGAAGACATTTGTCACTTTTCAGCCAGACTGGGACGGAAAGAGGGATGGGTTTGTGGACATGCTCTCCTGACAACTTGCTCTGTGTCATCACCAGGCAGACGTTCTGAAAAATGGTCAGACTCAGGCAACAAATCCATCCTTCCTCAGCCAAAGCTAATACAAAATGTATTTTACACCTTTTTTTTAACTGTTGGAAAGTAAATGTATCATTGTTTCACAGCTGTGTGTCCAGCCAATGGCTGCCCTAACCCAGTTCAAGGATGCATATGCAAAAACAAAAAGAAACCCTGAAAACATCTGAATTACATCTGAAAAATTGCCTGTCTGATTGTAGAATCAGCCCCTTACTTCTGCTCTTCTCTGCTCTCCACTTCAAATTTCAAACTTCAAATTTGCACATGAAGTGTCCCTTCAAAAGCCCTCTCCTGAGGCTAATTAATTCTAACAATGGGGGGACTAATCTGGTCATCCTAGTGTAACCAGGGTTTTTTTAAAACTCTGTACTATCACTTCATGGATAAAATATTGTTGTTGTATTGTTGTTGTTTTTTTTTGTATTATTTAAACATTGATTTACATTGATTTGATATAAGATGTGACATGCACGTGTTCAGAGTGTGAAACAAAATGCTGAGCACAGAAAATATCATATCTTTAATCTGAGATGAAGAGAACAGCAAAATTAAAGCAGACAAACGTTCAGCACAACCAGCTGTCTCAGCACCCCTGAAATCCCTGTCATTTCATAATAGTTGTGACCACTCATTAATCAAAATCTTCTGCGTGATAAATTCCTTGACAGGCACCTTGATTTTGCGCTAAAATGGACATTTGAGAGTCTTTCCCTTAAAAAGGACAGAAGAGATTAAAAAAAATGAACTTCTTCATCTATGTGCCATAACTAGTGCAAAGGAATGCAGCTTCAACAAGCTTTAAGTGCATTTATTCCAAAGACCAAACAGAAAGAAACATCATATTGTAAATCTGATTTTTTTTTTTTTTTTTTTTTTTTTTTTTGCAGCCAGTAATGTTGTACTTTCAACATGAAACCTGAGATGTCACTCAGGATCCTGCCAACAATGGAGAGTATCTATTTCCCTTTTCTTTTTTTTCTTTTTTGTATTAACAGCTAAAAAAGTAGCATCAATGAATATACAGTTTACTCTTTCCATGGAGGATTTTAAACAGTCATGAAAAATCTGAAATTCCTGGAAAACGACAGTAAACATTCAGGTCTTGGATTTGGTAACAAGAATGGTGAATAGTTTTAGAAAAGTTAAGAAAATATTGACACTTTTGTGTCAAGTAGAATTTTTTGGTGTTCTAAAAGGCAACCTTGGTGTTAGCAATCGATTGAAGAGCAGCTAATGTTCCAGACAGCTCCACAACTGGAGCCTGGCAGTTATTTTTTTCTGTCTGTTTCTAATTTTCTCTGTATTGATGCACATTAATGCAGATGGTTGTCATTTGAGAGGAAATAAGCATGAATGCCAGCATTTTGGGGAGGGTACCATCCACTTATTACACATTATACGTCTGCTAATGTTTAATTGGTATATCAAATATGGCCTGATTTTGGTGAGTCACTGTCTAACATCCTTCATCTTTGGTTTAACTCTGGGACAGAAGGTTCCTGCATGACCAAACACAACGAGAGCCTTCAAAGGGTTCTCACAACTGTGATGGAGACAGTTCATTCAGCTGAGAAATACGTGTTCTCTAACTTTTCACGAGTGACATATACACATACTTCCACAAAATTCACTCAAATTAAAACAACACTTGCTGGTCGCTAAACTGTCAACTTCGGTGTCTTTATGTGGAAACTTTTTTCCGTCGCTCATAAATGATTCTTTCTTTTTGGTCCAGGAAGCAGAATATGAGAGGTTAGTTTAAGTTTAGGCTGATGGGATGAGAATTATCATGACAGGAGATCTTGTGCAGCTCTCACTGTCACTGAATTTTTAGAATTGAATTATTCAGTTTAATTTACTTCAGGACTACTCACAACTAGACGTGTCCAATTAATGATGATCTGAGGCCGAGAGAGCGAACCAGCATAGCCTAATAAAAACCTTATGGAGATGATCTGCAATTCTGGAAGGAGCTGAGGTCATCACATCAAAACTATGATCTAAGGCCGGTTACTTTCTCCTTTTCGTCTGTGTTGGAGGTGTTTAGCTCAAGGAGGCCCCTCATTAACCTTTGTGACACTCATTATAAAGTGTGGCTGTGGAGATTCCAGTGGACGTTCTCCCAGAGACCCACATTCATTCTCTGTTACTGCTTTTGTCATTTATTTCCATCTTAGCTCATTTTTTTCTTTGCAAATGTCTCCTCCTTCTGCAATAAGGAAGCTGTCAGAGTTGGTTACAGCCATCCAATAAGTCGCGATCCACTGACCCTGAACACTTTTATAAATAGCAAGTCTGGGAGGCAAAACAGATTGTCAGGATTCACCACTTGCATTTAAATAATTAATATAAATTCCTCCAGGGTGGGTACCAGGCCTAAATAATCTCAGTTCTGTGAATCGTGATGCAGAAGAATTTCTTCTGTTTTTTTTTTTGTTTTTTTTTCAGCAGTTTGACTTGTAAAGTCGGCAATGTTGGCGAGTCCATCCCATAAAAAGTGCACAGATTAGGATAAAGATGTGCCTCAGTGTTGTGTGAGAGGAAACAATGTGCCTTTTTTATTATATTTTCAGACATTTAGACATATTTCAGTTTTAGTGTACATTTATTTCTATGTGTTGTTATTTGGCTTGTTAGTCTCGGTTCTTGTTTGTTTCGCAGTGCAACTTGTACTAAAACAAAGAAATAAAGTTGTCAGAATTTTGAGTAAGATTTTGATCTTGAAATTTGAGAGCTTTTTGTCGTTCTTCTGCAGTCTTGGTAAATCTAGTCACCATGCTAGTTTTTTGGAAAAGAAACCGGTGAACCTGCAAGCACAGCACCGCAGCGTGAATGTAGAAGCCAATCAAGATGTCACGCAGGCACACGGTTATCAATGCTTTTCACGGCATGTGAAGGAGAACAGAAGATAGGAAATGCTCTGAATTTATGTATTTTTCATGGTTTTATTTTAACAGCACACGTTCGTCTAAAACCCACTTGCTAAGACCTTTGTTCTTATTGTGCTGAGAACTTATTATTTCTATATGACTCATTTATGATTTCATTATATAAAATCTGTCCATCATCCATCTGTCCATCCATCCATCCATCCATCCATTTTCTACTGCTTATACAGAAATGTTTAGTGTTTAATTTGAACTCTTAGTGGTGTTTTAGTGTCATTTCCCTCAACACTAATTCCCTAAAAATGACTTGTGTTGACATGCTGTTACACACAACACAGCAAATATCCAATTACTGCAAATTATTCTAAATATTTGAACCCAGAAGCCCAGAACGCATCTTAAACAGGCTCTGTTCTGGGTTGGTATGTTGAGCATGTTTTTGAATTATTTATTCCATAAATATCCCACCTCATTATTTTGAGATGCTCAGTCGTCATTTGGAGTTTCTCACTTTCAGGACCATCACGTCCTTTATTTTTCATCAGCCTGACAGAAATGTACTTCTATCATCTGCATCTGGAGTATCTTTTCCCTTACCCCTGCCCCTCCGGGCAGCCTGAGACTGTCTCTCCTCTGCTTTGACAAGAGCAGCAGGAACGTTTCCTATCTGCTTCAGATGATTGCTTTCCTGCTCCAAAGGCTTCACGGTGCCAATAAAAAGGCCGAAAGACTCTTTAACAGCGCGAGTCCTGTCTTGTAAAACCAAGCAGTACCTCTGTAACTCTGCAGCAAACAGAAATTAATATTTATGAAAGACGGCCAGTGATTTTGATGGTTTCTGTGAGTCCGACCCGCACCCGTCCTCCTCCCCATGCCAAGTACATTTTTCCTGGAACAAATTTTCCTTTGAGATGAACATCTCCACCGTGCATGTGCTTCTGCATCTTTGGAAAGCTTTCATTGGAAGAGGCCTCTCTCAGTAATGGCCTTCCTCGGGAAGAGCCGTATCTGAGTGAAGGGGCTTTTACTTTGATAACTCACTCTGAGACGTTTGATCAAGCCAAATATTCCACAACATTTCAGGCAAGCGAGCCCTGTTTTAAGACTGGTTTTTTTCCTCCTTTTTTTTTTTTTTTTCCAAAAACTCCCCCAGTTCAAAAGGCAGCGTGGGAGGACTCTTTAATCAGGGAACATGCACACAAGCCAGATATTATTAACTTAATATATTACAAGTTGTAATTAAGACTTAAAAAGCTTGGTGGAGCCTACGGGACTATTGCGTCTTTATTTAACTCCTTTGAATGTGTTTCATAATTAATTTACTTCTGGCTGCTGAAGGTATGGTGAAGATAAACCCGTGTGACAGAGAGAGATGCCTTCACGCTACAACAGTTGTTTGAAATGATGCCTCAGCTCAGTTTGACCACACAGAGGGTGGATTTAAAGACCCAAAGGATACAAATCCACGTCAAACAATCCTACAGGAAGCGGGGGAGGGGGGTCACGCCGCAGGTGTTTGCAGAAGAGAGAAAAACCGAGAGGCAGCATCGATCCGTTGTTGTCCCGCAGCGAGTGTACAATGCCAAATGTTTAGCTTGAAATTGAAGTTGTCTGGCCACAGAAACCCTGACCAAAAAAAGATGTTCATGAAAAGCGCTATCATTGGTGTGAGCTTACATTATTAGAACTGAGTAAGCTTTGTTTGTTTGTTTTAATCACTGATCAGTCAATGATTCATTACTAAATATCAATTACACTTCAATTTGATTTACCCCTGACTGAGTGAAAACAGTGATATCACTATCATTATATTATTATAGGCTAATTTTATTCTGTCACAGTGTAACTAAAGTAATTTCATTCCACCAGATGTTGCCACATTCAATGTTGTTTGAAATCAATAAGTTTGTATGTGCAGCTTAGTCACGCTGAGCTGTTGAACTGGTCAGTTGTTTTTGTCCCAGTATAAATACACAGAGGTGTACTGGATTTCTTGTTGAACTGGCATTGTCATGGCTACAATAGTTGGTGATTTGTACTCTTTTAGCTTTTTAGTATTGAGTCTTTTCTGACTGACCACAAAGAGTCTTAATAAGCTAACAAGTCAGCAACCAAGAGTTAAACTTGTAAGACAATTTAATCCTACTGTTCGGGGACTTGGACAGCACAAGCACAGAACATCTGGCCCGTTCCCGTCCAACTGGTCTATGTCCATGCAGGAGTAGACTGACTGTCAACTGTATGACTTGCATGTGTTGGCTCAACTGTCAAACCTCAATTTTAGTCGCGCTAACAGGTTTACATGCACTTTTAAAGTCTAAGTTTAGTCAGACTGATGCAAAAATTCCCTTTTAAGGTGCCAGGTAAACGTATCAACTGTTCAAGCTGTTGTTTCTACATTTGTTGCATGATTTCAAAACTTTCACTTCACAAGAGGCAGTTCAGTTTAGTCTGGTTTAATATGGGTTACAGTGGTTAAAGTTGACTTGCCAACCTGCAATGTGTAGGAGGAGAACTGCTACAGCTCCATCAGTAGTGGGCCATAATAGCAACACAACCCTGTGTAGTGGTGTCACTAGCCAAGATATTCAACAGCAAAGAGGAAATTAAGTTAAAGGAGTCTGACATGCACTGAAATCATATCTCACAAACATGGCCAGCACCTACAGATACAGTCTCTGTCAACCAGCCATCACACTGCAGTGTATCCAGATCCACAGCAGAACAGTAAATATATAGTCAGACGATTGTGAACCCATGTGTGGGTGCAGAAACGTCACATACATTGTGTAGAGTCATCGTGTTGCGCCAGGTAAGGGTGTATGTTCGTGTGAGGTGCTACAGAAGACCTTTGCCTGCCAGCCTCTGTCAGACCTGCCCTTTTTACCATCTTACTGGCCACTTTGTTGAGCACAGAATTTCTGACCATCTCCTGTTATTCTTCTACCTGTTTTTTTCTTGGTTTTTGCATGAAGCCTTCACATGTCTCTGCTCTTCGATGGCAGGCGGGCCTCTCCTGTCAAGCTGATGGGGAGTCAGCTCAAGCTGGGACTCCAGGAACGTGAGCCTCTTTTTCCTTTGCATTTGTTCTACAACCTGTGACACCGCTTCCTCTGATTGGTTGTGGCCTGACCTTGGAGCGATAGCTCTGCTGCTTGTTGTGCTGTACGGCACAGTGGCGAGTGCACAACCCTCCTTCCTGCGCTATCAGGTAATTTGCCTGCGTGGGTTGCTAAGTGTGCACATTATGCAAGGTATTATCATACTGCTGTGCTAGGTGAAGTAACAAAGTGCAGTGGAGTGTGATATGCTGTCAGGTAACCATGTACCCCGGGATGTTTGCGGGCATGTTTGTGCCTGTATCCAGGTGAGATAAGGTTGAGAATCCAAGGGTTATAAAATCAGACGTGCTGTGGAGTTTTCTGTATTTCTGCACTGTCATTGATATTGCAGAGAGAGGGGCCGCATGGATAATTCCCATATTTACCCTGTTTGTACAAGAAAACACATGTTTATGCAAGATGAAATTGAAGTGTGCTTACTTTGTCTGCATGTGCCGTGTTTGCTTCGCGCGTCAGATGGTTGAGGAAGGAAAGAATAAAAAAAGCAGCTTTTTGTTCCCCTGAGCGCTTTGCATTGGGAGTCTTGTGTCTCTCATGTCTGATGTACGTGACAGGAACGCATTCCTGCAGCAGGTATGACACTCCCGCTTAGTCAAACAAGGTTTGGGATGCTTCCAGTTAAGCGGGCCAATACTGACTCGACGTCGTAACGGCGCACGGGCGACAAAAGGGAGCTCAGATTTGCAATTCATTTTTTCATCCCAAGTGCTACATCTGATGGACTACCTGCCAGGAGAGCTGGAACCTTCACGAGACTGTGTGCGTGCTTCTTGGTTGTCTCAGTCCCACCTTGCCCCTGTTGCACTGAAGAACAAGCCAGCCTACAGATAATAAAGTGCCCCATTTTGGTGGATTATTAAAGTGCTCTGCAGTCTGCCATGCTGTTTTTCAGTCGCTCCCATTCCTTTTCCCACCTGCTGATCGAGTCACCAGGTCAGTAGTTAAAGCACACTGCCTGCTTCATGGTCGATTCGATGATAGTTGATAATTTCGAAACGCTGCACTCAGGCCCATGTGGAACCCACCAAGGCTGGCTCTGCGTCGATTGATTATCGGGTGACTGACAGGCTGATATCAGAAAGACAAGCAAATGAAGTCGCCTCTAGTTGGGTCGGATTTATTTATGGGCTTACGCAGTGGTTCTCAGCTAATCTGTCTTCCTCTTCAAAAGTGCTTGCCCTCTGAACAAAGGGGTCATCTTCAGTTGCAGGAGGAAAAGAGTTGTTTACGTGATGAATTGGTGACCTGTTTAGTTTACTTTATCTTTAATTCAAAAAGAGCAGCCTTTTCAATCTCAGCATAAATGCTTTATTTTAAAAACTTGGCCACTTTCCTTCCAGACATGTACAGGAAGTTCGTTTCTGGTTCTGGCATGATTTCTGCCATTGAAAACCAAGCACAATGCTAACAAATTAGCGTTGGTTGCCATGGAGCAAATGTCACACATTTCAAGTGAACGTTTCCTGTGGAAATGAATTAATGAGTTCAGCACCAGGATTTACTCCTTAAAAACTGATTTGATGCTACTTGGGAGAAACCTGCTAGTTTCAGAATTTTTTTTTTTTTTTTTTTTTTTTGAAAATTAATAAAACCAGCATGTCTCTGTTGGACTTCAGCATATTTTCACTGTAATGTCTCCTCCTGTGAGACGTGCAACATAGAAACTGAAACTTTTGTTAATTAACAGCCTGCTGAGTCTCCTTTTGTAGAGCACTTTTTTTGTTTCTATTACTACTGAAAGGAAGACAGAAATTCACTTTCACAGAGAATCTGCTCTTGGCAGCGTGACAAGTGTCAGGGGGAAAAACGACTTTAGAATTATTTGGTGACGACAACAAAAGAGAAAAAAGCAACTTTGTCCTGAATTTGTATTCATAAAAGACCCATAAAGACAAGGTTACCAACAACACCTTCAATGATAAGTGCAAATCTGGCACATATTAGACCTCCAATGGAGAATTAATTTCAAAATGCATAATTGAGATGTGAAATAAGATGAAGCTCTGATGGGAACAGGAATAAGAGGAGAACAGAGAACATATCAGTGTCTTTTAGCCAGCAGAGGGCTTCATTTTCTCGACCCATTCAAAAGAGAATCCTATTAGTGTGTGAGGTTTGGTGACATCTAGTGTTGATAACGCGGTGTGAAAGGACCTGGGCTGGCTGCAAGACAACACAACAGATTAACGCTGTAATTTAAAATTTAAGTTTTTCAACTGAAAAGGTGGACATTGCAGCTGACAAAAAAATACTAACAAACAGTAAGAGACTGATCAGTCAATAAAAGAACATTTAATGTAAATGAAAGTCTTTTTTCCATTCTGGGCTTCCATAGAAACATTCATGCTGCCATTTTGGGCGATCTTTCCACTGTTTTCATCTCTGATCTGAACAAGTCTGCTTTTTCATAGACAAACCAGTGAGCATGAAGCTAAGCAGGAATTTATGAATTCTAACCAAGCGTTACACCTCTTAATATTTTGAAATTGTCTCCACCACATGCTCACTCGGTCCCAGTGTGCCAGAATGACAAGGATATCTGTTCACCTCGTGAACCTTTGAAAAAAAAAAAAACACAAAAAAAGACATACAAACATAACCTCAACGCCTGGAATAGCAGCTCTTGCGCAGGTCAAAGCATTGGGTAATCGGAATTTCCAGGGTGTGTCACGGCCAATAGATTCACACAAAGGTTGCATTTCCTGTCATTTCAGGCATGATGAGATCATACCTTTGTGGGGGAGCAGATTCTGTGCATATTTCCTTAGAGCAATTCAGCTCCAGGCCTTTTTTTTCCTTCCTTACACATTGTTGAGAATAGAAACTAACGTGTGGGCTGCACGGGGTCACCTCTCCTGGCAATAGGATTTTCTTTCTGCCAGTTTTCTTGACGAAATGCATCAACACGGTTGGCCTCCTTGCCACCACGGCACGGCTTTCGGTGTTGTGCGAAGGTGGATGGAGGAAAGAAATCAGGCCAGAAAGAACCTGTAAGAGACCATTAGCTCTTTTAGCATCACAAAGGCCTTATATGGGTATATTTTTTTCCCTCTGCTCTGTACTGTTATTTGCAAAAACGGAGCAAACGTGACATAAGAACCTGCAAACTGCAACGGGACAAAAATGGCAGAAACATTTGTTAAATATTCTCAAGGCCAGTGATAAAAAATAATCACATTGTTGCACAGCTCCCCACAGATCTCTGTTTCTTTCCTTCAATTCGCCGCCAGTTTGCCATCCCCTGCAGGCCGGAGCAGACATGTTTGTGTTTTGACTGTGATCCATGGGCATTCTGAGCTGCGCCGCTGCCCACGGAAGCTCCATGCCAAAGCAGTGGGCCGAGTGACCGTTGCCTGGGCTCATGTCCAGCCAGAAATAAATGGTCTCTATGGCTGCTGTGTTGGAGCACGATGTGAGGACACATTATTTTCTCAATTCTCATTGGAGATGCAAATTTTATTCCTGCTGATTTATTTCAGTATTGAGAGGGAAAAGAATGATCCAAAACAATTCTAATACTTTGAAAGTCCTCTGAGACCATGTGAGCTAAAGTTGAGATGGCTCATATCCATGACTCATATTCAGCGTTTTAATAAAACAGGTTACAACTACAAGGCTGTATATGAACAAGAGCAGTTGTAGGATGACTCAAGACTCTACCTCACCCCAAAGAAGTATTTTATAAAAAAAAAAATGTACAACTTCATCCATCCAGTACAGACAGCAAGGACATTGAAAACTCTGTTTCACTCGCTATTTCACACTATATTGCTTGCGACCTACACTCCAGGAGCATTGGCGCCTTCTAAAAAGAGGCATGTTGGTTTCAGCTAACGCATCTGTAGTCTTGAGTACAGCAGATGGCAGTCACAACAATACAAGCTGCACCGTCCAAAGGATAAAAAAGTTGGGCCGAATAATTAGAGCATGCTTAATGGAAATGTCTGACAAAGGAGGAGCCGTGCTTAAAGTGTATTTTATTTTGCAAAATGCTTTCTTTTGGGTCAGAATATACATGAGGACTCTCCCCTGACCTTCGCAGTCCTATGACAAGTAATGTCTCTGCATGATGTCAAAATCTATACATTTGTGGAAAGAAATGTTCCCAAATTTCTGTTACAGCAACCACCTGCTAATAAGCTGATAACGATAACTTACCACTGTATTCACCTGTCACCATCACAGTTTAGCATGTGAGCTCATTTACACATAAAAGGCACAAAATAATGGGCTATCATTTAAAACTCAGATCAAAATAAGAGTTATATTTGAGTGAGGCTACTAATTCAGTAGCACATTTTATCTCTTCATGGTGAATTATCCCAGTTCAAATTAATGCTAACATGCTAATGCTTGCTCTGGTCAATGAACATGAATAATAGCCAAGTCGTTCATATTTAGCTAAATATAGCTGCTTTAGTGATTTGTGGTTGAAGCACTCTGGCCTGGGCCAGAGATAGCTGTCTTGACGGCAGTTTAACAGATGTTTATCCTTCCGTAACCTTGACCACAACATTCTTTCTGCCTCAGTCTTTCAATGACACCCTGTTTGTTTGGGCTCTCTCTCTCTCTCTCTCTCTCTCTCTCTCTCTCTGCCATCTTTCTTTCTTATTTTAAGAGAACATATTTGCATTTCAAGGCATCCTCAGCGCGGCGCGAAAGTTCCAGGCAGTGGTG
This sequence comes from Pao palembangensis, assembly GCA_015343265.1. Taxonomy (NCBI): domain Eukaryota; kingdom Metazoa; phylum Chordata; class Actinopteri; order Tetraodontiformes; family Tetraodontidae; genus Pao; species Pao palembangensis. Next base: position 4,998,091 of record CM027085.1, on the reverse strand, counting down.
TATGTGCTTTTGTGTACACACACAAACACAAAAATCAATCATTTCACCTCCACTGCTGCAGTCACTTTGGGAATAAGAGTAAAAGTATTTTAAAAGGACCTGTGTTTGTGTTTGAAAGCAGTGGTTTTCTGCCCTTTTGGCTCCGACAACTCTGGTTAACAGCTGCTATCACAAAGGTTATCAGACAGATGGAAAAAAAATGGTGGAAACCTACAACTCCTCAAAAGGACCCTTTCATATCTATCTATCTATCTATCTATCTATCTATCTATCTATCTATCTATCTATCTATCTATCTATCTATCTATCTATCTATCTATCTATCTATCTATCCATCCATCCATCCATCCATCCAGTAAAGCCCTGATCTATGTAAATCACTCTGAAGGTTACTGGCCGTTTGCAACATATATTTCATAAAAAGTGAATTATGCTTGTCTTAGTTTAATCTTTAGTCGGTGAGCTGATCCTTCCAAGAAGAAACTTTATTTATATTGCACATGTCCTATCAAAGACAACTCAGTGTGCTTTACAACATAAATACACAAGAACAAATAAGTATTACAATCTGTAGTTTTCCAGTAATAGCATTTGGGCTCTTTCCCATTGGTTTTCAGCATTTGAAATGTGCATTTTAAAAAATCTTATCTACCTATTGCTGGCATGCACGTGTTGGTGTATAATAGTAAGAAGATGTTGTCAATAACCAAATGGTGTTTAGATAAGACATGCCAACTTTATGAAGCAATATGCTAACCTGGAGCTAACCTTGTCAATAATGAACTGTTCTCAGGATGCTAGCACGAATTAGCCTTTCGGTCTACATTACTGGTCCTTGAGAAAGATAGAAGTGCTGTGGTGTTTGGTGGATCTGTCTCTGGGTCAGAGTGGCAAATCGGACGCGAGTGTTCTTGGTGTTCTTGTTTTAATGCTACCAAAATGGAAATGGGTCTTGTTGCCTTGGAGCAGGGGCAGATTCTCTGACCCTTGAAGTCTTTTCTTTTAGCTTATCTTCTGATTGTTTTTAAAAGAACTGAAAAAGAATGGACTCTTTTGTACTGGTGCTACCTGTGACCACTGTGGTGAATTCTAGGCAGAAGAACCAGCTTTCATACCGTCCTCCCAGACTTAGAGATATTTCATTCTACTCCCCTCATCTCTGAGTCCTCTGCTCTGTTTTCATCTGTGTTCACTGCTTGTTGGTTTCCAAACAAAGACAGCCGGTTGTGAGGGGCCGTCAGGGGCATTATTCATAATTACCATTCACACACACCACTGAAACACTCTCACACACAATACTGAAATTCTTTGTTCTCACACACACTACTGAAAAGCTTTCACACACACTATTGAAACACTCTCATATACACTACTAAAACGCTCTCACACACACTAATGAAACGCTCTCGCACGCACTACTGAGACGCTCTCATACACACTACTGAGATTTCAGTGTAAACGGAAGGCATTTCAGTGTAACCGGAAGGCCCTCTTTCCCAAATGTTGCCGCGTTACTCAACAATATTTTAGCATCAGTGGAGACAATTCGAACATTGTGTAATGTGACTACAAGCAGGCAGTCACGCGTTGCCTCAGGAGCCGACACAGTGGAGAGCTGACTTACAACACTATTTCCATCTCGCGGCTGCAGCAGCACGCCACAGCAGTGCTTCGACACATGGATATCGGATACAAGGAGAGGATGAATAATTACCCCGTGGTGCCATTGTAACTGCTGTCATTGTTTCTAAATTGCATAAGCTAATTAAAAAAAAGTGAATTTCTCTTGGAGATTAATAAAGTACCTATCTATCTATCTATCTATCTATCTATCTATCTATCTATCTATCTAGCCATCTATCTATCTATCTATCTATCTATCTATCTATCTATCTATCTAGCCATCTATCTATCTATCTATCTATCTATCTATCTATAAGCTGTCGCAGCTTGACCGTCTATTTACGCGTGGTCTGATGTTGATTTATTAGTTCAGAGCTCGTGCACAATAGCACATTCCTAATAAAGCCTTTCCTGGTCAAAATTATTGGGTTCATTACTTTGAAGCAATACAATACACTGCAAAGTGCTTTTAAAATGTATTACATAATTTTCATAATCTTTTTCACAATACAATAAAGTTTGTACTAATAAACAAAAAAAAGGATAGATGAAAATGAATCTTAAACTGTCACTTTACTGTTTTCTTGATATTCCCCCAAGCAATTATCCGTCATTCAGATGTGTTTCCTATGTTACAAAGCAGAGAAAAAAAACTTCCTCTTTTGAGCCACCTTCCGTTTACACTGAAATCTTAGTAGTGTATATGAGAGCGTTTCAGTAGTGTGCGTAAGAGCATTTCAGTAGTGTGTGTGAGAGCATGTCTGTAGTATGTGTGAGAGCATTTTAGTAGTATGTGTGAGAGCGTTTCAGTAGTGTGCATGAGAGCATTTCAGTAGTGTGTGTGAGAGCGTTTCAGTAGTGTGTGTGTGTGAGAACACAGCATTTCAGTAGTGTGTATGACAGCGTTTTAGTAGTGTGTGTGAATGGTAATTCTGAATAATGTCCCTGACGGCCCCTCATAGCCGCTTGTGATGTTGACGTGTGCTGTTGTGACTCATGCGTATACGCTGGCTTTATTCAGAGCTGTTTTAACAAGGCTATTGTGTGTTTTTACACCGAGTATGTAGCTATTTGTCATGGCGAGAAGGCAATTCTACTCCGATAAAAGCCTGAACGCGTAAGACAACAGCCGACAGTGGAGAAGTTTACTTTCTTGCTTCCGAGGACGAGACTTCAGGGCAGAGACTGCACATCTAACCATTAACAAGCGATTTAATGAGGAGGATTTCATATAGACTATTTCTTTGGACATGAGAGAGAGAGCGAGAGAGAGGGAGAAAGGGAGAGAGAGAGATAGTTCTATTGATGATTTCAGTTTTTCTTTAAGTTGAAAACTTAAAGAAAACTTAAATTTTCTTCACGAAAGGACAGTTACAACAGGTGTAGAAGGCGTTCAGGTCAGTGTGTGAGTCTGTACTGGTGCTCTCTGGAAGAACATGCGTTCCATCGCCTGATTTGGTGTGACGCAAGTGGCTTTAGATTGCTCGTGCATTAAAGATTGCACGTCTGTGCCTGGTGCCGAAGGGCAGATCTCTGTATATGGATGAGAACAGAAAGGCGAGCCGGCTGAGGGCCAAAGGAGGAGAGGATCTTTCGGGTCACTTGTTTGCTCTCAAATGCCATGAAAATCCCCAACACGCCAGCGCAGCCAGCTCCCTGCGTCGCCGGGGATTTAGTAATTGAAATTAAGTGGCAGGCAGAGTGAGTCATAGATTGTCAATTAGATAAATTGTCAAAGCATTTTTGCAGTGGGTTCCCAGACCACACTTATTATCCAATCACTGCAGGTTGGCGTGGTGTCATTTTCCGCACAGATCATCCTGACAGAGGAGATAATTGAGCTAACTGGGATTAGCATTTGCGCAGCACTTTGCCACCACAGAGTAAGATGACAGTGCATCCCATCATGTACAGTCTGCAGATGTGACAGCTTCCTCAGACGACGTCCCCCCTCCCTCCGTCACTCCGTCTGCACATCCGAGCGCCTGTCTGACCGCCAGCCCAGTTCCCAAACGCCATTTGGCAACAGCTGCCCTCTCGGATTAACAAAATAAAAAAACAGTGGAAGGACGGATGGAAAAACTCAGGCTGCTATCCAACACACGCTGAGCTATTTTCCTTCCTGGATAATGGCTGCTGCCTTTCACTTTCTGTGTCTTATATCTGGCCTTGTTAACTCTCATCGTGGGAGGAGGCCTTGAATACTTCCACCTGTGAAGCTGGCAAAAATGGCCCAATCCCAGAACTTGGAAAAGGTTTTTCTGCTCTTCCTTTGCAGAAGGATCCAGTAGGTGTTTAATATGATGACCTCAGGGGCATTTTTGAATCTGTGCAACGATTCTCTGTTAAAAGTGTGTGTTGTGTCGTGGTTTATGATACTTTTGTCCGCCCTTTGTGTGTTGTTGCTTTAAATCTTAATTTCAAAATCCCCCCAACCCCATCTCTCTGAGAGATAAAACCATCAGTTCCATCTTGTTTCTTTATTCAGTATCATATTAATTTTCAGCAAGATCTGCAAATCCACTCTGCTGTTGCATAATTCATGGCGTCCCTCTGACAAAATTCTCTTTCATCTGGGCAGCGCGCCCCAAACAAAAATACTCAGAAACCGGATAAGCGCGAATGGCTTTATACCTGATGCCAACGCACAGCTGGGCTCAGGTAAAGCGCCATTCCATCTCCTGAAATGAGGTCAGGAGTGAAAGGTGTCATTAGCCGGGAGACAGCAGCTGATACCCAACAGGATTCTGTCTATCAGTTGAAGGTATTGTCATTTCATCACATCAGGCTTTTTTTTCCAGGAACTCTCTCTGTCTCTCTCTCTCTCTCTCTCAGCACTGACTGAGATTATGCAGTTCTCATCTGATCAGAACAAGGCCCGACTGCGTATATTGGAATTTTCAGACATATAGAAATGAACCCGCTGCCTCTCATTGCTTTGGCAGCGAACAGATTTTTATTTGATGTACTGATGGCGTCTTGCCAGAAAAGTCATTAAAGTTGCCCACTTTGTCCATGTTATTAAAGACATTTTAAAGCTGAATAGAGTGGTGCAAAACTCAAGGATATTTAAAAAAAAAAAAAAAAAGTGACAGCCATTCAGTCGCTGGGATAAACACCAGAAGAAGTAATGTTCTCTCATAAAAGCTTGATCTGTTGCTTTTAATGCTTTTAAAAATCATGCTGAGTTCAATTCTACATATTTGTGGGGGTTTTTTGAATGAATTTATGTAAGTAAATGCCATGTAAATATCACATCGCCAGACACCTGGTGGTAAATTGACATAATGGCAGTTGTTCATGAATGAGTCCGAAGTTTTAACAGGAGCTTCACGGTTACTTACAAAGAGAAGTCTGAAAAGACGAAGAAGTGAGTTTTTGTTAGGGATCACATTCTGAAAGGACACAGATACCAGTAAAGACATGCTATTATTTTTAGTAGTAGTCGCTTTAAGGAACTATATGAATCTGCAGCGACCCTACCAACGACTCTCAGGTGACCACCCAGATCATTGGCATGCTAATGGTCCACAAGAGCTATATTTTCAAGCTCTGCCCTCAGCAAGTTTAGAACTGAAGAAGCCTTCTGGACAGAAGGCGAAATGTCTTCAAGGAAACCTTAACAAGTCCAGTTGCACACAGAAATCTACCTTTGGATATAAGATTCTGCTGAGTAAATTCTGTCTCAAAGCGTCTTATTTTGAAACTCCCAGTTGTGGTGCATTTCTGCATTTAGCCACGAGTGCCTCAGTCTTCTCCTATGAAACGCCACCTGAGCCAAACATGATGTTTACCATTAAAGGACTGGCACTTTTGTTTAAACCGTTTTGAACATTTAAATGAGCAACTACAGCTAAAACTGGCACAAACGAATGCTAATCCTCTGCATCTTACCTCACTGAACACACTGAATAATTGAAATGCTTTCTGCACCAAGGCTTTTTTTTTTGTTCTTTGAATGTAGCCCTCTTATGTTTACAACACACAGATTTTGCCCAATTTGCACCCACTGACGTGTTTGGTTAGCTAGAAATACCGGCACCCTCTTCTTTATCCCATCGGAGGATTGAGAAACCTTTAACTTCTGTTTCCTAAACATAGCCAAATTTGATCTACCTCACATTTTCTCCGTGTTAGCATCCAGTTACTTATTCCTGTCATAACTGTTTACGGGAGACGTCTAATTAGGTGAATAAATCTCTTCAGGTCCCATCAAAATATACGACATCTGCAGGAGGCCGAGATCGCAAATCCAGAGCAGGAGTGAGCCATGGTTGGATCCAACTGGGTTCATCATGGAGGGTGGAGGGACTTATTCTCCTACTCCAACCTATAGAATGGAGTTGCTGTCAGATGACCAGGTCTGGGATCAGCACCACCACATCGTTCATCTCCCTGAGCACAAGCCTCAGTCTCGTCCATCTGGGGTACATTAGCTCTTGTACAAATGCATTTGCCATCTCATCCTGTTACATCAGGAATGAATCCAAGAGCAAATTCAAGGCTTTTGCTAATGTGCATGTCCCAGAAGCGACCATAGAACTGTTATAATACCCTCTTATTAAAGAGGGCATTATATCATGAAGGGATATAAAGATATATAATCATATCCAGAGCAACATTACCATTTTGAAAATTAGCATATTATCCACCGATTGAAGAGTAAAGTTGCATGTGACCTTTCAGCTGATCGGGCTCATCAGTCACACACCCCTCAATGTGACAGCAATGACAATGTCTTGACATTCGTCTGATTGATTAGCGTAGGGTTTTATTGGCAACGGGGGGCCAACCTAAGTGTGGCCCACGGCGAGAAGCATCGTTTATGGCAGGTTTAAAGAGCAGAAAAAGAAAACTTCAACGGCCATGATGATATCCAGAATGTGTGACAGTGCGACTTTTGCAGAGTGCACTAAAGAAATAGCTGCATTCAATGATGCTGCTGCAAAAAATAATGGAAATAATCTGCCCATTATTAAGGTATTAAAATCTAAAACGTATTTTGTCCAATTTAAATTGTCTACCATGCAGAAAATGATGTGGCACCGATGGTTGATTCTTATTTTGCCTGATAGCTAGCGAGCGCTGTCAGCTTGTATAGCTAGGCCATTGCTGCTGCTGCTTCCAGCTGAGGTGAAATGCATGGTGGGACCTGGCTGATGCATACAGAGCATACTTGGTAGTGCTGGCGTACTTGATTTTATGTCTGTGATTGATTGATTTTAAATGTTCTCAATGTTTCTTTGGCAACCGAGGTTTGGCTGCAAATGGTGCTAAAATATAACTAAATAAATAAATACATTAATACACTAATATGTCGATAAGGCCTATCAGAGCTCAACTTGTAGATTTCTTCCAGTCAATGCCATTTATTTATTCTGTAAAATATGATGGAAAATAGTCAAGGATAAATATTTGGGCTGCATATGTTAGTATATGGTGTCATGTAGTACCTTGTGTTTTTCCTACAAAGACTTGGATCTGTTGTGTTTGGTTCTCAGAAAGGTCAGTGGGTTAGAGAATCACACAGAATCTTTCCACTAATCACTAATTAAAAGGGGCCCCACCCCCCCAACCCAAAAAAATCTGTGTGTTTTATGTGCTCAGTGAGGTGTGTGAGCAAAATGCAGAGGTGGTGTGCAGTCAAAGGACAAAATAACATCCACGCAAATGAATTTCCACATCAAAGATGGGTAAAATGCCCCTCTGCTAGTGCAGGGTAACATCAAAGCAACGTTTATGACAGCGAGGTCTAAATCTCGAAGGAGTCCAGTGAAATGTTGCTCTCAGGCTTTGGATGCACGGTAACAAAGACGCTGGTGGTACAGCGCTGCAGAATGCTCCCCGAGGGGACATTAAGGATGCAGATGCAAACACGGCCAGCTGGCCCAAATTGATCACACCACGCTGGTCAACAAGCCCCCAAGCAGCTGTCCTCTCCGCCTGCGCCTTTTGCTCAGAGCCATCAGCTATGTATCGGCACAATGGCAGCAAGGACTTTCAGATAGCGAGTCAGATTTCTGTTTCCACCATCAGCACGACGCATTAAGGTTGGATAACAAGTTAAAAAGCACAATGTCATGAATGTGGACTGAAAAGAAAAGCATTTTTTTTATAAAATAATTGGAAATGTTGATATAATGAATATAAGTGAATTTCATATCAAATTAATTTACTTTCCTTTATCTGTGTTAAGTTCAACCTTCAAGAATAAGAGTCCTTCAGAGGCTCATGTGGAGAGGCAGAGATGGGAGGATAATACTCAAGGTGAATGGAAGGAGTTGCTACTTCCATTTGTGATAGAACGTGATTGGAAAAAGAAGTACTTATACGTACAACCACAAACTAAACTGAGCCCAACCGAACTGCATTGTGGACAGGCTCGAAAGCAATGCTAGCACAGCAGAGGAGGTTTGCACTTAGATGTCATTACTTAGGACAGCAGAATTATGAAGGAAGTAGAGAGTGGGAAAGAGTTCTCGGTGGGGCCTGATGGCTTCTGATCATAAATTGCTGAAAAAAAGTTGGTGGTTGAATCCATAAAGCCAGGGTTGAATCCTCCGAGCTGGGAAGATAGATGGTGAAGAAAGACGAGACTGGACACGTTTATCATGAATAAGTTCATATTACAGCAAATGCAAAAACCAAATCAGTCAAAAAAAGGGCTCTTAAACAGACAATGGGCAGAAAAAGTGAAGCCAAATTGTGACGGAATGTTCCTGAATAAGTCTACCTTGATGCTTAATCTCATATTCGGAATGCCTTTCTGGGTCCGCCCATCATGGGTTGGACACATTTTACACAGGCATGTGGCTGGTCACCAGGTGACACCGGCCGGATCAAGATGTTGCCAGGGCAACAGGTTTACAGAAAAACAGCGATACGTGTTGTTAAAGATGGGTCGATACATGTACAAACACGTTTTAAGAGCTTTACAGAATTCCTTGCTCTTTTCAGCCTTCGATTTATCAGGATTCAGCCAGCAACGATGGTCGTGGGGGTTTGTAGATGTCTGTCTGTTCACACTTCCCTTTATGCATATAAATATGAAAAGCTTGTTTACTTTTACTATGGGAACCTTTTCACAATTCATTTTCAAGTTGCAGCAGCAGCAGCAGCAAATATAACAATAACTCATCAGGAATTGTTACCATTGATTGCTTTTTCAGGCTATACCAGCATGTAAAGCAACTAATGCGACCTCCAATGAAAACAAATACCAGAAACCTGTTTCACTTGTGTCCGGACCAGGAGGCACATTTCCTTTGGTGTTCCCACAGATTGAGTTTAGGATGAGTTAGGACTAAAGAAGCTTTAGTGGAGCATTTTAAACGCATTTGAATGATGTTCCAAACCAAGATCAGCCTCATAGAGACGTCTAAAGGCTATTGACGGGCAGAGCGGCTAAACTCTGTCTGAATCCCGCCATAAAGGTCATTGGTTTGACACGTAAACACCCAGGAGAGGCTGTCAGCTGGAGCCATAGAAACTTGAGGGCTGGACTACAGGCCTCCCGTGTGCACTTAAAGAAGACCGTTTAGCCGCAGGTGCCCTGCTGCCCGTGAAACCCTGCCCTTTCCCGGTCCACCACAACATCGACCTGTTGAGAGGATTTGTGTTTTTGCATGAATCTGCGAGCTCGTTTGAAATACCAATGAATTTCAGGGGAACCACCTCCGGGGAGGTCCATCAGACCAATCCTCAACCAAATTGGCAATATTGAATGTCACTGTGAAAAACGCTAATTACAAATATGTGCCTCATGCGTCATAATCTCGGATGAGCTGCCTTTTCAGGTCATTACAGTGTAATCCTTATTAGGTCCATGTAATCTTTACTCAAGCAGGACACATGTATTTGCTGCTGCAGCATTGGCCGGGGGAAAAGGGGAGGGGGGGAGTTCAAATACAAACTGGCCTCCAAGAGCTGCCCAGTACAGCCATAGCCCTACAGCCCCTCTGGTGGAAATCAAGGGTCAAGCATTAAGCAGCACTTGTTTACCAGCCCCCTCAGTCTAATCTGATTCGAAGTAACTTCCCTCAGGTCAACACAATGCAATCGCAGCTTTTACCTGGGAGGAACCTTGTGTCATTTTCTCCTCTCCCCTCTCGAATATAAATTCAATTGCCACGGAGTGATAAACTCGTTAACTTTAAAAAGATGTAAAACTGATCTTGCGGTGGTAATCTCATGATGAAAACACAAGATGATAAAGGAGAGGCAAGCCCACAGGAAGCAATTTAACTTGTGCAGCGTGTAAGACTGTTCGCCCCATCTGCAGCAGTAGAACTGCATCATTGGTGCAGTTATCTCTGCCTGTCAGCTGTCTGTTGCTTTCCAGATTCATCACATCACCACAACCTGAAAATCAGCGTGCGATAAGCATGTTTAATAAATATAAAGCAGCACTTTGGTCCCGAATCAGTGGATGAACAGCCATCCGTGTTGCGTTTGAATGTCCCAGTCCCTGTTTTTCCGCCCTTTGTTGTTTCAGAACCCGCATCATTGCAGCAGATTCAAACGGACAAACATGTGACAGTTTTTGGAATCTGAAGAACACAGCTAACAGGATTTGTGTCAGAATAACTGTATGTGCTGCCACACTCATTCATCCGCCCTACACTCCCCAGCTGCAAGCTTTTGTTCATCCATATGACTAATGTTGCCATCGGTGATGCAGTTTTCTGACTTTGAGCAGCCGTGAAGTCCAACCTTGTCCTGCAGCGTCTTTTCAGACAATCCATAAACCTCCAGCACTGAAGCATTTCATCGATTTGGCTTTTTTTTTTTTTTTTTTTTTTTTTTAGCGTATGGTTGGCCTGATTAAACGAAATGAGGTATTAAAATGAGGCTGTGTGTCTGGCGGGGCTCCAACAAACCCCAGCTTGTGCGATCTTATTATAAAACACCAAAGTGCCAAATGTGTCCTTTCAGTTTCAAACAAACTGGATTTCCCCTATCTCCCTATCTCCACAGGGGAAAATAATGTACTTCTTTAACCTTTGCATTTAAATTTTTACAAAATTAGACACAACATCACATCAAATTAGCCCAACACTGACTGAGATTGTACTTCCATGCTGCCATATTAACATGCCAGCGCCTTCTAATTAGGAATTTGGATGATTTTTTAATTGATTAACGTTGGCTATTTTACATTTATAAGATGTATTTTAATATAAATAGGAACATAAAGAAAAGTAAAGAATCATGTCAGGAGGTCCTGACAAGCAAGGCAACACTTTAATCATTATTCACAATGAGTAATCCAAAGTAGATCTCTCGGTGTCAACTGGACTGAAAGGTTTCCTTGAAAACCTTTCAGTCCAGTTGACACCGAGAGATCTACTTTGAATAACCATGACCTGGATGAGTGAGAATCTACACAGACACAATGAGTAATATAATTTCATCTAAAAGAAAATGGCCTATTTGAACCTTTGGTCCATCCCATAACAAAACAGTTCATCTCCGAACTTGATGAAGGTAATTAGTGAGGGATGCGCTCACACTTGCCCATGTAATCTCACACATTCAAGTCTAAAATAGACGTCGATGTGGGGGCGAGATGAGCGTCAACGTGCCAGCTGTGCACCAGCAGGGCCTCGTCTAATGAGAAGGTCCACACCAATCGATTTTTCAGTGTTCACAGATGCGCCACTATCACTGTTATCAACCTTTTCTTCATCTTTCTAATAAATCTAAAGACAACCAATCAACCAGAAAAGGCTCCACATTTCTAATTAGCTTCTGTCTGACATCCCTGGGCAGACGCCAACATTCTAACAGCATTCTGTCTATTTACAGTCAATTAAAACAACACCCAATAATTAGGATTTCGGCAAAAGCCAGAGTTGGTTTAACGCTCGTCAGCAGACAATTAGAATTGTCACTATAGGGCTGCTCTAAAGTGAACTCTGAGACATTCATTGTACACTTCCACTTTTACTCCTTTTTTTAGACGTTAATTGTAGGAGGCAACTTTTCAATTTCCTCAACATGAAATCCTCTCTTTAAAACCAATAACTGATTGTATACTCGGTGATGACCATATTCAGTGTCTGGTTTTCTCGTCCCTGGCCGTCAGACTTTGACTGCGCTCCTCTGATAAATGTCTGAACTTGAGCTTTAAGGGGAATGCAGTGAAGAGGAGTGATTGAAGTGGTTCCATAGAAGCTCCTGATGATGGAATTAAAGGTCACCCGACTGAACGATCATCTCTTCATTAAATCTATTCATTTATGAGTGACCAACTTTAGCGGAGGTAAGTTTATCTGTGTTCACCTTTCAGGAATAATGAAACACTGAGGACAAATATATTTGTGTGATGTACGCAGCAGAAGTACAGAAGAATGTCCCTGATTGAAGGTTCTGTTTTTTGGTTCTTGACTCTCAAACCCACCGACTGCACAGTCACGGGGTGCTACCGGTTTCACATTAGCATGCTGCCCTTCTTTAATGTCCCCCCTCCGGTGAGTCCTGCAGTGCTGCAATTCGCCACGTCCTAGGAAGCGAGTCCTTCTGTTCTTCAGTCATAAAGAAATGACCGTCACAGGAAGGGAGGGCTGGTAATGTAGCCGCAAAGGGGCGCAAGCCAGTGTCTTATTGTGCCTGTCCAGTCCCAAGCCCAGATAAATACAGAGGGTTGTATCAGGAAGGGCATCCGACGTAAAACTCAAATCAAACATGCGAATCAAATCTATAATTTCCATACCGGATCGGTCGAGGCCCGGGTTAACACACGGGTAGACTACATCTTGTGTAGACGGTGTAATCGGAAGGAGATCAGTTACTGCAAAGTAGTGGTAGGTGAGAGTGTAGCCAGACAGCATAGGATGGTGGTGTGTAGGATGACTCTGGTGGTGAGGAAGATGAAGAGGGTAAAGGCAGAGCAGAGGACGAAATGGTGGAAGCTGAAAAAGGAAGAGTGTTGCATGACTTTTAGGAAGGAGTTCAGACAGGCCCTGGGTGGTCAGGAGGTGCTTCCAGATGCCTGGAGAACTACAGCTAATGTGATCAGGGAGACAGGTAGGAGAGCACTTGGTGTGTCATCTGGAAGGAAAGTAGATAAGGAGACTTGGTGGTGGAATGAGGAGGTGCAGGAGTGTATACAGAGTAAGAGGTTAGCTAAGAAGTTAGCTAAGAAGAAGTGGGACACTGAGAGGACTGAAGAGAGTAGACAGGAGTACAGGGAGATGCAGCGTAAGATGAAAGTAGCGGTGGCAAAGGCCAAACAAGGGGCTTACGATGACTTGTATGGTAGGTTGGACAGCAAGGAGGGAGAGACTGAACTATACAGGTTGGCAAGGAAGAGAGACACAGATGGGAAGGACGTGCAGCAGGTTAGGGTGATTAAGGATAGGGATGGAAGTGTATTGACAGGTGCCAGTAGTGTAATGGGAAGATGGAAAGAGTACTTTGAAGAATTGATGAATGAGGAAAATGAGAGAGAATGAAGAGTAGAAGAGGTGACTGTTGTGGACCAGGAAGTAGCAAAGATTAGTAAGGAAGAAGTGAGGAGAGCATTGAAGAGGAGTGGAAAGGCACTCGGTCCTGATGATATACCTGTGGAGGTATGGAAGTGTCTAGGAGAGGTGGCAGTAGAGTTTCTGTCTGGGTTGTTTAACAGGATCTTAGATAGGGAAAAGATGCCTGAGGAATGGAGGAGAAATGTGCTGGTGCTCTTTTTTTTCCCAGTGACAGGAGATTCTCTTCCCTCCTTTCCTGGTCTCATACTTGTCCACTGGAGGTATAAATGATGCTTAGAAGCTTTAAGGAACTCTGCTGTCTCTACAACAGACAGACAGCATAGTGCTTTCTTAAAGCCTCATTTAACTTGGATTAATTGTTACAGTGTCTCAGAGGAATCACAAGGGCCCGTCGGACCATTCCGAAGCTTTTAAAACCTCTGCGACTAATGACGCAGGTGTCTCAAATGTCTTTTAAAAACCTCTGTGAGGCGACCTACACTTTCTCAGAGACGAATATCTACAGATACAGTCCATTAATCATGAATAAAAAAAAAACATTTTCACGCTAAATGATAGAAGATAAGACAGGAGCTATGGGGCTGTGTTCAAATCAACTGTGGCCATTTGATGTGAGCACAGCTGCCGTTTCCGTCCCCGTGATGGACGCCTTCCCATCATTCCTCCGTTTCATTTGATCAAATTTAATTGGATGCATTGCACATTTGAACCGTTGGTGTCCAACGCAGCAGAGAAACTGCTGCTGAATATGCAGACTGGCATTTATTTATGATTTCTCTGCGGACGCGCTGTTCTCAATCAAATAATCCTGCGCATCAGCGCGCAAAGTTGATGACTTAAATATTGATACTGCAGAAAGAAATGATTTGTAGGAAAAACAAGCGGGTTCTCCGTCCCAGTCCCCAGCGATGTTTATAGATGAGGATAAAGTTCCATTTAGATGTAGAATAGGTCATTTTTTTTAGGTTCCAAAAAGGCAGAATATATGAACTTTCCAATCAGATTCAAAACTTATTTCTGGAGGACATGCTAGCAGAACAGTGACCGAGGCACAACCGGAGCGGAGCAACTGCACGGCCATTTTACTCAATGTTAGCTCGAGCAACGATGCTGCGTGTGTCCCAGAAGAGGGTTAGCTCTGTGCTGATTGAATCTCTGCCTCACACTCCGGTACAGCTGCTGCCTCTTTCTGCTCGATTACACCTCTGCACTCCACTGCATCTGCAAAATGTACTTGAGAACTTTTTGAAAATCCTTTTTTGGGGCGCAGCAGTTTGTAATCTCATGATCATTACTACATCATTTGGTGGTCGGGAATCTCACAATGATGACTGCTTGTAGATGAGCTCGAGCTTTTCTCAACGGCTCCCGCCTGTTTCCTCACCGGACTTGTCATTTTAGCAACATGAAGATCAGATTCTGCGGAAGTTTTCTTTTTCTTGTTTCCTGGGAGCTTCTGTGATCTTTTCTTAACATGTAGAGATATTTTACGCTTACTTTAGCTCATCTCTAGACTATAAAAACATGTTTTTTCCTTCGTTTGAAGCACAAAAGGCGAGTGTGTAGATAAAGGCCGCTGATCGATTCTGAACTCTGATGGTTCATGGTGCTCAAAAGTTCCTCAGCCAGGCTACAAAAGCAGCAATATCCAGAGAATCCATCACAACAAACTGAATCTCCGCTTTTGTTACTGCTTTCAATTAAATTTTGCGCTCCTTTTTCTCAGTCCTTCCTTTAATCGCTTATTTATCCCAACATTCTACCCACAAAAGCTGTTGTGCTCAGCCAGACCGCAGATGCACCGTTCCCACGTGAAACCTTTTGTGAATGCTTCTTAAAATCTATATTTAGTTTCAGTTTTTATGGAGCAGCGAGTTGACAGTGTTTAGGTCACAGGTCCTAGAGAAAACTTATATTTGGACCTATACAGTATTTGGTTAATCTGGCAGGAAATAAAGCATTCTCACACCAACATTCCAGAGTATGGATTAAAGAATGGTCTTCTCTTCACTGAGCTGACTGAACCACCACAACCATAGTATAAACAGCACAATCCTGACATTTACTTTATTATGGATATATCACAATCGCCAAATCCAGGCGGCCGTATTCCCCAAACACAAGCTTTGTTATTGGTCTTTTTCTTTTTTTTTTTTTTTTAATTACAACACTCCATTTCTGTCATCCTTCCTAAAGGACATGCATCCAGATGGACTCGTGTGGATGCCTGGAAAGCAACGACACAGTCAACCTTTTTAATGGCCAGGAAATCCTGTGTGAAGTAGCAGGTAGGACAGAATTTGTCTTCCCTCACTTATGGCAGCATCTGCGTTTATAATCATGTTGTTAATCACTGTCAAACTGGGGATTATGCAATGTTCCAATGTTTTGGATTTGTTGTTTCTCTGGCCTAAAACCGTAGCATTTAGTAGTATTTGTGTGTCGTATATTTAGTCGTATATTGAGTTTATTATCACTGGTTTGCACAATCTGTCTAAAAAATTGAGTTTATCGCCAGTCTGGAAAGAAAGATGAATTTAATTCGCATTAAGTTGAACAGTGATGATTTTACCCTCCAAAATGGAATGCAGCTTTTCTGACTTTAGCACCATTGTTACTTTTAGCACAATATTCCTTTCTCTACATCCCCTGAATGCATTTAAATGGAACTGCACAGGCTGGCACAGCAGACGTTCAAAGATCAGACAGCAGCTTTCACAGTGGAGACTTTCACGGTGGATCTAAACACTTTTGCCCTGCAGGTCGGCTTGACGAGCAAACATTAGTGAGGTGTTCAAAAGTGCACCACACTGCATTCAGATATAATGAGCAGCACTGCCTGCAGAGCTTTGTCTCTCTCTCTCTCTCTCTCTCTCTCACTCTCTCTGTGCAATGGCATGCAGATGTAGTTAGCATTTTAATAAAATATGGCTAACAGAAACTTTTAGCATGTTGACAAGATGCTGATGTGTGTGTAAGGCATACAGGTCTGACTGCCGACTGGCAACATTTGAGCTGCAAAGCACATAATTAAACTATTATTAAATGATTAGTATGCTGGGATTGGCAGCTTAACCCACCTATTGTTGTGCCTTCAGTATCATATTATCATTTTAAATCTAAGACCAGCGAGTATACTGAACAACTGGGAGCCCATTCCAGTAGACTAGACCGATGATGCCTGCTGGAGAGGTTGACCATTATGTCACTGTATCAGTTTATGAATTAAATACTGTACGTTAAACAACACTTTCCATCACCTCAGATCCATGATTTATTGATGGTTTTATAATTATTGTATAATCTTTAAAACAGAACTAAAGGGCATGAATGAACAGTTAATCTGATTATGGGAACCAACCACCAGGGGGCCCGAGACCTTTTTCCCTGATAGCATTTGCATTGTCACAGCAACAGCTTTATTACCTGATGCTAACCCTAACTAGCATAGCATAAGCAGATACAAGCTTTGCTTGTGAGATTATTGTAAATATTAATTGGAGCAATGGTAGACCAGCTTGAATGGCCTTCAACTGTTAATCCTTAGTTCCCTGTGTGATTTTAACACCAGAGCTCTGCTAGTTATGATCTCCCGGTCTCATAATTAAACGTTTTCCTCATCTTAAGAGGATTTGTGCTGCTGACCTTTAGTTTTGGAGCGTTGCCTTTCTCACCGCCTGAATCCATCACTCTTTCTCAGATCCTACAAAAGGCTTTTTTTTCCATTTCCTTTAAACCAAATCCTCTAATAATGTCTCAAATACGACAGACTTGACCTAAGCTTCGTTGGGCCTTTGGTGTGATTCGAAAATGGAATTCTGCGGTTTAAACGGCGCTCTGAGGGAGAAAAGCGGCCCAGAACAGCAACAGTCGGCACTTATGTGGCAACAACATGCATATGATATGGCCCACTGATGGTTATGACCTTTCACTTTAATTCAAATTTGTTGTTTTGTTTTGCTTTAGGTACAACTGTCAATACTTTAGGTACTGATTTCTGTTGTAAGCAAAACTCTGTTTCAACTGTTGAGATCAGACTGGTCCAGGCTTTGCAGCTACTAATGGGGAACCACGCTGGTCTCCTCCCTCCAGCCAACATTACAGTCGTGATCTGCGCCAGCTTTAATGAGCGGCAAAGAAGCAGTGAAGTTGCCCTGCATCCCATCACATATATAAAATAAGTCAGTATATACATCAAATACTACTGCACAGTTATATTTTTTCTGCACATGGTGTTTTTCCTCATGTTAAACATACCCGGCACCTTAAACCAAACCAATAAAATGTCACAAATTCAGATTCCAGAGAGCTGCCGTGAACATTTTCTTTAGTTTGATGCGTTTCAAAAGCAATGTTAGAAGCATTTAGAATCAGTAAGAGGAAGCTTTTAAGCCATTCAGATGAAAGAAAGAGAGGAAACTTTGAGGATACGTTTATGACAGTACCAGCATTTCGACAATTTCAAAACTTCAGAAAAAAAGAAGAATAACTTGACATTTTCCGGGCAGCAGCGAGGCAACCGTCAACATCCTGTGAAACAAAGAACAAGCCAGGGCATCGCTGGGGCGATGTCATTTGTTTGTACGGAGGCTCTGGTCAAGCTAAAGGTCATGCGTTTCTGAACTAGAAGACAAATTTAAGGGCTGAGGTGCTTTATCTATGGTGCACCTTGTGTTTTAACATCTGCAGAACACACTGGCACCAGGTCCTGCTGACAGTTGCAGGAAGTTAGCATATTGCTTCCAATAAATAAATCTGACCGTAATGTTTCTAGATTGAAATTGGACTGAAAATATAAAGATCAGGCTGTTCCTCCTGTCTTGTAAGGGCTCTTTTATAATGGCGTTAGGAGCATATAAAAGAGTAAATAGTTGTAAATGCTCATTTGTGGCACCTAAACTTTGGATAAGCTCAGGCGGGGCTGGGCCAACTGGGTCAGCGGTTCAGATCCCAGTCAGTTGTTCTCCCCAGCGGTCTCGCTAAGTGCCTTCTGTCACAGCTTAAAGCGTTGAGATCAGCTTTTGATCACAAGTTTTTTAATAACTCTTATGTAATTTTGACTATTTCACCTTGTGATGTCTCCATTCCTGCGTGGCGGTTTGCTCAACTGGACTTGAGTTTCTGCTGTCCTGATAATGTGAGTAAAGTATTATAGCTTCCTTTATGAATGAGTGAGTCTATATCGTCTATTTCTCCTCAGATACACATCAGGAGTGCCCTGCTAGCTGTTGCCAAAGCATTTATGGTAGAAGCCCTGATGTTCAGGCTAATTAGACCAGCTGCCAGCATGTACCTTTCTAACAGGAAACGGGCCAAGTCCGGTGCTCTCTAACGTGTGGAAACAGAACTCAGATTTGCTCCTGGCCCGACCTTTGCCCGCTCATATCGCCTCATTATCCTGACTTTTTCTTGATGCTGTGTCCAAGGTTAGTCTGAAGATCGTGGAACTAGCAACACAAATTGTGCCAAAGTGACGGCAGTTGGTCATTAGCGCGAGGTGGAAGATAAATTCCATCCTAAACACACTCCTCGTCATTAGAGCATCACAAAGACACGCAGTCATGTTTGTGCATAACTTTGTAAGTCTGTGCAGTTTCATGTCCACTCCATCTCATATATATTCATTACAACCTAATGGGTTCCCTTATCTTGAAACTGCACATTAAGCATATGTCAGAGCCGGATAAAATATAATTTCAGAGATGTCACAGCGATTTCTATCGCTTTCAGACTTTTCCTGATTTATAGGTTGTCGTTTCTGTCAGTGCGGGGACATTCATCAACATTTTGTGTATACATTTTCACAGCATAGGGCAGGGCCGAGATTCTTCACAGAAACTTCCTCATGATATGCATATTTCCTAATCATGTCAGTCTTTGACTTGTAAACTCAAAGAGTGCTTCCAATATTTAGGAGCTCTTCGGTGCTCAGATTGATGCTGTGGGACACAAGCTTGAAAGAAAAGTAAATTCTTAATTCAAATTCAGAATCACATCCTGTTTAGAACCTCAAAAGGACATTCCTGTCACTGACATGTATAAGAAATCCTCATCATCATTGTCATCATCATCACCATGCAGGCATGCAGCAGCTGCCGTAGGAAGAAGGCTGAAACCTCTGAGATGTAGTCAGACATGATCGTTGGAGCGCCACAAATAGAGCTTTTTGCACAGGCAGGAGGCGAGAGCTGTGAGCAAACTGCTCAGGTTAATGACTTGGTGAATTATTCATGCCGGTCTCGATGAAACGCGGGTGTCTGAGTAATCTGGCCAAGTGTAGAAGTCATGCTACATTTTTCTGCACTGGAAAATAAAAGTGTCCTTTATAATGTGGACTATTTCAAAGAAAATATTCAGCTATACTTATACATGCAGTGATTTCAAGTTTGTCGTGAAGCTACAGGAACTCATCAAATTTATTAACTTTCGTACGCCCATTCCAGACCTCTACCCTGTCTCTACTTTGATGCTGCAGATATTCTGTGTGTCTCCAGTTTTTCTTACCTATACAATTTGCAGTTTAGGAGCTAATCCATGTTAGCATGTGTTATCCTGGTGATGGGAATGGCATTGATTGGAGATCTGCTGCTATTCAGTTCAATTCAATTTTATTTTATAGCGCCTTTTACTTTAAAAAAAAATGTCTCTAGGTGCTTTACAGAGGCAGAAACCCAGAGCCTGAACCCGCAGGTAAGTGCAGTGGCAAGGAAAAACTCCCTTTTAACAGGAAGAAACCTTGAGCAGGACCCGGCTTACAAGGAGGAACCATCCTGCTAAATGTCGGCTGGGTGAAGGAGGAAAAGAAGTCTAGAGGAAGTCAGGCCATAGCAGCACCTGGAGTGTTGGGAGGGTGAAGCTTAAAAGGATGAGGATGTGTTTTGAATATCATAACTGACAACTGAGGTTAGCGTGTGACTGGAGAGCTGAGGCTCTAGCGACAAGAAGCCAGGGATGTACTCAGCTCACCACTGACATGTTAAAAAAAAAAAAACAGGCCACCAGCCGAACCCGGAACATATAGCTCCTTGAAAACTTTAGAATTCATCTGAGCTCACTTTTAATGGCTCACTTAGTTCCTGTTTTAAAGAAAGCTGCAGGAGTCGGTTTCCTGAAAGAGGAGTCATTTGATTTGAAGAGTTTATAACGTTTGGTGGGTGCTGGAGCTGAAAGTGGAGCAGGGTTCTGACTCAGTATACTGTTGTTCATTAGTAACAAGTTTCCATAGCTTTTTTTAATTTTATTTTATTTTTTACATGTTGCATCAGCTGCTGTTGTTTTGTTTTTTTTTGTTTGTTTTTTAATTTAATCTGGCCTCAGATCCTGCCAAAGATCACACGCATGCATGTTGCATGTCTTCAGTCGGGGATTTAGCTGCTTGCATCATCACTGACCCTCGCTACTGCACCTTCGGAACCATCTACCCAGTCTGATCATCTGCTCCAGCACATATCACCTTCTCCATTGAGATTGCCTTCTCCTTTGTGCAAATGTAACCTCAATGAGTTTGAAAACACAATTATCCCATTGTGTCTTAAAAATATAATCCGGGACTGTTGGGAAAAATTAAAGAGAGCGAGGGAGGGGGCGGGCAAAGGACAGAGAGCAGAAACAAGGGCAGGTGGAAATGATTTCAGGAATCTTAGCTGTGTTCGTAAGATGATGATACAGAAAAGGAACAGAGTTCAAATGGGCTCAGCTTAAACACACACCTGAACACCAGCGTCTATTATTTGAGCCTCTGATGGTGTGTCAAGAACTGAGCAGGAGCAAGGAATGATTAATGCAAAACCTCAGAGTCATCAGGCAAAACCGGACACTAAACACAACTGAAAGAAAAACTGTCAAATGGACCAGGAAATCATCCACGTCCTCCACCAAAAAATAAATATAAAAAAAGGCTGTTTTCTTGCCCAGCAACAACAGGAGACTCTGCCACTCTTGCAAACAGGAGTGAGGCTTGAATTGATCACCTCTAGATGCTGTTTTTTATGTCCCTCCATTTGTATTCCATAGCTGGAGGGCTGCAGCCGGCCCCAGGTCACCCTGGACACGTCACCAGCTCATTGAAGGGTTGTAGGACTAACAACCAGTGTCACTCTTATTCACACACAAGGTCAGCTTAGAGTAGTCAACTTGCCTATCCCCAAATGCACATCTTTGGCCTGTGGTAGAAAGTGGGGACACTGGGGAAGCCTCTAGGATTCAAACCCAGAACCTTGTTGATGCGAGGTGACGGTCCTAACCACTGCACCACCCTGCCTCTGAGGTTACACTATCACATCATAAATGTTTTGTCAGTTAAGGCCATATATTGTATGGTTATAGGTGAAGGATCTAAAAACAAAGTGACATCATTTCAAATGCGCCTCTAATCAGTTTGTTCATTTATTTATTTCCAAGTAATGGAGCAATCTGTTAAAGGTTGAGCCTCGTTCCTGTGAGTGGCCCATTGATCAGACTACCAACTTAATAGCAAGCCTTCGCTTCATCCCTAAAGCTACTCTGCTAGCATAGCTAAATTGTTTACTTGGCTCCCTGGTGACAATTTATTTGTAGGAGAAAATTTAGCCACTCATTGTTGTTTTGGCAGCTGCTGTTTCAAACAAAGCACCACTGCCGCTCAGTGTTTGATATCCCTCTCATGGACCAAAGATTTATTTCTGGGGGGCTTCTTTCTATCCGGAGATATTTTCAGACAATTTTCTTTCTATATCCAGAGCAACAAAACAAATATATATTTAATGATAGGAATTGAAGGAAAAAAAAATCACTCGCCTAAACATTTGCTCTAAGATTAGCTCTAACTTGTAGTGGAGGAAAGCTGGAAAACAAGATCTTTAAATGCAGTATTGTGTTTCCCTCAAGCTGCACAACTTTTTACGTTTCTTTCCAAGTGCAGGTTTTATCTACCAACTGTCAACAGTCCTCCAGCTTCACGTGCCGAAGTCTGCCGCAATCCAGCCCTTCTACATTTCTGACGGTTTATTCCCCATTACACTGACTTCTAATTGCAGCACATTTAAACAACGCCACGTTAAAGCGTGCTTAGTGGATTAAAACCAACATATGGACATTCTGCACATGTATTATGCATTCGCTCTTGTGTGGAGAGAAAATAACTGACGAGTAAACGGTAATACCACCGACCATCTTCCCGTTGACGTAGAGATCAAGGCCACTTCAATTAAGAAGAATTTTCCATGGAGCTTTATGCTAACGCGGCAGCACTGGCGCTTTATGAGCTAGACTGCCGTACATATTTAATACTAGTTCATCTGCCGGAGAGATGATCTTCAAAGCCTCAATATGTGTCAGAGACGACACGTTGCAATCCCCCACCGCTCACCAGCGGCCCTTTGCCACCCTGTTTTCACAGTGACTCACACAACTGGAGCCTAAAAATAGCCCAGAAGTCTCCCAAGTTGATTTAGAAGATCTAATTCTTATCTATTTACCACCCTCCTCACTGGCTTCTTCTCTGTCTTCTTCCTTCTCTTTATTTGTCTTGTTCTCCCTGTCTCCTGCTGCTTCTCCCAAGCAAATACGCCAAACTATTGGTGGCGCTTCAGTGTTCTCCAGAAAAGTGACAATAAACACTTGGGGATGGAAGAGAGGGGAAAACACTAAAAACATGATGTTGGAAACGATGAACTCAGAATTTAGGTCATATTGCGATGATTTTATAAAGGCTTAAAGGAAAATAACAGGTGAATAATGTGGCTTCCTTCCATATTTATTATGCAAACGTAACCTACTTTGCTTCTGCGCCTGCTGAATTATCTGTGATTATTTTTATTATTGCAAAAAAAAGGATCCAAATGAAAACCTATCTGCAAAATGACTCTCCTCCATGAGGGAAAACAAAGTCTCCGAAATGCTGTTTTTGCCTGACCGAGCTTGCTTCCCTTGCAAAGATTTTTCACTCGGGAGTTGGAGGCTACAACCGCAGACTTGTACTGACGGCCGCTGAGCTGCTCCGCTGAGAAGGCTGAGAAGTGCCTGACCCAAAGGCACCGCCACGGGACAGACTGCAGCCTATCAAAGCCTTTATGGAGCAGCATCAAACCGTCAGGTTGTGTTTGCTGCTGGAAGTGCTGTTTTACTGTTATGGTTTGATTTGCAGTTCAAATGTTTTACACGTTAGTAATGCATTTTGAGTAATCTTTAATCATATAGTTGAGGATAGGCCACAGTCCCAGTTTCCAGTTTAAGTGCAGATAACAGCTTTCAAGAATAAGGATTAAATTGTACAGAAGGAAACAGAACCTCACCTGCTGCTACAGTTATCAAGCTCAGAAATACAAAAAAATAAAAATGTATGATTGTTTTTTAAAGGAGGCACCTGTGTTGGTGCTTTCTTCTTCGGAAGCAGAAAGGCTGGAGAAAACATTTGCTTCAGAATCTTTAAAAATCGACCACAGAGAATCTTCCGGAGGTAAGCTGTGGAATAAAACAAGACTGAGTGGAGAGAAGGTGTGACCTTTAACCTCCAGGAGCTGCTGTCAGACTGTTCTGGCTGGCAGGAACAGATACTTTAGACAAGATTTGAACTTAATGAAGATCATCTTCAAAAGAAAAGCTGGAGTCATCACTCGAAGGTTGAGTCTTTCGTGCAGTTTAATGTTCCAACAGGAGACCATCCAAGGAGAAATTCTCCCCACTTTGGTCCACTCATCCTAGTGTCAACTATATACCCGCATGTTTAATTTGGTGATTACTCAACTTGCTGACTTGGCGAAAAAAAAAATCAAGCTGGGAGGCTGATGCTCGCGCACCTACTGACTCGGCTCAGCAGCTGCCAAAGACGGTGGGCGAGTGTTGGGTGCTCAACGGCCTTTTCATTATCACCAAGTCCAAGCGAAGATTTGTTCATCAGCGCGGCCAACACTTCTGTCACGGGGCGCATTCATCTCAGATGCCGTCTAATTGCTTCTGTGTTGCTGTCAAAAGAAAACATTACTAAGTGCTTCTTGGCAAGAAAATCAAGCAGGAACTTCATCCAGAGAATCTTGTCTACTTAAGTGGCTGTGATACCAGTGTTAACTTTTAGAGCTTATGGCTGTTAAAGCGAGCCGCAGCTCCACGTGATGAGTCCGCATCAGCGTGTTGCACGCGTCACACGCTCATGGGGACTCTTCTGCTGTGGGTTTGAGCTTTTTTTGCTAAGTTGCGTTTTTTTAAAATGTGCTGTTAATCATACAGAAGGTATGTTGGTGTAGTGTGGAGGCACCTGTGATTTGCACTCAGAAAAGTGGATTTAGCATCGCAACACTTTCTCATCTCTCTGTATCAGTGTGACATTTAGGAGGACGTCCAGTAAATGTGGCAGCTACTGCCGTCCTCGGGTCAATGGCGAGCGAGGGGGGGCAAATGTGAGGAAATGAGTTAAGGTAGATGTAATCTGATTATCCTAACAAAGTGCCAGTAGCAGCGGTGGGGGAAAAAAGCGACTGACGAAGCTGCAAAGATTTTGTGCAAACTACAAAAACAAGAACTTTCTGGAAACAAAAACAAGTATTATCTGTGGAAGACAGTATAGAACCTGACAGAGGTGTTATGCTGCTTTGCTGCAGATGTGCTGGAATTATTAGCCATATCGCACCAGATTTGTTTGGTATGAGTCATTTCTCTCCTTGCAGTGGTCTCTGGCTTGAAGATCCCTTTCTGTGAACTGAAAGCATGCCTTTCTTTTATTGAAACATCCTAATATCACCTTACTTCTGAAGGGTGAGCATTAATGAATTTTCTTTTATTTTCCCAGCTTGTTAATATATCCACCCTTGAGAAATCTGGAGCACACTGTGCATTAGGCTCTTCTTCACTTTCAAAACACAATTATGCATTCTCGGGCAGTCACGGCTTCTGACTGTGTGATTACAGCAGCAACTGCTTTCGTAAACCAGACATTACTTTCACACTGTCTGTCTGCAAGTTGCATAAAACACTATCCAGTTCTGCACCTGTCACATACTGGAGAATCATCCATCAGTTCACACTGATGCTAAAATATTAAGTTAGCTTTGAAATGCTTTTGAATCTGATTTACAAGCTTTTTTTTTTTTTTTTTTTTTTAATAAATACTGAGTAGTTTTATAGTTGGCTTTATAGATGACATTGGAATGTTTTCTTCAAAGTAGTACACGGAATAGGAAGGGGTGAGAACACGCTAACTAGTTCCCTTGTGGCTGCAACAGTTGCTGTAAGAATCAATAAAGCATAGACAGCTCTGCTCTGGGTATTATTAGGACTACTGGTAAACACATTCAGCCAATAGGATGGCTGCGAGGACAGTACCTGTTGCATAATTTATCCAAAGGCCCGGATGCATCCGGCACCATATGCTCACTTAGGTGGATACACGGGTGTATTATTGCATCCACCTCCAGACTCCCATCCATCCATCCATTTTCTATACCTGCGTTATCCAACTTTTTGGGTTGCAGGGGTCTGCTGGAGCCTATCCCAGCTGTCAAGGGGCGAGAGGCAGGGTACACCCTGGATGGGTCGCCAGCCTATCGCAGGGCTACCTCCAGACTTCCCACGCCTTAATTTCTGATTGCCACACTGCCTGTCAGTCATCTAAGTTGGAAGGAAAAGCATCTCAGCCAGGTTTTCCATCTCAGAAATGGTTTGACTTGACAGAATGATTCTGAAACGCAGAAGCAACCCAGCACAATGCAGCGATGAATCACCGTTTGTCAGGTAAAGATGATAAGAGCTCTGTCTCCTCATACAGGAAATGCAATTATCCACCCTTTTGAAAATATTTTTAGCCTCACTGTTAATAAAAATTAATCATTTATCCATTAGGGTAAAATTAGTGTATCCCTTTAGGAAAATGGTAATTTTATTGTAGCTGCATAGCCATGTCAGGTATGCTCGGAAGATCAAGCTAGCACCCAGTCTGAAGAATGGCTTTACCCAAGTAGCAAGCCTGGAAACTTGTTATTCTTTCTTTTTACTGCATGTTGTAATCTGCATTTTGAAAAGCACATCATTACTTTATCATAGATTTTCATCATATTTACCCACAATGCGTTCAGACTTTAGCTGGCAGCAGTGTCTGCTGGACTATATCAGAGGACGAATTAATGGGATGAATTAATGCCAGTTTTAAAATAACAAGTGCAACTGAGCACAACACTAGAAGGTTAATTTCAAATGTTAATGTATTTTTATTCTGTCAGTAAAAGCAGCAGTTTGAAGGGCAAACACACACATCGCATTCTGACATGATGTAAAGAATGTTTGGAACACACACCCACACACATCGCTGCGTTTCCATACCTCACTCCCTCTAAATTTGTGTCTTCCCCCTTTCAGTCTTCAAGAGCAGGGTGCAGGGAGTCATTTACTAATTGGTTTTGCCAAGGAAACGTACTCAATCACCTCTTTCTCCTCCAAACCCCAGAGCTGTCTTCTTCTTAGATGATATTCCCGTCTCTCACTCCTGCCAACTTGCCAAGAATTCACGAGGCTTGTTATTCTCTGGCGTGGCATAAATCCGCAGATCTGCAGAGACTTCAAACGCAGAGGAGGGTCTGCACTGCATTACACCTGTCTTACCCAGATATTATTTATGACTTTTCCCAAACTTTTGGCACTAAACAGCTCAATTAATAAGCAAAATTACTTTGAAAATTGGAGTGGAAGAGCATCCAGCTTCACAGAGAGGATTCCTGTAAGTTTGACTCCATGATTAACTGTTTTTGGGGGGCAGCACGCGCAGACGTAATCCAGTCAGTAGTGACCAATTTGAACTAAGTTTATATGTTTACATCCCTTAAAGTGGGTTGTATTTTTATATCACAAAAAAAGCCTCATGCACACTTCCCCTCCAGTTTGCCTTAAACTTTTTAATGGTGCAGATGGAGTTTCTATTTTGGGCCTGCAGCCACCATGAGGATAAAAAAAAATTTATTTCTTCTGCTGTGTAACAACAATGCAACAGCAGGTAGAGTCAAATGGATGCACAATAACTTCAAACCACATTTTAACATTAAGGAGTGATGCTAGTTGGGTATTTTTAGTGTTACTAGGAATTCACCAGTATTAATGAGGCCACCGTGTTAAAATGGTACTTCCCCCTAGCACAGTGGTGCAGCGGTTAGCAATGTGGCCTTACTGGTCCCAGATTTGACTCTCCCTGGGGGCCAGGGGCTTTTCTGTGTGTACTTTGCATGCTCCCCATGTCTGCGTAAGTTCCCTCTGGGTCCTCCCATAGTCCAAAAACATGCATTTGGGTAGAGGTGAATTCATAACTCTAAGCTGACCTTCCATGTGCCTGTGCGTTGTTGTTACTCTTGTGGAGGGCAGGGTGACTTAATCAGGATGTACCCTGCTTTTTGCCTGAAGGTAGCTCCAGCCAATGAAAGTATAATGTGACAGATGATATGATAATAGATGCATGATGGATAGATGTATGGTACTTCCCACCCAGTGGATAGCTGACAGTTTATTGAATGTTGCCCACAAAGTCAGGGTGGATGACAGATTTGTTATCTGCTCCACAGACACACTGCTGCTAAGTGGAAATAAACACATCTTTAATCTGAACTGGAGTGTATCTCATGTTCCATGAATTACCAAGTACACATGGTGCCGAAGGCAGAAAATATGTCTGGGAAAAGAGCGTGCAGCTGTCAGAGGTCCGTACTGTAAGTGTTGCCATGTCACGTTTCCCGTGGTGTAAAAATACACAAGCAGTGGCGCCACACGGACGCTTTCACGGAGTCCGTGCACTGTGTCATGGATGTTATGTGTCAATCCTCAAGCTGTTTTCTCCTCATAAATCCTGTACGAAACCAAACAAACCACAGATGGGCGCATCTGCTGGGGGGTGTTTAGGAATTTTGTAAATTAATTCATACATAAATAAAAATGATGCGCGAAAGCAGGGAGGACTTCAAAAACAGCCAGGGAGGCACTTTCAGGGACAGGAAAATGGCGGATATATGCCTGCCACCCCAAGTCAGGTCTCAAGCAAGAGTGTCTTAGTGCTTGGTTGCAGAAGGTAAAACTTTCCTTGGCTAGACAAATCTTTAAGTTGGTAAAAAATAGTTCCAGTAAAGGTAATGCATTAAAAAAAACTCATTCTGTATTTTCTCAACCTACTACAACTGTTTCCATTTTTTTTTTTTTTTTCGCTCCATATTAAATATAGCCGACACAGGCAAACACGATTGCCATCAGCCTCTTGGCAGGTTCTTGGATGAATTCACCGATACGGCTTGCATCGCTTGTTGGTCCCACAGTGACAGAATAGAAGTTGTGTCCTCGGGCTGATGTGTGCATTTTACAGCAGAGCTGAGGCTCCAGAAGCTGGGTTCTGCGGCGCTACGCTTTATTTACACCCTATAAGTCCCTTTGACTCATGGGACTCAGCTGCTGTTTCACTGCTCACTAAATCACTCTAACACGAAGGAATCTAGAGTTTACAAAAGACTTTGTTTGACATAAAATTAATCCATACCTTTTACCAAAACTATTATTGATCAATACTTGGATTTGCTCACACTCACATTGAAATAGCTTCACAGGTGAGATCAAGAGTTGAAATGATGGGGTGAATAGCACCGTAGCCTTTACAGTAACACAGTAGTGTCCTGTGTCTGTCAAACCCCAAATTTACCCTGTGCACACCGTGATGCTAAAGCTCCATAAGTTGCACTGCTGAGGATATTGAATACCGCAGGGAGAGAGAAAGTTTGGATCTAAGTGCCAAAAGCTGTATATTTCAAATGTGTTTTTGTACTTTTTAAATATTTAACAATATACCATAAATGTTCCATGACAGTAGCTTTGACACACGGCAAACCTATGCAGTAGTAGTCTTATTGTAGTCCATTCTAGAACTTTTAGAAGATATGGCTCAGCCTAAATTATTCGGTTTCCAGAACAGCTCCTTCTCAGTCATCAAGTTAATAAATGTCATGTCCTGATGCTAATATGATCAAACGGCTGTATAACAAGCGTGACGGATTCCCTATGGGTGTATCAACAATTAAGACATAATGTTCCAGTCGTATGAACATGACATGGTGGGCTTATATTTATGTTCGGCCTTCAGTGCATTAGTAAATGTTATCACGTTTGATAACTGTCAACTTCATGTTATTTGAGCCAGTTGGTCGATGCAGCAACCCAGATGTCATTTGTACATTGCATGAAACAACACGGTACAGGGTTGCCAAGATGGCGAGAGCAGCTGTGCGTATAATTAACTGTATTATCTTGGGATTACATTTTAATTGCCTCACTAGACAATTTTCTTTTTATACACCAATTTTTCCTGGAAGTACTTATGGCAAGTCTAAGATACAAACAGCCATCTTAGAAAATGGTATTAGCTTCAGATCCGTGACTTCTTATCATGTAGCCAGACTGTTTACAACTGCAGGAAAGAAGTCTTTAAAAATAAAATGAAAAGTAAGGCAAGATTTACAGGTAGGTTATTTTGGATGGAGTCCATAGCTCCTTTCACACATGCGCAGTAACGTCCATCCAGGGAAACTGTACGTGTGACTTCCAGCAAAAGGAAATGTGGGAGAGATCCACCAGCTTCTGACTGAAACAAATACAGTGACGAGGACAGTGATCGATTTGATCCTGGGCTCCTCAAGATCTGATGTGGAAATTATTCTTATGTTTGCACGTGAGAGACAAAAACGGCTGATGGGGATGCAGGTGTGAAATTGGCTGTAGAGACGTGAAATGAGCTTTTGTTTTTGCTGTTGGTTTAGAGGGAAACGTGCACAGTCCCATACAGAATGATTCATTATCTCCCCATCACAATGTCAAATAAGGGGTATTAAGTTTCTCAGTATAAAAAAATAATAAATTGAAAAAAACACCTTTGCAGCTTCAGAGACAAACACAGGTGCGAGCAAATCCTAGCTGAATTAAACAATGGCTGCTTTTTCAAATGTGTCAGGGAAAGAAAAAGTCTTGAGTCAATCGCTATTCAAAGATAATCTCTGCAAATATCTAGTTATCTGCTTTCTGCTACCAAATTTGCATAAATGTGATCTCAGATTAGCTGACTGTGTGCTGAACACATGAACACAAAGGTAAACAACGCTGCACTTTTAGCTTGAGAAGCTCCTTTGACGTGTGATGGTGTGACACAGACTTGAATGTGAAGGCTTTCAAAAGGCCTTTCCATGCATCTTAACGTTGATAGAATGTGATCTTTTGTGGATAGAGCAACAAGAACAACACACGATCAATTGAGCCTTGTAGAACTGATGTTTTCTGAATGAGGAACCATGATTGTTATGCATTTGATGTCCTTTTTTTGCATACTAACACCATCTGTTAGGCAGGTAATGACAACATTTAAATGCTAGCACAAGCTAGCAGAGACATCTCTGGTGTTGATTATCCTCTTTGATGGGAGAGATACTTTTCGATTTTTGTATTTTTTTTTCGTGTTGTCATGTGAAAGCAGCTTGATAATTGCGTTTAAGGGAAAAATTACTTCCCTGTCTCTCAGAGTGCTAGCATTCCTGGGTTTGCAGTGTGGATAAACAGATTGATTTGAGTAACCCAAGCTGTCTCTTCCTCCTATATCTGTGTCCTCGGGCCCCGACCAACTGCTACCTGACTCATTATTGAATAAAAGAAAAGATTTTCACCACACTCGCTGTTTCAGGCTGTCCCTGCTGACGGCCAAGCTAGCCCTTTCATCCTCTCTGCTGATGCAACAGCAGCTCCTATAAAGTCACAAATGTGAATCACATCTACAGGTCATTTGTTCTGTATCAGGGAAAAATTTATTTCTACTTGCTAGAGTTTCCTAACATTTATGAAAGTAACCGCCATGAGGACATATTCTTCATTTTCTTGACATTTCATTGACATTTCCTTAGCACTTTGTTAGCAGACATTTGAACCTTGTTTGGTTACGCACAAACTGTACGAGCACGTTTTCAAACTCGAGCATGTGATCATACATTGATTCCACGTTTGGCCATTTTAACTCGCACAACTCCAAATAAACCAGTCAATTTTGCTTTCTACCCGTGGCGGTCTTCACATTCGTCTCAAGGAATTATTGCAGACGTTGCCTTCTCTTCCCAGGGCTGAATTTCCATCAGAGGTCCTGAAATAAATATTGCACACTCAGCCACTTCCAACACTACTTTTTTTAATCTTATTTGAAGCTTTAAGGGCGGTTCATTTACTCCATCCAAAACCATAATGAAGTAATGAAATTCAAACAGTAATATTATTTGGCTCTGGAACCATGGCAACAAAGGTGAAAGGAAAGTCAATCAAGAAGGCTTCTATCGCAGGTTGAACAATCTTTCACATTTACCTTGTGCAGTGATCTGTTTTAGCCAATATTAATCCAGATTCAGCAATCGAGACTTTTAATGTTTGAACAAATTTGTTAATAAGCAATTCTGCTAATACCCAATTAGCATACAAACAGAACAGTGCTTCAACAAAAAAAAACTACAAAAGGTTGAGAGTAAATGACTGAATTGTGCAGGTTTTATAAAAGATGCAGCTTATTTTTCATCTGGCTCGCTCTCAGATGTGTAACATGTGTAGGACGTCTACAGACTTCGCCATCAGGCCCCGGCTCACCTGCTGCCGCCCTGGCACCACCACGCTCATGACCACAGCCTCATGCTGAATATGCCGATGCAATACCAGCAATTTGCAGATGTAGCCTGGAAATGAACGCATCCATATACATCAGCTGCGGATGCAACATCGGCGTAACTGTGCTTCATCAGAGCTTTTGTGCGGCGGACGAAACCTCCAGAGGCTGTTCGAGGACTCTGGGCTGTGCTACATTTGGCAGGGTTGTTAATTTCAGTTTTGTCTCATTTACAGAGTTTGGAATCTAATTTAAATTAGATTTTAGCGAGTTAGCTGAGGGAAAATCACAAGGGCTGCCTTTTCTTTGAATTATCCTGGTAAAACCGAGACTATAACAAATTAATAGATCAAAAAAATTTTATAGGACAGGATTTCTTTTATAGAAAAACAAAAAAAAAAATACAGTTTCACTTTCTGTTTTATATATATATATATATATCAGTTAAATTATAGTTCTGTTACATAGATAAAAAAGAATGTATGGAGAAATTGTGAAAAACCCACAGAAGACATTAATGATGATATGTTTTTATCTTCATCAATCTGCATTTCAAACTGTTTTGAACAAACTGTATGTAAAAATCTTTCAGCTAATCCAGCGTGGAAATTATTTTTCAATGAATTTTGAAGTTATTTTAAGTTTCCATCTGTTGCTTCCCATTCTATCTGCAGTTACCTCACATCAGAGATTACACGAGAAATAAAAGGTAACTGATAACATCTGGGCTAGTGAGTGTTGGGTCAATCACATAGCGTGGTGTTTCCAGGCCCGCTGGAAATCCCAGCCGTGCGAAGCAGATCTTTTATTCATGTTTTGTTCTCGGTGAGGCTGTTGTGACGTCGCTGTCATGTTTAAACAAACTGTTGGGCCTTATTTTCATGCTGCATTCAAGTTCCCAGTGCAATACTCATGACTTATGGCATCAGGCATGTGTCTCTTTCCTGCCTCTTTGCAAGCTGGACTGAATGAAAAAGAACTATGACATGTGACCACAAGCGTCTGTGTGCATGCGCCCTTGTGTGTGTGTGTGTGTGTGTGTGTGTGTGTGTGTGTGTGTGTGTGTTTGAGCTCAGCAGCTCACAGTTTTCACCATGGAAACAGCGGATGGATGAATTAAAATGACAATGGCAGATATTAGAACCCAAATGGTTCTTGTTATCACTAATACAAGAGCATCATAATGGAGAGGGGGATGAGGAGGATGATGATGGGTGTCCTCTGCCGGTTGTGTGGGTTTTTTCATCATTATTCTTCTCCATCTTCTCCTCCTTCAGTAGTCGCTGTTAATATGTCAGCAGATACTTTTGTAAAGGAGAAGTCAGCCAGTCGAACTTGGTGTGAAGAGGCTGATGGAGGGTTAGTCCAGGAGACATGCAGTGACCTTCGTCCACAGGTCTTAGAACCCATTACCACCACAGGACATTTACTCATTTATCCAGAATTTTGGAAAACCT
This sequence comes from Pao palembangensis, assembly GCA_015343265.1. Classification (NCBI taxonomy): domain Eukaryota; kingdom Metazoa; phylum Chordata; class Actinopteri; order Tetraodontiformes; family Tetraodontidae; genus Pao; species Pao palembangensis. Next base: position 4,964,912 of record CM027085.1, on the reverse strand, counting down.
TAGCGCATTTCCACCAAAAACTAAACTACAACATTTTCCAGAACTTTGAAGTGCAATGAAAGCACTAATTACCGAGATTACAATGATTCATTTTTACCTATATATTTTGGGTAACCCCGGTAGATGAGAGGAGATTGATCATTAGAAGGATGTTTTTTTGTGGTATGCAGTAGTTGTTATAGTTACACAATTTTTTACTAAATGGGAGAAATTATTGAAAAGTGTCCACTTTTATTTAGCATATTCGTTGGGATTGTTCCTTATATTTGGTGCTGACTGAATTCAAGGCTAAATACAATATTGGAAGAGAAGGCGTATTAGCACAAATTTGTTCCACTTCACTCTTGATGCCATGGTTACGGTCTCATATGGCCTGAACAGACTTTCAGACTTTGCTGCCACTCGATCTGTCAGTGTTATTCGAAAAGCAAAATCAGCGCGTGTAATCAATGAAGTTATTTTCACATCCAGTGATGATTGTGTTATTAAAGGCTGAGTGATTTTTTTCCAGTCCCTGGCAGTTCAAGTGCTCAATAAATGGTGGTTGGGTGGAGGGGAACAAAAATGTAAAAGAAAATGCCATTGTTGATCAAATACATTGTTACGGTCCAATAGCTGTCATGAGAAAACTTATTGCAGACCTTGTTTTCTTATTTTTCTCTGTAAAATGATGACAAAACATTGTCGGTGGTTTACTGGAAAAATACCGTCTAGAGTGGTGCATGGCCCATGCTGCCAGACTAGTTTTTCAAGAAAAAAAAAAAATGAAATGTTTTCATTTTACTCACAATGAAGATGAAGGGCGTTGACTGCTTCTAAAAGGGTTTTGACCACCCCCGGGTGACCATGAGCATCCAACAAAAATGAAACAACAGCCACAACTTGCTTTGACAAAGCTGCCTCCTTTGTCAAGATGTTGAAGGCTGAGTTCTGCTAGCATGGCAGTATTTCATGGAAACGCAAAGCTACTCTGTTAATCTTGCCCTCTTTCCCTCCCTTCTTGCCTCCTGCATTTAATCATTTGCTATGAGTAACGTAACGCTGGCATGTTCCTGGATGGCTGTTAGCTCGTACAGAGGATCTCACCAGCTGGCCCTCCCAGCAGTCTCGACATCACAAAGCTTTTAGCACTCTGTAATGTGCTAATGATCTTTGTTAGGTCCCATTTCTGGTGTGAGCAGACAAAGTATCGAGAGCACGGAGGCTGTGCAAAGTAAAGCTTGCGTGGTGGAAACGGATATTTATCATCTAAATTAAGCACTGCCAGGTTGTGCAAATACACCTTCTCCTCATCTGTTATTATTGAGGTTTAATTTTTTTGCTTGTTTGAGGTTAGTCTTGAGTAAGATAACAGGAGAGATCTCTCATTTCTGTTAGCTTTGTAATCTTTTATGTGCTCCCAAATCCTTAATTAAAGGCCGTGTTTCCTTGTTTTGTTACTCCTAGTGGAATAAACGCATCCATTTAAGGGTTTCTTTGTGTCCAGAAATCAGCGTAAGACAGCGTAGGCCTTTATCTAACAGTCAAGCATGTGAAAGTCTGGCAGAATGGACAGTTTTCTCACGGGATGTGGCAGTCAGGTTCTTGAGGTACTAATAGCCTCAACTCACGCCTCGCTTCTCCTCCGGGGTTATCTTGAAGGGTTATCTTCCATTCTAGTGTTTGTTTTTTAAAAATAGAGTTCTGTATTTTTGAAAGGAAAAAAGCACATTTTCTTCTTCCAGGAAGCTGTCAGACATGCCCCCAGGTGCTGTGTAACTGTCATTAGATAAGATCTCTGCTTTAGCAGCCCAGTGAACTCACCTGTCCAGCACCAGAAGGTCACTCGCTCTCTCATATCAATTTGTGTTGCTTGAAATGTCACATGTCACAGATTTCAGGTGACACCAAACTGACTCTTTCCTCGTTTCTCCTCCTCCTTCAACTTCCTCTTTGATCTTTGGTCCATTTACAGTTACATCGCCCAGTTTGTAGTGGGTGGATCCCATAATGTTCAGGCAACAGGTGATCCAACATCTCTGTGGGCTCTGAGAGAGCTATTATTGTCACAGATATTGTGGAGACATTTTATTCTTTCCACAAATTTAGACCCAAGCTGTTCATGTCTGACTTTAATGCCAATCCAGAAGACTATTGCCACTGTAGATTACTTAACACATGTACACAAAAGAAGTTATTGATCAGCTCAGATCATGACATCTGTCCAAGCTGGAAGTGATAAAGATGGATCTAGGCCTGGGTCTGGAAGGTCTGTTGTCATTTTTGGAATATTTTGATTTGGTTGGTTTGGTTGGTTTTGCACATCTTTGTTATACGTTAGCATCAGCTTTTCTGTTTTCCTTCCAGTTGCTCTCAGTGCTCAAGGTGAGTCCAGACCTTCACAGCCCAGTGGACTGGTAACATTTCCTCCCCAATACAATAGCTAGACACAGACAAACACACACACACACACACACACACACACACACAGGGATGTAAAAGGAACGTAGGCAGGCCAACCAAGGTTTTCCGGTACACGAGTCACATCCCACCACATGTCACCCTCGATCGCAGTTAACGCTGCCATGATCAGAGGCTTCCCGACACTCGGCTCTTCCTCAAGCACCCAAAGGCAAAGGAAAGGCAGGGAGCCAGAAATTGGAACGGTGGGAAGTCGGAGCAGGGACGGCAGACAGGAGGGGAAAATTTAAGAAAGGGAGGGAAAAAAAACAGAGGAGGAATGTGAGAGGAAGGGTCGGTGAAGGTGAGATAGTGGGATGAAATGAGAAGAGGAGTAGCAGAGAGAGGGAGAGTAGAGAGGGAGGGTGTGTGTTTGACAGAGTGAAGATACGTTGAAGGGAACATCAGCTCTGATGCCCCAGCCACTGTTATTTCTGATCCACTCTGCTGTCATTAAGGAGCATCACTGCTGGGCAATTATCGCGTGTGTGTGCATGCGTGCGTGTGTGCATGTGCGTGTGTGTTTGTGAGTGTGTGTGGTTAGATTCAGAGTGAGAAAATGAGGGATGGAGAGAATTGAAGAGCGATCATTCTCATCATCAAGCACTTACATACATCTACAGGAAGTGTTTGTGTGTGTGTGTGTAAGTGTGTGTGTGTGTGCGTGTGCAGGTCATGTAGTCTAAGCCGAGCAGTTTTGTTACCCTGTGTGGCACAGTGATTCACCTTTCCTCCTTCAAGTTTTCACCTGGTCACTGGAGCAGTACGCCGATACGAGCTGACACCTGTCTGCTTGGATGGCTAGCAACAAGACTCACACGCACACACACACCAAAATATAAATTTTACTAGCAAAGTGAGGACATTTTTGGAATTAAGGGGCATTTTAGCTAGTCTTCAAACCTTCAAAGAATTGGTTTTAAGGTTGGGGTTAGAATTGGGTTTAGGTCAGGGTTAGGGTCGGGTTACGGTTATGGTTAGTGGGTTAATGAGGATGGTAAGGGGCTGGTGGATACATTATGCTTATGAAAGTTCTCACAAAGATAGAAGTACAAGGATGTGTGTACTTGGTATGTAAGTAGCAAGTACAAGAACACACACATACACACACTGACATGCAATAAATGCACCCATGCATAAATACAGATTCTTGCAAGGAACCTCATTTGCACAAAAAAGTGTATTTATGTTATAGCACAGGCAAAATAAGGATGAAGTTAGTGCATGTACACAGACACACAGGAAAGGCATGCACATGTTTCTTCACCTGCTTCCTCATCCATAAACTTCACAGCCCCCAAGAAATCCTCACATTATTGCTCACGCGGTACCTCGAAAGCTCGAAAGCTGAGAAAACCCTCCTGTGTTGTGCTGTGATGTGTGTAAAAATATCAAAGATTATTTTGTGTTTTTTTTTTTTTTTTTCCCATATGAAGCAACAAGGTAGAGTGGCTCACAGAGAGCCAGCTTTGTGCACATTGAGGCCATGTTTGGATTGTATACATGCAGATGTATATTTCATTTCTTATTGCTCCACTGTGACATGGAATTTAATAGCAAACAAAGAGACATAAAAATGACTTGACATACAACGTGTGTGAAGAATGCTCAGCAGTTGTTTTTTTGTGGGTTTTTTTGTAACTTTATTTGACTTTGGGGTCTTCACTGGATAGTTAGTGAGTAGAAACAATGACATGGTTGAATTTTTATTTTAATCTACTTATTTATTCATTCATTGACAGAACTTCATCCACAAATTGTACATTTGCAATTAGCATCCAGTGGAAGTTAACAATAACGATCGCAGATCAGGGAACCTGCACGTGATGTGTGCCATCCTAAACGTTTTATTCCTGTGCGTTGCTGTCTCTAGCCCTACAACTACATCTTCTAAACACTAAATGGTAGTGTTTTTTATGAGGCAAAGTAAAATCTGTAATATGCTTTAAAAATGCCAAATGCCATGACAACGACGCAATGAATTTTAACATATAGAACTGTTGTTAGATTAGTCCGTTAGATCCGTCAGACTTGAATCGGCATATTTAACTTCATAGTCGAGCACACAGCTCAGCGGGTCCGCTGTGCGAACGCCAGCAGATATTTTGACCTCATATTTGTACAGTGAGTTACATCATCCATATCCATCTACATCCAGACAGGAAACAATGATTGTTCTCCATTTTGGGAGAGTTCCCAGAATGGAAAAAACATGAAATAAATCGCAACTCAAACATCATCCCACATTTTGGGGACCTTGAGTTGTTGTAGTGGTTGTCAAAACACTGTCCAAACATTGTACGTAGGAAGGTCAATGAACCAGGCTGGGTCAATATTGTTGTTTTGAAAAATGCTGTTGATTGAATTCACTGGTAAGTGCAAGCTCTGAGGGCCTCTGAAGTCCTTTCAAAGTAGGGACCCGTCTAGGAACTGTGGCTGCATGTCTGATGGATGCATCAGACTGTGGAACTCAGGGTGATGTACAGTATAAGCACATCATCAAAAATTCAAGAGACACAAGACGCAAACGACTGCATGATTTAAAATGTGTAAGAGTTAATTAATGGTGCAAGTGCTATTAGCCATGTTTTATTACACCATATATTTTTTTTACACCATATTTTATTAATTACACTACTGGTAATATATTAAACACGTTACATATAATGTAAAACACCCCATGCGAATAAAGCCACTTATTATCAGTCAAAGCTATTGTTTTATTGTGGGTGTATTTAGTGCATTGATTTAACGCATAGACCCGCCTACCTGAGGTAAATATGGCAGAGAAAGAGGAAGTTTCTCGTCCCCGGTGGCCACCATTCAGCCTTTCCCGGAAAGGGGAGCAATGATCTGGCATACATATTTAAAATAACATACTGCAGTACTAAATTGCTCCCTGTTGCTTTAAGGAAAGATAGCTTGACATTCAACCGAAGATCAAACCTCCCGGTAAGTGCTCGGAGTAAACAACCATTAATAGTGCCTCGGTTGCTATGAGTGCATAATTGTAAGGACTATAAATTACTGATGTCTCAACAGAGTCAATAGATATACAATAACTTTAAAGTTGATGTGTCACTTAAATAAAGCCAAAACTGATCATCACAGAATACTGTGATCATTACAGAATACTGTGACACTAGTCACAGTATTCTGAACAACAAATTCAAATTTTCTCAGTCATCACATGGCTGACGGTATGAGTCATGAATCTGGCCACAATCTCGGCAGCCTGTGACAGTTTGAGCGTGCTGACACAGAACGCAGCGAGCACAGCAGCTAATTTGTGGTCTGGATGTCATTTGCCTCTGTTTGCACACAGGCGTAAGTGAAGCGGCTCTGACAGCCGCGGCTTACGGGGCATCCAGCCACCAGCAGGGATGACAGCGAATTACAGTGAGGCAAAGACAAATTCCAACAATAATTTGGTTAATGAGCGGACAGAGATGCACATGGGTGAGTTGCAGGGCTGGGACTGCGGTTATTACGGCACAGAAAGAATCCATACATTCCTAAATGAATGTATTCTCTTCTAAACAAAGTTTTTCCTCTGGGTGCTAGTTGAAGTGTGCCCACGGTGCCTTATCAGGGGCCAAACTATCCCCTGATTCAGACTGTCATTGATGTTGTTAGCTGGGAAATGTGTGTGTGTGTAACAATAACTATTTACTGGCAACTCTAGAATATAGACACTTGGTGTGGGTCCAGTTTTAGTGAACATGTTTTCAGTTTATACAGCAAACTCAACACAAGGTGATGGAACTGCGAGTTCCAGCCATTTTATCGTCTGCAACTGTCTGGAGAGACAAACTAATGACTGTTACCATCAGTCTTCATCTCATAGACGGCCGGTCAAAGTGCCTTTCTGTCATGTTGGACCCTGAGGCCATTGTCTGGCCCCTGGGTTTCAGAGGTGGGCAGGTGTCTACTCTGGATTCCAGCAGCATCCTCTCCAGCTTCCCCCTGATGTTTGACAGCCCTGATAGACCAGAAGAGAGTAGTACAGGAAACAGCGCTTGGGTCAGGAGGTTCCTCCAGTCCAACACTCTTCTGGGTTTGCTGTATTTTCTCAGATATCAATGTAGAGCCAGCAGTGTGCATGACCTCCAGCATGCTAAATCATCAGCCATTGCCAGTAGCTTTGTGTTGTGGAAACGGCAGGCAGTAAAAGGGTTACCGGGTATTATCTCTGCAAAAAAAAGTAGCACTGATTAATACAATCAGTACAATAAAAGTATAATTAATAAGAAGCTAATATCCCCCAAAACATTTGAATTCACGGCACTGCTGTCATCATTTGTTTGTGCTTATACTGTGGTATTGGGATGGTATTGTTGTATTTTGTAATATTTCAGTCAGCAATATAGAAATTTGCTTGGAAAAGAAGCATGTTCATTTATTTCCATTTGGCAGACCCCAGCAGGGGTCCTGGAGCCCCTGCAGCACCTCTACCCCTGACATCCGTACACTCGCGGGTGCCCCAAGGCCAGTCAATATCAGTGCAGTGTATTCTGTGTTACAGTGTATTAAGATCAATTTACTCCAATTTTTATTTTGAGCGCTGCATAATTCAAACTTCAAAATCAGACTGAATGGCTCAGTTTTTCCCTGTACCAGAAGTATGAAAAGTAATCCAAAAAAAAATCCCACCGGTGTCGGCGTGCGCAGTGACCATGTCCTTTTCCTCCAGAAATGCTGCGTTTTCACAGTAAACACAGCAGAAACTACAGCTGAACCCAGCCGGTGACTGGCTGCCAGCCCCTGCTGACTGATCCCACTCATTAACCGTTTCACTGAGACGTACAGGCGCAGATCCACGAGGCTGCTGCCAGAGCTAATCGTCGGCGTGAAGGAGCGGGTTAGCAAATTCTAATGCCAACAGCCAAAAATGTTGGAAATGTTACCTTCAGAAGGCATTAATACCGTTTCATCTTTAAGTCTTCCAACCTTAGAGCAAAACATTTCTCTTCTTTATTAATCTGAAAGCTTCTTTTTTCCCCTTTGCTGTCACTGGAGTGGCTTTGTTTCCTCCTTTGTGATGTCCCAGTTTTCACTCTTCAACAAATGACTTCAAGTAACTTTCCGCGCAGATCCGTATTTGCTAAAAGAGCCGCTTCCTGCAGCATAACCTGCTCTGTTTCCATCACTCCATCACTCCATTACTCTTCAACTGAGCCATGCTAGAAGTCTGACCGCAGACTTGTGCCGGATGTGCAGGTGGAGGGTTGCAGTTTTCCTTTCTCCGTTCCACTGGCCTCTACGGTGCCAGGTGGGATCAATCAAGGCCGGTTGAGGCCTTCGAGAGGGAGCGTAGTGAGGTTTGACCCCGAAGGTTTGCTGCCAGACAGTGACGGTGAGCGGAGCGGACAGCTTCAGCCTGCCTCCGCTCTCCAGACAGTTCGACCCGGACTACACCGGACAGCCAGAGGGACAGAGGCAGAGATGAGCAGTGGGACACGGAGCACGTATGTCACCGTGCTCGCCACACTTGCATCTGCCTGTGCACGACTGTGGTTATGAGCGTGACTGATACAGCAAAGGTGGGGCCTCGTGGGAGCACCAGGCTGGACTGGATGCAGAGTTTCATATTCTGTAAGAGTAAAGTCATGTCACCGTGAGATAAGATTAGCGCTCCAGAACTACCAGGGAAATGTTTTTGTTTTTGTTTTGTTTTTTTCATTTCCCTCAATGTGCATAAATGATTGATTTAGATTTCTTGGATCAAGTGTAAAACCAGTCAAGCATTACTTTTGTAATGTGATTTTATTGATCAAATTGCAAATGTCTTAGGTTGCAAAAAGCCCACAATAATAAAAAAGGAGATCTCTCCAGATACAGCCAACAGATACAGGAGATGTATTAATTTCTCAGTACAAGAGCCTCTTTCATAACATAACAAGAGAGACGAGCAAGGCCGAGCATTTACCAGTGATTACATTTTTATATAAATATTACTGGCAAATAAATTTAAATGTTCAGTGAAATGCCAAAAAAAAAAAAAAAAAATGATACAGTGTTTTTTGGGGAGCAAAGTCACAGATAAAACACCATAAAAATGCAACAACAATGAGAGTATTAGGGCATATGTGGGTAAGTAATAGGGCATATGTGGTTAAAGCAGCTGGGTTTCTGGGGTGTATGGTCAATAAATTAAAGTATATTTACATAAATTACAATTAAAATCTAGTCAAAATTATAGAATTATAGGTTCTCCATCACAGGTTTTTCAGTTTATATTGATATTAGTCCTGTTAAAATTCTTGCATTTTATTCGTTAATACGTCCTTGATGACCACTTTGTCAGCGTATGTTTAGCAAAAACCTGCATGATGACATTCTGCCATTAAAGAGCCACTCTGGTCCTGAAAGACCAGATGATGTCTCCCAGGCCTTCATACAGATGATAACAAGAGAAACTGGTCTGCGTGCTATCATAAAGGCGCTGTGATTGTGTTTCACAGTACCCAGGTGCTGAGGAATATTGGTTTTGTGTCCTCCCAGGTACTTAAATTATGAGGAAACACATCAACAACATGTTCACCTCTGCACGTTGAAGACAACAATTGGAAGCGATGTTTGTTCCATCTCTGGCGCCGTTAGCATTCGTGGTATGTTCCCTCGCTAACGTAGTGCAAACAACAATTCCAGTCTAGCAGACAAACACTGATTCTGATGCCAGTAGAAGCAACATGAAGGTATACTGGTAACCAGTATCATTACTGATGGACGGGTTTGGTGACTTATAAAGGAAGGAATCGGACAAACCAGTGTTTAAATCAAACAGACATGCTCCTCATCTTGAGATCAGTTAGCTTGCTGTAAAGGCATTTCCTTCTTAAGCCAGTACCAGCACATAAATTAGAAAAAAGAGGACTCTGGGGACTGTTTTTAAGGTCTGACATCTTTAAGTAAAAAGTTTGTTCATGCCAGGCTGAAGCCAGGAAACAAGCTAACAGCTGCTATAGTATTTGGTAGGAGCCAGTTATGAAAGAGGACCCTGGTGATAAGACTAAATGTCAAACATGGATCATTTTTCAGTGTGAAAGATAACATGTCTTTGGACTTTCTAAATGTTTAAGAACAATTTTTGTGTTTCTTATATTCAGTAGAAATGAAAAATCATGCTGCTTCTCTTCTGAAAAGAAAATGAAAGACACAAGCAGGCGGGGACGTGGAACAATCAGCATTGATTTCTCCTCATTGTTTGCTCCCCCACTGGTCTCTGTTTACTGTAGGAGGAAGGGAAGGGGCCGGACGTCTCTGCAGGTTTAGATTATCAATACACAGCAATCAGCTCGCTGTGAAACGATGGATGCAGGCGGGTCTGTATCAGGCTAAGATTGACGATAATAACTGACGTCACGGTTTTGACCACCTGAGACACAAAGGAATCAATTCAGTTTGCGTAGACCATTATCAGTCTGGTTGTTAAAGTTTAGAGGCCAGAAGCCTGTGAGAGCAGCACCACCAGGCACCAGGGGCCCAGGCTTAGTGGCATTTACAGGGGAGAGGCCAAGGAGACAGCAGCCGTTCCTGGAAAAATACCGCCGCATCTTCATCACAATGAGGGATGAGCATTTGCCAACACGACAGCTTTGGACGCAGGGCGAGGGCGGATGCATATTGTTGTGCAGATTAGAACTACCGGCGACAGATAAATGCACTAGACAGATAAATGCAACACATGCACACCTGGCTTCACTGACTTCACAGGCAGCAGATGGAAGCACTGCAGGACAGCCGCTGCCCAGTGAGATCTGGAGCCTAATCACAAAAAAACAGTCATGTGCCGACTATATATTGGCCAAGCTCCCGTCCAAAGGCCAACGACTCTAGGATGTGTTTGTGTCGTACTAATAAATGTCCTGCCAGCCAGCAACTGGCTATGTGTAGATTGGAAGTGTCGACACTGAACAGGTTCAAGTTTCATGCAAAAGCAGTCGGAACAGTTCGCCAAATGTCACTCAATCATCACAGTTCTGTGGGTGAAGTGATATCAAGTCTTCGACAGAGGACTGAAATAACTGTTATAACCAATGAAGCAGGAGATAAAAAGGCACAATACTACTTTCTTAGCTTTCGGAAGCACAAGTTTGACAGCCAAAAGGGAAATATGCACTTAGCGTGTCGGCCTGCCTTGATCCAGGAGAGCAGGGCTCATCAAATGGCAAAATTAAAATTTTAGTCGCAGCTGCCTTTTGTTTTTTAAGTTGATCCCTTTGTTAATCATAGCGCACTACTTTTGGATGGCACCAGAACACATGTGAGGGCTCTAACTCGTTAAGTGCTTCCTCATGTCAGGGATGCCAAACAGGAGCAAACACGCATCAAAGAGAGAAGACGCGCTAAAATATCGGAGCAAAATGGACCGAATCATCGGGAATGTTGTTTTTGTTGCCCCCTCGGCACGCGCAGTAATGGAGATGTTGCAGGTCTGAGGGCTGTGCGGGTTGACGTGCTTGTGCATTCAGGAGAAGTCTGTCATGACCTCAGATGATGCAGGCTGAAAAGGCCTGTCAGCTCAGCTCAGCTCAGCTGGTTTTGGGGCTGGATTGGCAGCATTATGGCGGGCGATAATGCTGCTGGATCAGAATCCCTCACTCCGCGGATGCTCTGCTCTCTGTGCTAATTAGGCCCCTCGCTGCTTTCCCCCCCACCTCTTCTCCTTTGCTCACAGCGGCATTCAGCAGCTCGGTCTGTAAATCTGAAAACAATCCTCCAGCTCCTCCTGTCAGCCCTGTACGTCACTCTCCTCCTCGCTCTGCTCTTCTCACATCTGACTGTGTTTCTTAGTTACAGGCTGATTTCCAGCCAGGCAAAGCCAGCTGTGGCCCGTGGGGTCTTTTGGCTGTTAGCATAGAGGAGAGCAAACACAGCAAATTGGACAAAATGGAAACAAACATTGGGGATGGCAATTCTAAGAGGGGCATCAAATTAAATTAGCAAGCAAGGAGATGAGACAAAACTTCTCTAATTTTTAAATTTCTCTCTATAGTCACTATTTTCCAAACCCACCCACTGCAGTTTCCAGCACTTACTGGATCTGAAGACTGAAAGAAATGGAGCTCAGTAACGTTTTGTCACATACGACACAGATTAAACTGTCTCCAGGATCATTTCTGTTGCTCTGGAAACACAAGCTTTTCATTATGTCTCCTTCGTGGTGATGCCAATACTCGTCGAGAGAACATTTTCTCCTATGATTAAAAAAAAAGTAGTAAAATCTTTCAGAACTGTTATATAAGACAGAACAGCAGCGGAGGGTGGGCCTCTCTCTACTTTAAAACTTCATCGTGTAGCTGTTGACATCCAACTATTTATCTGTTTTTGAAATTAAATTAAATTAAATTCAGACCCAACGTAGCAGCATTTGATTTAGCCTCGGCTACCCCAGATGAGAGAGTGCAGCAAAGTGGATAAATAAATGATCATCAGTAAAGATGGAGCATTATTCTTTTGATGGAGAGACCACCAAGACCTCCGGCTGGCTTTTTATGAATTATAGATGTGACGGATAATTAATGAGAGTTACCTCTGACACTCCTACACCCAGCCACCCAGCAAATGTAGGTGTCAGGGTTCCACCATGGGACTATAAACACAATGACCCGCTGCTTCTGTCAACATGCGCTGACATCAAGCGTCGTTGTATCTGCACCCGGTGTCGGCGACTCACGGAAGTACCAGTGCTGCGGTGGCGAATAATGATTGACTGGCTGGAGCTTGATCTGCATCAGACTCTGAAATGTGCTGCAGGCAATTACTTTGTTTTGGAGAGACAAAGAGAGGGAGGTGGGGGGAGAGACATATAGAGGGAGAGACAGAGAGAGAGGGAGAGCCATTGGGGGATGGATTTGCCTGTTTGAGGGCAGGGCTGATGTAAGTTCATAGCGACACCTGGTGGCAAACTCTGGAATTATACAATGGAGGCATAGTCACGGAAGAAAGGAGGACATGTTGCTGTTTTATGTTTAAAAATCCAACCATATACCCGATAAAGTATACATTTATAGCTGGTTTATGAGCTGGATAGCTTTTTACACCCCCAAGCTGTATACCATTTGTGGTATCCTTAAGGACTTTCTGTTGACTCCATTGATTTCCACCCTTCATCCGTCTGACCTTTAAACCCCAGATGTGCTACTAAAACATCAATATTTAGGTCTCCATAATTAGTGCTAACAGCATATTCTGAACCACAAAAGAAAACACCAAAAGATTTGAAAAGCATCAGGACAGCTAAACGCAATCAAAGTATGGTTCCTCATCCTATAAGTATATTAAAGAAGATATGCATATTTGCTATTCTCAGATCAAATTTATTTCATGGAGTAGCCAAAACTCAACTCTAACAACAGATGATTCTATTTATCCTGAAGGGGGACTTTCCAGCGATGATGATGAGATTAGGGGGCTCATTTCTCTGTCCCCTGGTGCCTAAAGTCAGAATGGAAAAATCAATTTAATAAGAACTGAAAAGGAAAATGAAGCACTATGTTATCACTTATCGACCGACACAGAAGGGAACCCCAGAATCCCCATATGACGTCATTTTCTGATTCTATGTGGGCGACGATATCGTATTTGTTTTAAAAGGCTAAAAGAGAACCATGCCATGAAGCTAGATCTTGGTGTGGTTAGCTTCAATTTCTTGTCGTATGCCAACTAACTGATGTTTGCCAGTGGTAGCGCAAGGATAACGTGATGAGAAAATTCGTATCACTAAAATTCCAAAAGCTAATATTGAGATTGTACAGGCTAGTTCATGGTAGATTGTACCCCCATCAGTGGCACAGGAACCATAGTTTTCAAATGCTAAAGTCAATACAGATGTAAACATGCGTTATGGCTAAATAACCTGCAGTCTTGAGCACATAATATATATTGCTAGATTTATAACTGCAAAATATTTGGTAGAATAGGATAAGACTGTAAATTATTGATGAGTCTTCCTCTCATGCTGGAGCAGAGATGGATTCTATTCTATTTAACACATGAAGTCGTCAGCATTCTAAATAGTTGGTATCTGTGAAACTATATTACATGTTATGGACAACTGTAAATTTGGATTACGACTCTTGTTTTTTCCCATCTGTGGTGAGAAAGTATGAAGCGAGTTTTGTTGTGCCAGTCGTATTTGCTTGTTCTTGATGAGAAAGGGATTGTAAATGAGCTTTAAGTTAGTGAGTTTGGCCAGCCAATGGCTTCAAACTCCACCTCCTGCAATGTAAAACACTACAGAGAAGATAATGTTTCAGCAAGGTTGATCTGGAGGAGCAGGACACATTTTTGCTCTTGTGCTGCTTCTAAGCAAACATCCCAGGGTCACAGAGTAAACCATAATATTGTAGTGGAGAAACTGTCATAACACAGTGTTTGTATTACTTGGCTTGTCTGAGGGCCAAAATAAAAGATTGCTAAGGCATCTTTGGTGTGAGACCCTCAGTTGTTTGGTGGAAAGGTTGGCCCCTGCAACTCCAACATTATCAGCAAATGCAGGTTTTACATCTGGATTGTGCAAATTGGTTGAAGCCACCATGTGGGTCCTCAGTGCTGCAGCTCTGCCTTTGAGCGTCTCCCAACGGCAGCCGAACTAACTAACGAGCCAGTCACTGGGGCAACTGCTGAACCGCAGGTCTGTGGCGATCTGAGAATCGATCTTTTAATCACTCCCCTCTGCTCTGGTGGCCACCCCAGTTTCAGTTATAGGTTGTTTTAATTCTTTTTGTGTACCTTTCTCTCACTGTTACATGAGCTCTTCAGTCTGGTGGTGCTAACTGTTGTTAGCAGAGAGAAAAAAAAGCCTTTTTATTGCATTTTTTTAGCCTTTGCTTTTGATCCAGGAGCAAAGATCTCCCTATTTTTAATCACTAAAAGAAACATTTAAAGTCAAATATTTCTCAATAATCGTAAATAATCTCAGACTCATCAGGGTACCCCAGTAATGGTTCCCATGGCAGAATGTGGGTGTACTGGACAGCAATGTGGTGGTAAAAGCTGGAAATGATCTGAGTGAAACCTCCCTGAGTGAACCTCCCGTATTCAGCCCTGTAGCTGAAGTCTTCGCTTCGTGTACATCAGGGTTCTAGATGAGGAAGTGAAACGTCGGAGGTGTCTGGGGGTCCTGGAGCCAGAGCACCAGATCAGTTCTGGGTGCTCACCATCCAGAGTCTGTTACCTTCAGGCCCAAGAGATCTCCTCTTTTGTCCATCTGATCTCTGTCAGATTCTAGAACACGTGGATTCCGTTCATGGGGGTGTGAAAAGGTTTGTCGTAGCTTTTGCCAGCTGAGGCGAAATAATATTCACAGGCGGACACGTTGACACCGGAATATGTTTAATATCAGCCCACTTTAGTGCCTCTGGCTATTCAGCGGCTCCATCAAAGGTGTTCAGGGTTAATTGCTACTTTAAAGGGTGCCCACACAGAGGTTGTCCAGTGAACAGAGGGCAATGTTTATTCACTTCTCCAGCATGAATTCGTCCAAATATTCTTCCTAAAGATTTGAAAGTTGCACTCCGCCACCCACAAGCCCAATTCTTTGGGCCTGTTTTAGGAGTCTGACAGGTGTTTCTGTGGCGCCAGCACCGGACATGCCACTTTGAAGACAAAAGGCTACATTCAATGACTGCATCACCTTGATGTGGTTGCCAGGCAACATTGGTCTGACAGCCGCCGCTTCCATTTTCTTGCAAGCTCTTGTGATTTTGTCCTGAGAGATTTCTGTACATGAATCTGTGGGAAAGAGACAGGAACTGCAGGAGAGGATGCGAGCATCCTCCATGAAGGGGACACTTCGAACCTTTCATTTCTGTGACTGCTGCCTTGCTACATGCTTGGATCCTTCGTGTTCCCTCCCTCTGAGCCAAGGTTAAAGCATGAAATGTTTACTGATCACACTTCTTTTTTTTTTTTTTTTCAAATATAACCCTGCCCTCACTGATTCAGATGCAACATTCCAAAGTGTGCCTAAAAACAACCGAATGCCACAGAAGCCAATTCAGCTATGAACTTACAGTATGTGATTTTACCCACGGAGAACCCACGGAGAACATGATTCCTTTAATGAATATCCACAGAAACACAGCAAGTTTCATGAAAACCGGTCCATTCCTTTGATTTGTGACCATTCATAACTAAACAATTTGCTTAATATAATGCATATTTGTACTTATCTTAGCAGCAAACAAAGAGAGGAAGAATATAAACTGTCCACCAAAGAGACCTTCAGTCTCTGCTGAGCCCTTAAGGTCACATTTATTACACAGAACAAACCCCACTCAAGAAAGAGCATAAAGCTAAATAGCAAAAGGTTAGGACCAGCCAAAATTTTCTCCAGCAGCATAATTATCAGAGAAAAGGACAAATGTCAAAGCCCTCATTAAGTTTCTTTGGTGCCAGAGTCTACAGTGAATACATTTTAATTGCGCCCCTTTCCAGCAGCAGGGCGCTGATGTCATCAGCCCTTTTAGCAGAGCTTCATCTGCTCGCTGGGATAAACGGTGACTTTGGTCAACAAGTTGACGTTGCTAAAGGGCCTGCTGTTGTGTACCCAGGACAAAGTGATCTATTCAAGCCTAAACAGGGAGCCTTCCTGCTGTTTAGGGTGTGTTCGGTTTTCAAGACTAGACTGAGTTAATGAGCTGCCTGCAGTCTGTCTCACAGAGCTGGAAGATGTGTGTGTGGCGTGGGGGGGGTTGTTCTATTCCAGGCCACTGAGTTATGGATGAGGCCTGTGTACTGGGGTTTAGAAACCTATGTTTTTTTTTTATCAGTGTTCCTTTTTAGTTACATAACTTCAGGGTGGATTTAATATTTGACATTGTCTCACATTCTACCAGTAAAATATCATTGTGTCTACCTTCTTTAAAAACTGTCTGTCGGACTTTCTGTCCGTTCTGCAAATTCACAGTTTGAGGTGAGAGCATTTTTTAAAACCAACATGTGAAATCTTATATATTATGACTTCAACCTTTGAGCTCGTTCCCCACAGGCAGAAAATGTTGAGACCGAGTCAAGGTTCAACTTTATTCTTCTCAAGTCACTACAAACTTGTAGTTTGTTGGTCAGAACGTAAAGAAAATTGTAGAAAATAAGTTGTCATTACTTTAGCCATGCATGTCTGTCTAAATTTACTGTGTTTTGCTTTGTAGATTAAATATTCTATTACAGAGAGCACTTTTTGGGCCTCTCTGATCAAATTGCTCAAGGAAAAATGAGCGGATAGCAAAGAGAGTCCAGAGGGAGGGTGAGAACAGAGGAATGTTTCAATAAAAAATGAAAAATTAATTCCTGGGGTTTATTCAAGCCCTATCACTCCATCTGATCTGGCCTTATATTCTGGATTTCAGAAAGAAAGTTGCGGGAATTGGAGGAGGCGCACAAAGGACAAAGATAAAGATGGGATCAGATGGGGTGAGGAGAGGAGAAGGCCAGCAGCGAAAGTCAAAACTGATGCACGCTTATCGGCGTAAAGCACACCTGGTCCACCATTTTCTTCCTCTTTTCATGTCTCCAAGATGAAAGCTGCTATAGGCTAACGGCCGCGTAGAGGTCGCCTGTCTCGCTTTCCGCCTGTGTGCATCATCCAAAGACCCGCTCAGGCTCCTGCGTCTGAGCGCTCTCTCACCTCCACTCGAGCGGAAAATCAGATGCCTGGAAAGCAAATGTTATAATTTCAGCACCGTTTGGTTGGATGATGAAGCACTAAAACAGCACAAATGAATACCTGCAAACATCATTTGTGGTTTGTGTTCATGGTGAAAAACAAAATTAGATAGTATTCATGTGAAAATATGGTGGTTGAGTGGTTAGAGGTCCTTTAAAATGGCAAATTCCCATTTGAAACAAGTCAAATTTCATCATACGATGGGGAAGGATAGATGGGATTTACAGAAATGGACACAAACTGGCTGAATACATGGCGTAAGACAAACTTTAATGCTGTGGCTTGTAGACATGGCATCACAGAAATCTGTGTGTGTGTGTGTGTGTGTGTGTGTGTGTGTGTGTGTGTGTGTGTGGGGTGGTTTTCTGTTTGAAGAAATACATTTGGCCACATCTTTTTTTGCTTTTCTTCAGATCTCCGGAGGCATTTGGTGGACTCACCCACCCCTCTGTTACCAGTCGGGAGTAAATAATGAGGTTTTTTTTATGTGGGGGTGATCCTCCTCTGCTCTGTGAAGAAGATCTAAGTTGAGTTCTTGTTTGAAGAAGATTCAGCTTATTAATGAGCTCACGCCAAAATTTTCATGAGCACTGTATATTCTTCATTAAAAAACTGTTAATGACAGCAGGTTTGGTGACTAAAGCAACAGTTAACATCCCCATCTACAACACTGAATGAAATAAACTTCAGCTCATTAGGTCCCATCACGTTTGTGTCATTACAACTTAGATCCCATAATTAGCCTGTCAGGAGGTTGCAGGAATGGTCAGAAACAGCAGGAACAGCAAGAGGTATGTTGGGTAAATTAGTGTGCCCTTGATTTTACTCACCCCCTCACTTGTTCTAGCACGTGCATTATTGCCATTTAAACAGCTGAATCGGTTTTTGTTTTTTTTTTTTTTGGGAGGGGGGTGTTTTTTTTTTTTTTGCAGCCTGTCAGTTTGCAGTTCAGCTGTCTGTTCATGTTGATTCTGGTGAACTTTTCCAGGCTGTAGTTTTTGTCTCTCTTGATTTTCATCAAATGGCCGCACATGGAAGTTAGCACTCGTCTTACATAATCTCTTGTGTGGGGGGGTTGTAGGCTAAGTCTGGGGCACAGACTGTCACTCAAAGGGCAGAAAAGACCAGGTTCATAGCTTTCAATACCACTGGCTAGATCACACATTTTAGTGGCTTTAGTGGCTTCTTTGGCTGCCTGACAATATAACATGAAAGTTTTCATCTCTTCCTTGATGACGGCTGTCTTTAGAGCAGCTGTCGTCTCAGCAGGGTGTTTTAAAAATTCATCAACGTGCCACTCAGACACGGGGTGTGTTTACATCCGCATCAACACATCTGAAGATGGAGCACATCCCCTCTCACATACCCCCCGGCACGTAGGTTCTACAATTTCCCCTGATCAAAGTCCGCAGTGTGGATGGCGGGTGGAGAAGGGGAGGAGGGGAGGGGCACAGATGGGGGATCTGAGTCTGGGCATAAATTTGCAACACAAGCTCAGCATTGTGAACAGCGGAAATCAAAATATTGAGAAAAATGTTCACAGCAGTAGCTTAAAGTAACTTAAAAGTAGGATATTAGCCCTGCTAACACCAACTCAGATTCTTCATGTCATCCGTGTCCTCATTGGACATTCTTGACGTCTGACGATTCTGACCACAAGGTGGCGTTCTAGAGTCCACCCTTCATCAGAAAGTGGGCAGCTTTCATTTTTCCTTTCTTTCTCTTTTTCGAAGTAAGTTGTCACCACTGTGCCAAAGCACTCAGGTGGTTGACAGTGCTTGTTTCCTGCAGCAGAAATAGAAGCCCTCCTCATCGGAAAGGTCGGGTAGGTGGGCTACTTTGTCTCCAGCAAAGAGAAAGCGAGCATTCCGTCTCAGCAGGCTGTTTGATTTCACTGCAGCTATAGAGGCGGCTGGCTGTGCCCAAGCAGCCCCAGACTCGCCAATGAAGGACCCCCACTTTGCCCTTAAAAAAGTAATTAGGGCAGTTTAATGTGTTCGCTGAGTAACTTCAGGGCAGTTTAATGTGTTTGCTGAGTAACTTCTCCATAGGTGCTGACAGCACCAAGGAGGAGGTGGGCATGGTTGCACGACTGTACAAAGGAAGGAGGGAAAGTGAAAGAGCCTGCACATGTGAGCATTATTTCACAAAGCTCCCTCAAAGCTTCACTGTTTTTGTTAATTCTGATGTGAGTTTGACACATTAGAAAGCTGGAGCACAGGAAGGACAGCAGCAGCAGTTCTTCATCTAATGGTTGCTCTGTAATGACTTTTCGTATTTTCAAACACACTGAACGTTACTAATTACATGCTGGAGATCCATTTACTACAGAGGTTTTCCAATGCTTTTTTGTTACAAATGGGTCACGTGCGCACTCCCGAAAGGGGTTTCAAAAGGGGCCGGAGCGGCTGGGTGAATGAGATGTCTGAGGGAGGATTTCTGAAATCCTTTCAGCCGCTGAAATTATTCCAGCAGTTTTCTGTGGAACCTATTGGACCTGTCATGCAGCTTTACCAAGCAACGTTTCAGGAGATCGCACAGCAGTTTCTGCACCGCGGCTGCCAACAGGCTGCGTACACGAGCCTGTTAAACTGGAAGGTGGAGGTGTGATGTGAATAGATGTGTCAGGGCTGGAAAATGTACTCTCAAATTTACTGTTTGATGTCAGAGCAAAAGAGGAGGAAAGACTGAAGACGGAGGAAAACAATCTGGCAGGGTGAAGGACCAGACCTGTGGTGTTCTAGTTTAAGTATCTCAGGGTCTTGTTCACAAGTGAGAGAAGGATGAAGCTGGAGCTCATCGGAAACCAGTGGCTGCATGCCAGCGCTAGCCATTTAGCTTCCAAACATTTACCAGTATCTCATCAAAAATTTAAACTCCAGCAGTATCAGGAAACGCTTCAGCCATCATCTTTGTGTGGGAAAGGATGCTAAGATGAAACGCTTTGTCGGTTGCAGCAAGAAGCACAAGTTTTAGCTTCCTAAGAGTAAAAAAAAATTGTGTAATGCTCTGCAAACATTACATTAGTGACATCAGTTGACAGAGAATGACAGCCTGTTACCACAGTTACATGCTCTGTTCTGAAAATGAAACCGGGTGTGAAATTAAAGCTCGCTTCAGCTTCAGATGCTCCGGGCGACGCATGAATTGCCTCAGTTGTGCTTAACGGACATCTCTGCCTTGATGAACATGTTCTCATTATTATAATAGAAAACTGAACGGAATTACATCACGTGTTTCCTCATCTGCTTGCTGTCGCACATCAGTGGCATGAAAGCTCTTTTCTTGGATGCTAAAATCAACGGATGGTCAGATCTATTGGTTTGTGCTAGTTTAAAGGCTCCAGAGTCTAAAAAGAAAAGGCGAGACTAATCACACACATGTGTGATTGTTACCCAAAGCTCTAGACACTGGGTCTGTAGGTGAAATTTGTCAATAGCAAAGTTGATAATCCTTTAGCCCAACTGAAACATGCCATACAGCAGCATCTGTACGGATGGTGATGAGCAGAATGAATGTGATGGACTAATAACACACAGGCTGCCGGTTTCTGACCTCTGGAGGGAGGGGTCCTTTATCTGGAGCCGATGGAGGGGTATCATCCAGACTTTGAGGCGTCCGTTAGCCTGCCAGAGTGCACAGGACCAGGTGTATTTAGAATTTCACGTAAATCTAGGCCAACTCAAGAACGATGCTCAGAAAAATCAAAGGTTTCACTGTTTTCTGTTTCTGTTGGTAGCTTCGTGCAGCAATCCACAGAGGAAACGCACCATCAGTCGCCATGGAAACAGGAAATCATGAAAATGCATAAACTAGTCATGAATTCAAGAATGAAAACGAAACAAAACTAAAAACCCATACCTTATCCAGATGCCCTGCAGGTAAAACGATACAATCATGTATGAGCAGGGGTCCAACCTTGGTGGGCAGGAAAATCCCTTTCTGATTGCCCCACCTTTAGCCTAGTACTGGTCTGCAGCCCAGTGAATGAGAAGCCCCGATCATTAATTAATGACGATGCTACGATGTTGTTGGTAGTTTTATTTAGCTATAATTAAACACTGGCGCTTGATTGTTAGCAGGTAGCTAATATTGCAGATTTGTCAGTAAATAATGTTTGAAAAATGTCAGTTTCCTTCATCGGTCAGTTCTGGACAAAGACGTATGGTGAGTGCTTTATAAACAGATTTTTATTTTTTTTTAACTTACATAGAAGTTTAAATTAGAAGTTTATAAAACATGCATTCTGTTAGGATTTTGATGCTCGAGGGCATTAACGTTCATGAGTTTCTGTTTTGTTTTGGACAGTTTTGCAGCCAGTCCATTTAAACAGAGCCTCTGTCGCCCTCTGTCTCACCAAGAAAACTCATGGTCTGTAATCAGAGCAGGACTAAAATATTTCGGGCAAGGGATTTCTTTGAGATCTTGTGGGTGACAATTAGATTTTAAATGAGGTCTCGCAATTTTTGAGGTTAAATATTTAAAAGGTAACATTTGCTAATTGGACAGACCTCAAAACTACTAAGGAGGATGGCATAGCATAAGAAGGGTAACTAACCAGAAACAAATGAAGAAACTGTTCCTCACTGCTAATCTTAATCTCGTATTTATGTACAACTGCTCTCTGCCCTCAACAATCCTGTTTCAGGGACACTGAGGGACCTCCTGTTGCTTCTGGAGTGAGAAATTTAGCTCCATTAGCACAAACTGGTAGCCAAGCTGTGAAATAAATGTGTCTGATTAGACCACAGTGAAAATGGGAGGAAGCGGGACGAGACGACGGGGGGCTGAGTGAGAGCGGCGATGTATAGAGAAAGGCATCTATATTTAAAAAGAGAGAGAGAGACAAATAGAAGGCAACAGGGCTAATGCGGCATAAAAATGTAATTTCCTAAAGTTCTGAAACCCCCCCTCTGGGTAGAGACAATTACTGCGGATGGGGAGACAGTTATGATTAAACAAGCGAGCGCCTTGACAGCGGTGATAAACTTGGGCGAGGACGGGCTGACAGAGGATGGCGTTGGCGTGATAGCTAATTCACTCCCCCGGTCGGCGCCTGCAGTGAAAGCAGCAGTGTGGGAAATGACAGCTCCCTATGGGCCCACACACACTCACAGAGTACCCAGGCGCTGAACCTCTTTTGACTTTTACCGCTTATCGATGATCGCAGCGGTCGATTGTTTCCGCAAGAAAGAAGAAACTGCATTTATTTATTTATTTATTTGAAAAGGGACAGTGCACATTAGTGAACATTTCTGTAAATGTGCCAGTTTTAGCTGCAAAGCAAATTTTCATATGTAGCCCCTGGGCAAGGTGTAGTAATGCCAGCAATAAATACAACAATGACATTAATGAAAAAGGTAAACTACAATAAAAAGCTAGTAAAAGGGTGAAAGTTATCTGTACAATATCTCAGCATATCTATAATCAGACCTGATTTCAATGCAATTTTAAGAAGATTGTCCCTAGATTTCATCAATTTCTTACACTCTGTTGTCAGCCATGGAAGATTATTATTGGTTTTATTTTGTTTCCCTCTGATGGAGAAATCAGCAATTTTGTCCTTGATTTTTGATGCAAAAAAAGTTACTACAAAAATGCACATCATCTGAAGAGAAAAATATGTTCCAATCTAATTCATCTAATTCACGTAATGCTACATTTAAATTGTTCATTTGGTTTTTTGGAATTGTGTTGTAGTTTGTTGGCCTATTATCTGAAAAATCATCAAACCTTTTTCTAGAGAGTTTTTAAGTGAAAAAAATTGCATTGTGATCAGATATGCCAGTTAGAAAATTGTATGTCTTGGTAATCCTCTCAGGTTTGTTGGTAAATAATAGATCAATTAGAGTTTGACAGTTGTTAGTTACTCTCGTAAGTTTGTCTATGAGCTGTGTGAAGCTGAAACGGTCCATAATAGCCTTAAGACTTTTCCGTTCTTCTTTCTTGTCCCAATTTATATTTAAGTCACCAATTAGAATAATTTCTTTATTGTGGTCACACATTTTTAAAAGCTTTTCAATTTTGTCATAAAAATTGGCGTTGGTTTTTGATATATACAGATAACAGTAAAAGACATATTTGTTGAGAGTAAGACGTTAATACCAATACATTCTAATTGAGTATCTTGGGGTAATTCAATCTCACTACATTTAAATGGCATTTAAGATATAAAAGAACACCACCACCTTTCCCTCCCACGCTATCTTTTCTAAAAACATTGTAACCAGGCATTGTAACTATAGCTTCGGGTTGAAGATAACCATGTTTGTGATAAACCCATAAAATCTATGTTGGAGTCACTTAACAAGTGCTCAATTTGTTCTCTTTTACACGCCAAGCTTTGTACATTTAAGTGTCTTCCAAATATGCCTTTAGCCTGATGGGCCAGGCAGCTGAGGTGGGCCAGTCATCGATAGTGGGCCAGGCAGCTGAGGTGGACTAGGCTGCTGAGGTAGACTGGTCACAGACGGTTGGCCGGGTAGCTGAGATGGACCGGTCACTGATGGTGCGGTAAGTAGATGTGGTAAGCCAGGCAGATATAGTGGCCCGGGTAGAAGCAGTGGGCCACGCATTTGAGGTGAACCAGGCAAATGTAGTGGGCCGAGCAGATGAGGTAAGCCAGGCAGAAGTAATGGGCCAGGCACTGATCTTAGGCCATGCAGCTGAGGTGCGCTGGGCAGATGTACTGGACCATGCACCAATGATAGGTGCTGGGGTGGAAAGCCGAGCAAATGAGAAGTTAAGCTTGCTCATAGCTCTGATAGCCTCAGATGGTTGCAAGTGCAGCCAGGTTATCAGTGGTGGCTCTTCTGTTAACTGTGGCGGTAGCCAGGTTAGCAGTGGTGGCTCTTCTGTTAGCTGTGGTGGTAGCCAGGTTAGCAGTGGCTGTTGTGTCCCAACCAGGTGGTTTGGAATTAGCATTGGAGGTCCAGGATTTACTTCAATATCACCAGCCAAAAGCAGTATGACCACAAGATTAACAACAACCCTGACTGATGTTGGTGTGTCTGATAGTTCATGTGGGGAGTCCAGTAGTCTTGTGAAAAGGAGATGTTGGCTTCTCTTGGCTGGATAAAGAGTTGAATAGTCCTTTTTCCTTGGACATGTTAGACTCAAGAGGAGATAGAATATAAAAGTAACAAACAACCAAATTGATGACACTGAGTTTTTTTAATGCTTTTTTGGGGCAAACACACAGCACCTGCTACACTGTGTGCCTGCACCTCAGCTGCCATTAAGATGCTCTTAAAGAGTTTGGTTCTCCATGTTCTGAATGCATTAGTGCATTTCACAAGTTTGCCTTGTGAAATGCAGGAGAATGGTCAAAACAGAGTGAACCATGGCGCCACTGGCACCAACTGAAAGCCGGGGAGGGTTTAATAAATCATGTGCGGCTGGATTCTCTTTGAAAAAAACCCGAGCGAAAGTGGTACACCTCTCCGAGGCAGTTTCAAGGAGATGATAATTGCCACAAAAGCCTGTTGGGGGTTTCTGAGTGTTTGAGAGGGAGCCAGTTCCACCAGAAGAAGACTGGAGCTCTTTTAGTTAAGCCTGACCCAAAAACAAAAAACTAAAACGAAAACTCTCAAGGAATGTTTCCTGGTCTAGTGTCAGAGTCAGTCCATTTGTGACATCGCTCATATTTACTGTTAAGTCAATCATTTCACCTCAACCACAAACTTTCCCTTGTACAAAAAAGGACCTAGTAGGGCAGGAGAACTATGCATTATGATTCCCTTTTTGGAATTTTTGGAACCACAGAGTAGCAGCAGTATTTTTACATAAATAACTTCCTGGAAATCCAGGTGAAAGGGGGCCATTGGTTCCATCTCCAGCTTGTCCGTGTAGCGCCATGACAGGGAAAATATATATACATTTCAGGAGATTTATTTATTTATTTTTTATTTTTTTTTTGAGAATTCAAAGTGGGCAAAGTCGAATGTAAAATGATTCTGCTGGAGGGTTTTTAATTACCACAGTCTACCACCATGGGGCGCTGTAGATAACACAGACTTTAGAAAAAGTACGGTTAACTCTGGGGTGCTGAATGTAAAAGTTCAGCCACTGTTTTTTAACAAGTAAAATAAGTATTTGTACTTGTACAAAAATGTACATGGTTGGTTTTATTATACAGACCAGAGACAATCCCAGCAATTTAAATCAGTTAATATGAGCTGTTTCCTTTCCTTTCCTTTTTAAAAAATGATTAAAATCATTCATGAAGTAGAACTGTGACGGTTGCTATGATACACATCCTTTTAAACAGGGGAAAGCAGGCTCTGTGTGTGTGTGTGTGTGTGTGTGCGTGTGTGTCTTTCTGTGCTTTCTTGTACCCCTATCTCTTCATCTCATTTCCTTGTAGTCAAACTTCTTGTTTACAGATATTTAAAAATGACAAGATAAGCGAGCAGATGCTACCACTTCAGCTCAGTAAACAGCAGTTTCGGGGGAACGGTGGAGTAGTGGGTTCTTCCTTTTCTGGAGCGCCATCACCGCCTTTGGTTCTGAGCTCATTATTGCTCAAGTCAATGCAATCTACTGAACGAGCCCCGCTGTCACTGAAATTAAAAAAAAACTGTTGTTTTAGCCATGTTCTTCACACACACACACAAATGGGTTATTAAATCCGGAACAGTTTTTGGCAGAATCTTTACTCACCTTTGAAATTATAAGACTTGGCCGATCACATTTTATTTGGGTTATCAAGCTGAAAGCGGCAGTTACCAGAAAATGGGTGCGAATAAACCCATTAACATCCTGTTTTTTATTTAAAAAAAAAAAAAAAAAACAGTAGTTTGACAGAATAAACAGGTGCCTTTGTTTCTCTTTGGTAAACGGGGCCCTGGAAAGGTGAATACGTGTTGTCCTGATAAACACAAAAACACCCACACAGTTAAATGAAAAGCGGACGACGAGGAACGAACATATAATTCTGCACATTTGTAAAGGCTGCGTGGGAGTGTTTGCTGTTGTCTGCCTGGATGTGCACTCATGTCTCCCCTCATACATGGGATAGAAACTTGTAGTTGAGAACAAGTGTGCTACTGAAGGTGGGCGGCAGCCTCACCCAAGCGTCTGAGTTCCGCTACAGTCAATCTGAAAACATTCCATTTTTTTTTTTTTTTTTTTTTTTTAATTTTCAGCTGTGCTACAGAAAATGAGCTGTGACTTTTCATCCACTTCATCCATCATCTGTAAATGAACTTCAGTTAGCCAAGGTTGACATTAAAAACCAAACAAGGATCATAAATACCCACTTTGCTTCCTTTCGCTATCATCTCATTACGTCCCTGCAGCTTCAATTAAGAGTTGCTGAGTTTTTTTTTATTTTCGACTACGTCCAATCATCAAAATGCTTATTACAGATACAGAAAACGTCCCTCTGTGTTACCTTTAATCATCTCCAGCCGCTTTTGTGTCAAGCTAATTCCCTTTGTCTTTGCAAACTTTACGCTGGCTTTATTGCCGCCTCGTAATTAGCTGCTGGAAATGTCATTTTTGAATCGCAGCAGTCGGAAATATTTTTACACAAGTCTGTCAACTGATTACGTTCCCGCTCATGAGCTGAACGCTGTTGGTGGAACCGAAGTTTAATAAAGCAAATATCATCAAAGCGTTTCCACTTATGGGCTTTGTTGACGTCAACATGCTTTTTATGCATAACAGGATCCATCCAGACAAATTATGTGGTTTGTGGAGCACTGTTGTTGTCATGGAAACAGTCAGGACAGAGCAAAGCCGGCATGTGTGAAGGTGCGGTACAACAGTCAGTCAAGATGAAACACTTGTGACCTGAAGCTGAGAGGTCGAGATCTATTTGAAACAGAGGCCAAACCATGTTGGGATGGACAGGGGCTCAAAATGCGATTAACCTTGGAGCCTGTGCGCTAACGTGCATACACCTAGCCAGGCTAAGGCTAGAGCCCGAGTCTTGACCAAGTTCATATCCACAGAATTAGAAGAATTGAAATATCAATTGAAGCAGAAATTATTCTGGGGGGTGGTAATAAATGGTCCAAAGACGCTAATGCTACGGTCAGCTGTTGGCTAAACATACTGCATAATAAACTGTGTCCATATTTGTGTGCACAACCCTTCTACATGTTGGATTAGTTGTTGTAGAACATCTGCTGAATGGCTGCAGGATTACATGAATGTGTGGTGTGCGTGAACGGACTAACCTCAGTGACACCAAGCTAATCATTACAGCGGGATGGTGACGCAAAGCTTTTGAGCTCCAACTACGACAAAGGAAATAGCCGCTGTTCTCCATCCGAGAACAAGCTGTCCAGGTAGGTGAAGTTTGACAATCCATTAAGGCTAGCACGACGAAGCTAGCCCTATTCTAGTCAGCAAAGATTCATATAGAAGAGCATCATCTGCAGTCTGCATTAACTACATTAAAGCCCATAATGTTCCTCTAAAAGCCTTGATGGAAGGATTTCTCTAACTGTCCTTATTTGCTCCTGGAATTCGTTCCAAAATCTCGCTGACGCCATCAAGGTGTCCGCGGCTTTGCCAGAGTTGAAATGGTCACTCTCCACACCGTCCTTGTTTTCCCCTGCCTGCCAGAGAAATAACTGCTCAACCATTCAGGACTTTCACCTCCACTCTGATAAAGGTTATCTTGGCAATTTAGTGCCGCCGATATCGCATTATGGAGAGAGTTATGAGGCGGAAATCAAATTTTGCTCCCGGTGACTCTGAGGAGAGGGAAGATGAAAGGCAGTGCACAGTAATGATACAGTGGGAAAGTATGTGTTTCTGCGTGTGTGTGTGTGTGTGTGTGTGTGTGTGTGCGCGCTGTGGCATCTGTTTGCACGTCTGCTTTTCTATGTAAAAATTTCTATTTAATTTTTTTTTTCCTGAGTCATGCCCTTGTGGGATTATATTACATGCTGGAAGTGCTCTGTGGGTTCATGACGGACACACACGGACCTGCTAATAAGTTCAAAACTCGTCTGTGTAGATTTTCATCCATCCAGGTCATAGTTATCCAAAGTTAGAACTCTGTGTGCCAGTTCAAAATTCCCAGCTCGGCTCAGAAGGTTGCGATATGCCAACTCTTATGGCCGCCTGAGTGCTACTTACTTAGTCTGCTTGTATTTTATTTTTCCTGAATTCATCATTTTCAACTGTGGCTTGCCAAACTGGATCCACACGTGTAACCCTGAAACACGGCACAATATTCACCACAGCGGATTTAACTTTTGTTTGTCTATTTTCCAGTTTAGACCTTAAGTACTTGATTCACTGTGACTTCAATCAACAGAGCATGTTTAAATTCTTTGTTGATGTCATGCTAATGTACTTGAGATTTAACTAAAAAAAAGAAAAAAAACACTTATAAATCTACTGGATTTCTGTTCATAAATAATGGGAACATCTGCTGATTGATGTTGAGCTTTTGGACAAGTAATCAGTCTAGTCTGGAATGTGTTTGTGTTTGCTGAAGCTAACCTTAGCGACACCTCAGCGCTAACCTATCATCCAACTAGTGAGGCTCCACAAAAGCTCCCCCCGGAAACTATATCCTGCTTTCTGTGTCTGTTTTTAACTAACATTGAGTCCATGAGAAGCTAGAAGACTGATCTTGAGGAAGACTCATAGTTTGAGTCCCAGATCTGATGACAAAATTATTTGGATCATCTGGATCACAGATTTGTTTTCTTTCAATAATGGAGCACAGTTCAAAGCAAAGAAAGTGCATTTAGATGTTCTGCTCTGCTTTATAAATAAGAGCTTAGATCGTGGGCCCCACGGCCGAGGGCTCGGTGTGAAGAGTAACACCTCCTGCCCCCGTGAGGGAACAACACCGGAGACCCGCTGCACATGTGCGCCATCATATCACACCTTTCCCCTGTTGTTCTTTCACAGATGCATTATCACGCTATTATATTCACAGTTTACCCACCCTCGCAAAAGAGCAAGGAAAATATGCTGCTGCGAGGCTCCGTTTGCCAGAAACCTGAATTACCTCCATTTAATTGTGTTTCTCTATAGCGTGATGGAAACATTCCTCAGGATGCAATTCCATCTGCTGCTATGTGTTTCATGCACCTATTTTTGTATTATTATTATTATTATTATTATTATTATTTATTTTTTTGTTTGTTTGGGTTGTTTTTTTTTTTTTTTTGGGGGGGGGGGGGTAATTTAAAAGATTGTGACTGAAGCCTGATGTGAGATGAGACATGTTTGATATGTTTAAAATGCAGAACCGCGCCCAAGCAGCATCTTTAAATGATGCATGTGGACCGTTTTACCGAGCAGGCAGACTCATTAAACGCATCACAACAGTGACCCCAGCTGGACAGCTGAGAACCCTGAGCTCTGCCTCCCACCGCGGTATGACCTGCGAGCCTTTTCATCAGCGCACACAGAGAGGAATCAATTGAAGTTAAAGTCCAACCTCAGGCATGTTCCCCTCTTTAGGTTGTCAGAAATTATTCAGGTG
Source organism: Pao palembangensis (assembly GCA_015343265.1). Taxonomy (NCBI): domain Eukaryota; kingdom Metazoa; phylum Chordata; class Actinopteri; order Tetraodontiformes; family Tetraodontidae; genus Pao; species Pao palembangensis. The sequence goes on along the minus strand of CM027085.1, from coordinate 4,935,342 downwards.
TCACAGGGGGCACCTTCAATATCACCACCTGATGTTTTTTTTGCCCTCTCTCTCTAATTTTGCACTTTCATGCCTGAGAGACTGTTCCTGTTGAGTTTAGTCGCACAACAGTTCTTTGGTGCCTTAAGTGCAGTTTATCTAAAATAAGCTTTAACGTATTTATTTTTAGGCCTTCTCTTTGGCTGTTGTGCACCAGAAGAATCCAGAATCAGACTGTGCTCAAGGTGATTCTGAGGTTCGTCTACCAGTACCGCCAGCAGTGTCGACCTCTGTCAGCCGCAACAGGAAACTGAAGCTCCAGGGATACTAAGCTCATGGTTTATGTATCACTTTACACACTCTTCACCATCACTGTGGATGTTTGTCTCGTTTTCTCTCCTTCTCAATCAAGTTCTCACCATAGCACACAAAACTGCAGCTTTCAGGGCCTGATTTTGTACCCGCGACACCACTCGTGCATGGAGCGCATTGATTCCGTGAGTCTCTTCTCTCCTTTCCTTCTGGCTGCATCTCCACTGAGATGTTTGGAGCCGGCTGGTATTCTCTGTGTTCTAATGAAAAGGGAGGCAGCTGTGAAGAGTTGGGTCAGAAAAAAGGTCCCCGGACTTCAGCAGGCATGCTATTACTGTTAGCATAATGATGCAAAGAATGATGTCTTTGTGCAGAAATGAAACCTGCTTTTAGAAAATATTTATGTAATCATGTCCTTGGGGTCAGTTCACTAAGCTAAACAGCTAACATGTGATAACATATCTAAAAACACAAGTTAGCATAAAGTCACGAGGATCCGTGTTGATAAAAGGATCTTTGGCTATGCCCTAAGGGAAGTATATTCAGAGCCTTCATCTGCAGTGGCCCAGAATCTGCTCACAACGCCGTCTTCAACTACATCCCAGCATGCGCCAGGGCAGAACAACGTCAGGCAAACAACGTCTTTTTTATACATTGTAGAGCTATTTGAAATATTTTGTTGCGTCTACTCACCAATCCAGACACAGTTCATCTCCTCCAGCAGCAGGGGGGCTCAGTTTCATTTCAATTTGCTCTTTTTTTCATGTGCAGAAATTCCAGCAGGCACAGCAGGAGGCAAAGTCAATGGACAAAGTCTTCTGAGAGAAGGCAATAAAGGCCAATTTCCTGTTGTGCAAGATGAAAAAAACACTGAAACTCTCTGGCTTGGCCCACATTTAATATTCAGTTTTCAGACTTTGCAGTTTCCAGGCTGTCACATAACCTCCTCAGTGGAGGTAAAAATGATGACGCTTTATACACACGTCAGACTTATGTCTGGGCATCCAAGGCCAGGCTGGAATTTAATTAAATTATCTTTTTTTATCTTGATGGATAAACAAGCAAAGGAATAGGGACATTGTCTGGCTCGGAAATATCAACAGGCCTGTTGCGCAGAAAGAAGATCTGTCTGAAATGTGTTGACCAAACAAGCTAATTAGTTAGCAGAATGATATTTGCTGCATCAAAGTTGAATTTGATTTTGCGGGAAAGCGGATGTTCCTTTCTGACCTGGTTTCCACTTATGTGTGTCATTGAATGCACTATGGCGTGATGCAGATGTCTCGCACTACTGAAACCAGGGGGTCTTCAGGAGGCTATTGTGAGGGACAGATGGAGAGCGTTTATCATTTGAAAGTGATAATGAAGTCAGGTGTTTAGATCATCAGCGAGACTTCAGTGTGTTTTAGATAATGTCAATCCCTCACTTAAGCCTGAATGTTCAGTTCATCATCCATTTGTCTGCTGCCATAATGATGCAAGGTGTTTATTGGTGTTTATAAAAACCCCATCACTCATCTTAAAATATGATTTCATAACATAGAAGTGGTGTCTTTTTTATAGCATCTATTTATTTGCCAAATCCTATTTGTACGTTTTGTATTTAATGTCTCAATAAGATTAAAGCATTCATCATCTCGAAAATCTGTTTAGACAGAAAAATTGAACCATTTGTCTCTTTCCTCAGCAGTGTTTTCGCTGCTGCCACTGTTTCCCACTAGAGGGCAGTGTAAATGCTTGAAAATGCTCAGACATGTCAGTCGCGTTCTCGAGCAGGAAATCCGATTGATGTAGCCACATATAAAAATTGAGGGAGAACTGTGTCCGTCTTTCCACAACAACTTTTTTTAAAAGAAACATGGGTTGAAAAAAATTAAAGTAATTGATGGAAGAAGAACCAATCAGACATTACGCTTTAATGTCTTTAATGATTGTGTTCACATAAATTCAATAAGATAAATTTTTTTTTTTTTAGTTTTTATTTTCGACGTTTTGTCTTTTTGTTAAATCAGCCTGCGTTATATTGTAGTGTCGGTATTGCGTCACCAAGGGGCGCTGTTTCTCCGTTATCCTCTGCAGTTCAACGTTAATCTTATGATCTGACTCGGCTTCCTCGGATCTATTTAAGCGCTGAGGGATTCCCGGTGTGATTAACTGCCCCGTGAGTCAGAAGCAGCCATGAAACTGCTCCGGGGATCTTTCAGGTAGTTACATTTAGTTTACATTTACAGTTACATTTTAATGCAACACGTATGCACACATTGAAAGCATAAATGCGCCCAATAAAAGCAGTTCGATTAAAGCCAATGGAAAAAAAACACATAATTGCAGTTCAGGTGCAAAGTTGTAAAATATTAAAATATGGAGATCATATAGCGGAGTGTATAAACTTATCTGTACTTTTAGATTAAGTTGCCAATAATGCAAATTCCTCTAAATGAGAACAACCTCAGATTTAACTTGCTTTTTGGGGAGGAGGGGGGACACTCGTGCAGAGTTGGCGCCTAGGGGCTCTTGTGCAGCAGCGTCGGCCCCTGCAGGATAATTGATCGGGCCGATGGCTGTGAATGGCTGCTCTCTAACAGCCTATAGCTGCGCACCGGATGCGAGATATCCGCTGCAACAACAAGCGCTCTGTTCCCCTCCACCCCCCCAGCCCCAGCCTGACGCCATTTACAGCCCAAATCCCGACCTCCCCTCCGGAAAGAGAGGGAAAAAAAGACACTGACACCGAACGAGAAGTAAAAACCCTTGCAGGCTCGCTGATAAAACCCAGCGGGTTTGAAAGCTGTCGCGCTGGAGTTTGTCCCGCTTTCCCCTCCGGTTTGAAGAGAAAAGGGAAGTTTACTTTGTGGCTCCGACTGAACTTTTTGCCTGTTTTAATGCCTCGTGCTGTTGCGTAAAAACACGGGATTTGCGTTCAGGCGTCGCTGCTCGTGCTCGGAAACTTAACTCTCAATGGATTTGACCCACTGAAGCGACGGTGTGGGGAATAAAACTCTACCAAACTGGATTTATTTTACCCAGACGGGGACTAAAGTGTCGAAATCACGGTACGAAAAAGCTTTTGTAAAGTTTGTGCTGTTTTTTTTTTTTTTAATTAGGCATTTCTCGGCTGAATTTGTATCGTAAACAAGCTTTATTTGCGCACTGTGCGCGTTAGCTTCCCTGTGGCTGTCCCAGCTATTCTTTTTTATTATTCCTTTTTTGAGACCCACTGTCTAAACTGGACGTTTCAATACGTTCCATCAGTTAGTCGTAGCTTTTTTCATTATAATGTCTGATAAATTATTCAAATCTAAAAGGCAGATGCATCTGTTCTAATGCAGACATATGGAATTTAATTTCACTTGCTCCCTGGTGTGTATTCTTAAATGTATGCAACATTTATTAAATGTACTTTTTCATTTAGCTGCAGTGAACTTCCACCAGTGCCCACACTTCTCCCACCCACTGTGGCCAATATGTCTGGTACACAGCCCCCCACCCGCCCCCGTAGAGGTTAGATTTTTAGTGTGCCTGCAAGCCCCCTCATTAGAGGGCAAAAAAAAAAAGCTAAATTCACAAGAAGCCTCAGTGCTTCCTTCTCCCACCCCTACCGTCGCCCCTGAAAGCATCACTCAAACTTCACATGGACCTCTTTCATGAGCTACATTTTTTAAACATTTTTTGAAAAAAAAAAAAAAAAAATCTTGTCTCTCATCGTCTTTTCAAGAATAAAATGTGTCAAGAGTGGGGAAGGTTGCTGCGGGCCATTTGTCATGCAACAAACAAAAGCCTTTCCTGTATTGTCATTGAAAAAAGAAGGGGACTGGGGGGGGTGAGGCAAGCTCAAAGATGGCATTTGAAAGCTAATTACCACAAGGAAGGAGAATCAAGGCCACCACTGTCAGCCCCTTCACTTTGGTGTGATGTGTTGGGGAAAACAAGGACGTGCTTTTGAATCAGATTAATGCAGAGTGACAGTGGAATATGCTAATAGTCTCTACTCCTAACGAACCGGTGAGATTACAACTCACCCGGAGCCACGGGGCCTCAGAACGAGGGTGGGGGTGTTTGCACAAATTAAAGAACCGCAACTTCAGATTTCTATCCAAATACCACCTTCCCCCTTTTAAACTTTAGTTCAGGCTGTTTCTCATAATAAAAGTGCTTGACTATTAAAAGTACAAGTGTAAAGATAATTACTCTTCCACTTTGTTACTTAACATTTTTTACCCTTTTTGTAATTTTAAACTTTGAATATAACATTAGCCTATATCTCTCATAGAAGCTAATGCAATATGAATTTGTGAAAACATTTAATAATATGTCGCTAAAATCACTTAAGTTTGGGGTTTTTGAGTTTATTAAAGGGTAAGTTCTTCAGTGAATATTTCAAGAAGAACCTGTAGCTCCACAGAATCCAAGTGTCAGCTATCACATCCATTTTTTTAGGGTGGACTGAAGCAGTTTTTGGTTGCCATCTTAATATTGAGGCTTCAGGTCAGCAGATTAAAAATCTTAAATCTTAACTGACATCTTCTCTAGTTCAGATTTCACCAGGCTCAAACTCCCCTGTTCAGCTTTTAGCGACAGAGCGTCTATCTCTGAGTTAGAGCCTAAATTGTGTTTCATCTGCAGCTGCGATGACTTGAGGACAGAAGAATCTCCGAACGTTAAATTTCGACTGAAAAAGCAGGAATCCCGGCCCACATGACAGCCGGTTTGTGCTCCACATATCCTTTAAATAGACACAAAACTCCAGACTGAAATCTACTGAACAAGTCGCATCATGTGAACTGTGTGAGGACGATAAGAACTTGGCCCGAGAGACGAGGGACGCAGCCACCTTGTCTTTTCCAAATGATGTCATGAAACAACCCCACCCACCCCCCAAACACTGTTTGTTGTTCTTTGTTTCCACGTCGATGCCTTCACAAATATCTGTTATGATTTGCATGCTGTTGTTTGCATGGCTCATCATATAAACCGCCTGCCTCTCTTCTGCAGGACTTCAGATGTGTCCCATGCCAGTCAGAGCGGCCCTTCACTCCCAGGATGGATCACAGAAGTCAAAACAGCAGCGACGGGGGAGGGGGGCGCCTCAGCCGGACATGGCTGCCCGCCGGCTCTCCAGACAGGGCGCATGACGAAGGGAGACCTCCGCAGACACGGGATCCGCCAGAGTCTGACCTGATGGATGGGCAGCCGCCTTCCGCTCCAGCTGTGCTGTCTCTGGATCAGATCAAGATAACGGGGAGCAGCAATGAGTACAGCGACGGCCCCGCCGCGGCCCAGAGGTCTCTGGCCCCTGAGCGTCGGCGACCTCAGAGCGGCACGGTTGCAGAGCCGAGTTCAAGGCCCGGCGAGCACCTGGAGACTCCGGAGGAGAGGCCCAACAACCTCCGCAACCTTCCTTTGCTGACACAGCTCGGAAATACGAACTTTTCCAGGGAGGGCGCGCTGGACGAGGACTTGCGCGGCTGTGGTGGCGTCAGGACCAGTGCGGGCAGCATCGTGTCAGGTCAGAGGCTCCTGGGCGACAGCCAGATAATCCGAACACAGCCGAAGCGCACAGAGCTCGGCTCAGAGGAGCTGAAACCTCTGAACAATGACTCCGAGCCGGTGGGGGCCATGCCTGGCACCGGAGCTGCCAAGAACCAGGGCGCGCACTCCAAGTGCGAGGACTGCGGCCGGTGCAGCTGCCCAGAGTGCAGCCGACCGCGGGCCCTTCCTTCCTGCTGGATGTGCGGCCGTCGGTGCATGTGCTCGGCGCAGAGCGCGGTGGAGTACGGCACCTGTGTCTGCTGCGTCAAGGGGCTGTTCTACCACTGCTCCAGCGATGACGAGGACACGTGCGCCGACAAGCCGTTCTCCTGCAGACAGCCGCGCTGCTGCGTCCGCTGGACCACCGTCTCGCTTCTCTCGCTGCTCTTCCCCTGTCTCCTGTGCTACCTCCCAGCTAAAGGATGCGTCGCCGTGTGTCAGAGCTGCTACGACCGAGTCTCTAGACCGGGCTGCCGGTGTTGAGCCGGAAAAACAGGACTGTAGCGTTGTAGTCAGTTTGAATCTACAGCTAACATGTCTAGCCCTTGATGCCTATCAGACCTCAGCAGAGCGAAATTTAGCCTCATCAAAGTCAAAGTAACATAGCGTTTTAGTCGGTTGAAACCAAAAGTTCTCCATGAGACATGGGAATTTTCTTCACAAGTGCTCAGACCGTTGCTACCAGAGTCGAAATGGAAACTTTCTCGAGCTTCAACACGCCGCCTGCTAACGGACTCCTGTTGCTAACTGCATGTAGTGACAGCGAGGAGTGTGGACGTTAGACAGAGAGCCTGACAGATGTTTTATTTTTGTACATATAATAAGATGTCAACTGTGAACCGTGTTGTGCCGCAGCAGAGGCACCCTGAGGAATCAGCCGGCTTCATTCTCACGTGTGTACATTCACTGGAATGTATAGCAATCATGTAACGCCCCTTACGGAGTCTTAGCCCCCTTCCTCATGGAAAGTGTACAGTAACCTTATATGAGAAGTCTATTTTCCAATTCCAGCATTGCTTAGTGTAAAGTAAAAAAAAAAACAAAAAAACAAATATATATAAATATATATATTTATTTTGAAGGTTTTATTATTTTATAATGGGAAAAAAAGTTATATTTATTTTGAGCAAAAAGCATCACCTGGCCTTGGGGGGCTCTATCGGCTGCAGATGTGGAGGTGCAGGAGTGTCAACGCTGGGATGACTATTCACTTTGAATTAGAAAATATATTAACGTTTGGAATTAAACACTTGAAGTCTGACTAAATGTTTGGCCTGTTTTTCTGCCTATTTGTGACACCCGTTGTGCCTGCACAGTCGCCCCGCGATGTTGCCGCAGATCAGACAGGAAACGCGGATGCGTGACAGTTCACCTGAGGGCCTCTCTGGTGAAAACATCTGTGCTGGAAAAGAACCTGCACATCTGTTTGCGTGTGCTTCAATCGCTTTTCCATCAAAAACTCCACAGCTTGGCCTCTGGCTGCCTTCACGCACAGGAAGGTGAACATTGCCTCTTTCTGTTTTTTTTCCCCCCCAATGCCTTTTTTGGATCCAGGCTGAGGAATGTCTCCAGTGTCCCCGCAGGCCAGGCAGGAGCCCCTGACTGTCACCGTGTGGAGGCGTTTATGGCGCCACATACGTTCAGAGGCGAGATTGAGAATGGCGCGACCCGACGTGCGCGCGCTCGGTTGTTATTCGTGCCTTGGCCTTTGACGGCTGTTTGCTTTCCATAATTATCAACTTTCACCCAACATTTCGGTCACGGGGCCTCTTGGGAAGCGTCGGAAGAGGGGGCTGAATCTCATTAGAGGCAGAAAAGAGAGATAATGGTGATTTTTTTTTGTTTGTTTCTTCTCGCAAGCCTCTGCTCTCAATTCATTATCACAGCTGTGAATTGGGGGGGTGTTTAAGGAAGAGGGACAGCGAAGGGTTAAAAGCATCACTTTGAATGACAAAGAGCGAACAGTTTACCCCCGTATTCAGCCCGGCATGCATTCATCCTGTTTTCAATGGTGGGCAGCGGGGCTGCTCCTCTCAGCTACCTGCTCCTACTCAGTATTCCCAACGGCGGATCGCTGCCCCGTGGGTGGGTGTGTGTGGGAAGGGGTGGGGGCGGCGGGGGGGTGGGGGTGTTGAAAGCAGTCCTTTCAGTTACACGCACCCAAAATTTGGTGTATTTTTACCATGTGAATCAGGATGGAAGCTCAAATCTGCATCAGTATTCAGAGGAAGTGTTAGATTGATAAACGTAAAGCACATGTCATTGGAAAAAAGTGCAGCAGCATCAAAAATGTAATAATTAGGAGATAGTGATGATTGAAAAAAAATAGCATAAAGAATGAAATAAAACAGAAACAGTAAAATGGAATTTTATAGATGTAAAGTGTGTTTAGATCCAATGTGCCCTCATTTACAAAATGAGAAATTTAGCATCTAGAATCACGAAGATGGCCGCTGGTTGTTTATCCAGCAGCCCCACTGATCTGGTAGCAGAGCCGCAGGAGGGGATGTGAACGAGGGGGGATTAAAAAGCTCCAGAACGGCTCTCTTTGTTGGTTTTAGCTGCCGCGGCCCCCGCAGCTCACGGCGGCTGTGGGGCAGAGAGGCCTATTCACCCTGCTCACCAAAGCAGAACACGGCGCAGGAAGACAGGAAGGAAGCGGGGCTATTCTTCACAGAGGCATTGTCTGTCTGACTGACGGCCAGGCTTAAGCGCTGAAGCGGTGCTGAAGCAGCACCGAGGGCCAGAGAGGAAGTGCGCCGCGGTGATGGAGACGTTTGGCACCGCAAAAGCCGACATTATCTCTGACTGAAGACCTCAGAAATGTAGAAACACACAGGCTCGGTCTCACGGGAGTCTTTGTCCTCAAACACGAGTCAACCGTTGCCATGGGAGACAGCTACACAGCATCAAGGATTGTGTCAGTGTGAATTTTCACGTTTTCACAAACTTTGGAAATGAATAATTGTAATAAACTCTGCTTTTGTGAGACCAGTAAAACCAGTGTGTTGATGGAATGTGAGCTTTCTCCACCAGTATAAAGGCTAGAGGACGTGGGCGTCACAGGAGAACAGTCACAGCGCTCTGTCAACTCTGCAAGTAAAAAAAAAAAACACTCTTCTCAGAAGCTGAACTTTCTTGTTTTCCGATGTGGGCGGCGGAGACGTGCACACTCCCTGAGGTCAAAGCTGAAGTGCACTTCCCTACCTGGATGTGGTTTTACTTTCCATCCAGTTTGTCCTCCATGATGTGACAAGGTGACTCGCAGCCTCTGTCATGTTGAAGGTCAACGGCTCTTTCAGGCTTCGTTTACAGTCGGATGAATTACAAGTCAGCCATTTATCACCATGACCACCATTGATACTAAAGTACATCCCATTATAACCAGTCTGGTTAGCTTTCCCAATAAAACTTTAGCACTTTTGCCACCACAAACAGTCCACTTATCCTCCTGTTACCATGGCTACGGGTCCATTCATCACTTTCCCCACTATAGAAGTCTATTTGTTCCATCTTTCCCACTGTAACCAGTATGTTGCACCTCTTTTTCCCACTCTAACCAGTCCAGACTTGTCTTTTGACCCTAATCCGACACAATCTGGGTTATTGTTTATATTTTCTGTGGTGAAACATGAAATTCTGCTCTGGTTCAGGAAGGCAAGAGGGACAGAGAGTGTGTCCTGTTCACAGGGATGAGGGCCACAGATGCATGCTGGGTATTTAAAAAACATGACATTATTTATGCACGTGGATTGTAGCGCACGTGTGTGTGTCAGTTCAATCCAGCCTCCCAGCCCCGACAATGGAGCCTGACAGGAGGCCTGCAACTCAGGGCAGCACTTCACTTCAGTACACCACAGGAAGTTGGCTCATCTGCACGCGTGTAAACACACACACACACACACACAGAATCAGGCAAATTCCTGACAGCCAGTGGAGATTTATCGGCGACACCGTGGCTGCAAGGCTCTTTGCAGCTTAGCCACCAATCGTTGTTCATTCACACACACGCACAGACACAAACACACGTGCACACACAGCCTTTGCTGTTATGCTAAAAGGCAGTCCTGATCCCTCCTCTCCACAGTAGGACAGACGCGCAGAAAAGGGGCATTAGTGCGGTCTGACGGCTCACTGCACCGCCTCACGTTCAGTGTGCGTTTGTAATTATGTGTGTGTTTTTGTGGGAGGGTGCGTGAGAACTTTGATACAGTAAGAAAGAGAATGTCAAGTGGTTTAATAACCACATGTTCACACACTTTTCTGTATACACATTTTTGCAAAGGTACCACACTGCTGGAACTCTCCTGAGTGAAATGAACTTATTTTTTTCTCTCTTTTCTGTCGCTTCCTGTAGTCGCAGCACCATTTTATTATGTGCTATAGTTAGCTTACCCTGGGATCTGCATATTAAAAAGCTAAACAATGAACTGAAATATCCAAATGATGGCCTGAAAACCGGCAAAATGCTGGATTAAATGTGGAAAACGTCCTGTTGAAACATTAAAAAAAATCCCTCAAGAATCAATTCATGAGAAAACGTTTGTTCATAATAATCAGAAAGGTCACCTCAAAGACAGAAAGGTCCAGAATGCACTGAAAGATTTTGTTTATTTCTGAGACATGATGTGAAAAAGGCTAAAGTTGTGGTTTTATAAGCCAACACAATCCAGGCAAATACATTTCCATATGTGAGTAACCTCTTTTCTTATCTCAGACACATTTGCAAACCGACTTCTCATTTTTCAGCGGTGCCACAAACGCTGTCAACGTCCTGCGGCCTCTGAGCGTGAGTAAGCATCACTGAAAACCGAGTTATTCAAATCCTAACACAGAGAAGGAGAGCAAGGGTGTTTGCAAGTCAAATCTGCAGCTATAACTGATGTGACAAAAAATCTGACATTTTATAAAGTAACAACAGAGAAACCAAGGAGGATGAACAGGATGCTTCTTTTGTTATCCTACCATTGTAAACTGGATATTAGATTCTTGGGAGAGAGCATGTTCGACTAATCATCCAGCTTTCAAATCATTTGTATGTTTTTTTTTTTTTTTTTTAATTCAATGTCAAAACATCTCAATACTGGTGGAATCTGTATAATATCTAAATATGATTTACCATACTAATTAGTAATTAAAGTAATTATTTAAGATTACTTTGTGCCTTGTTTTTAAACATTTCGCTAATTATAGGTTGGGTATTTCATGCATCTATTAAAGAAAGAAGTACGATTTTAATGTATGAGGATCAGTTCAGCTGTGATACAAAATAACAGTGACAATCCTCCACATCATGCTGGTGCAAATTACAAAAGTGTGAAAGGTATTAGAGGAGACGGGGAAAAATTAAAACTTGAAAGACGAGAAAAAAAAACCCGCATGTGGCGTCTTTTCTCCTGGATTTGGAGCGAAGTGAGATGTCTGTTCTGTGTACCATCTCTGGGAACCTGTCCGTCAGGTGTGTACTTTATTTTAACGCCGTTTCACTGACCACGTTTAGGCATAATTTTTAACCGTTGTTGACCAGTTTTTCTTGCTGTATTGTGCAGGTTACTGCCGGAGGATCGTTGCTCTGCAGGTTTTTAACGTTCAGCCGTTTGTTTTGAACTGATCAGTTAAAGGCCTGGGTGAGACGCTGCTGGGGAATGAGCCTGGGGCCTCGGGCTTTTCCAGGACTTCATCAGCACCAAAGACGACTGAAAGGTCAGAAAATATTTGGAAAAGGTGCTGATATGGGTACATTGGTGCATTGATTCCTGCAATGTTGTAGTGTGTGTAGTGTGCAATGTTGTTCTGGTTGCTGCAGCTTTATTTATTTACTTTCCAACTGAGCTGTCTGTCCTGCTCATGGTTTGTTTCACGTTGGCCATGATCATTCTTTAGCTTTCCATCCTCCAGTCAGTTTTTGTTGAACTCCATCTTGTGGTTGACGACAAAAATTTGTTTCTGGTGTGAGATCATGTTCATCTGCTGCTTTTTTTTACATTTGTTGTGAAAAATGCCACACATTAGATGACTGTGCACAAGCATTGTTTTTTGATTTACACACTGTGTTTGTGTTGTGCTGTGTCTGTTGGTTCAGGCTGTTGTTTGTGGCAGCTCAGAATGCCTTGCTATAGATGTGTAAACCACAACACGTGTGCGGGTACCTGAGGGACAGGAAGTGAGTCCTCAGCTCAGTCTTAAACACAGAAAAGCTGCGATTTCCTCTGGGTGTTCTACAGAAAATGCATTACTGTTGTCCTTTTTCACTACTTTCAGTGTTTTATTTTTCATTCAGTTAAAAGTTATTTCCATATGCTGACAGTTCTTGTTCTGTTTCCATAAATAAAGCAAACTTGTCGGTTGCTAACGTCAGCTGTTAGCAAGCGTAATGTGAGTAGATAGATACGTAGATACTTTATTAATCTCCAAGGGAAATTCACAGCTACTGTCTGAACATGTTTGAACACTGAACACTTATAGAAGTACTTTTATTCAACTCAGACATTCACTTGTTCCAGCAGCATTGTCAGCATAATCACAATATTTACAGCAAGATAATGTGCAACATGAAAAGAAAGTAGAACAAATGTGCACTGTTAAAAATGTGCAACTGGGCAGTACAGTACTAGGAGTACATGACAAATGTGCAGCATGAAAGTGTGCAACTTGAAAGTACTAAACAGAACATGAAGGGCTGTGAGTCTCAGTGAGATGGAGGTGTTGAATAGTGTTATTGCACTGGGCAGGAAAGATTTCCTGGATCTGTTCTTGTAGCAGCGGAGCTGAATCAGTCTGTTTGAGAAGGAGCTCTGCTGCCTGTCCAGTAGAGGGTGGTCAGGGTTATCCAGAATAGATAACAGTTTGTTCAGCTAGCTAGCTTCCATGGTGTCCGGTTTACAGCCAATCACGGAGCTGGCCTTCCTGATCACTTTGTTCAGTCTGTTGGTGTTGCAGGCTCTGATGCTGCCTCCCCAGCGGAACTACAGCATAGAAGAATGCAAAGAATGCAATGACAACAACACACTGATAGAAAATATTCAACACCCTGCTGCACACGCTGAAGGATCTCAACTTCCTCAGGAAGTAGCGTCTGCTCATCCCCTTCTTGTACACAGCCTCGGTGTTGGTCTTCCAGTTCAGTCTGCTGTCGGTGTGTACACCGAGGTACTTGTAGTCCTCTCCCAGGATGTTCAGGGGCTGTGTGGCCGCCCTCTTCTTCCTGAAGTCAGTCACCATCTCCCTGGTCTTGGCCACATTCAGAAGCAGATGGTTCCTCCCAGACCACTCCACAAAGTCACTCACCAATGCTCTGTACTCCTCCTCCCATCCACCACTTATACACCCGACCACTGCAGGTGGTTATCCCTCATTTTGTACATTTTGCCCTTTTTGTAGTAAAGTTTCTCTGTTTTCTGATCTGATATTTTGAAAAGCACGTGCGGGTGGACGGAAACCTGACTATCTAGTGCCGCCAATGGATTAATTTAAATGTTATCACGATGCTCATCATATAAAAGTAAAACTCAGGGAACACTGTAGCAGATAAGCTTGAGCTAGTAGTTTGAACTTAAAGGTGCCTTCCAGGGTACTTCTTGTGTGCTGTGTGACCCTCCTCCACTCTGGATGCTCCTTCTGCTCAGGGAAACCAGTCTCTTGAGTCTGTCAGGTAGCTATGAGAGCACTGCAGCCCACAGGCTCTTGTTACCATTCACAGGTGTGGGTCGCTGACAAGTCAACAATAACAGCACAGCCAAGGTGTGTGTGTGTGTGTGTGTGTGTGCATGCGCGCCTGTGTGCGCAAGTGTGTTGTTTCCCCCAGCCTGAAGACAGAAATTTGTCAATGGCTGCTGAGATTGTCGGCATACCTGGAATTCCTCCAGATTCCAAACAGTCAGTGACAAGACTTTGAGAAAGAGACTTGAGACGGAGGGAGGGAGAGGGGTGTTGTGGTGTTTTTTTTTTTTTTTTTGCAAGCGTTATCCACTGTGAAACATGCACAGGTGCTATTTTTCACAAGATAAAGGCTCCTCTGTTCAGAGGAACATGCTGCTTCACAGCCACCATTTACAGAGAGCGGAGACGAGCGGCTGTGAGGGGAAAAAAAAGTTTCAAAGTCACCTAAACCACTGTGCTGTGATTAGCTCATCGTGCACAGAGCAAACATGGCGTGCGGTTTATTTAAGAACAGAGAAATTTGGAGAATTCATAGATGGCAAGACAACAGTCAATTGTGTGGTTTCCAGACCGTGGGAGTCAACCCTAACGCAGACTTCCAACAAACTGAATGAAGGAGAAAAGTAGAATTTTGAGGTTATTCTCAGGTTACTCGCTGCCATTTAGGTCTGGAAATGGTGAAAAAAAAAAAAACTAAATTACTTGTCTCTTCCCAATAATAGGAGCAAAAAGCAGAAGTCGCTTGTGAAAATGACTCCTGTCACGCTCCGTTTGGCCCATTTTCTATTTCCACGGCGAAGTTCTGCTGAGGTTCCAGACTCTCGCGCGTTTACAGAAGGTACCTCGCCCCTGGTTCGCCCGTGGGCCTTTGCGGACAACGATTGCCTCACTGCAGGGACGCCCAGGTGAGAGAAAACAAGACGTACACTTAACATGTCATTTCCCCGCCGGGCGTCTCACCAAGTGGGGCCACGGCTGGCCCGGGGCCAGAGGCAACAGAATTCTTCAGCCTGGAATGTCTGCTCGATTAAAACAGAGCACCCAGTCTCGCTTCGGCTCATTCGCTTTCCTGCTCGTTGGGCCGTGATGGAGGAAAGATCGGAGCACTTAAACCAATCGCAACAAGAAATTTTGCGTTTCAGCCCAGGTCAGTGCGAATGATCTAGAGGTCCCGGATGACTGGCACACACAGGCCGGCTTGTTCTTCACGAGCGTGAAGTTTGGGTATCGGCGTGTCGGCCCAATCAAGATTTTCCTGTGGCAAGACGGTCCTGAGCCGAACACAACTTCCTATGGTCACCTGTGCTTGATGACCCCGAAGAAAGAGACCCTTACAAACCCCAAAAGCCGCCGTCTGTCTCTCAATGTGGCCTTAACCAGGCGGCGGCGGGGCAAAAAAAAAAAAAAAAAAAAAAAGGATGAATGGGGCCCTCAGAGATGGAAATGAGCAGAAGGGAACGGCACTAAAAATGACTCAGCCCAGTAATCTGGAAGAAAAAAAATCCACATTTGGGTGAGGTGAGGCGTGCAACGGTGTTAGCATTCCAAAAACGTGTATGGAATCACCACACATGGCTGCTCGCCGAGCCAAATGACATAAATCTTCCGTTTTTTTGGCGAGCCCATGAATTCATCATATCCTACCAGAGCCGTGCTTATTTAACACAGTTAAGTGGACTATTAGATGTCTGCGCCTGCGGGCACGTTCCCCGTCTCCATCCTGGACAGGAATCTAGAGTGGCGGCGTGAGGAACCCTCCGTCGTCATGGAGGAGGTGGAAAGATTAGCGCTCTTATTGTCGTATGAATCAGCTGAAATTGGTCATGTATTTACCTCTGGTGTACCGGCATTTAGCATGATTAGCACCTCAACTCACCACACAATTATAAACGGTAAAGTGTCACACAGCCATTTTCAGAAGTAGCGAGACTAGATTTCCTGTAGCCACAAGCTAAGTTAAGCAACAGTTTACATAAATGAGATCAGTTTTGTCCAATTACAGTCAATCAACAAGTCAGCAAGCAGCTAGGTAGCATACCCAGCGGGGTGCCTCCAGACTCCAGGTGTTGTTGCACAGCTGTATTTTCTGCCTTTGTTGTTCTTATCTTGACGTGGATGAAATAATGGACTCATGCATTTGATTTGCATATAAAAGTGACAGTGCTACGTTTGACAAAAGTTGCAATTTGTTCAACTAAACACAGTCAGAGCCGCTAAATTCTATAATTAGTTCCGATGATCATCTCTGACTAAGGCTCTGGTGTTTTTCCGTGGAAGTCTAAATCCTGGTCTGTGACTCAGAGGGAATATCATCTGAAATCTTGTTTTCGTTGGCCTCCTCGTAATCCTTCCTGCTCTAAAGAGGAAGTTACTTATCAAGGATCTGCTCGACATGAGTGCCAGCAGAACCCGGCCAGTATTCTTACGAGGCAGTATGAAGCTCCTTGGTGTTTTGACAGACACACACACACACACACACACACACACACACACACACACACACACACTGCTGCCGCTCTTTGAGGCCACAGAGGAGCAAACGATCACCACAAAAGTTGCTGTTGCCGTCCACAAAGCGGCCTCTGTTCTTAACTTTGTGCTCACCCCCGTCGCCACCGCCACCAGCACACCCCCTCCTCCCTCCTCCCTCTCATGCATTTCATGCTTCACTCCCCTCTTTTCCCCCCCGACTACCCTCCCTGCTCCCCCCGCCTCTGCTCTTTTCTGTCTCCGTTGCCCCCATGCACCCTGCTCCGCTCAGTCCAGTCGGCCCCACTCCTCCTCTCCACTCTCACCCTTCTTCCTCTTCTTCTCGCCTCCCGTTTGACACGGAGAGCAGCAGCTGAGGCAGAGCGTGTGTGAGATGCTACACGGTATCGCCGGCCGCCAGGCCTCATGGAACCAATCCTGGTGTCTCCTGTAAACATTGTCGGAGACGAGCTTGCAGCTGAACTTTAGTGTGTTTTCGGATGTGAGTGTGTTAGACAAACCAAAGATGCAAACACTTTTTTTCGGGGCCTAATTTAGGGCCTACTTCGGGTTTACTTCCAAACGGACGTAAGAAACCAGCATTGGAGGAATTTTCTTTGACCTTCATAGTTTTGTTTTTATTCGTTAAAAATAATCCTATAAATCGTTGTCTTTGATTATCAGCATTATGCAACAGTTTAGCAATATTAGCTTAAACTTTGCCGCTTTTTCTTTCTAATTCTGGGATATTTGAGGACGAATATTGTCAACAAAAATGTTATCCATTGAATTTAGCAAATGGCTTTAGGATACCCGTTGTTAGAGTTTGTGTGGACGTCGAAGGAGGCTGTGGATGCGTTATGTGATGGCTGTGGGGAAACTGGGGAGATTGTAGGTCAGAATGTAAAGTTGGAATCAATTAGGGCTCGTTTCAGGGGAAATGAATAGCTCATTGTTGCCACAGACAGACGACAGGGAGGAACAATCCCAGCTTTGTTCACCTCTCTGTCCACACCCTTCGGAGATGTTTCAGCTTGCTGTGAAACGAGAATATTCACAACCTTAAAACAACTTTGAGATAAATTAAAACACCCCACCAAATAAAGGAAAGACGTGGTGCCGGATGTGTTTGTCAGTACTGGCAGGAGAGACGTGCAGGTTTTATTTGTCTTGGATTTGGCTCGTGGCGAGTGTGAGCACTCCGTCTGCACTTGGCAGTATTGGACGGGCAGGTGGCTCTTATCTCTGACAGACCGCATCGCCGAGACACTCGCCGCATTGTGTTCTCTCCCAAACGCATGCAGAGGCAGGCTGCTTCTGGCTTGCTGTGGACAGAAGCCTTCCACTCCTCGGCGGTGATGTGTGCTGTCTGGCTGTCGACCCTTCGCCAATGGGCCCAATTCCAGGACCGGCGGGTTTGAGTACCGGCGCAAAACCATCTTGTGTCGCGTCAGTAAGCAAGCGAGAAGATCCGCACCACAGAAGTGAGGTGAAGTTACAGGAGCACAGTTTTGGGGCACTTGTTTCAATCCTGTGCCTCTTGAATGTTTATGAAACGGAGGGAGGAAGTGGTGACATACAAATATGTCCACCTGTCTCGCCGCACAGCTGGAATATCAGCTGTCGAAGACAACCAGCTAGGCCCACATAGCCGCGGATCGCTACACACATCTGTTAGCATCAGCCTGTTGTAACTGAGATGTGTAGCAGCTTCGACCTCCACAATATGCGACACTGCTACCAGAGCAGCTGATGTTGCCGAACAGTTGCTGCGAATGCTTTTGTCATATACCGTGGAGGATTCTGGGAGGTTCCCATCATGCTCTGGATGCTAGCAGCAGGAACAAATACAGTGTAAAGTGACCCTCCTGTCCGCTAGTACACTGCGGAGATGACCTGTTGGACCTCCTGCCCGCAAGAAGGGTGAAACAAATTTGAAATATATCACTTTTCTAATTAGGACACCACCAGTTCAGATTTACAGAATTAGATGGCACCAGTGTAGTTCTACGCCTCCAGCTATGAGGATGCATCAGCCAGACTGTCAGAGAGCCTTTCCTGCCCAGCGACCTCTTGTTAAGTGGAAAATTGGGCCTGGAAATGGAGCTAGAGAAGGTTTACAAAGTCCCTCCACCCTGCATAATTGCAGCTACGAGGCAGGCCGGAATTAATCTTTGAGAAAACTTGTCAAATTATTAATAGGGCCCTTAAGTGATGGCCTTAAAAAGGGGCTACTGTTCAGAGACGCAGGAGGGGGAGCACAGGCTTTTACAGCGGCTTGTTTACTGTGAAAATACGAAGAGGTCTCTCTCCAGGAGTTCCTCAGCTCCACGTGTCAAAGCTCTCCACACATGAAGGAGTCAAAGGGAGCGCTGGCCTCTCCGGAAACCAGAGCGCTCCGACTCAAAGCTCCAAATGTCATCGGGTATGAAGTGAGCTGCGCTGCAGGTTTCAGCGCAGGGTTGTATTTGTCAAACAGTCCATCACAGTGACACGGGGAGCGAAACCCAGCTCGGCTCCTCACGTGTGCCGCTCTGCTTTGGTGAACCCCTCCATGAAATGAAGGTCATTTCAAGAAGATGCATTTTGTCGTCTGCATTATTTTTTAGAATAATGACGCGGCTCTGTTGCCTGAACCAGGACAGGAAAGCTTTGCTGAATGGAGACCAACCCACAGAGAGATTGTTGTATCAGAGTTCCCACCAGGGCTCATTCTAACCTCAAACTAAGGAGCAGCAGGTGGAGCTTCCTGTGGCTGCAGCCTGTGTCATACTTTCTCCAAATTCTTGCTTTTGACAGTCATTTCACGGCTGAGCAAAGGTTTAGTTGTGTTAAACGTTTATTCGTATAGCATCTGTTCAAATCAAGATCTAGGTCTCTAGGTGCTTTTTGGAAAACACAGGGCCTGAAAAAAACTCCCTTAAACAGGAGGAAACCTTGAGTAGGACCAGGCTGATATGAGGGGAACCTGCTGCCGATGGTCGGCTTGATACAGAAGGAGGTGAAGGACGGGAAGAGGAGAGCGACAGTGTTTGGTTCAAGAGAGTCGTATCCCATTAACACATTCTGTTTTTTAAAGAGAGGCTATTTGGAGCTGGTGCCCCACATTTCACGTTTATGGGAAATGCTCAAAAAACTCTGGGGATTTTCTCATTTGCGTGCAGCAAAATTGGGTCGTGTGTACCTGTGAAATGTCACAGAATCAAGGTATGTGTCCTGGAAGCCCCATCATTCTTCTGTTCTTCAGAGAACAAGACCTGGCTGTCTGTATTTCAAGGACCAAAGAATAGGCGCATGTAAACTAGCCATAAACTGGCACTTGATTAACCCTCTTTGTATCAACGTTCATGTGGAATGTTTACTTTCTTCTTCTTTCATCAGCTCTGTTTTTTTAACTTACTGTTAGAAAAATAGAAGTCTCAAATTTATGTCGGCATGGAAAGGTTGGAGCTACGTGGTTATACCGCTGCTCACCACTAGGGTTCGCCAGAGTTGTTTCTGAACAGGATTTTATTATGCGCCATAAATATTATATGCAGAAAGAGCGGCTTAGTTTAACTTTGTTGCAGTGTTTTGTTCCAAAGGTTTTTACCGTATTGCTAGCAGAGCCTCAGTTGGTTTTAAGTGCACACGCATACACGCTCGGCAGTAGCCAGGCAGCCGGAGCGCTCAGATATGCTGTTGACAGAGATTATCAGCACAGTTCTGTGGCTGCTTTTCTCCCTTCACATGTGTCAGAGTTTACTTTAGGCTCAGACAAGGCCCCAGCGGGGCTCCACCTGGTCAGATCGAGGGAACTTATGGAGAGAGCTACGGGAGAGCAATAAAACAAAGAAGAGAATGAGTTCAGATTCAGAAGAGGGCCTCATAAAGGGAAACATTTGCAAACCGGAAGGGAGTTATGTAAATGGGTCAGTCATTAAGGCCTTATAAAGAGAGGAGGCCAGATTGGGGCCGGGGGCAGGCGGGTAGGGAACATAAACCAATTATATGAATAGGCTGCTCTGTTCAGCGTAAGCTCCTCTCTCTCTGTTCCCTACTTTTTAAAGGCTCCGATTTGGTTTCACGATACTAAAAGGCTAATATCAGCGACGGGTGTATGATTCCGAGACGATCTTCAAGCCTTCGTTCCAGTAGTTACTGCAGAACTGGGAGCCTCCAGGCTTGACTCTTGTTATTCTGTATGCTCATGAGGTTTTCAGCTCGATCAACACTGCAGGCTTTCACAGTTGGCTCAGAAAGCCCCCAAAGAACTTTTTTTTTAAATTTTATTTTTGCTGAGATCATTTAAAGTAGCCACAATGTTGAAAAATATAGTTTTTATCTCCTTTCAGCAGCCTATGGGATGCACAATGAAAGACATGTCATGTTACAAATGTAACTACATGATGATCTACATTTGATATGCAAAAGGAAAGAATGAAGAAGTTAGTTAGTTTAGCTCCTACTTGAATTTCAAAACTCCATGCAAGCATTTTTCTGAAGACATGTATCCTCAATCACAAACATGGAGCCTATAGTCAGGGATGAAGGTTAGCATTAGGCATCTAGGGCCAGGTAAAGTAATACCAGCTTTCTTCTTTGTAGTGTGAATGAAACAATGACCCTGCGGGAAGACTGCACTTAGTTAGTTACAAGTGCTTAGTTCCTGTCTGATATTAAAGTTCCCCCTCTTGTGGTAGGACAGAGTATATATGTAAAAGTTGTGAAGAAAAGCATCAGCGCAGCTTCTTTTCTCCCATTTTAGAAGTACTTCCGTGTTCAAGGCCCTGAAAAGCCGCGACACAAAGGCGTAACGTGGAGCCGACTGTGTTGACCAGCGACGCCTTTCAAAGCGTCATCATTCAAGAGGCAGGTGTGCGACCAGATGTGACTGGAGAACACTGTTCTAAGAAGCTGACAAGGGTTAAGTCACAGTCAGTTGGATTCTAGCACAGGAAGACAGTTGGGGTGGCGGTGTGAACATCCTGTGCCAAACGTGCATGTCAACGAGAGAGAGACGTGAAACATAAAAAAAGGACTGACTACAGCAGCTGTCGGTCAGAAAGTCATCAGTGGGGTTTCTGTCCGAGTGACGATGAAACATCTGTTCTGAAACAGCTTTAATGGAATATGTCTGTCGGTGACTTTCAGCTGTAGAACTCACTGAGGTGGATTGGATCTGGATCAAGGTGTTTACAAGAGCATGAAGAGTTCCATCTCCCAGCTTCGCTTAGGGTTAGGAATGCGCGCAGCTATTGTCCCCTTGTGGTGGCATACGGCATGACAGACATGTTATAGAAGCTGCTGTGTGGTATAACTGGCTATAACGTATATTTATAAATGTAAGTCAGACTTACTGTCAGAACAGAAAATGCACACTAGTCAAGGATTTTATCTGCTAATTTTGATAGTAGCACACAACACAATTTGTTTTCTTTTCTCTGACAAATGGCAATTCAGGCATCCAGTATTTCAGATTAAAACTGAAATTAAATGGTTCTCTCACCATGCCCGATGGCTACATATTTCAGCTGGGACAAGCATTAGATTTCAGATTCAGAAAATGCAGATTTAAAAGTTAAGGTTGGCGCTTAGTCATTAAAACATCAATTAGAAATCAATGTAAACAGTATTTTGTGCTGCAGAGTGTTTGTAAAGAACTCAATGAGCACAACTGTTTAAGCGGCTGAAGGAATTCTAACATACACATTTACACAAAAAGCTTCTTGTAGTCGTCAGCAGTGCTTGATTATAAGTACTGGAATGCTGGAAACCATGTAAATGGACATAAAACTGAAAATCAATGACAAACACAAAAACAGTTGGTTCATTTTAGATTAGATACTGACTGAATGTCTTAACGAACTTTGAAGAGTTAAGAGGCTCTTTATCTGACAATGGTCTCGACAACACGCTTCATAAGAGATTTTAGTTTTGGTTTGTTAGTATCCCTGGTTTGAGTGTTATTTTAGGCATAACTTGTCCAGTTTGGGCTGCATAATGTCCCCTAAATCTTGTCTTTGAGGACTGATTGGAGATGTAGTAGCCTGAGGCTCAGGGGCGTCCAGCCACAGTGATGTAGCCGAGAACAGATGGTCCTCCTGGGGAAATTCCCACTGCCATTTAGATTCAGGTTATGTCACTATTAAGCTGTATTAAAGCAGCATGAGTGAAATAGGTCACAGGTCTGTACTGCAGCACAGCTGGACTATTGGAATAAAACAGCAGAGCGTCACTGAAATGGGAGCACGATCCGCTGAATCACATCTCGTCAGTTGGTTCCACCTTGTGGACATGATGTAAAACGCAGCAGTGAAAAGTAATCAGCAGTTGAGATGAAAAATATCAGTCTGCATGTTTCAAAGTAGTTTTGGGGAAATTTTATAGCAGATGATATTCTATTCATTACATTGATTAATGGAAAAAAGAAAATAATTTGGGCAAAGCCAGCTTGTCTCTTGTTTAGTTAACTTGTTTAGACATCTGCTTAAACTATTCAGATTATTATTCCTTCATCACAGTTAGGCTGCATACTTTAGTGTTGACTCAGAATTTGCTGAGCAATTTGTTTTGGTCTAAATTTGATGCCTCTGTAATAAATTCATGCTGCTGCATCTGTGTTGTCTGTCTGACAAGGACGTGCTCTCTCTACCCTGAGTGAAAAGGGAGTTTTTTTTCATGTGCGTCATCAGTCTGAGCTTCTCCACTCCCGTCCAAAGGCCTTGAGTTCCCACAGGCCAAACATTGATAATAGAGTGAACATTTCAGAAGCTTCAGAGACAGAAATGATGTCCTTGTGATCAAACTGTACAAACTAAAGAGATAAAAGAAGACAGCAGGAATCTGAACTGACAGGCTTTTTAACTTTATTGGCAATTTTCTCATTTTATTTTTTGCAAGACCTCATCTATCATCTTAATTCCAGTTACAATAAATGCATAACAACTGTTCCAGAAGATGTTACAAGAATTATCCTGCACAAAAGGGAAAAAAAAAATTATGGCTGCCATCTCATTATTTCATTATTTACAAACGTGTCAATTTTCTTCAATAAAGAATCACCTCCCCCTGGTGCTCAGGGGCTGAATCATGCAGCAAATCTACTTTAAGACTTTTATGTTGCTTTGAGGCTTTGCTGGGAGGCAGAAAAAAGGAAAGGATGATTTAAAAAAAAAAAATATCTAAGCTGTCACAGTTTAGGCTAGATGCTAACATGACACATGATTCTAAAAAATAAAGAGTGCAAAAGGCGATCGGTTTGGGACCATTAAGAATTCCAGTTAGAAACAGATGGCTAGATTTGTTTTTTTTTCCTCTTTTCTCTACCAACCATAGATTCACAAATCATACTGTACAGATCTTCAAAGTGCAAACATTATGAATTGGCATAAGCGGGTATATACATTTAGTTTTCTGAAAAATCATCAAATGCTTTTTTTTTTTTGTCCACTCGAGCTCCATTTTATGGTCCAATAGAGCTCAGACTCGTACGCCATTCATGCTGCACAGTCCCCTGACTCACTCCCACTGGAAAGCTGCTAATGTTGTTCACAGCTGCAGAATTAAAAAGGCATTCGGAACTTTGCACCAGATGCTTCTGGAAGGAAGGGAGTCCAGAGATCTGTGTGCTGGCTGGCTCTAAATCATGCACCTCATGCAGAACCAGTCACAGTTCAGATGGTGTTTTTATTGCATCCTCCTCTGACTGATACTCATCCACCTGCTCACTCTGTCCGTGCACAATTCCTGTTGGTCAGCAAAGTCAACAGCTAAAGTCGCTCACATCTAACCGAAAAGTACTCAAGCAACCTCGACAAGGTGGAGAACTTTCACAGCACCGAAGCAGAAGGAGGTGAGGCCGACCTCCTGCACAGCCCTCACTTTGAGCCACTTTACTCGTGGCTTATAAAAAAAAAAAACAACAAAAGAATTTGTCCGACTAGCCTCCTAAGTACTTGCATCGTTGTTAGCTTACGAGGTCATTTCACTAGAAACATTTGGCAATTTATGTGCTGTGAAATTAAATTTGTTTTTGATTCAAACAGAAAACGTCAGTGAAATTTAAACACTCATGCTGCTGCTGAATAAGAAAATGGCAAAAAAAAAAAGCTTGATTTCCGTCTTTATTGTTGTGAGAAAATCCAAAGCTCAGAACTTGGTTATCCTGATTCTTATTACATGCAAACAGCACTCTGCCCTGAATCATGTCAAGTCCAGTTACAAGAAAGCAAAAAAAAAGGTCATGTTTGGTTTAGAAACACTGAAAACATCAGGGGTTATGATATGTAGACTCTGAGAAGGAAATTTCATATCTGAGGCTCCACCTTCTGAAGGGAAGACAGAGGGATGCAGAAATAAAATATTACTGCTAAAGTAACTTTTTCATGTTTCTCACACTTCAGTTCAGATGGATTCATTGTGCTTTAATGCTTTTTGTGTTTGGGGGTAGGAAACCAAAGCGATCTGCTGGTGAAGCAGGAAAGAGCTTGGCGTCAAAGTAAAATGGAAAAAAAGAATGACGTCATCATCAAAGGCTTGTTTTGGGCTCAGAAGTAGAGGCGCATTATAAGACTGGTACCACTTTGTGTCAGCGTCTTTCCATCATTTCCCTCCCCCACTCCCCATCTCCTCTCCTTACTGGTCAGGTCATTCGAGGGGGCTAGGGAAGGAACGTCAAGCGCGAAAGGAATGGTGACGCTGTGGGGAACCTTGGGGGGGGGGGGGGGGGGGTCAGATCGTCACGTCTCTGTTAGCATTCAAGATGTTTCGGGAGGACGGGTTTTACCTGTTCAGTAGAGGAAGAAGAGGTGCGTTCGATGAGAGGTGGCCATGTTCTCTGACATGTTGCGGACCTTCAGGTAGTTGACGAAACCCCTGAAGAAGAGCAGGAGGCCTGCAGGGGGAGCCAAAATGTGTTCAGCTCTGGATCAACATCAGAGGGAACGATGACAAATGATGGCAAAACACTCACCGAGCAACAGGAAGATCCACCAGAGCCAGTACTGCCCGTTAAAGTAGCCGGTGAAGTAATCGGAAAACTGGACAAAGAGGAGAAAAGCTCAGGTATAATCAGAAACACTTCCTGATTAGGTTACCGTATTTTTCGGACTATAAGTCTCTCAGGAGTGCGTCATGAAGCAGAAAAAAACCATATAAGTCGCACTGGACTATAAGTCCAGACATTTCATCTTGGAAGGCAAGTTATAATTATAATAGAATAGAAAACAACAGGCTGAATAGGTGTATGCTAACGTAACACGCTGATGGTTATTCAACGTGTTACATTAACTATAGACCAGTATCCAACTTACTAATTTTAAGCAAAATTTTTGAAAGACTTGTTTTTAAACGGCTTAGTGAATTTTTACATAATCACAATATCCTCGAGATATTTCAGTCTGGATTTAGGGTGAACCACAGCACCGAGACGGCCCTAGTGAAGGTTTTAAATTATTTCAGATGTAATTTGGACACACAGAAGCTCTCTGTGCTGGTTTTACTGGATCTTCTCTGCCTTCGATACAGTAGACCATGCCATTCTTTTAACGAGACTCAAACCCTCTCTGGCGCTGTCCACAACTGGTTCACATCCTATATCACAGAACATTTATGGTAAGTATGGATACTTGTTCCTCTAAGGTCCATGAAATGTCATGTGGTGTGCCCCAGGGCTCAGTTTTAGGCCCTGTACTCTTTAACCTGAACATGCTCCCTCTTGGCGGTGTCATCGGGAGGCACGGATCAACCTCCACAGTTATGCTGACGACACGCAGCTGTGCATATCTGTCTCCTGATGACACCAGAGCAATGGATGCCCGTTTTAATTGTATTTTAGATATTAAGTCCTGGATGGCAGAAAACTTCCTACAGCTTAACCAGGCCAAAACTGAAGTTTTAGTCATCAGTCCTGAGGCTCAGAGAGAGAATCTCTTGTCCAAATTACAGGCATTTGCCTTAACCCCATCACCACAAGTAAAAAACCTGGGCGTTATTTTTGACTCTGAGCTTGGTTTTATCCCACACATTAAGAACATCACAAAAACAGTTTATCATTTAAAAAATGTTGCCAGAGTCCGCGCCATCCTCTCTCGAGTCAACACAGAGACGCCAATGTATGCTTTTATCACTAGTCGTATCGACTATTGTAATGCCCTGCTTTCTGGTCTTCCTAAAGAGTATTTCTGCTCTACAGCTCCTCCAGAACTCAGCCGCTCGTGTGCTAACGAGGACCAGAGGGCGGGACCACATTACACCGGTTTTAAAATCGCTGTATTGGCTCCCTGTGTGTTTCAGGATCAGTTTTAAAGTTCTTTTATTGGTTTTTAAAAGTCTCCGTGGTCTGGGGCCGCCTTATCTCTCAGACCTGCTTTTATCATATGAACCCTCGCGGGCCCTGAGATCCTCCGGTACGGGCCTCCTCATCATCTCAAAAGCCAGGACCTGCACACATGGTGAGGCAGCGTTCCAACACTATGGCCCTCGACTGTGGACCGCCCTGCCAGAGGACCTCAGGGCTGCAGAGAACATTTGTGTTTTTAGAAGCAAGCTCAAGACCCACCTTTTTAAGTTAGCTTTTACTTAGTATTTATTGATTGTATTCTATTGTCGTCTTGTTTATTCTATTGTTCCAATTTATCTATTTCATTATTTTTATTTCCTGCATTTCCTCAGAGGGAGCTCTCTGCACTGGGCGTTGTGATTGGCTGTGGCTCTGTCCCGTGGGCTCCTGTGGCCTGGTTGAGTGGTTCTCTGCCCTCCTCTCTGCTGTTGGCCCCGGGTCGAGGTCCTGTAGCTGTGGCCTGTGAGCGCCTCCCGGTGCAGACAGCTCCCTGTGATAGTGTCTCCTTACCTCGGTCCTCCGTGCCCAGCCTCACCTTAGACTGCGTGTGACTGTTTACAATGGTGTGGATGAGGATTTGTGCGTAAGCATGTGCCTGTGTGTGGGGGGATTGTCACTGTTTTTATTTATTGTTTTATCTATGTAAAGCACTTTGAGCTACATCTTGTATGAAAAGTGCTCAACAAATAAAATTTATTATTATTCCACTACAGGAAGCACCGACGGTGAACTAAGTACGTGTCTGGTATGTTAACGTAACATATTAACAGTTATTACTATAGCATAAAGAACATGCGTACAAACTTTCGATCTCACTTGAATCTCCACTGTATTCTTCATCCTGGGTGTTGCTTTTGAACAACTTCACCAGCACCGGAGGTAGACGAAGCGCCGCTTCCTCTTTTTCTGTTTTCAGCTGCATATTTCACTACTTGCAGCTTGTAATTGTAGAATATGTTTTTTTTTTGGGGGGGTGGGGGGCATTTTTGTTCAGTCTTTCTCAGATGTCTTTATAAGTTACCGGTAATAAAGCATAGAGTGCCCTTGCGCGGTTGTCAGTGTGAAAATAACGAACATAAGTCGCACCTGAGTATAAGTCGCACCCCAGCCAAACTATGAAAAAAACGTGCGATTTATAGTCCGGAAAATACGGTATGCAGGCCAAGTCATTCAGTTCTTCCAAATCAAGCCAGAATTCACAGATTAAAACCTTCCGAAACGTACCCTGACGATGAGGATCCATTTGATGAGGGAAAGGCCGAAGCCACAGATGGCGCCGTAGCGTCCCGCGATGGTGTTGGTCAGACAGAAGGACAGACAGAACCCGATCCAGTTGAACAGGAAGGCCACTGGAGGGAGCAACGCTCCACGTTAATGCAACAACGTCAGAATCTCTTATGCTGATGATGTCAACTTACTGAAGAAGGCCAGCATGAAGATTCCGTCGTTGCCGACTCGAAGCTGGTCGGCGTCGCTGAAGTCGTCTCTGGGAGGGAATTCGTCATCCTGGCAATGATACGACAAAACAGAAAGCAAATATGCAGTCAGTGCAGTCGTGTGCAGTAGGGCTGAAACGATTCATCGAATAATTCGATTACTACAATGTTTCGATAAAAATTATTTGTGTCGAAGCCTCGTTTAAATTTGGTCCACTATACAGATCGTCATTTCTGTTGCATAACGCTTTCGCTGTTTCGGCTGCTGATACCTCACTGATGATCGATGTGAGACGCGGATTGCAAAGAATTTAACATTAAAAAGAAAATGAAACGTAGTGCAATGTGTTTACTGTAAGATGCCGTTAGCATTGTATAATAGCACAACGCAGATACGCAGCACTTCCAAAGGAAAAATCCGGTCAATGCTAAAAGTCTGTAGATGGGCCCGGAAACAGCAAGCTAAGGCTAAAGATAATTAGCAGCAATTAACAGAAATCGGTGTGATCCATGATTGAGAGAAGTCTGGTAACAAACACACTTTGTTTATAGCTGTGTAAAGGTTGATTCAGAACTTTAATCAATCTGCTAGCTATCATGTTTCCCCACCTCGGCTAAGTTTTTGCTTAATATAATAATAATTCACGGAAAATAAACTGTGTTGCAGGATTTTTTTCAGCTTCAGTGAGTTTGTTAAAGCCTGAACTTTAGTAAGTTTAATTGTAAAAGCAGTCAGTTTAACTAATGCCATATATAAGTTTGATATTATTTTGAGCACGTTCAACGAAAAAGAACGTTACGGATGCGTTTCAATAAAGTTAGAGTGATGTAAAAAAAAAAAAAAGTCGCAATGTGCGTAGTATTTCTTATCCGATTACTCGATTAATCGCCAGAATAATCGATAGAATACTTGATTATTTTAGTAATCAATTGCTGCAGCCCTACTGAGACACTGTTGCAGTCTTACCCGTGCTATCACCTCCACAGAGGAGGCAGCCATGGCGGCCGCTTTGGCCTTCTCCGCCTCGTCATATGTGGGCAGCGAAGTGGCGACGCTGTAGGGCGGAGGCACAGGGAAGTCGCCCTGGAAACTAGTTTCTGTGTCAACAGGGAGAAAATTATAGTTTAAAAAGGAAAGAAGGGAGAGATGTTTCCAGCCATGCGGTGGCAGCGATGGAAGTTATGCCAGGAGTATCCACACACCAGGGGCGGCAGCAGCTGCTCCCAGGTCGATGGATGCATAAGGAGGCGGGGGCACCTCTCCCTCCGCCGCAGCAGCGACGTTGGTGGATGGAGCTGGGCCGGCCTGACCATGGTCCTGGCTGGACGCGGCAGCCTGGGCCGAAGTGCAGGGCTGCTCGCTGGACGAGGCCTCTGAGGAGTCATCCTCGTTGTGCAACTGGGAGCAGTGGAGAAAAAAAATAGATCAGTTGATGGCACAGGCAGCTTCAGGAGCTGGAGGTTTCACGAAGCTGAGAGGAAAAAAAAAAAACCCGTGAAGTTTGGAGCCCAGTTCTGAAGAGCTGCATAAATGCCAGCTTACATGTGATCTCCTGAGCAGCTGTGTGTGTTTAGTTTCCAGAATGCTTGCAAAAGTGGTTATTTATGAAAAGATTAGTGTCATTAGTAGTCGCATTTCATGAAATAGATACATGGAGTTGTTGTTTGCACAGTAAACATATTAACCAGTACTCCAAAGGGGAGAGAGTCTTTTTTTAAGTATTGGTATGTTTATGGTGTGTGTTGCCATGGAGATGACTATCATAGCGCCATAAAGTGCTGAGCCTGAGCCTGTGCAGTAAAGTGTGTCTAATTCCTGCTGGGCTGTGTTGGAGCTTCACTGTTTGCCCTCAGAAGAATGTTTGACACAGAGTGTGTGTGTGTGTGTGTCTCAACACAGGCTCTGAGAAAAGGTGATCCAGAGGTCTGCTGATGCAATAGCGGAGACGCTCGCTTCTGGAATCACGTACTTGGTTTTTTATTAAACCGGATGCTGTCGTGACACCTGATCCCTGACAGGCGATCCAGGTCCACTCCTTCACCGAGACCCATTTGTACAGCGAGTGCAGGCGCGAGTGAATGAATCGAGGACGGCTCATAGGCGCTCACAGGCTGTTATGTAAGATGTTAACAACACAGCCACCAGACTCCTCGTGTGTCCAAATATACCAGGAAGCCCTGCAGGGCCGCCCAGAGCAACATTACACACACAAGGAGGAGGACGGAAAATGTGGGTCTTGTCCACCAAACACGTTATTTTCATTCGACTGGCCCAAATGTGCCCAGTTGCACTGAGATCAGCAGAATCTTTGACCTCTCGCCATCCAGACACCTTGTCTTACATCGCAGAGGAACCAATAAAAAAAAAAAAAAAAAGCAGATTATTGTTGAGACTTGCACTTTGAAAAGTTGGAAGCACAGCAGCTCTGATTAGCCTCGGCTCAAGTCGAACCCTGTGGGATTAGCACTCACACAGACCCAAAACCGCAGGAACCCAAAGCACAAAGAGGACTTTATCTCAGCTGGGCTCAAACGCACAATTGTTTCTTTAAAAGTCAAGTACAACAACCTTCAGTTATAATATTCACTAGACTGAGGCTTGTATCTAATTAAACATCCACCTCTGCTTTTGACAGCTGCGGCTAATTTCAGAGAGAAATGACTCTCAAAAACAGGAGAAACACACCAGACCTGAGAAGTTTATCATTTTTTGTGGTATTTTCTTTGAATTCTCCACCTACTCTGAGAGCTGTAGCGCACATGCTTACTAACTGTTTAACAGTTTGAATTTCTTGATCTCAATAAACTGTTAAACACGTGAATGACTGCAATATGACTAAAATAAACAAACGGTTATTGGATTTGACACGATCGGCATGATTCTCCAATTTCCAGTCTGTTAATGTCTATCCCGACTCTTGTCATGCCTGTGGCTTATGTTTTACGGCAATGAAATAAAAAGAAAGTAAATATCGGTTAGTGTTTGTTTGGACTTTCGTCTGAAAAACGGGCCTGGGCCTACAAAATGACATCGGGACAGGAAAGCTAAGGTTAGCCTGCAAGATGCGGAAGTGCGTTACAATTCCAGGGGAATAAAACCCAAATATCACAACATTTTCCACAGAGGCGTGTTTGGCATGGATTTCTCTTGTGTGTGTGAAATACTTCATTTAAGGAAAATAAGTCTGTATTAAACAAATGTTTCATTGACCCAGGCCTCGTCAGTACGCTAAGCAAACAGACGGCGTTGAATCCAGGCTCACCACTTGGTATCGGCTTGATGGGTCCATTCCGACGATGTCGAGCTGGCAGACAACGCCAGCCGAGAATATGACAAATCTTGCTTGTGACTCCAACGGTCGTGTTCAGTTTATTTCGCTACCGCTGAATGAGAGAAGAGAGAGCCCACTCATAAATGGCTGCAATAACGTAAGCGTCAGCTTCGGAAAACACCGTTGTTGTAACCCACGGATATGAAGTTAATGTGAACATTGTCATTTCTTCCGGTTGAGTACTTCACACTAAAACTTAATAATTTACTTAATTGAATATGATTGTGGTAATTCTCTTACGTAATCGTCTTTTTAAACATCCGATACATTTGCTATTTTACGTCATAAAAGACTTGGAATTTTTACAAAAACAAATAGAGTTCAGTTTCAGTACAGATTTTAGAATTGGAAATATTGCACCCATTAGACTATTTGGACAGGATATTTAACGTCAATAGAGTTTTATTCAGTGTTGGTTTTTTTTTTTAAATAATTGTATTGGTCATATAAGTCTAAATATCAAGTTTAAATATCACATTTTAACAATTGAGGAGAATTAAAGTAGCCTACAAAACTTGCCGCTGGTGTTGGTGCTGGAGTTGTTACATTTTGTAAAATAGCTGTGGTTGATTTTGAAAGCTAGTACAGAGGTTCCGGTTTGACTCTGTTTGGCTTTAACTTGACCGTTAAGTGAAGCGATCGCGTATTTCCACAGAACGCAATGACGTCATGCACACGGTTAAACCCTCAAATGAGTCACTAGGTGGAGCTAAAGTCCACTGCGCATTGAGATAAATGTCATACTCATATCAAATTTAGTCTATCTCTTTGATATTTTCAGCATTTATTGACATTGTTGCTTCAAAAGTCAGTGTCCTGCAGCTTGTTGACAAATTTGTGCTGTAGCTGAACAAGTGCATTTATTGTTGTTTATTCTTCACTCTGCAAAATAGGACGATGAACCCCTTGTTCAAGGCTGATTTGATAAACTGCATGCATCCAAATTTCATGCTGGCGTCTCAGCCTGCGGCAAATTTGCATAAATCAACCTTTTGTATGTGTGTGTGTGTGTGTGTGAGAGAGAGAGATGCAGGTTTGTGTCTTTTCTCCTCATTGTAGTTTATTCTGTCGTGTGCCTCTGAGATAATCCTGGATCAATACTCTGTAAGAGGCTCCTGCAAGTTTCAAACAGAAACACAGTGGTTCACAAAGCCACAAAATGTATTTTAAGAAACACATCAACTTTTTTTTAAACTATTATTATTTTCCTCTTTTAGCTGATTCAGAAAAGCAGGTTGATGCATTTTTTTTTATCAAAGTCCTCTGCAAGCAAATATCGGTGCTGCATTTTGTAATGCACATTGTGCGAAAATGATGTTCGCTTTCCATTTTATTCCATTTCTCTTCATCCAAGTTCTATAAAATAAGCATGGGTGGTTATTTTGAAGGGAACTCTGATCTTCTGTGTGGTCTGCCACTGTTGGCTAAAAGCTGAGCAACGCTGGCCTGAAACAGCGCGAACGTGTGGAGATTTATTGATAAGAGGCTCTTCTTCAATGAAAAATTAATCCCATTCACTTGGAAGGGGATTACTGGAGTACTTGGATCAGTTAAGCGCCACCTACTGAAAGAGGGGAATGGAAGTGATGGAGGGGAGACTGTAGACCCAGTAGAGTTAGGATTTAAAGCAAAACAGTCCTCTGCAGCCACCCTAGACTCTCCAACACCCTGGAAAAAAAGGTAAGGGCTGGAGGGTAGGGATTCAGTCCTTGTATCTATTTTTTCACCACTAGAGGGCACCAATTTTTATACACCAAGTGCCACGTGAGAAGAGACTTTTCCAAAATGTGTATTTCATCTTTTCATGAAAACAAATCATTATTTTGAATTGAAGTATCAAAAATGTTTTCATCCTTCTCATTTGCCAGATCGATTTATTTATTTCTGTGAATACAATTGTGACCTCAGGGCTTCTGTAGCCAATTGTTTGTGATGTCAGCTTTGTTAAACCTGCAGGGGAGTCGGGAGGACTTGAACTTGATGTTTTCAGAGCACACACACACTCTGTCTGTCTGTCTGTCTGTCTGTCTCTCTCTCTCTCGCTCAGACAGTCAGGCTGTTGTTCCTTGGCAACATCATTTCAAGGAGATGAGCTGACTCTGTGAAAGCTTTCCTGTCAGATTGCGGCCGAGTGTTTTGTCGGATGCTGATGGAATCGTGTATTACAGAACAGAGACATTTGTTAGCTCCATGAGGACACCAGCAGCAATTAAATAGCCGAGCTGCTGCGATCTGTGGAGTGAATAGACCATTAGCGTGTGGGGGTGGTGGTGGTAGGGGCAAACACAGATGATCAGTAATCAGGTTTACAGTCAAAAATAACAAATATTTAATCAGAAATCCAAACATATTGGTATTAATCATCATGTGATACAAGACACTGTTTTCAAAACAACAGCGAATAATCAGCAGTTTGAACTCCACAGCCTGCTTTTCCAACAATGGCTCCACGCTAGAAAAGAGTCAGACTAAACACTGAAAACAAGAACAACGTCTCTCCACCAAATTGGCCTCTTTTCTGAACCAAACCAGAGAAGCCAGAATGATTAAATGTGTATAATTACAGCGTCTGCGCTTCTGTCGACACTGTCTGAGCCTATTCTTTTAAATACATGTCAGGATGAGCTATGAGCAGCTGTTAATTAGCAAGAAATGTGAAAATGGAGGGCATTAATCACCCATCCACGCCTCTTTGTGTCTACAGATGAGTGCGTGGGCGTGTGAGTACAATAATAGCCGCTGGTACACAAGCATGATGCATCCATGCAGTCCTTAATGCATATGCGGGACGAGTCCAGCAGGGGGCAGAAAACACACACTTATGCTGTTACAGCCAAATTCTTTACGTGACATTGAAATGTAATGAAATTAATGTGGGGGAAATGCATTTTTAGTTTATTTATGGTGGATGAGCATAAATGTGATGAAAGGAACATCTCCATCCTGCTGACAGCAGAACAAAGGGAATGTTTGGCAGGAGCCATCTGTGCACGAACCTGAGAGCAGGTGGGTCAAATTAAATTTAGTGTCACAGAAGAAGAGACATTTGGATGAAGTACAGTTGCCCGCAGAGACCAGGTAGCTGAACTACAGAGCGTCTTGCAGAAGCACCGCAGATATTCCACACAGCGACTGGACACAACACATGTGACTTGCAGCAACACTGACAGTGATTTAAGGTGTTGGCAGCGGTGGCTGCTTCCTCTGGTCAGGTTCGAAAACTGTGTTCCGATCACGCATTTGCAGCTACATCACAAGGCTTCTGATTGGTGCAGCAGTAACACACTAATGCCTGCTAGCTAGACGCTAGCTTAACTAGGGACCTATTTTGTCCCTGTTTTATTTTATTTACTCATCTAAAATAACCAGATATGTTTTAGCACCGGTAGTGTTTTTTAGGGTTGTCGCTGCAGCTACAATTCCTGCTTGCTCCCACATGTATATAATGTCCCTTATACCCTGTCGCCGACTAGTGACATCATCAGTGAACAACAGTCTCATCATCAATAATATAAGTATTGTGTTTGCTGATTTAATTAAAATTATTTGTATAGTTTAGATGAACGAGGTGGTCCCACTCCATGTGTGCCAGAATGGTACTCCACAGTGTTTCTACAGAAGCTTATAAAGGACATAAAGATAAGCAAATGATTATAAAATACTTCTAAATGCATCTACAGGAAACAGTTGTTGATGAAGTTCCTGGCAGTCGCCCTAGGTTCCCAACACTAATGAGAGGGAAGCAGATTGAGGACTTGTATTCAGTTCCTGGGATCTAAGATCTCGATGGCATGAGATTGTTCACACCTGAGCTAATAGCTGGAAATTTAGCAACAAACACATGTACTTGCAACTTTATCTGATTACATTTAAATCTCATTTTGCTCTTGTCCATTTTAGTCTTGATTACCTTGCACCCGTTTGGCAAGCTGAACAATCTTTTAGCGCGACTGTGCTGACGGAACACCCCAGAAAGGTTAAAGGGAGGGACGCTTTAAAATACTTGATCCATTAAATTATACACAGTGGCAAGCGAGTTGGAGGTACCAAGTCATTCCACCACGCTGGTCAGCACTCGTTTTATTCTTCTCCAATTAGCCTTTTTTTCAGCAGCTCCAGTTAGCAGATGTGAGAAAAGATATGGGTCATTCTTAATAGGACGTGTGTGTACTGTAGAATCTTGGGATATATCCCGTTTAAAGGTTTAATGAGCTAACCAATCGCAGTTGCCTCTTTGAGAAAAGTTTATCATGCAGGGACTCTCTGCACGGTGAGTGAACCCCAGGATGTCCTCTCCTTCCTGCCCACAGTAAAGGCTAGGTTATAATGAGGACTGTGGGGTGGGGGGGGGGGGGGGAGAGTAAAGCCAGAAGTGGGTTAAAGACACTGCAGATGCTGTTGTATCACAGAGTTTGGCATCATAATAAAAAAAAAAAAACAAAAAAACAACACATGGAAGAGTGGATGCATTCCCCCTGGTCTACCAAGATGGCCTTTTGATGCTGAGACACACTTTCTTTCTCACTCTCTCCATCCTTCCCGCTCTCCCTCCGACCGACTCCCACGCGCGCCGCGCTGCTCGCCTTGCGACTGATGAATTAAAAGTGTGTCAGTTGGCAGGCTGGGAGGGAAGAAGAGAACGACATCAGAAAGAATTCGTTCAGCGAGTTTTTCCAATAACACGGCTCTTCACACTCCCACGAGTGTTTGGCGGTTGATTCGGGTCAAGCTTGAGACTCTCACCTTTATTTTTACCCTGACTGATTATCCCCTTCATGATCTTGTTAAGTGAAGAAGTGAAGAAGTGTTTTTTTTTGTTTATTTTTTTTTTATGCATCAGATTTCCCATTAGAATTTAGGGTTTTCTGACATCAGGATTGTCCACTAGGTGGCGTTTTTTTCTTTGTTTCATCCATCAGATTGTTTAGCTTAACACCCTTTTAGCTTGTTGATAATGTAAACCATATACTCCAGCCAAAGTTCATCTGTGTTTTTTTGGAGCACATAACCCCACAGCAGATGGGCGTCTTCATGCTGGACTCAGCAGAGATATGAAGATATGTATTTCTTGCTTTATCTTTTTTTTATCATGTAGAAAATCATACATTCACTTTGCACCCTCCTTATTGTTTTGTGGGAAAAACAGAATAAAAAAATCTGAATTTTAACTTCTAGGTCAAATCAGCCCTCTGCCAGCTTGTAGTTTGCTCTTTGACTCACTCTAGCTTGTGTAATTTACCATAAATAGTTTAGTAGATGAAGGTTTTATGGACGTGATCAGACCTGATTTTTCTTTTGTATCATATTGTAACAATAAAGAAAACCTCCTTGAATTTCCGAGCTTCTTCACGTGAATTTTCAACAGTCGTTGAACAGCTCCCAGTTCCTCTCTGCATTTATCCTCCCAGTGACCACTCGCTTCTTTTTCCCGCGTCAGCACCAGAATCCAGAGCAGCTTAAATCAAAGTCGGCTCGGCCGGGTGACGGGCTGCTGCTGCTGCTCGTAAAATAAGAAGCAGTGTTTTGTTTCGCTTTAATAACCTCCGGATGAGTTTTGGTTTACGGCCCTCTTGAGTGTTTTTTGTTAGCGCCTCTGTATCTTGTTTGCTTGTCAGCCTCTCGGCAGCCACCGGCCGTGACCGCAGGCAGTGTCAAGAACAATATTTTTTGAATTTCAGAAAACAAGTTGTTGTTTGCAATGTTGCATTAAAAAATGAAAGGAAAGATGAGTGGGAGTAATATTTTCTTTTTCTTCCCCACTCTGAGCTGAGTACAGAGCTGATCCAGGGACCTGAACCAAATCTCCAATTTGGTTGCTGGATGGAGGCAAAGGCTGATACGTTCAGCAGGAAGTCATGCAGGTGTCTGAATAAACAAACATATCGACAGTGCTATATTCGTCCTCCAGCAGAGTTGCTAACAGTAGTTACAGATACACAATATTCCCTATGAGCTGTGAGAACTGAAGGTGTTGGAGTCGATTTCAGCTCCCGGCGTTCGTTGAAGAGTCTGCATGTGCTCAGTGTGCTTGTTTGGGTTTTCTTCACTTTCCTCCCGCAGTTTAAAGACGTGAACTTCAGGTTGATCGGAGACCCTAAACAAGAGTGAGAGAACGCTGTGTGTGTGTGTGGGAATCGTACCTTGGGGTTAGAACACAAATTCATATTAAAAGAAGACTAAAAAGCTACCACGCATAGCCCAAGGGACTGCTATACTGCTTCTGAAATGATTTTGCATAAATGGTTTGTTATTTTGGCTACCTGAGAGGGAAGGAGGGTTAAGTGTGGAGCAAGAGGGATTTCACCCGAGCATTTGATGCTCAAGGGGCTTTGTTTTCTACCAGTTACCAAATGTTCGTGAACGTTAGCACATCGAGTTGCTCGCTGCTGTAGCGCAAAAAAACTTGCCTTGCGACGTATCAAATAATACAGCCGCGGTTAGGGCAGTGTGTGTTTGTGTGTGTGTTTGAGATGTTTTCAAGTACCTTGTCAAGAAAGTTTTATGTTCAAGAGTGTTTCATAATGAGATAGAATTAGTCTAAATGGCCAGAGAAAAAGTCATCTTGGAAACTGGAACTTTTTAATTACTGTAGTCTCTGGGATTGCCGATAACAACAGTGGGCTGACATTTGCTGTCACATTCTGATGATATCAGCTACCGTTTCATTAAAACATGAATATCACTGTGAAATGTCACCTTTTGTTATGAAAATGAAGACGTTAACAGAGATCAGCGTATAAAATTGTGTGCATATTCACAGAATCCACTGAATCCCCATTTCATCCTCAACACTAAAAACCCAGAGGTGCTGGTGTTTGACCCTGTCTCTGGGTGACCAGTGGTCATCCATGACCAGACCATAGCACCGGTGAACTCCTACAAGTACCTGGGCATACACACAGATAATAACCTGATGTGGAAGACCAATTAGAAGCAATCCATCTATCTGAAATATTTAGAAATAATTTCATGCAAGATTTCCATTTCTTTCTGTGCATTAGCAATTAGGAAAAAAAAAAAAATCAAAAACACTGTCTGTGCTTTTTTGTTGGCAAAATCCAAAAAGGTCCTGTGAGTCTCTTTGGTCTTCCTGACCTCATTGTAATGACCTAATTATAATCCGTTAAAACAGGAAACTGTACACAATCTGCAATATTATGATGGAGCTTTATTTCCGTGAGGGGATGCAGAAAATAGCAGGTTTCTGAGGGATTTACATGTTCATTTACAGGAATGTTGCAACACATTACAGTAAATTCACATTAACATGGAGTCAGTGTGTGTGTGGAGAAGGGAGGCATTTAAAATGTAATTGGCTCTTCTATGAGAGCAATAATGAAAAAAATGATGGCACAGATTTGAGCCTCAGTGATGTTGCATCTCTGGCTGTTGCGTTAACAGACACAGCAGATTTCTGGACTCGATTGCAGAGTACATTACACTGTAAATCAGCTCTGAGCTAATGTGGACATCACTGAGTCACATTGTACTTAAAGGCTTTAATATACCCGTAAATGTGCTCTGTACAATGTGTAGGTCAGATTTATAGGAACCAGCCACGTGAAGTACTCCTGTGAGGACTGCTTTCCCGTGCGGATGTTTTTCTAGTTCGTTTGCAGCGTGAACGTTAGTGTAATTATATGACGATGATATTTAAATACACAGGCTGCACCTTCTCTTATTCTGAGCCAATGTGGCAACCTGTAACTTCTCATACTGCAGGTGTGCGGAACATCTCAAACAGCCAGCGAGGCAAACCCAGGGGTTCCTCCAGAGTGTTCTTCTTTAATCACCATTAGCACTGGTATGCTTGCCCCTCTGTGAAACAACAGGTGCTGGGGTTTTGTGATTACATTGCACCTTCAAATCTACATTTGGTCTGTGGCAGTTCCTTCTGGAGCAATCTCATGTGATTCTTCTGACAGAAGTCTTTCTTCCCATAAATAGATCCAAGAATTAATTATTGAAACCCAGATTTTAATTCACTATTGTGCTATAAATTAGGATGCACACTAAGTTTTTGTTGGCAAATTATGAAATCAATATAAATAAAACCCAAGTGTGAAAACAGTAGAACCCTCCAGACGATGGCATTGCCCACTGAATAAGTGCTAAGTTGTATAAACAGATGTTTTTTTTTTTGCTCTAAATAAAGTGCAAATTAATGTTTCCATACTATTAACAGACAAATCTGTTATTACCACTGGGAAATACATGAATATTGTTTTGATCTATGAGATGCACGTTCAATAAAAACATCCACCTCCGGGGTTCTTTTTTGCAGTTTTTATTTTATCCAGGGATTTGAATGTAATCTTATTCTTCAACATTCTGTCACATATTTATAAAATTCACTTTATACAGATGGGAGTTGCTGAGTATCTGCAGGTAGGGAGTCTGTGCCTTGCTCAAGGGCACCAGTACAGTCTCGGTGACCATTGTCAGAGTTCTTATTACATTGTTCCTTTTATGATTTATGGGATGGTTGAATCGGTTGGTCCTTTTTTTAAATTCAGTGTCATGCATGCTTGCAATACCACTTACACAAGTACAAGGTATATCATTTATTTGATGGTTTTACATGATAATCTATTCAAAAAGGAAGAGAAACATACAGATATACAGTATAAATCTAAGCCTAAATACATTTTGTGGCAGCACAGAACATTTCACATTCCATTATGGGACAAAGGCCATACAACACCTGAAGTCTTTGACTTTTTTTTTTTTTTTTTTAGTTAAATATACTCTTTTTTTTATGTCTGCTCACTTAATGTTATCATCAGCATAATGTCATCTATAAAATGAGCAACTGGCAGTTTATGAGTTTGTAAAATATTTCAAAAACAATCTTCGCAAGTTACAAATTGTAGTTGCATGCAAGATAAAGTATCTGCTTTTAACAGATTAAAGTCTTATTCACGATTCAACTGCATGAAGGAGCTTGATAGTAAACTCGTATGATGGCAGACTGCAGAAATGGGTTTTCGATGGAGGGATTGTTAAACAAGTAAGCCTGAAGGGACGACACAAAGCAGCTGAAACGTCTCTGGACAACCTGGTTCCGTGACTTCCTGGGGTGGGATCTTGACATGGGACTTTGCGCCAATCTGAGTCAGAGATCCTTTTTTTGTTTTCAGACCAAATGGGAGTAAACAGGTCTTTTATAAATGCATTTCCATCAAAAAACAGGAAGAGGTTCTGGTCCCACTTTTTTGAAAAATCTGCTCCTACTATTGCCGGTGTATTTGGTCCGGTTGTCGCTAATTTATCTCTCTTTCTTCCTGAACCTCAACCTGGAGTAAATATTTTGATTTATTAGCGTTATTATTAGCAAACCTGCACTTTTCTCCATCTACACAGTAGAAAATAAAAGAAAA
The DNA here is from genome assembly GCA_015343265.1 of Pao palembangensis. Taxonomy (NCBI): domain Eukaryota; kingdom Metazoa; phylum Chordata; class Actinopteri; order Tetraodontiformes; family Tetraodontidae; genus Pao; species Pao palembangensis. Next base: position 4,894,925 of record CM027085.1, on the reverse strand, counting down.
TCAATCAGAGCCCGTAATTATATTGGGTTGAGGTCGATCCTGTTTGTATACAGAAAATTGCATTTGTGCAGCAACAATCCAAGTACGATACATTCAATTAATGGTCATATCAGTCTGTACAGATGTCACTTTACACATTTTTTGGAACTTCAGCTACTCTCTCGCAGACCGAGCTTCTCAACCACGACAGAACTGTGTGTCATCAAGTTTTCTACATGTATTCTCGTACATGCAAATGGCGTTTTGATAAAGTATATGTTTAAAATGTACATTATTGTCCATGAGTGGTGACAGGGTGATCGCTCTCTGACCTTCATTGTCATGGCAACAGTTACTCAAGAGTCGGGAGAGGAAGGAGAGCTACAGTATCTCTATCCACACTGCTGTTTTATACTGATGTCTGTCCACAGGCGAGCAAACAGCACAGAAACTCCACACTTTCTTAACCCATTCCCTTCCCCTTTGTTATTCTGTCACTTGTTCTCGTGCAGACACTCTTAAAATCGCCTTCGCTTAGTCAGTGGAAAGATGGGCGTTACATTCTGATGGAGAAACGATTACCATGGCTCATAATCCTCTCCCTGAAGAATGGATCCGATACATTCAGCGCTAGTATGTGCTTATAATTCAAGAGACGTGTCGTCAGTGGTCCTTCTACCAACTGGAATCCACATGCATCACTTTCTCCTGTATGACGGCGCATACAGGAGCTCTAACATGGAGAGTGAATATACAAACGGCGTCTAGATCTTCGGCGTGGCGGGATATTTGACAAAACATAACCAGAGCGTTCCACGGGACTGAGCTAATGCTCAATGTTTGATAAATCCTTTGTTCTAGTCTGACAGGTTAAGTGCTTTATCAGTTTTATGTATATACACACACCTATGTACATGAAAATTGGTTTCATCCCTTTACTCTCCACAACTGTTTTAGTGTTGCACAAATGACAAGAATCAACAAGGGAAATTAAAGGAATACCTGAAGACGCCTTACAAAAATATCTGGGAAATTCAGGGGTCGATTGACTGTTGACCAAAAGGCCATGATCTTGGCAGTTGGTGGAGTCGGAGTGCGAATCTAGTTGCACGAGCAATGGAAGATCGAAGCGAAAGGGGGAAACGGCAGTTTCGCTCACATTTGTGCTTATGCTTCTCACCTAAATTATTCCACACTTTCCTCTGGCAAAAATAGGTGCCGCATAGCGAGACGAAAATTTCGAACCTGAGTCACAATCACCTAGAACGCGGAGTCTCTGCTGTAAAGTTGTGACAGAACCAAAGCCAAAAAGAGCCAGTTTCCTACTTTGTGGTAGATTATTGAATGCAGTAATAGTGCACAAGGTATCGGTTAAACACACATTTGTTTGCTCATTGTTTTCAGGAATTGTTTGTTTTTGCATCTGACCTCCTGTGTGATATAAAGTGTCCTCTTTGCTTTTGTACTTAGAAAATGTTGCTGTTTTTTGCAAACATCGTATTACTTATTTAATTGCTGGCTTTGTATCATCTCTATTTACACATTACCAAAAGGGGAATTATTGGACGACTGTCACATGTCCCAATTACGGTACATATTTAGAAAATAAAAAGACTGTACTAAGGATACAAAGACTGCAAATATAAAAACATTTCTAACAAGTGCTAGGTCCAAAACGCAGTCATTTCTTCAGTCAGGTCTTTTTTCTTGCGACGCGACGCGACAGTCTTTAACACGGCAGACTCGATTATGTAGAAAAGCAACAGAAAAAGGGAACAAAAAAGGAAAAAAAGAAAAAAATATAGTCAAACAACAGTAAACATGTCACCAAAATGGTCCCATCAGACATAGTAGAGCCAGTAGATGAGATTGAAAATGGAGAAAACAGAAGGGAAGATGATCCGTGACCAGCGGTCAATCGCGTTCACATCCGTCAGATCGGGGATTTTGATTTTCAGCTGTGAGGACCGTCTCCGCAGGCGACTCCGTTTCATCTGGGCAGAGCGATCCAGAGAGTGGCGGCTGGCCGAGCGCGGGCCGATGCCCCCGCTTTGCTTGCGGTACTGGATGTGCGCCGAGGCCGTGCTGTCCAACTGCACCATGGACTGAGAGTTTCTAATGTCTGCCACGCTGGTGGTGATCTCACTTCCCGCCACTTCATTATGGATCTCCAGGGTGGTCAGCAGGATGTTCCCGTGGCCGTGTGGCTCTGCCTGAATGGATAAAGAAATGAGAGAACTAATTACAAACAGTATATCTTAATAAACGAGGAGGAGATGGCGAGATGACTGGAAGTTCTGAGGCGCACTCCATCCGTCTACAGTACTTTCAAGACCATGAAATGTGGATTGAAATTAAGATTACGTTCAATGAAATGTTGATTACAAGGCACTGAGCCAGCGGCTTACTGGATCAGACCAACATGAAAAAGTCTACGTAAAGACAAAACCAGGACCAATTACAGAAACGCAGACTGCTCAAAGGCCAGAAAAAAGCTTTCAAAATGAGCCCAAAACAGATGAGCAAAACAACAGTGGAGAAAATATCTATCACACAAGTCTCGCTCCCGCGTCTATTAATACACCCGCCAGTGCAGTGTCATGTTTTCGCCATGGCAACAAGTCAGAGTGTCCAGAACCTGCCACTTCTTGAGGGCTGATGAATAAAGTAATTACAACAAAAATAGATAAAAAAAGGTTTGTTTCTGCCAAACGACCTGTCTGTGTTTATCATTTTGAACATCACAGAAGTTGTTAATACACACAGCAGCTGCTGTAATGTCTATAAAAATTAGGAGTTTCCTTCTAACACACATGATTAGAGGCAAAAGTGAGAAGAGAGAAGGTAAATTTACAAATGCCCCTGTGTAAATACCATTCCCAACCCCAAATATTCATCGTCATTGACACGCATGCCCTGTGCAAATCAAGTCAACAAAACAACAATGGTGATTGTTCATGCAAATGTAGTAGCAGTCGCACATTTCGCAGATCAACTTTTTTGCATTTGAAAGTTTGTTTCTTTGTTTCTCCTTTAGATTTACACATTAAACTATTTGTGATGGTTATTACAGCCACTGAGCCAACTTGTCTTAATTTTCAAAACAAAACACCAGTAGAGACTACACTTAAAAAAAAAAAAAAAACAGAAATATTAGTCTAATCACTCAAACCATTGGTTTGAATGCTAAATCAGTGAACACTAATTCCTGTGCATGGTGTAAAGAAAGTAGATTTGTTTAAAAATAAAACCTCGATAAATGTTTAGTGGTAATGCTCCTGATTTAATTTACATTTTAAAAGATTACATGGCTTCTAAAGTGCGAGAAATGTGGCTTCTTAAGATGACTTCGATGGGATATTCACACATGGATAGCATGCATTTGTCCATGTCCATATTCAATACACCAGCTTTGACAGCATGAGCGTCATTTCAATGTCTTGGATGACAGATTCAAAATGGAGTCTCCGGAGAATGTGTCAGCGTTATGAAGATGTCTGCTGCTTGATTCATTCCATGGATGGGGAAATATTTTTTGTATCGAGGCAAAATAAACAAGGAAAATGAAATAAAACTCCATGTTAGCTGATGGCAATGGCGGCTCGAAGATGTTGAAGCGTCTCACTTGACAGAACAACTCACCGAGCGTGAGTGGCGAAGACCTCTAACCTGATTGGACCGTTTTAGAGACGCGGTCCTACTACCTGCCTCCTGAGGAGATGAGAATATTCAGCCACATGTGGGGAACAGACGGTGAAATATTTTAACCAGCATTGACTACAGAAGCTTCTACGAGAGATCCCCGGTGAACGTTTACTTTTTGCTAGTCAAGGCCGTTCTCGTTCATGTGGGAGGGAGAAAAACGTTTGAATTAAACATTTATACAAGTGTCACGTTTGATTCATCAGCAACAAGCGTTCTCCTGAACCGATCAATACATCCCAACTCACCCTTGCGGCGTCATACTTGGCCACCTTCTCGTTGTTGGCCTTCTCCGCCTTCTCCGCCAGCTTCTTCTGCATCTGAGGGCCCCTCCCGAAGAAGATGTAGTTGACGAAGGCGTACTCCAGCAGGGCCAGAAAGACCATGACAAAGCAGCCCATCAGGTACATGTCGATGGCCTTGACGTATGGGATCTTGGGCAGGGTCTCTCTCAGGTGGGTGTTGATGGTTGTCATTGTCAGCACCGTGGTGATGCCTTCGGTCAGGAAAAGGAAAAAGTAAGAAAACAGAAAATGAACAAACTTAGAACCAGTTGTCTTAAAGGGCTTGTCTTAAAGATTCTCCCATCGTCCCAGATGCTTCTGTCTTGTTAGTAACCTTAAGGTCATGTTCAAGAAAATTACAGCAGATATCTTCAATGTTGCTATAGAAACAAGGATTTTTTTTTTTCATCGCAAATGTGTTTCTGCACCTCTTCTAACAATCCAAATGGCCCGATTGACAGTAATACAGAAAAAAAATGATGATGTGGGAACGCCGCATTGAGGGGTTGGAGGTAGAGAACATGTATTCTCTGCTGGTCACCGTATGCGTCTCTGCTTTATATGCATGAACAGACGTTCCAGTACGTGAGTTCAAAACCTGATTCATTGAAATTCAAAAGTCTGCCACAAAACCCTAAACGGAGTGCCCCGTGGTCATCAAGTAGAATTAACTCATTAGAACAGTGCTGCGTGTGTATACCCACCAGCTGCTTGTAACCTTAACCGCAAGAGTTACGCCGTGGCGTGGTTATTTGTTATCACCCAGTAAAGCGTTGTAGATTCGGCGATGCAGTAACAACACATGGCGTGTACCTTAACCTCTGCAAGCTATCAAACTGTTAGGTTCCTGCATGTTCTGGGGTTGTTTTGTTGTCCGTGTTAATTTGCTTTTGTCCACTAGGGAGCGTGGCAGTGTCAGATCTAGGACATTCCGCAGAGGACCTCACCTGCAAAGTCCCTCATACAAACACAGAAAACGTAGCCTTGCTGTGCAGCCTACTGTAAAACGGAGCACAAAAACGCAACACTCACTCATAATCATGTCAACCGTTATGCTATAATACTGATTCTTAGTTCATTACAGATGTATGTCTCTACTACTTCAGCCAAGGTTCCTGGAAATAAATTAGGCCCATTAGGAGCCAGGTGGCTGGTGCGCACACACACACACACACACACACACACACACACACACACACACACACAGGGTCACAACACACACGCATGAAGGATTTCCAAGCATGTGCATTTGCATGTTTATGTGCCATAAAGTCCAGTAAAGAGACGAGGCGGCAGGGAAGGGAGTTGGATTGCAAAGGTCAGTGTAGCCCTCAGTGTGATTTATTGGCACATTACACAGCTAACACATCTAACACACACATGGTCTGCATGTCGTCAGGGACCAGACTAGGAGCGTGGTCTACATGTGTAGATGTTAATATGCATGTGCACGTCCAACGCGTCCTTGTCCCTGTTTGATGGTTCTGACGCTCTTTTTCTCCCTCTTGTAGACGGCCTTGTTCTTAATAGGCGTTCTCTCAGCTGCACCATTACTCTCCATCCTTCACTCGCTCACTCCCATTGCGCTCTCTCTCTTTCTCCCCATCCCTTCCCTCGCTCCCTGTTCGGACAATTTAATCATGGGACCCACGCGCCCCTGGGCTCCCCTCCTATTTCATCAGGCTGTTACACTCAGGGGAGACATACAGTTTTATAAGGGTTCGGTCTGTCTCTTTGTGTCTCTTTCACTCCTTTCCAACGACTGCTTCCCATTGTTCTCTGCCCGTTTTTCTCTCTCCAGTCAAACCAAGACCTGCATGGCAAGCCTCATGACCATTTAGCGGCCGTTTCCCGTCTTTGCCGTGCCTTCTCCCCCCACTTCTCTGGTTAGATGTCCCTGAATCACTCTTCCACCTTGGCAGCTGGAACAAAGCAGTGCAGCAATCAAACATCCTCTAATCATAAGCCAATAGGCCGTTAACGATGCAACCTGACATTATGAAGCGGACGAGGTTTCATGTATGATCCAATAAAATACACTCAAATGGTGACGGATGCTAAAACGAAGCGGCGCCTATGAGTGTTCCAATTTATTCCCCGCAGACGGCCAAATTTGGCATCCAGTTAGTATGCAAAATGTTTCAAACCTGTCTTTTTTATGATGCCCACAGTTACGAGTAAAAAGGTTTCCAAAGCATGGAAGAAATCAAACTCCGCCATTTAAGTGTTCCACTGCAAATTACGGCTAATGCTCACACCTAGACCGCTCATACAATCCGATTAAGGGTAGAGGGTCCAACAGCGGGAAAAAGGGCTGCAACCAGGCAGGGAGGCCGCGAGCAGGTCATTTGTAGCTCTGCAATCCCTGGAAATCACTCAGGAAAATGAGTTTCTCCTTCAAACAATTCAGTTGTTTGCCTGCTGCCTCCTTGAATTGATTCCCCCCCCCACCGATCATTACACTGCTCTTACCGGCAGGTTTGCAGACACACACAAAGGAGATACCTGCACACATGCCTACACGCTCTCCTACCATCAGGATTATGCTTCTGTAAGCTTGTAACGATCTATCAGGAGGAGTAAACGGACCTACGGTTTGCCTCTCAGCCGTGAAGGGGCACACCGGATATTGCAGCTAGCTGGACATAAATAACCTGCTTCACACACTCACACCAGAATGCAAGCAAACACTCTGAGGCCCACCTCAGTTACCATATTCTATGTGTGTAACTTAAAGTGTCGAAGTCGGTAAACGTGCACGTAAAATAAATCAGGGTGTGTGTTTTTGTGTTGCTCTAAAGATACTCATCCTAATCCCTCAACAACAGAATCTGTACAAGAAGTAATAGATCAAAGGGTGTTAGAGTCATTGTAATTCCATTATCTCTCCACAGAAAGGATCAATGCATCAATCAATTATAATGGCCAGATTAGCATAGCGGCGTAAACGTATGTCTTTCCAAAGTGCCCAATAGGATCTGACAACCCTACAAAATATTTATGATCCACACAGAGACTCTTCCAAAGTGACCAACAGTTGGATTACTGAGCTGAGCTCAGCTTTCCGCAGTCAGACCATCTTGTTGGGACTGATTTCACAGATCATTATCAGTGGATTTGTGCAGTCGATCAATTAAAATACTTAGGTGTTTGGAATTCGTGGAATTTAATGGAAAGGCACGATAAACAAAAGGAGAGCAATGATAAAAGCCACATTGCTCTGACGAAAAGTTAAAAAGCAACAGTTCAAATAGTTGCCATTTTATAAGTTTGCTTTCCAGCTGCCTCGAAACCTGTTTGCCGCCTGATTGCTTGTGTCACTTTCAACGACCTGCTTGGATACTCGCCAAATTGAACACCGTTGTTCCGTTGCTCCCCGCAAGTGATCTCTTGCTTCACTTGCTGCCTTGTTTACAGCTCACAGGAGCCCCACACTGAGTGGGCCTTTGCACCCACTCGAGCTCACCTCAGTAAGAAGAGAAATTATGCCCATTACAGACAGGACCATTTTATAGCTGCTCCAGGCCTTTTGGTGACCACGGCAACCGCAGGAAGTAGTTTGTGGTTCAAAGATGTGTATTTATGCTTTTGCCTCTAGGTGACATACACACTGCGGTGTTTACACGCTGCAAAGATGATGGATTTACTTCCCTTTTTCCACTGCAGAACGCATGTGGACATGTTTATATTCATTTGTGAAGCCCCTCCCTTTTCTGCCCCCCAATACCGCTGGACTTATTACCAGTTCAGCATCACTGTGAGCACGCAGACAATGTTCAGAGTCCGTAGGGGGTGCTTTGATGCACCGCGGTCCCTGAACTCATCAGAGAAGTCCAACTACCTGCTTCTTACCGAGTGCCACTCTGGCTGCTGAGGCATCATAGTTGATCCAGAAGGAGACCCAGGAGAGGATGGTAATCAGGATCGATGGCATGTACGTCTGCAGGATGAAGTAGCCAATGTTTCTCTTCAGTTTGAAGCTCAGGGACAGTCGAGGGTAGGCACCTGAGGACAAGGTGGGGGCACAGTTTCAAGGTGGTGTTTAAAAAAAAAAATCACAAAATACACATCTTGTTTGGCAGGTTTAAAAGCATAAAAGGTGCAAGCAACGACAGATACAGCAGGAGCAGGCCTTGTGTTTTTGTTTCAGTTTCCATGGCAACCCCAACAGCATGGGATAGATTTATTGCCATGGTAACAAGTATCCCTTTTGCGGAGGCACACTCTCTCTCTCGCTCACACACACATACACACACACACAAATCTGCAACCCTATTTTTGTAAAGCTGTGACACAATATCCAGGACAGTGATAAAAGTTTCAGTTTTGATTTATCAAAATCTCTCATCTTTCCTTTACATAATTAACACAGTGGGTCTGCAGGATTCGGTATCGCTACAAAACGGCTTCACGGACGACGCAGCAGTGAGGAATTCATAAGTCAGAGAGTAGAGAGAGTAGAGATTTGATATTTCTGTAATTACTGGTGATGATCAGAATGATGCAGCGTGACTCACGCAGAGTTTGTAATCAATCTCCAGGCCGATGACTGTATGGATTGAATCTTACTCCCACAATAGTTTTACTTGTTAAAATCGTGGGTCATTATGATGTAATTTCAGCCAGAGACTTACTGTTTGTCTTTGTGCAAAAATGTAAATACTGTTAAATCTAACCAGGCACTAATTTCAACGTAATCCCCTTTTACTTCTAAAATAATGGCAGGGTTGTCACAGTTTGGCATTTATTGTTTTTGGAAAATGAATCCCAAAGATTTTATTTATCCGCTAATCATTGTGTCCCACATATTTACCCAAAATTCATTTTTTGAAAAACTTTTTTAAACTTCTAGATAATTTTAAACTTCGACTGTGTAAGATATAGCAGCACCTTGTGGCCATAAATCATACTGCAGTTCTAGAGTACTTGTCCTCAACAAGGGTATTGGACATTATTATTGTTAAAGAACACTAAACTCTGTACTGGAGTACATTCTGGACTATTATAGAATCATTCTAGAAAACATTGAGGGAAAACACATAACACAGAAGACAAAAAAAATATTTGTCTCCAATTTCATCTACCTTTTGTCAAACTGAGCTTATTTTCATTAGTGAGTGTATCAAATATGAACATGAATACTGTATTATTTATTATTTAATCATTCAGTGATAAAATTTTTCTTGAGGGTTTCAGGATGTTGGATTACAGGAGATGACATGAACCTAATCTCGTCTGATATTCATGGCATTTCACATTTATAGGGTTCATGTACGTAAGTGTAACACTTTGAACAATGTGGGGATTAACTACCTTTCCTCCCTGGGAAAAACGCACAAGTCTATAACAACCCGTTGGGTCGTTGTCACGTTTCTCTTTAAAAGAAAAGTTGTCATTTGTAGCTGCAATAGGAAAAGGGGAACCCCAAACCTTCATCTGACTTTAAATTCACTGTATGCACAGTTTAGGGAAACATAGTTATTGATCCCTGCAGTGGAAGTTAACAGTAGCTCTTGCAGAAATGTATCCATAAACACTGGTTGATGTAACGCTCGAATGTCAGACCAGCCTATATTTGGCTCTTTCAGTCTGGCAGCCGTAAGCAAAGTCCAAGCGTTCTAAACTTGATTCTGAGTGTGTAAATGAGAAAAGACTAGTGCTGGTCTTAAAATACCCCATTTCATTCTTTAAATGCCTCCATAGCCGCTCCTAAATTGAGCAGCTGTGCGTGTTTGCATCAGCCCCCCGCAGAAAAGAGTAGGCCGAGGTTCAGGCGTGTGTGGGTGTATAACAGTACCGGCTGTAACTGCTACACCAAACAACATGCGCGAGTGGGAGGAACAGCATGCGCAAAGCCGACAAGGAGGCAGGATGCAGGGACAAGTATTAAAGTTGAGTGGAGGATGACAGAACGACAGCAGACTCTGGGAAGATGACAGCACTGACGAGTGGGAGGTCTGCTGTCTGTCTTTTGTCGCCCTTGAGAGCAGGGGTGGTGTTCTCACGTTACATAAGAGTTGAGGGGTAACCACTGGGGGGTTTTACACTTTCTTCAAAAAAAAAAAAAACTGTTATGCAAGGTTTGGCTTTTTGCTCATGTTTAGTACAACAGTGTTAGCATGTCCGTCTAAATTTATTCATACCTGCAGCAATCGACCCAGATCTTCCCCGAAGACTGCAACATTTCAAGAAGAAAATGTGCTCCCTTTGTCCAAAAAAAATGAAGGAATTTCTTCAGAAGGTCATTTGGGTGTGCAGTCAGAGCAGGAGCAATAAATCACACCTTCAAAACTGCCCTGTCTGGTTTCATGTTTTCTGTAATCCAAAAAATTAGATGACTGTTCCAGGCTTTTGCTGACAAAATACAACAAAAAGAACATGAAATATAGATGCTCTTGGATATTTAAAGTTGTTGTAAATCTCTTGAGTATGACAGAAGAGATGATCAATATAAACGTGCTAACAACTAGCTTCAATGTAATGTAGCGTAAATGTTGCCTGGTAAAGCCCGTATAGGAACATCCATAGTGCAACAAAGAGCCGGTGTTTATGTTTGTACATAGAGAAGAATAATTAATGTAGTGGGCCTCGCTTCACATTAATATATGATGCTCTGAATGCTCGGCTTTTTTTCCCTGTTTTACATCAGGATATTTAGAATTCTGTCAGCCTAGAGTGGAGAATATATAACAGTTGGGAAGGAGGAAGCAGGACAAATGGAGGGGGAATTCAAGGCTGGCGGGTGGCACGTAGAGTAAATCTGTTCATTAGTTCAATGCAGGGAACCGTTGATGTGCTTCGTGCATGGCAGCGGACCGCTGAGCTCTAAACTTTACCTGTCCACTGCGCATAGGGGACACTTCCCACTAACAAATGCACTATGCAGACAGATGCACACATGTTGTACAGCTAACATACAGCGACGCTGTTGGATGTGAAAATAAAGACACGCCAAAGAGAAAAACAGAGAGAAAACAGAGTCTGCAGCCTTAGAGGGGATCTACAAAAAAAAAAAAAAACAGCCAAAACCGCCAACAAAAGGATGATTTGCATCCTTTTCAGATTGGGATGAGGTTTGTTCCTCGTGAGGATAACAGTGAGAAACGACTCCATTACCAAATGTCACAGAGCTTTTATTTCCATGCTACAGCCGCGGACAGGCTGCAACCGTCTCCGCTGACCAGATTATACAGCAGTTAAGTTAGGGAGTGTCAGTAAAGATTTGGATTCTGGACTAAATTAAAAAAAAAATAAATAAATAAATAAAAAAAAATAATAAAAAAAAAAAACATTTAATTTGGGAACTTGGTGCACAACATAGAAAGCTCAGGGTTCAATACATCGGAAAGCCCAGGGGAGCAATCAGGCTGGCTGCAGTGCTCCTTCCACCAAATAATTACAACATGATATCAAACACTGTCACTGTTTTTCATGTGGAGCAACTTGAGAAATCTCAATATGTCATCCTGTTTTATTAATTGCCCCCAAAGCTGGAAAAAGCTACCGAAAAGGGCTACACTGCAAATCTATAGCCCTTGATTGATTGCATTTGTGATGTGTTTAATATCAGTAACTGTTCTTCAGGGGTTTATAGGATCAAACTCATTGCTATGATGCCTACACCAACATTTTTAAACCTGGCCCAAAGCATTTGAATAAGATGTGTTTTCTTGTTTTCCTCCTTCTGTTCTGATGGCAAACTTATTTCCAATCAATTTCCTGTCAGGTCTCCCCTCTTCTTTATTGCCTGTCTGTCCCTGTGCTGCTGAATTTCAGCCACATCTTTTCATTATTTTAGTTCAGCTCCAGCTCCAGAGGAGGGCTCTGGGGAGGGGACATCGATTCTAGATTTCGTTCTTGATTAGGTTCTCCTTGAACTGCACTTTTCCCCAAATCAACGGACAAAAAAACCCCAACAACGATCCTGGAGGAGAACTCTTCCTGGGCCTCCTATCAACACCAGTAATCTGTTGCATGCTTTTTTCTGGTGACTGAAGGGTCAACACCATTTTTCCCGGGGTTTTCAGATAAATGTCCCCCTGTCACACTGACTCATTGCATCGAGTGGTTGAATTGATTGGGTTTTCCAGCGACACTTTGTTAATGTCAGCATGATAACCAAACCATTAACTCAGACATCGCCCGTCAGGGTCAAGGACCATCAGGCACTGCAACCAATCTGCTCTGTAAATCAGTGTTTGTGGCGTCTTTTCAGGCTCGTTTGCATTCCACCACCTTACGTCAACCTCTGTTACTTGAGGGATACTTCAAAGGCTGCACATCTTCTCACTTCAATCCAATTAGACGGCCTGAGAAACAGAACTCAGGCTCTGAGGGTTTAAGATCAACAGATCAAGCTCTGGCACCGATCTACTAGCCATCTACCGATCAAGTAATCAGATTCAAAATCTGCCAGAAGCTCAGCACCATCCACTCCAGGTCTTATGGACGGACAGACAGCAGAATGCCACGGAGTTACCTGTGGAGAAGACAACGTTTCTGGACACCAGCTTGTAATCGACTATGGAGAACTGAGGCAGCTCGATCCGTGTGACTCCGGTCACGGCCGACTCGCCTCCTCTCCAGTAGAACTCGATGTCATCTGTGGTGTAGCCATCTGCACGGGAAAAAACAGAGAAGCACACAAGCATGCAGATATCCACCAAGGTGTAACCATCTGTCTAACCAACACTGGAGACCGAGATATTCAGTGTTGCTCATCATCCAACTGGGCTGTCATTTGGGATGGAATAAAAAAAAAAGAAAAGGAAAACATGTTTGAAGTTGCTTCCAACAACCAGACGTTGCTTTGAAAAGCAAGTCGGTTAATGGGTTCACTTGAGTTCACAAAATGTCGGAAGAATTTGAGAAAAAGGTGGTATTTTCTCTACCCCCATAAGCTCCCGTCTCCACTCCTTCATTCTGACACAACTATAAATGATGTACCCCTAAATACAGCTGCCACACACAGCGCCTCTCTTAATGATGCCATTTAGGGCAGTGTGTGTAGGTGTGTGTGTGTGTGTGTGTGTGTGCTGCACCAAACAAAAGCCGCAGGAACTGCTGGAGAAACTTGACTTCCGGTGTCAACCTGGCCTCCCAATTCCCCAGATGCAAACCTGAGTGAACATCCAGGTGACATAAGTGTACATCCCTCATCGGGATGTACACTTAATGTTCTTCACCTGTCAAGATGTAGAACCTCTAGAGGGCATCTGGCGGTATTTCACATGGGTTGGGAGAGAAGACCTTCAGGGATTTGTCCTGTGCATTGGAATTAGGAGAATTTGTAGGCCTGTCTGTTACTTTTCTGTCTCTGTCTGGAGATTTGTGTAGTTCCATGTGATTGTTTACCAAATGGCAGAATGGCTTTTGGTGAACCAAATTACCTCTCACTTCAGGCTGGAGGGCTAAGCAGTAAAGCAGCCAGGTGATTGGTTGCTTCCAAAACTGTTTATTCTAACGATGAAAAAGGAGAGGAAGTCAAAAAGGTAGCAAGGGGGCACTCTAGTTTGTCACCTGTAGCCACGGATAAAGTTGAACTTCTTGTGTACTTAACATTTAGCATAAACAAATGTGATTACGATGCTAACTGGTTGAAGTAATTATTGTGAATGCAACCAGAGGTTTTTCTTGCACTGCAGCTCTATAACTACTGCAAAAGTGTTTTTTATTGCACGTACACGCATTTCCAGAGTCTTTCATGTGTTAGTGAAAAGTGTTCTTGAAGTGTTCTGAAATTTAGCCTACATCCCAGCTAGCAGGGTGTGCTGACAGCCAGTCTTCCAAGACATTAGAACATTCTACTCACAGCTCTCAATCTCCAGAGTGCAGTTCTGTTCATCCAGGGGATACCTCCTGAGGTCCATCATGCATGCCGCAGTTGTAGTTATTCTGAAAAAGATGGTATAATAAAGGTTATTTTCAAGCATGAATTTCTGCAGGTTTTTATGATAACGTCAAAGATTCTCAACACATTTTGCCAGTATCCAGTGGCTGTTGATCAGAAATGGGCAACGAGGAGGTATCCTTTGGTTTATCAAATGTATGAGCTCAAACAGCAGATGATCAGACAATTGAAATAAACAGCAAAGTAAATGCAAATTGGAAATGACTGAAGCCGAGTCTGCTCCGGGTAAAAGCCTGCTGCTTGGCAGTTAGCCACTGGCTCCCTCCATTCAGCTAAGACTCAGATGAGACTGTGGAAACGCACTAATAGATATTAGTATACAGCTAATTTTACATCAGCGCCAGCTGACAAAATACATTTTTATCGTCCCAAACCTATGACGGCCTTTAGGAAACCCTCATCATTATCGAGGTGTCCACGAAGCCGCAAATTCAAAGCATCAGCAGATATTGAGCAAATCAACGAATCCAATGATTGAGAGAAAAAGAGTTGATATCGATGAATCTGCAATGATGGCAAAATGAATCAGTGCTCTGCAGGATGGAGAAAAACGTACCTAATTAAACATATCAATTCATTTTGTCCAAGTTTATTAATTACTCCAAACATGAGGAAGTAATTCATTTGGAGTTCTATGGCAGATAATATATTTTTTAAGTTATGTTACATAATGTTACATTAAATGGGGCAGTATTACATATAAATAAATACCATAGGTGAGTTAAACCCAGAAATTCAAATATTTTCAAAAACTAGCAAATCTATTACAAATATGTAAGTTCTCGATGTTTAATAACATATAATTTCTGCATCTGGATTCCATAATAAGTTAATTCCTCAGACCTGCAAGCGGAACTGCCCTGTGACCTGATAGGGATCAGTTCTCTGCATGTTCTGTGGCTTCACCTGACATACATTTATGTAAGAGCTCATTTCCCAAACAGCACATCACATGGCTTGCTTGCGCTTTGATCCTTTGAAAGCACTAAAAGTAGCCCACGAGGCTAAGTGCTGTGAACTCCGCTTGCATAACCAAGCATAGCAATATGATTAAGAGGTCTAAACACTGATGGATACAATTACACACGCACACACGACTCTTCACTTTGCGTTGTAATAATTCAAAGCATGCATCCATATTCATAGGTCATGCTAACTCTTCTGAACCTGCCTGTCTGAAAGATCAATGGGAAGATGAAAACAAGGGCTTTCTGAAACAAATATCAAGCAGCAGCTGCGAGCTCATCAACACCCTCGTGCACGTTTGCGACCTATACCTGCACTCTGAATACTCGAGCGTTTAAATGGAGCTTTGAACGCATTAGAGTTGCAAACACGTGAAAACATTTTGACCCTGGGATTTTGGTTGTTACTGGCTGTGGAAAGTGTGATTCATTTGCATGCCCCAGAACAAGCACGCCCGAAGAACATAAATTAACGGAATTGCTGCAGTGTACAACATAAAGAAACTATTATTAGCATTCGTATGAAGTTTACATGCACATGTTCTCTCAGTGTAACCGCTCTGCACATGGACGTCTGCGTGATCATTGCCCTGTTCCTTTTCACAATTGATGACTTTAATCTTGCAAAGGTACCAAGCAACGTTGTCCACATACTAAGCTCAGAAGTGTAAGAAAAAGGCGGGTTTAGCTGTCTGTCGGGGACAGGCACCACTCAGCACCAAGTGGGTAAACGGCTGATGCATTCCGGTGGTGTGAATCCAAGCCCACCTGAGTCCGTAAAGAACGGTCCCGTCCGGATGCAGGCGGATCATGCGGTTCTTCACAGTCACTCCGTGGACAAAAGACTTCTTGTCGTTGAGGAAGTACGTGTCGGGGACCCACAGCTGGTCGGCAACCCTGTTATCCAAGGTCAGGTTGAGAGGGATCCCAAGGTAGGCCAGGCGCTTGTCCCTCCAGTACTGTTGGAAGTACATAGTCAGCGTGTAGTCCTACAAGACACAGGGGATAGACACAGGTCAGACCTTCCACTGCTGACTTTGCTGAAGGTGTTAGCGTCAAAATAAGACATCTCCCCAACCTCTTTTCCACCGTTAAGAGTTTGTGTTCATGAAATGACACGGCATTGGAGCTGGGAAGGAGTGTGGGCCCACCGGTTCAAACAATGCAGCCAAATTCTCTAAAGTCACGCTACACTGTACAACAAGCAGGTGGGCGGCTTGACTCATGTAGCCAGAGCTCGAGAGGAGTTCATGAAAAGTGTTGACTGATATCAACTGTAGTGTATCGGAAAGAGCGATAGAGTGATTCACAAAGCTTTCCCTGGTAGAGCTGTCACGATTAGGAATTTCTGGAGACAATTAATTGTCGGAAAAATAATCGCAATTGACAAATATATTGCCTAGTTTTTTTTTGTATTCTACTCTCAGAGCATAATGAGCTTTAATAATACACATTCTGTACTGTAGAGCAATTTAATGACTTTTTGAACATCAAAAAAAGTTTGGCGTATTACTGTGGACGGTGGGTCTGTAGATGTTGTTTCAGATTTGTTGCGTTAGCGCTTTTGACTAGCACTTTTTTATGGCAAATTTTACAGATGGCTTCATCCACGATACTGGGCTCTTTTATTGTCAGGTTTAAAACCAAAATGCATCCACAGCGGTGCCGTGGTACGTGGCTTTGGAATCAGAACGTCCCCTTCCTCCATGTTGTTATTATCCTAGCCATAGCATATTATCCTAGCTATAGCTCGCTGCCCATCTGATCAAGACAAGAGGTGAACAACATGTGGCTGCGAGGGTCAGATTCATAACTATTTCATGCAACTTTGTGGATGAAATAAATAATTGACGATAATTGCAAATATAAAAAAAATAATCGGGAATATGAAAAACAATCCTGGTTGACAAATATTGTAATATGCCCTAGTCTCGGGCATCGACCACCTCTAAGTTCACCAGTTTGATTTTCAAACCTTTTGATTTTTCAAAGACTCCATTCCAGATGTTTTTATTTTGCAGCTAGCTTTCTCTCTCCATAGGGGACTCAAATGAAAATGCAGATTAAAGTACACCTTGTTTACTACTCTCAGGGGTTGTGTAGAATTTGTTTATCTAATTGGTGTTTCTCCATTAGCCAAATGCAAGCGATATCAAAAAGGAAGGAATCACTGGCACAATTACAGAGTTTAGTCCTGTCCTGTAAAACATAGTCTTTATTAGCTGGTAATGCTAATTCGACATAAATACTTGTTAGCTCCACCAAGGAGGTTATGTGATAGGTGGTGTTTCTTTGATTGTTGTCAAAATAATTTATATTTACATGAAATTGACACAAACAGATGTTTAAATTTGTTGATCTTCCGGATTTCAGAGAGACCTTGAGCTATGATCTTCCAAAGACCAAAGCCATGCACCAGTGCTACTGCTATGTAGCATTGGTTTCATGTAGGGAACACCTGCTTCCCTACATGAACACGCACAAGTTGTTGAGTGTAAGTCACAACATGTGGGGGATGAGCTGCTCAGTGGAGGTCTGCGCTCCCCAGGTGCTTTTCTTGTCAAAACAGGAATCCATTTAAACACAAGCTTTCACAGGTGCGCCACCATCTACCCGCTGTTTAATGTAGCCATCATTGCGTTCAAATGTCATTGCCACATTTTCACTTTAGTTTATTTAATTTTAGGGATTTTGAATGTAGTGAGCCAATCTCCTGATTAATGTCAGTAATTATTGATCAGTTAATTAATTTCTGAGCAGGCCTCCAGCGCAGCTTTAGCGCCATCATTTACTGGTGACGTCCGATCAGGCTGGGCTGCGCTCTGCTATAAATCCTGATAAATCATTAATACCATCATACAGAGGAAGTTTTGGTTTATTATGAAACACAGGATGTCTCATGACAAAACTTAAAATAGAAACTTATTGATTACAGTCAAAGAAAAAAAAAAAAAAACTATTCTTAATAAAGAGAACACAAAACAACTCACTTATTTAAACGTGCCTGTGATTTTAAGGGTCATTGGTGAAGCAGGTTTTAAAAGTGTCAAACATACACGATACAGAACATTACAGCTTTAACGATATAGTGACTGCAATTTACGGCAAATGTTTAAGGTTAATGGAAATATGTAAATCCAAAGAAAAAAAATCCAAAGAAAAAAATGAGCACTTTTTTACTACACACACGTAGTAAAAAAACTGAATAAAGAGGTGCAAGTCCCGAGACTATTGGAAAACATAGAAATTGGCCAGCAACACACAAGTGTCAAGTGTCTTCCTCAGTGTGTGGGAACACACTGAGGAAGACGTTAGTCGAAACGCATATGTGTATTTGAATGTTAGCAAGTGATTATTAAATTTTTTTGAAGGACACTTGAGTGTTGCTGGCCAATTTCTATTTTTTTCTAATGGACAGATGTAAAGAGGTCAGAGGAACAAATTGATGTCTTGTCTGTAATAAACGATGCAAAGGTTGCATGCATCAAAAGCCGTAGCTCCGAGCTATAGCAAATTTAGCAATTTTTAGGACACTTGTGTAAGTTGTAATAAGAAAAAGGTCAGCAACAATTTGTTTGTTTCTGCCATTTAAGCAGTTTCGGACCAGAATGGCAGAGGAGATCGAGGATGGAACCCCTCCCTCCTTCTTTCCACATAATCCACTTACCAAAGCTAACAGTCTATTTCAGTTTTTATCGCAGCCTGTCAACCTCTCCTCCCCCGCACTCTCTCTGTCTCTCTCTCCTCGGGGTGATGCTGTGATCTCCCCTCTGCCCCTCTGTGGCGTGGCAGTGATACTAGCCTGCACCGAGCTGGCTTTGGCAAAGCACAAAGTGCGTTCGTTGGCAATGCGCTATTTTTAGGTTCTAGCCAAACGCCAAAGTGAACATTATGACTGCAGCAGACTTACTGTTTTCTCCAAAACATTCACGTCTTATTGTAACCAACACATTATTTTGTTTATTTATTTATTTATTTAATTTTGCCTCTCAGCACTGTCACTAATACTTGAGAGGTTTTGCATTTTCATGAGAGGGCTACAAGAATGGAACCAAATGCCAAATCATCCCCTCCCTTCCGCTAATACGACACATGTCGCGATTTCCAGGTTTGGCTAACACGCAGAGGTTGAAAAGGGGAAGATCTTAGTCAGCACAGGATCCAGATTGGTCGCACAGCGTGAGGAGGAAAACAAAGTGGCATGGGGCCAAATGTGCCATAAGTGTGCTGTGCGTTGGTGGAACCGTGGTGCGTTTGGTGTCCACAACCCCCAAAAGGCTGGAGCCAATCTGGCATGGTTCCTACCTCTCTGCAGTACTTTTTTTTCCCCAACTGAAAGGGTTTGTGGGTGACATTAACATTGAGCAAAGCAGCAGAACATCGACATTGATGACAGTTTTGAAAATTAACTGATTAATCAGAGAAAATTACCTTGAATTGCCACTTATGTCTCATTTGTTGGTACCGCCTTCCATCAAGACACTCGAGGAATGGTGTTAGCCCTCTTGATCATTTTTGAATAATTAAAAAATGAAAATTGCTTTTTGTGGCAATGTTATGCAAGATGCTGGATAGAAGCTGACGTGATGCTAATTTTACGTGCAGACGTGCACAGTTGTTCATAACTTGAAAAAAGATTTGATTGTTAATATCTTTTTTAACTGGTTGCAGCTCTGTTGCCGTGGGCGAATTTGTTTCTCCGGTTTTATCGCGGTACGTCTCGGGCGGGCGGACGCATCATGATTGATTCGAGGACGCACGAGATTAAGCGATGCAAACACCTTCCCTCCTACATAGGTTAATCTTCTTCCTTTGACTAACTCTCCCCTCTTCTCGGAATGCGGGGTTAACCATCGGTGCGTCGCTTGAATAGATCTGAGAATAAATGGCTGACTTTTTCAAGGATACGGTGACATAGAGGGCAATAAACCTCATCAGTCATCATCCCATTACAGCGGTCAGTGTGGATTGATCACAGCACACAGCGAAAATTAAATTTGCTGCAAGAATGAGAGCTGCAGACTTGGATTTCCCCCTCTCCTCCATTACCACTGTAACTCTACCCTCCATCAATCCATCCCTCCAATGACTAATAACTTTTACGCCGCCTTGTTTGGACCCTTAGCCCATCAGCTCGGCTGCGTCCTCCCACCTCGCCCCTTCATTCAGGGTGTGCTTCGATCTCCCGCCAGAGTATCAGCGAGCAGGCGAGCCCAGCGAGCGGCTCCAGCTTCTGGTAAGACATAAATGATTTAAATGAACCATGTAGCCTGTACAAACACGTAGCAGCTGAGAAATCCTCATCAATTTTTCATGGAGGCAATCAAATAGAATTCCAGATGAGGATGAGTTCGGCTTCACCTGCCCTGGAACTTTATTTTTCTCTTTTTAAGGGACTCTTCTATGAACCGGGCCCGTGGATTATGAATTATTGACAACTCACACACATGGATTCCCAGTGCACCCACCTGTCCTGCTGCTGTTTGCTTATTAGCATATGTTTTGAGGGGAGATAACAACAGTGACCACTGGAAAAGACTTGCAGCGAAGCCTCAATTATTCAATTAACTGGACTGGATAATCACTTGCATGTGTGAGAATTCAGATAAGCACTTTTGGCTGCGAATTAACCCATAGTCAATTTAACTGTGCTCTTTCTCCCTCTCTCCCTCTGTAGTGTTAGCATGACTGCTATGTCAAGATAGCGGCTGTGTCTGAGAACTGTAATGCTAGTACTGTGTCACCATGGCACCCATCCTCAGTACAACAAGGCTGGGTAGAAACAGAAAGCGTCTTTTGTCATCTCAACATCAGGATCCTCTCCGCATTGGAGAAATACGCAAATAAATGGTTGTGATGGTTAAAAAAACAAAAAGGTTGACGGATATCATCACTGCGTACTCCCGATGAACCTCCGCTAGTAAAGCCGAGCTGTTTGAGTCACTTTGGAGTTGTTTCGCCGCCCTCCCTCAGGACGACCCTGAGGCAGCATATCGCTGCGGTGTGGGAATATCCCTCTGTGGGTTCCTGTCTCCCCCACCTCTTTCTGTGGTAAAAATAGCACTATCCCTTATTGAGAGCAAATGTGGCGAGGTGATTGAATTGGCCTCTTTTTCCATTCTCAGTGACAGTGTCAGCCTTCAATATATAGAATAATTTCCTCACTGTCTCATATTTGATGATGTATTGCCTCATAAGAACAAGATGAGGGGGTGGGAATAAACAGCTATAATTGTACAAATAGGACATTTTTCTCTTCTGTTACAGTGTCAAAGACTCAACTAACTTGAGTTATATGATTTATTTTTTTTATTAGCAATATTATTGTGTATCACTTTCCTCCTTTATGAAATAATACATTAAATAAATGGAAAATCTTTCAAAATGTCAGTTCAGCAAAAAAAAAAAGTGATACAATGACAGTGATTTAAATTCTGGATCTGCCAAAAAATATTTGAAAATAACCAAATTTGTCATAGAAAAGGTTCTGTGTTAATGCTCTGCTCCGAATGCTAATGGCTACGCGTCCTGCTAGTGTTTGACCCACAGCGACGTTAATGCAGTGATAATGACGGGAGGAGTGTGGAGCAGTTTTATAAATTATCTTTGGCTTTTTTCCCCCTGATTTTTGAAGAATTAACTATTTAAAAAGGTCGCCAGCCGATCTCTGGAGATGCTGCCTGGTGCTTTGACAGCGGGTTATAGGGTCACACATGAAATGACGAATCACCGAGGTATGAAGAAAGGTTCACTTAAATGGGAGGTCGAGTCGTTCCATCCTTGTTTGGGCTCTCTGGGGAGCCGTTTTTCATCCATATTAGGATTTATTTTATTGTTGTCTGCCCAACATTTAGCATTAAAACTTGATATCGTTGTGTTTCCCATTCATCTTCTGGGCCCTGCCTTGAGGAATGATTATCTCAGACTCCTGACGAAGCTCAGAAACTTTAGCCTGACTGTCTGCCGCTGCGACATGCTGGCAGTCACTGTTGAGTACTAACCCCCATTATAAATGTAGCTCACGCTTTAACCCTTTTATTTTGCCGGAATGCTCACCTGGCGCCCAGAAAGGAAATCAGGCTGTCTGCTGTCAGTTTTACATTCCTCGGAAGAGCAGGCGCGGCCTTGCGTCTGCACTTGCGACTCTGAGACCATTAGTGTGATCGTAGAGTTAAAGCCATCGGAACAGGCTGTCCCGCCACTGGTGCACCCATCCTTCCATCATGTTGGCTCCGCGAAACCAGGAAGTGCCTGCTCTGCTTATTCTAACTCTCACTGATCATCACTTCATCCTACAGCACTCCCTCTCCTGAGGCCAATTACATTCCATCAGGCAGGAAGCCGGATGTGGGATAAAAGACATGGGGGTATATTAAGCCACACTCAGTGCACAGAGCTAAGAAAGATATGCTCTTTTCGCATAGCTGGAGGACCTATATGAGATAATTAAGGTGACATAGTTTGCGCACCAGCAACATCTGATGCCGAGGTTTATTTAATGTGGAACGCACCGCCATATGGTTACCTTGGTGATTATAGCACACCTGGGGTCAGATCACACCGTATAGCTGGAGCTTAATTAACCTTAATGCTTAACTAAGTCACCTGAAGCTGCAATGTGCACATAAAACCAAAGAAAGTGCTATTTTATGTGCTTCGGGAATCCAATCGAAGCAGCGGCAACATCGGGAGAGAGATCTTTTCACCTTTTCATAATGACAGATTTTGTTTTTAGTTGTTTTTCTCTCTGACACCCACACGCAGCCGTGGGTGTACAGATGACTGGCTCGTTCAGACTGCAAGTACAGCACATTCGCGGCGCTAACTCTGACCATTTCGCCTGTATGAAAAGCCCCGTTTTTCTTAATCGAGTTGATGAACCTGCGGAGCTGTGACTGCAGGGACCTGTTGTTTCCATTACAGATACTTTCCAAATGCAAAAATGCTAGCATAAAGTATTCCTGCATTCAGATGAGCCTCCCACTGACTCAGCCGTCGATGCTAACGAGGGACTCGAGCTACTTTTGTTGCAGTGGTCCATTGCTCGATGTCAAAGTCGTTTCCAGGCGCGCACCAGTCAGACGCCTCTAATCTGTTTTGCTCTGATCTTGTCCCAGTATGTGTTTCTCATCAGCAAACGCCCCTGGCGTTCCACAAACAAACCTCAGAGGTAATTAGTACACCGTTCTCAGACACTTTGGCATCTGGTAGATCAGGAGAGCGTGCTCCGTGGCGGTAGTGGCGGGCAGCTGAGTTCATGGGCCTGCCCCGCCAGGTGGATGCCAGGCCGGGCCGGGACAGATGCTGCTCCTGCTGCTTGTTGTCTTTTAAACTTTTGATTAATCTGACCTTATCTCTGCCTCCAACCTTTTCTACGCTTGCTCACATCGTCTTTGTAGGTTTCTGTTTTGATCAATGGCTTCTGAAGTCTTTGTTTTATTGGTCTTCTCTCCCTTTCTCTGGTCTGCTTAATGCTCTGAGGGATTGCACGAGTGAAGACCACACCAGGGCTTTGAAGACATACGTTGACTTTGTTCTGTGTCAAAAATAAACTGGATCTAAAATGGAAAAGCTGCATCAATACAGTGAGACTTTTGTCCCTTCTGAATGGGGGATCCTGACCAGTGGGCCGTGGGTGGAGCCAACTAAATGCACTGCAGAGCATCAGTTTACCTGATGACGCAACCATTTTCATTCATACTTAACAGATTTTTAGACTTTCATAATGTTTTAACATTCATAATAGAGTTTCCTGCTTTTACTTTTTACAGTGTTCACTGTTTTAAACAATAAAGTCATGTGATTTTTTTTTTGGCACCTTAGCTTCAAGACACAGTTCTCCGTGAGGTGCGATCCTCTCAGTGTACACAGATGCGGCCTTGTTCAAACTAGCCTCGGCGTGTATTCTCTCAGAAGCAGAACATCAAGTCGCTTCGGGACAGACCCGACACCTCAATGCTGTCAGGGGGACGCAGAGGCTTTTGGTAGATTGGAGATCACCGCCAGCTGCTCCCCGAGTGGAAGTCTGTCACCAGTCAGTCAAAAAGAAAGCAACCACGGTCCACTCTGTGCACTCCAGCGTTGGAGACTCCTGTTTTAAAAGTGTCTGTGAGAAATCTACAACTCTGAACGCTGTCGTCTTTTATGACAGTAGCATGAGTTGGTAGAAGGATGCACGTGAGGAATGGGCTCATCGCTGATTCTACAACAGTATTGATTTTAATCTGTTTTAGGTCCTACAACTGTTGAATCGCCATCTCCCTTAGAGCAAGTTGTTGTCCCTTTATTTGATGATTTCATCTATTTTTAATGCAGAATTGCACTGTCACATGCATAATTTGCACATCTGTCAGTTCCAGAAAAACCCTTCACATAAAAAAAAAACTCTATGGTCTCACTTCACTACGACTCAAGTGGATTTGGAAGCAGACGCTGGAGTTCAAAAGCACTGCTGTTATTTTATAACAGAAAAGGGGAATTATTGGGGTTATGTGGAGCGTAACTTGGTAGATAAACCACGCCACCGCCGTTGAAACAAAGGCACTCATTATCCATTTCCTGCTGAATAAATCCCCAGACGGACCCGGCGTTGGACGAAAAGCTCCCACCAAATGTCACATGCTGATGGAAAAACAACTGGCTGGGCCAAATTTGGCTCCTGCCGTCAGTGACAAGCAGGGATGGTTGTGGACGTGTCCGGCCGAAGCATGTGTACTCCCTCTGTGCTCTGGTGGCAATGAGAAATGGATCTAATTATCAGTTTAAGTGTGAAGGCTGCTGTCTGATCCTCTGGTTGTCAGCTATGCCATGTGGAGAGTCTCCGGGAAACTGAACCGAAAGCTTTTGTTCTTGTTGTTGTTTTTTTCTAAATGTTTAAACCAGAGCAAAGAAACGCTGTTATTAAACTGTAAGAAGCAAACTGTAAGAAGCATCCTGACGGATGAGATGTTGCCGCATGCTAGTTTTAGCCCAGTTGTGGAGAAAGAAATACGTGGAGAAAGTAACTGTCGATGTTTGCTTGGAGGGATGGGAATGTTGGTGAAGATCAAAGCAAACCGCGACTGGTGAAACTGGAAAACTCGGATTAAAGTTGGCTAAAGCTGCACAGAACTGCACAGTTACATTGAGTAGATGGATTGTCATGATTTTTTGTACCTGACAAACAAAATAGGTGGTTTCTAGCTGAATTCCAACCTTTCCGACACATTAAACCAATAATTTTGTCTGCTATGGTGGTGAAAAATGGAGAACTTTGAGACTTTGACCAGAATGAGGGCAGCAACTTTTTTACAGTCGAAAAAGGAACAGAAGAAGTTGCTTTGATGTTTGAATTTGCTTAATCCCAGAACACAATCAAAGCCAGGACTGCGAAACGCAATCATTAATACTGATCAACCCACACACACAAGCGCGCGAGTCACACACGCTTTCCTCTAGATAAATAATGATCATTTGCTTCCAAGCCCAATACCTTTTCAGTGGATCCAGTTGATAAGAAAAGGAATTATGTGTGAAACAAATCTCTGTAAACTGTGATGACATTTGAGAGTTTAAGGTGCACTCTAACACACTCTGAACCGATCTCAGTATGAGCCCAGCTGGTTTATAAAAGCATCACCTGTCCTGAAACGTCACAATCTGAACCCTTAAAAAGCTGCAACACACAACCATTTTTGTCTGATATTTTAAAGCTAAGATAACCTGAAGTCAACAAGTTGAGCAGATATCCAGCATTAGCAAATCCAATCAAAGTTCCCTCCGCTCGCAGACACCCCCGGGAGAAGGAAGCTTCCAAAAGTTGACTGCTGTGTAAGAGGTTAACGAGCAGGGGAGAGAGAGAGAGAGGTGCAGATAGAAATGGACTTTATCGCAGTGGCTTCTCCTTATTGCGCAGACATTGGGTGCAACATTGACTTTAGAGCCAGCTGCAGCCCATCCTTTGACAAGTCCTGCAGGATCAAGAAGTATATACTTGTTTCCGTACAGCTGACATGCTGCAGCGCTGCCAGCATATGAGATAAACGTGTTTTATCGCTTCCAGGAAACCCAGCCCACCCATCTCTGCACCCCATAATGCACAGAAATTAAAAAAGAAAAAAAAAATCAGCAATTACAGGCAGCATGACCGAGAGGAAACGTCATTAATTCACTCACCATGTTGACTTCTGACACCATGTCAATGCTAGCCACGTCTATGCTCATTCCGACTGCAACAGGGGGCCCTGGGAGGGGGTAAAGCAGCAGGCAATTAATGGCAATGCAGGCCTCTGCACCTGAAACAGCACTATGAATGGCGCCAAAAATAAATGAGGAGACATTCATTAAAAAAAAAAAAAAAAAAAAAAAAAAACAACCGCGCACATACCACCAAAGTCCGGCCTCAGTCGGATGTCGTACCCCTTCAGTAGTTTATCCACCGTCTCCTTCACAAAAGACATGTTGCCCGGTTCATTGACGCTGGAAATAGAAAAGACATATTACCTTGGCGTCGGCATCAGTCAGCCAGGGGGGAATAACCTTGACTTGACTAAATGACAAAAGCACTCACCTTTTCGCGCAACATACAATCGAACCGACAACCAGCGCGGAAAAGACGCGGAACTGCCGAACCCCGTGCAGAGCGACCATCACCCCCCCGATTTCTCCCGTTATTTTAGCTTTTAACCAAAGCAGAGAACCCTCTGAAATCAGCAGTCGAGACGGCTCCAGACACCGATCAGAGGAAATCCATTGATCGCCCAAAACGGAGAAAGTCGGTGTGTGCGCGCGCGCCTGTATGCTTGTGCGAGAGCGAGAAAGGGGGTAAGAAGTCAGCAGCTTGCAGTGTTCGGAGTCAGATATGAATTATGAGTTGACATCGTCCTCTCACTGCGTGGATACTGTTCCCGCTTGTCTTTGCGCGTCTCCGGCTGTGCGCGAACGAGAGGCTCCTCCATTCAGGCGCTGAAGCGCATATTGATGGGGAGGGTGCTCAGGGATGCTGCTGCTGCTGCTACCGGTTGTGGTGGTGGTGGTGGTAAAGGCACACGGTTCGTTCAATTGAGAGGCGAAATCTCGCACACTGTAAAAAAACAATAATAATAATACATCCACCAGCAGTCGCAGAGGGTTTTATTAAGATATCTAAACGCGAACTCAAACCTGATTTGGCTGCATGGACTTATTAAAGTTCAGCCAAATCATATTATATTTTAGTCTAATATTTTACTTATCTCTGTCCGTCTGGAAACGGCGTAAAATTGCCAACGGGATCGTCCCCGGCTGTGCCCACAAGGGAAATCACAGGCTTTCCCCAAAACACTGAAGCCCATGATGCAAGTCTTTCCATCAAAAACAACAGCTCGGACCATGACTTTCCCCAGTTTTTTTTTCTTTCTTAATTTTAAACGTTCCTTATACAGCTAAAAGTTAATCACCAAACTTGACATTTTCAAAAAATAATTATGGTGACAGACCTGATTGTTTCCAATTTTACCAAGCCTTATCCTATCACCATGTAAAAAAGAAATGATTAACTATATTTTACATGATTTATTGAGCAAATAAATCACACAGGTTAATATCAGAAGTATATTTGCATTAAACAGCTTAAGGAGGCCAAAATGTCTTATTCATCATCATTTTTTTTTACAGTGCTGCCTGCGCCAATCCCCTCCCCACGAGTTTTCTGTAAAAATGGCGGGACTTGAACGTTATCGTGGCTCTGTCAGGCTGCATTTTATCAATGTGATCGATGCTGCTGATTGAAAAGGTTGTTTATCGCACAAAATGCTTGGTTTTCCTTCCTTCACGGTAACACGGGGCCTCTGAAATAAATTATTAACGCTGATAAATGGAGAAGATAATTGAGTCTGCGCGCGTGAGCGAGCGCGCGTCACCGCGAACGTCACTCATGTTGCGCATCGTTGTTGTTGTTTTTGTTGATGCGGCGGCATTTCCTTTACCTCGTGTCGTAGATGGCAATCAACTTCTTGTTTCCGTCAACAGCGTTCCTGAAAGACAAGAGTGATGTGACATCATTAATGAAAGGAGCCTTTTCAGCCAATCAGAGCGCAGAAACCGGAGCGATTCATTAGCCTCATTAACGCGCGGCAGCTTTTATCTTATGGGCGTCTTCAAACATCCGGTTAAGAATTAAGATTTTTTCCTCTTTTCTTCCCCCCGTCATGCATTTGCATGGTGGTGATTCAGCTAACCCTTAAAATGTGTCTTATTTATCGTTTTCTTTATTCTTTCTTTTATTGCGCGCGTGAATTCATCTCTGCGCGGTCCCTCTGCAGCGTGCACGAAACAGCAACCGCAGATAACTGCGGGGCAGATATTGAAAGGCAGTCAATTTCCAGTATGACAGCCCCTCACCTTCTCGACACACGCGCGCGCGCGCACACGTTCAGCCGAGCGTCACTCCGCCGGATCTGTCTGCACCGGGGGTGGTGGTGCTGAAAGCAGCTTCTTGAGGGGGAAACAGCCGGCGTGTTTCATCCCCATTTGCAGGCTGCTGCTCCGGTCCACGGACCGGATCTCCTCACGTTTTAGAGAAAACGACGAAAAATCAGGCACTGATGACCGCCAATGAACCATGGATCTCGGCTACCCTCTTACGGCTACCGACAGGACGTTGTCAGTCCTGTGTCGACATATAATTATGGTTACCGGAGGGTTTGTGGCGCACACATTGGTCTTACATCAATAAATTATCCCCTCTCGCAATTTTAAATGGAATACACTAGTTGTGTTTAAGTGGCCGCGGGGAGGCGGGGTAACCGGAGGCTCCCAAGTTCCCAGACTCTAACATAGGAAGGAAATAGTGTGCACAGTCATCATATTCTCCATTAATTTATTTGTGTTTAATGTGGTTGTGAGGAATAGGCTGCAAACGCTGACAAGTTCAGTGGTCGATATATATCCGTTCCATTCAGTGAATTAACGCGTTCTTAGGCGGCCAACAGCAGCGTGTTGGTTTCATTTGAGCTGAATGGAACGCGGTCATTAACGTCATTGACCCACGTCATTACACAACTGGTTTTAAAAGAAAGCACATTAAAAGTACACCAGATTCATGGTTTTAGAATATAGATTACAGATGACTTTAAGATATCAATAAATCGAAATATAAAATGTAAGTATTCATGTACGTCGGGAAAAGGTCATTCAGAATGTTTCACTAATGTTTTTCTACAGAAACGGCGAAGCCGTTGTTATGGGCGCTCGGAGAAAGTTCTGATACCAGTCCAGAGAACATCTGGAAAGGCGGTGTCAACAAACAAGGACAGAGCCGGTTGTGACAGAGTCGTTAACTGTTGCTAAATCCGACGAGGAGTCATTTGAACACCCGCAGCATCGCCCGACACCCTCCCCGCCTCCCTCCCCACCTGCCGCTGCTGGTGCGCCTCCTTCTCCCCGAGCCCACCAATGGGAAGCGCCTAATAAAAAAATTATTCGCCTTGGTTGCAGCATTCCAGCGGCTCGCAACGGCGGTAGGTGGTGTAAGGGGAGGGAAAAAAAGAGGGGGAACGGAAAGAGGAATGCCAAGTGACGCAAGTCTCCTCCGAGGGTGGCGGACAGGAGCGAGGAAGTGAAGCCCATGTGATGGTGCTGCCGCTGGGCGCAACACCTCTGGAGGCAATGCGGGAGACGCGGTGCGGCAGGCAGTAAAGAGGAAGCAGCTGCAGCCTATAGGAGAAGACCAGACCGACTGCTGGATGGGGAACCGCTGACAGGGAGCAGAAACGGCTCCTGGTAGAGAAGAAGAAAAGGATCGTCCGCACCGAACAGCTTCCAATCGCCACAAGACGCGCCGAGCTTGCGATCTGTTCAGGTGCGATCAGCATTTCTCTAAATAATCTTAAAATGTAGTGAATGGGACGTAGTTAGGTTTTATTATTTATTTATTTATTTTGAATACCAGATGGTGGTGTTGGGGAGGTGTGAGCAGGGGGTGAGGGGGTGGGGGTTACCAATCGTAAAACGCCGGATTCAAAGGCGATGGGAGCTTTACACAAAGGAGGGAATGGTGCTGCAGGATGGAGGGTTCGTACCGCAGCAGTCTGCTGCTTTTTCCAGTCATGCCCGTTTTCTGAGATGCTTTTTGTTGTTTTTGATTTGGGGGAGTTGCAGATCGCAGCCCCGATTCATGATAGAGTGATTCCTGCTCCTCCATGTGAAGTGTCAAGAATCTCTTTGTCTGTTTAATGTCATGTCGTAATGCCAGGTTTTATAATTTGTGTGTGTGTCTGTGTGTGTGTGTGTGTGTGTGTGTGTGTGTGTTTTGCAGCTTGGAACAACAAAGTGAGTCGATTCTCAGTCATGACCAGGTTCATCCTTTTCCTTCTGTTTCTGTGCGGATGCCAGAATAGGTAAGCTAACAGCTAAACATCTGGGAAACGGTTGCTGAAAGCATTTAAAACACACATGCAAATACAATGTCTCTAAATGCTAAAGTTTATTATCATTTTCACCTGACACAATCGAGCCGTCTGCTTTTATCGACAGTAACGCACGTCTTTGTGTATTATTTTGCTTTCCATTGGTCCTCCTCTTGCTGGCTGATGGTACTTATGAGCCGTGCTGCTCTCCAGCCGGGCTTAAGTAGATAGCCAGCACTTACGAGAAGCAAAGGCAGATCAGTGGCATTACTGTCGGTAAATCAGTGGACTCGTGCATGCTGATTTGTGTGTAGATCAATGGCCTTCAAAGCTCAGGTTTAGACTCTAGCCTTGTCTCTCTCCCACTGTTCCTTTTCGAGAAGGAGAGTTTCTCCAAGGGAGCAGCGGTGGTCATCTCATTTGTTTGTATTTAAAGCACAAGTCAGAACCTTAATTATCTCTACTGGTAGTTGTAACTTGTACTTATGTTCAGTTATTAATGGGAAGAAGCCTACCGTCCCAGTAATCACAACCACGTCTTGTTTGACATCTTGTGGTTTTAACCACCACCAGCCTTGTTCCTCTTCCTCTAACCTTCTTTTTGTCTTTTACAGGCTCTGCTTGTCCGAGTCTGATGCGTCTACCATCGACAACAGCACGGTTTTCACCAGGATCCTGGATGGGCTCCTCGACGGTTACGACAACAGGCTCCGGCCTGGGCTTGGCGGTATGGCTGGGGGCTCATTTTCCTTCATTTCCTTCATTCTTCATTTATCTGTCACCGGCATGGCGTTCAGAGGGTCACCGTGTCATCAGGACAGATCGTTACAGCATCTAATCTAGCACATTTTACTTTTCCCCAAAGCCAGTCTGCTAATTTAGACTCCACGGTGGGAGGCCTTCCTGCTATGATCTGCTGGTCTGATTCCAGTAGATGTTAGCTTCTGCGGGTTGTCAGCTAAGGCGAAGCCACACGTGCGTTGTCTGGCTGGGGTCATGAACGCACATGGTTATGATAGAAAATCAATCCAGCCCTCCTTAACAAAGGCTGAATTCAGTGCGCTGAAGCATTTTATTACCACTCTTCATCCTAGCAACAGGAGATAACCTTGAGCAGACTAATTGCCATTCAGAGGTGGAATTTTTTTCTTTTTTCTTTTTTTCTTTTTCTAAAATGGTACTCACGCAGAAGCTTTTATTCCTGCCACCTCCCTTCATTTTGTAACGGCTCTGCAGCTATAGCACTGAATTTCCCAGCAGCTCCTCTCGTCAGAGCCCATTTTGTGTTTCCCACATACATGCAGCACCTGCTCCCTTCTCAGAGGAAGCAGGGTTTGTTTTTTTTTTTTTTTTTTTTTAATTTCAAGTGGCTGATGTGTCATGGCAAAAGCATGCTCTCCCTTCTTGGTAACGGTTGCTACCCTTGACAAGAGAGCCTATAAATACATATCAGAAAAACATGGGGGCCTGCATCAACATCAGCCAGCCACTCTCCACAGAATAGCTCGTCCCGGCGCCCCTGGACCAGTTATTATTACCATTCATACCAAAGGTGAGCACGCAAAGGTTCAGTCTGGAGTTGCGGGTCAGCTGATGTAGAATTTCAACTGCGGGTATTGATTGAATTTTAATTTGTCCACTAATGCAAATGGCCGCCTCTGTCGCTGCGTGCCTCTGAAGAAATCCATTCTTAATCTATGAAACAGCTGCTCACATGCCGGCAGAAAGATTTTGAAGCAAAACACCGATGTGATGTCTGGTTTCTGCTTTGGTCCTTGTTAGGTCAGCACAAACATCTGCGGATTCAAGCAGATTCAACATTTTTCACCTCTTTCAGTCCTTTCCAGTATTTCTCATCTCTCCTCTCCCAACAGAGAACGTGACGGAAATCAAGACGAATATATTTGTTACCAGCTTCGGTCCGGTGTCTGACACGGAGATGGTGAGTTGAACGGCGGCGAAGAGTATCGACTCATCTCCGAAGCCCTTCCAGACAGATGTTGGGTATTTTTAGATGGTTGCGATTATATTTACATTTCATGAGCAGGGCATCGACGGCGCTCCTGCTGCTTCCTGTGAAGTCATGCCCCAGTTCCGTCTCTGAAGATTGGCTCCTCCTCAGTTGAGCGTGAGACCAAACGAATGCGAGCAGCGTGGTTCTTGAAAAAGTTTTAATGCATCGCGACCGGCCCGCTCCAACTCCTTAACAAATGACTCATCACTTTACTAATCCATTCTCTTATGACGCGCGTGGTTCCACCTGGATGGCCAAATGCATTAAATCTCTTCCTTCATTAAAGTTTCTATTACACCCTGATGCATCTGTGGTGCACTTTGGCACAGCAGAGATCAAACTGTGGCAAGAGACTCAAATGGATCTGCAGTCCATGAAAGCTCATTATTCTGGGGGGAAGGAGTATTTGTTTCCAAGGAATTAATAATGGATCACATATACGCGTGAAAGGAAAGACGTTCAGGAATGTAATTTGAAAATGCTTAAAACGTTTGAAAGCACAATCTTAGTCTGAGTCTTCACAATTAAATGATGCTTAAAATGGATAAAATACTTGTCTTAGTGAGCGAATGCGTCACATGACTCGATGTCTTTGTTTCTGGAGCTCACAGATGAGTAATGTGTAAAAGTTGATGTTTTTGCCCTCCTGAGCTGGAGCCGCGGCATCTAATGCTATTTCGAGTCACTCACAACCTTTTTCTGTCCCTTTCAGGAATACACCATTGACGTGTTCTTCCGTCAGAGCTGGAAGGATGAGCGTCTGTGCTTCAAAGGTCCCATGGAGATGCTGCCTTTGAACAACCTGCTGGCCAGCAACATCTGGACTCCCGATACCTTCTTCCTTAACGGCAAGAAATCGATTGCTCACAACATGACCACGCCCAACAAGCTGCTGAGGCTGAAGGATGATGGCACTTTGCTTTACACCATGAGGTAGATGTTTATTCTCATGGTTGCTGTCACCTTGTCCAACTTAAAAACATGTTTGTGGTACATGTGTTACAGTCATGGACACGTTTTGATGCCTTTATCCTGTCTCAAACAACTAACACGTTTGTTTGCAACAAGGTTTTAAGTGCAGACTAGTGTTTATTATATTGAATCAACTGAGAACAGTGATGGAATTGTGTGTGTGACTCTGTAGGACAACAGCGGCTCCTTGTGGACGATCATAGGCATTAGATCAGCGTAAAACTGGATGATGCTGCAATTAAGAGTTCTTTTTATTTTTCCCAAAATTATCTTAGTTATCCTTCATTTTGACATATAATGTATAATGCATCATAAAAACAAACTAATGTTTAGATATAGAGGCGTGACGTGAGCTGCATTTTGGCAATAATGAAGTAGCCAGTTAAAATAAAACAGGCCAACAATCAGATGGTAAATAGTGTAAACAAAAGTCCCACTAACATCCAGCATGACCAAAATGTCTCACTGTGACCTTTGGAGCAGAGAATTACAATAATGCTGTGCTTATCCTCAGGAGTTACTGTAGCCGCAGGATGTAAGAGTGACTGTATCACGGATGAAAGCACTCTATCTGATACCAGTGCTACCCATAAGGATGGTTACGCTGAAGATGGAGGACAGATTATCCATATGCAGCTAGCCTGAAACACATACACACCCATAGACGGCCATATTTATCCCTGTCACACGTACAGACGATGGCTGTCAAACACTATTCTGGCTCTAATCAGTTGCAGCAACATTCAATTTTGACTGAAAGGCTCAAGAATTTAGGGACTGTGTGTGTGTGTGTGTGTGTGTGTGTGTGTGTATGTGTCTGAGTGCATACATTTTCATATCTGTAATTATATGGAAATCTATGCATAGGTGTATTTCTATCTGGACAGGTAACGTGAGAGCTGGCGTGATTCTCTGCGCCTCAGCTGAAATGAGGCAGCAGCAGGTCATTCCTGATCATCTAGTTGTCACAGAGCTGCGTATCATTACTGGAGGAGCTCATCCACGGTCATTGCATTCTCTGCATAAACACACGAAGCATCAGTAAACAATCTGATATTCGGTTTTGAAATAATCCTTTGTTGCCAGCAAAACCTTTGTGTTGTTCCCCAAGCTTAGCTTTTAAGTGAGCTAAAAATGTATCCAACTACACAAGGCAGTCACAATTGTTGACTTCTCTTCTTTCTAGGCATGTTTAACCTCAAGCAGGATGTTTATAAATGGCATTATTCGCCGTTATAACCGTTTTAGAGGCTTGGCTGTCTCTGTCTTTCCCAGGAAGAGTCTCAGCAGCTAACAAAAGCGTGCACACGCAGCCAAAACTGCTTTACATCCACTCTGGGTGTCAATGAAAGCTTCTCGCTCTTATCGCGTTTTAACGTTTGATTTCATTTTTATGCATTTTGTCTTCATGGGTAATTTGCAAAGTGCCTCTCCGCACTTCCCTTCCATGGGCTTAATGCATTCGGTTTGATAGCGGTCCATTAACAGCAGATCCTAGATCTGTTCTGAGCACATACAGCTTAATCAGCCAGCCGATACCTCCATATTAGCGCAGAGTGAGTGCATCATAGGCAACTGACATTAGGTGCAGCTGAGTTGCTCCAGCCTCTTGTGCTGCTCATGTTGCCTTTATTCTGAGACTTGCTGCCACACTGATCACTGACGTGTGTATTATATGAAGTGTTCCCCATTATTGGGATGCAAGTTAAAATGTGCACATCCAGCTCAGAACAGATATCAGGATGATTTATTTACGGAAGCTGTAAAAAGTCATTGAACCCCCATGTGTCTGTAGTGGTTCAGGCTGTACACAGACTCTTCACCACTCACACTGCCTAATTAAAGCCCCCGTGTTTGCAGGCGTCCCCGATAATTGAGCAAGGCCACATGAAGAATTAGAAGATGCTATAACAGCCGGCGGCCATGTTCTCATTTACTCAGCTGCCGCACTAATTCGTTCACTTCCTCTCGTCCGTTGTGTACGGACGAGAGGAAGCTCCAAAAAGTCAACTCAGCAGGTGCCAGAGGCGGCACCCTAACCACTTAACCCACACCCCGCTGCTCATGAAGCCCAAAGCCAACGTTAGGAACGCCAGCATGCCTCATCCAGCCAATTACACATCATCATGTCACTGATTTTCCTGCTTGCCACCCGGCGACTGAGCACAGATACTCAGAGACAGCTGATTAGATCCATGGCAGTTGCAGAAGATTAAAAATAAACAATGGATAGAGTCATTATAATGCATATATGCTCAACAGTTGCAGTTTAATTACTGAATCTGGAGGGTTTTTGAGGACAGAGGCTTTTTCATTTGGACCAGAGAAGGACGTGACCGTATGTGGCCAGAAGGTGGTAGTATTACCCCTGAAATGTCTGAAGCCAAATCGAAAAATACCATTGCTGCTTTGAGACTAAAATATCAGGAATAACATTTAGGTGGTGAGTTCTTCCACGGGAAGAAGCAATAATCTGGACTGGGTTTTATTTCAATATATGCTCATATACCACAGTGATATTTTTCCACCTGTTATTAAATGAATATGTGGGTGTGTTTTTCCTCAGACTGACCATATCAGCAGAATGTCCCATGCAGCTGGAGGATTTCCCCATGGACGCACATGCCTGTCCTCTCAAGTTTGGCAGCTGTGAGTAAAACCCACCTTACATTCATCTCTGGTCTTTGTTGCACGCCGATCCCAGCCTTTACCAGCCTTTAATTCCAAAACAGGATTATCTTTATTATGGGACGAGGAATAGCAGTTAATATTGGACAAGTCAACTCAGGTCCAATATTTACTGCTGCTGGTTTGTGGACTTTGCATTTCTTAATGCTGTAAATAGAATTACATGTTCAGATGCTGCATAGTTTTGTTTAAATGTACAGGTTTTGGGTTTAATAGGTTGTTAATCCAAACACTAAAAGAACTGAATTCACTCAAATGAACCTGTGATGGGGCTCACAGTTTAAGATCCCTGCAGCTAATTTTAACAAACCGTATTAAACGAGGTCACTGGCTGAAGCTATTAGGACAAATTTGACTTTAAATAGATAAATTATAATTAGACAGGCTTTCCCCAATACCTCCAAACAAGGACGGCTTCCCTGTGTGTCCTACAAGTGAGGGCTTAAATGCAAACTGGGTTGACCCCAGGGTTATTTAAAGACTGGACTGGCCAAATGCCACACCTCAGGAGCTTGTTGGGCTAAAAGGATGATGCTCTAATCCTGAGATTTCAGTGAGACGTGGCTCACCTGGATTCACTATGGAAGGGAAAACATTTTTGACTGTAATCCAGTTACAGCAGCGAGGACCTTCTGGGTCTCCCCAGTCACAAGTGCGACCCTGCCTGACCCGGGGCGATGCCCTGCAGGCGAGAGGTGTGGATATATTTACGCGGCGGAGCGTCTGAGTAAGGAGATTTGATGACTGAGTAAAGAGATTTGATCACTGACTGATCACCTCCTGATCACCCGCTTTAGCCTCCTTCAGTGCCCATCCGGCCTCCTAATGACTCAGCAACAACGTCATTTGCAGCAAAATCCGTCCCAACGCAGCAACTTCCTACTCAACTCCGTTGTTTCCGCTTTATGTTGTAATCAGAGGGGATAAAAGGCGCTGTTTCCGGTGTAAGCAAAAAAGGGCAAAATTAATCCCCCATGTTAAATAAAGCCACAAAATCTCTCCATCCCCTCTTCCTTTGCATACAACATGATGATTTGATTTCACATGAGTGCAGATTAACTGTGTTTTGCCTTCCAAACATTCAATTTGACACCGATAAACTATCTAAAAACACATCATTTAACTTCACCAAGACTTCCTTTTCCTCCCGTGTCTTATAAGCCACTGTTGCTTAATAAGAGGACAGTGGGAAGTAGACCGAGTCCTGCTGTAGGCAAACCCGTCCCTCTTATCTGCCTGGACAACCTGCGTCCTCGTTTAGCGTCTGGCCTTCAGCCAAGCATCTCCCACTGTGGAGGTAGAGTAATACTCTGTGGTATTCACTTAATGGTAATCCTGATGATATTGTAGCATTTCAATTAAGATTAATCTAGAAGTGCTTCTTTAACATACGTTTTTTTTTTTTAGCATTGCAGTGGAGATCATTGGCGATGCAAGAGCAAGAGAACAGTCTGGAGAAACAGTTCAGATCACAGAAAAAGAACTGCAAATCCGCAGACCTTCTCACAAATGGCATCATAATTACCAGAATTGACAGATCCGGGCCAATAAACATCTTTTGTTTAGAGATGCAGCATTTTGGAAACAGTCGGTTTGGAAACAGAATCATGAAAATGCAGATGAACCTGTGAGGTGCACAAAATGTGTCCACCTGGGCCGTGAGGAGCCAATGAAATATGGTTTTATGAATCATCCCTCAGCTTGGCTCAGCCGACGGATCCATCAGCAGGTCTTTCCGTGGCAGCTCTGCCGTTTTGAATCCTAAAATATGAAATAGTGCATCATCCTGTCATCGCTTCAGGGCTGAGAGTCAGACGGAGGGCTGCAGCAGCGCTTCAGTCTGTCTCCCGCCTGCATGCAGTTTCACACATGCTGCGTTTGGGGCTTTTGCTGTCATGTGTTTTCATATGTCAGAAAACTATCAGAAAACTGACAGCACAGTTGTCCAGCCAGCATAGCTGTGCTAAGGCTGGCCTGTACCTGCCTCACGCTTAAGGAGCAGCAGCAAACCATGAGGCTGGACCTGGTTGGGGTTTGGCACAGGTTCACCATCCTGCCT
Source organism: Pao palembangensis (assembly GCA_015343265.1). NCBI lineage: Eukaryota > Metazoa > Chordata > Actinopteri > Tetraodontiformes > Tetraodontidae > Pao > Pao palembangensis. The sequence continues at coordinate 4,856,987 of CM027085.1, read as the reverse complement.
GTCGAAGTCTTTAGCTCTTCCCCTGTGATGACATTCTCCATTAATCCCCTATTCCAATCGAACCACCCAACAATTAAGGTCTCAACCTTTGGCCCGGCAGCATCCAAATTTAAACACTTGCATTTCCTCTGTGCCACAAGCCAAGTGAGCACTTAGATTGGTGGCGCTAATATGGAGATTTTCTCTGATGGACAGAAATAAACAACAAGAACACAATTACACAAGATGAAGCTTAGGAATCCATTGAAGTTTGTGACTATTGGCTCTCTTGTATTTTCATTTTTAATACCTTTTTCACAACCTGCCTGCTGTTCAATTTGTAGATATTTACTTGACGTATTTGTTGCTTTGAGACATTCACGAGCTATTTTTGCTGTTTAAAATGCCCGTGCGTGTTTTCTTTTCTTAGTTTTTTTTTTTTTTTTTATTAATTACAACTGCGATCCACAATGGTTAATCGGACTCCAGAAGGCCAAAGTGTGGTTTGAACGAAAATATATAGGCACACAAGCAGTTTTCTGCGTTTCAGCTTAAAAAGTGCTCGATAGATGCTGCAAAAAACACCCACTCCCACTCACATACACACACACACACACACACACACACACACACAGACAGATGGGCAGTTGCACGTAACATGGGAGCAGCTCTGTGCTTAAGGACAAAGTCATTTTTGGAGGCTTATTGTATTAAAAAGGAACACAATAATGTCACATTCTTGTTGACTTTCTCTCTCTCTCTATCTCTCTACCTCTCTTTCTCACTCAGATGCTTATCCGGTGTCCGAGGTGGTCTACACCTGGACCAAAGGAGCCGCTAAGTCTGTGGTGGTGGCTGAGGACGGCTCTAGACTCAACCAGTACCATCTGATCGGGCAAACAGCTGGCACAGAGGACATCTACACGAGCAGAGGTGTGTGCAGCTACCTGATACAGTCACGTGGAGAGATCCCAAAGCCCCCATTTTCATTGAATAAATTCATCAGGTGTGATGTAACTAATTCTGGATTAGAGAAAAAAAAAAAATTGCTGTGAGAGGAAGTGGGCGTGCAAGGTCCAGAGTGAATGTGGGAAACGTTATCAGGAGATCAGTCAATGAGTGGACACTATCTGAGGAGAGTAGCCTATCCTCACACAACCAGCTGTCTACAGGCCCGGACAGCCCTGTCAAACAACACTTATCCCTGCATGAGCACTCCATGTGCTCCGCAAACACACACACAGACCTGAGGCCGCTCGCTAATCCGCCCCAATCCAACCACCCATCAGCCTTTGCATAAGAAGATGACATCACAGATCAGATCGGTCGGTCAACTGTCAACGAGTCATTCCGGGTTTGTTTCCCTGTCGGAAGTCATCTCACATAGATTCACAGACGGTTTCCACCGCACTGTCAGCTGTAAATTCAAGGTTTTGTCTGTTTATTTATAATGGAGTAATGGAATAATAAAACTCAGCATGATAAAAAGTATTTTAAAGGTAATTCTTGGGTCCTAATGAGGCCAGAAAAATAAGTGCGTCCGCCTGTATGACGGGATTGGACAGCTTCACTCTGGTACGCGGGGGCAGGGGCGTGGGCGTTGAAAGGCATCTGCTTAATACTCTTATGTAAAATGCAACTGTAATACACTTCCCTGCAGTCTCTGAGTGAAGCATTATTAAAAGTGTGGATTTCCCCTGTTTTTTTTTTTTATTTTTTTTTTATTTGCAAGCATTCATTGGTTGCAGGACTCAGTGGTTAGCTTAGCATGTTGCCAGATTGCAGTTGGGTTGCCAGGTTACATTTAGGGTTGGCACAAACTGTGATTTACACAACACAGACAAACGACACAGAGGCAGAAGATCATTTCACAAGTCCCCGTTAACTTGTACTTGAGGAACTTTGCAAGGAATTTACCCAGCGTACAGTGGCTGATAGCGGCCCCGGTTTGGGTCAGTACAGACTATCTTCAAAGAGTTACTCTTTGATCTGGCTGGCGAGACCATTTTGGGAGATTCGGATGTTGCAGCTACGTCAGCGTCATCGCTGTGACGTCACGGTAGCATGACACAGTGCAGACGAGAAGGCCGCCAACAACTTAAACTATAAAGAAAAATGTCTGATGCACATTCGAGAGGTTTCTTGTTTTTAAATGCTAATCACTTTGTATAATATAGATATTTTTGGCCATGGTAAACCTTTAAATCATGTTTTTCATACTTCAGCAGCAGGGCAGTTTACAACTAGCTCACCCTGGGACAGGTTAGATCGTTCACCGCCACCGCTGCGAAACAGCAACGCAGCATCGGCCTTTTCAGCAGGAACACGCGAAATATTATCTGTGGTCTTCTGCTCATTAGTGATGCAACTTAAAAGCTGGCCTCTGGAAGCTTTCCAAAGCTGGTGGCTAATGAGTTTCAGCTTGTGGGGGGGTCACGACGAGTCCACTGGGTTAATGAGTTAATGTTATTGCTGTGGTGGGGTTTGCTGATCTGGGACACCCATGTTCTGAAGCTGTGCTACTCACCAGTTGACCAGCATGGCAGCATTGTTCCCTCGCATGAAAGGAAGCTCTCCGTGGACAACGGGAAGCAGTAATCCCTGGGAGAAAATCAGTAATATCCACCAGAGGAACATGGTCCTCGTCCTTCCTGTGTTACTTCCGGTCCTGTCGAGATCCATTCATCAAGGGCAAAGGCGGCCCTGGGTCCGCAGCATTTGTTGGTAGGGTAGCTCTGACCCAGGTGGCCTGGAGTCATGAGGCCGGCCGGGGGCCTAGGTGGCGGGGTCACGGTGCAGACTAAGCGTGGTGGGGATTTCCAGACGGGAGCATGACAGAAACGGTTTTTACCTGAGTTCCACACTGCTGCCGGTCGATGCTGAGATGTAATATGGTTATCAGCAAGAGTCTGTCAGACACCAAAAAAAAACCAAAAAAATCCCTGCAGAGAGATGGAAAAGGGATCAGCCCCCCTCCATCACACCAGTGATCTGCAGCAGCAAGTGTGCGTCTGCCCGGCATAGATCGTGTTCTGAGGCCTGAGTCAGGAGCGAGGAGGCTGTCAGCGGTCCCCAGTCATGCTTCATGTGTGTTTCACCGCATGTGCACCGCAACCGACGCGACGGGAGGCTGTGGGCGGGGCTCCGGTGTCTACGTGAGGCTCCCAGGACAGGCCACACACACGCACAGCGTGTCTTCCCCTGACTGATAGGATGCAGATTGTAACCGGGGATTAGGGAGGTTCAAAAATCCGATTTTGCCTGGAGAAAGCCTCACGTATTAGTGTGTGTGTGTGTGTGTGTGTGTGTGCGTGTGTGTGTGCGTGTGTGGCGAGGGGAGCCTCAATGTGTGGAATAGAAGGTATTTGATAGTTCAGCAGCGCCTGCAGTTGCTGTTGGCCTGAGGATTTCTGCAAAGCCTGAAACACAATCATGGTCTGTGTGACTGAACATCATGATTCCCCTCTTTGCTGCCTGGAAACTCCGCCTGTTGGCTCACAGACATAATTGCACATAATAATATTCTATTGTCCCAATAATTAACATCACTTGTGCTCTCTCGCTTTCTCTTTTTCTCTCTCTCGCTCTCTTTGCTCTGTCTCTTTGCTGGAGGAGACTTGTTAAAGTTGTTCATCTGTTCCTTCTAAATGAGCACATTTTGTGCTGGAAGCAGTTCAAAGTTGCTTTTACTATATTCATCCAGCATCTTCTGGTACTTGTAAAGCAACAGCCTCAGTGTTGAAAGAAGGTTAAATCACACCTTTATGATTCCTGCGTTCCCTAACAGCTTAAAGCAGACATCTCTGCCATGAAGACACCGCATAGCGCTTTGTTTATCGTCGCTAACTCAATAGCCTTTGTGATGGTTTGTTTTCTTCCAGGACAGTACACGGTGATGATGGCCCACTTTTACCTGAAGAGGAAGATTGGATATTTTGTCATCCAGACATACATGCCCTGCTTTATGACCGTAATCCTGTCCCAGGTGTCGTTCTGGCTCAACAGAGAATCGGTCCCTGCAAGGACCGTTTTCGGTGAGTGAAGCCGATTTGTGTCTAATAGTCACGTTGACGCTGGGAGGACCGCAGCAGCAGCAGCAGCGTTGTTGATGATCCTCGCTGCCCTCTAGGGGTGACCACCGTGCTGACCATGACCACGCTTAGCATCAGCGCCAGGAACTCCCTTCCGAAGGTGGCCTACGCCACCGCCATGGATTGGTTCATCGCTGTCTGCTACGCGTTTGTCTTTTCTGCCCTCATCGAGTTTGCCACAGTGAACTACTTCACCAAGAGGAGCTGGGCCTGGGATGGCAAGAAGGCGCTGGAAGCACAGCACCCTAAGGTACGTATCTACCGCCAAATCTACCTTTTAGAGCAAATAACATCCTAAGCGTTAACCGGGTTTGTGTATCAAAACATCTGTAATAATGATAAAAACTTAAGAGCTGACATGCTAGCACCATTTACTTTCATGTTTTCCCAAGAAAGGTTTTGCGTATATTAGGGCTGCAGCAAACGATTATTTTAGTAATTGAGTATTCTATTGATTATTCTGGCGATTAATCGAATAATCGGATAAGAATTATACTGCTACACTGTGACTTTTTTACATCACTCTAACATTTTTGAAAAAAATCCGTTGAACGTGCACAAAATAATACAAACTTATTATACGGTGTTAATTAAACTGACTGCTTTTACGATTTATTTTACTGATATTCTCACTATAGCACTTTATTTTCCCTGGATTATTATTGTAATATAATTTTCTTAAGCAAAAACTTAACCAAGGTGGGGTAACATGATAGCTAGCAGAGTAGCCGCTGCATTGAATCAGCCTTCTGAATCAGCCTTTACACAGAGCTATAAACAAAGTGCGTTAGTTACCAGACTTCTCTCAATCATCGATCACACTGATTTCTGTTAATTGCTGCTAATTATCGTTAACCTTAGCTTGCTATTTCCAGTCTGCTCTGTGGAATTTTAGCATAGACCAGATGTTTCCTTTGGAGATGCTGCAGCAGCAGCAGCGTTGTGCTATTATGCTATGCTAACAGCATCTTACTGTAGATTGCACTATGTTTTTTTTTTCCTTTTAATGTAAAATTCTTTGCAATCTGTGCCTCACATCGATCTTCAGTGATTTATCAGCAGCCGAAGCAGCGAGTGCGTTGTTCAATAGAAATGACGATCCGTGCCAAACGCAGTGCGAAGTATAGAGGACCGCATTGAAACAAAGAATTTTTATCAAAGCTTTTTAGTAATTGAATTACTCGAATTATTCGATTAATCGTTTCAGCCCTAGCGTATATAAATGCAGAAACCTTTCCGGCAGGGATGGGTCAGAGTGTGAGGAACAGCTGGAGGCTGTCAGGACTGACTCACGGCTCCGTCTCTTCTGTTCTGCCGTAGAAACGCGACCCCATGGTGCTGTCCAAAAAGCCCAACAACGTCTGCTCAGCGGGCATCAACTACACCACCAACCTCACCAAGGACATGTCCATCTCCACCATCTCCAACACCACATCCGTGCAGCTCAGGGCCACCGAGACCAAGATGGTGGACCCCAAGAAGACCTACAACAGCGTCAGCAAGATCGACAAGATGTCGCGGATAGTTTTCCCCGTCCTGTTCGGAACCTTCAACCTGGTCTACTGGGCCACGTACCTGAACCGAGAGCCGGTGGTGAAGGGAGTGGTCACCTCCACGTAATGTCTCCTCTTCCTCTTCCTCTCTGAGACGGAGGGTCTGAGTCTCTGGCCTTTGACACAGAACAGCAAATATCTGCGCGAGAAGAACAAAAAAACTACACCCATCTGTCTAATTCATGCCCTTTGAATGGATGCAGATGAACCCATTTCCTTTTTGTCATGGCCTTAAAGGCTGCGAGAGAAGGGACATTTGGCTTCTTTCTTATCTGTCCTGCTGCAGTTTGCATGACGCTCCCCTTCCACTGAACCCACTGACCTTGTACGTGTCAGGCACTGCTCACCACCGCTTCGCTATACATGAGGACAGATTTTAAATTAAACTGGCCCGAAAAAAAGGCAATTTCGAGCAGCTGTTCCTCGATTTTATCGCCTGTTCCTTTTAATCACGGAGGCTTTGAATGCCCTGGGCTGATGAGCAAAACCGCCACCACCACTGAAAATGCATTTGAACCTGAAAGCTGTCTTTAAAAATGTGGGGAAGCATCCTGATGAGTGCTGCAGCAGCATTCAAATCTCACTTCTATGTTCGTAGTTCTGAATGGTCGTGTTTCTGTGTCGATTTGAACGTCTCTGCTTGAACGCTGAACTACTCCTGCTGCTAAACCGGTTTCCTAACAGCATCTGCAGGTCCACTGAAAGTTGCGAAAACGACAAAGCGCTTCGTGAATGTTTCAAAGAAGAGCCTTGTCTGTTCATAAGTTATTAAAATAGGGCAGCCCGTCTGGTGTGGATGATGCGTTCAGGGTAAATGTCTGATTAAAAACCCCTGAGATGCAGACCTGTGTAGGAGATCCTCACATGGAAAGTAATCAATGGCTTTTTCCAGTAAAGCATTTCTGATGTCTAAAAACTCTATGCTGTCTTGTAGCCTAGGTCAGTTTAATTGGTTCAGGGCACTTTGGAACATTTTCCTAAAATTCTGCCCAGTCAACAAATCTGTGGGCATCATTCTGAAATGTCTGACTTTCTTTAATGGCACCTTTATGGTACAACAGTTTCTCCCTTCTTTCAGTCAGTTATCTTCCAGCTTAAATTCTTTCTGTGATAAGGTTTGTCATGTGTGCATGAATTAAAAACAAGATTAGCATAAAATAAAGCTGCTGATACTGATTCTGATCTCTGTTGTCACATAACGACAATCAAATCTGCAGCAGAGAAACTGCAAAACAGGTAAATGCACCAGTCATTGTAACGGCTGCTCTACTTTTAGCATTTGGAGTCTGCATTTTACTAGCTTGTGCTAGCAACAAGAGCTAATTGCTAAGCTCAATCTTTCACCCAGTCAGACAAACATGTTAGCGCCTATACTGATGGAAGCTGTTCACGCTTATGAGATGGCTCTGTTGCTGTCAGTTAGCGAGTGTGTTAGCATGGTGGCTAACGGGCCTGAAAAAAAATCACACATTAATTTAAAATGAATTCAGAGATTGATCCATCTTTGTGTTAAATCAAAGGGTTAATGTTTGGTATGTTAAGACTTGATTGATTTTGTCATTTTACACAATGGTGAAATCCAACCATTAACCTGCTGGTATTTTGGGAAACTTGGCCCAATTATGGATGGAATTTTTGTAAATAATTTTATGAATTCACCTCTTTTGGCTTTTGACACAAAAAAGAAGGGAATGCCAAACTGGGATGATGATCTTTGTTTTGTTGTTTTCATCTGAGCCTGTAATGTCGTCCTACTTTTTGTGTATGTTGTGTAAAAAATGCTTATAGAAGAGCTTTTTTCAGTAATCTACCTTTATTCCTCAATTTCCTTCGACGTCTTTCTTTCCACGCTGACACAGGAGCAGTACCAGCGAGCCCACCACGGCTGGAATACGATGTGACAAACTCAGGAACTACACAGACCAGTTTTCCCAGGAGGGGAGCCGCCTCAGAGCCACCGTCCCTTTCATCACACCTGCTGGGGACACTGGTCCTGAAACTTTGGGGACTAAGTGGTGTGAATTCCATGATATTTTCCTGCTTTTTTGTGAAATTGGGACCTACTCTAAGTATCGCTATATTAGCTTAGATCTTTCATCAGATTTTACTTTCAATTTCTCTGCCATGATGTTTTGTAGCGCCTTGTAATCTGCTTTTTATGTAAATCTGATGTGTTGCTCTGTGTCAAACCCTCAGCAGGTGCAGAAGTTATGCTTTGCCTGCAGCCTTTCGTCAGGTTTAATGTTTTCTCTGAGCTGTAGACTTAGTTTGTTTGGGTTCTGGATGAAGAAATGAACTGAAAGTGGAATGTTGCTTTTAATCCATTGTGTATTCTCCTGTTTTCTGTAAAGGAGCTTTTCTCACTCCTCACTCGTCAGGGATTTTGACGCTGTAGTTTACCCGTTGTGACACTTCAGCGCCATCATCACTTCATTAATTCAGTTTATTTATGAGCCAACGACATCTTTCCAACATCTGAGAGCTACGATTGATGAGGTTAGCTTTAGCATTTAGCTGAGCAGTTTCCTGCCTCAAAAAGAGGCCAGCACCGTTGAATTTGGCCAGTCTCATTGAGAAACATCCAACACGTCTGATTGTGCCTGACCCCCCAAAAGACAAATGCCTCCTTTCATCCATCCATCCATCCATCCATGTAAGAGCCGCCCCAATCAGCCACTGACAGACTCATCTGCCCACAACATTTGATAGAAAGAGGATTTAGTTCCACCAAAGTTGTTTTCTCTCATTCGGGGAGGCGCTTTCAGAGACGTGCTCGGCTGGGATTCAAACCCAGACTGGTGCAGCCCCTGAAAAACACTGTCTGTCTGTCTCTCTGTCCGTCTGCTGCCAGTCACGTAACGCTGCTGCGATTGATTAAAGCTAACGCAGACTAAAGAACTGTGGGTGTTGACTGTAGAATGTACCCTGCACGCTGCAGTGGCCTCACGCTGGGAACCAGTGGCATGAAAACTGTTTACAGCGGGGCTAAACACGTTCGCCCTCATCATTCTTTGGTTTTGAATCAGTACTGTATTTGTTTATTATTCTAAAATGATCTAATAGGTGACGCTGGCATTAATGGATCCCACCAAACAACTCTTGTTTTAATAAATGATGATTACACCTGCTTCGACAGGAGAACCCGTGTCAGTATTTCAAAACGTGTGTGACACTAAATCTGCTAATAAAGTCAGGGCTTATATTAATCCAGAAATATTACAATATTATCCTCTTCACAGCAGTTTATTACTTAAGTTTATTTAAGTCAGACTGATAAACAGCTTTAGATGACGTAAAGAGGTTGGTTCAGGTTATTATCCACCAAGGATATTTTTATTGGTCATAAAGACGTCCATGTTGAATTTAATTATATCCCAAATACCTTCAAATTGGACAAAACAATATTTTTTTTATGTTTTAATATATGAGGCTTTAAGAGGAAAAAATATAAACTCATCTGTCGTCGGTTTTGCAGCAATATTGATAATCAAAAATTATCTGAAATTATCCAGATGCAGCGATAGTTTGGGTCTGTCCCGCATTCGGCCGACAGGGGGCAGTGAAGGTTCTCGTCTGACCCTGGGTGAATCTCGTCAGAGTTTCCAGGTATGGACCGAGTTGGAGCAACAATTCGGAAATGTCTTAGTCGTGCAAAGGCAGCACGGAGCGGCACAATTAGTTGGCGCTGGATGTCCCGTTGATCCGTTTCTTTTTGGCCTTTTCTTAAAGCTGCATTAGACACAGTTGCAACAACGGTTGTTTTTACTCATCCAGCTGCTGGATGAGTCATGTGAGAGCCCCATCTCCTCGGGTTCGACACCACCACCACCACCACGACCACCACCTGCAGCAGCAGCAGCGTCGCCCACAAACAGAGGGAGGAAGAGGAGAGCGCTGCCGGAGCATTCGTCTCTCCTCCGCCGGCCCGATCACACTGATTGATCGTCAGGGTGCGTCCCGGAGGAACCCCGGTTCAGAGGAGGAGTGTGTGCGTGTGAGTGGGAAAGTGTTTATGCGCGCGCGCGCGCGTGTGTGTATGAATGTGAGCTGGGAAACACAGTTGTAGATGACGCGCAGAAGAAAGTGCGTGTGGGCGGGCGGTGAAGTTCAGAGCGCGGATTGATGGTCGCTGGCTCCAGCTCCAGCAGCAGCAGCGCACCGGGGTCCTCCTCCACCTGCAGTCCGCCGCCGCTCAGCGCGATCCAGAGGAGGGAGGAGGTGCCGCTATCCGCCCGCGGGGAAGATGACAGCCAAGTTTGCGCTCGTCGCACTTGTGCTGCTCCAAGGTGTCCGGTGAGTGAGACCTCCTTGTTTCTCTCCTCTGCTGGGCGTTCAGAAAAGTTCCGGGGCGTCATAATTTTTTTTTTTTTTTGTCTTTTTTTTTTTTTTAAATCTGGCTCATGATGCATGGGTTTCCCCAGCGTGCGCACACGCACGAACACAGACATAAATGACAGCATCCATTAAGAGATGCCCCCCACCCCCGCTCCAAAAAAAAAAAAAAAAAAACCACTGGGGAGCTGTAGCTGAGCAGCTTGATTAATGATGGTTCCATCCACTGTCTCTAGATGTGATCAGCTGGATTATGGCGACTATGAGGATCGCCATGACACTACTGTCAATCAAATGCTGGTACCCAGGTCGCATCAAGAGGACGCCACGATCGTGCTGAACAATCTGCTGAAGGAATATGACAAGACGCTGAGGCCGGATATTGGAGGTAAGGCTGGAGGAGAACCAGGCGACAGCAACCTGAGAACGGTTCCATGTCAACTGTGTTCAGACCCCCTGAAATCGCAGGAAGGGTTGAGGTCTAGTGTGTGACATTTGGTGACATCTAGTGGTGAGAGTAGAGATTGCAACATTAGCACTTCACGTGGACGAATCAGGCGATGCTGGTGTGGTTGGGATTGCTTTTAAAAACTAAAGAAGATGTGGGTGGTGGTGGTGGGAGTCCTCTGATTGCACCTGCAACATTTCTACAAAGGGGCAATCAAGCCATCTTGGACAGGAAACGGGAGAATGAAGGTTAATCACACAGGTCTGATCCTGTCTGAGGAAAAGGGAGAGGACGCAGGAAAGGACACAAAACTCTTCCTCATCATAGGGGCATTAAGACTTCTCCAATGATACCATTTTCTTCTAAAAGGTGTTAGTGAATAAAATTCTGATTATCTTCGATGTGTTATCTTAAATGGCCTCGGGAAAAACATCGTAATCTGAATGATATTCAGTCCTTGTACAGTAGTTGGCATATGTAGAAATATGCAATTTATTTTCTTTTAAAATTTTATATGTGTAAAATTAATGAAAATATATGAGCACCCCATGGAAGTTTACGAAATCATTTGTTCTTTTATTTTGAAAGGGCCTAGTTAAAAAAAAAAACAGGCAAGTTTTGAAATTAAAGCATCCCATTTACCTGTACTGACCTCTAGTGGAAGAAATAAGTGTTGTTTTGTAGCTCGAATTTAAACGTAAAACCTTGTTCTCACTACTTAAATTTTAGTGATTAGCACTCAGGTTGAGGTCTGACTGACTGGTTGATTCTTTTGGGATGAAATGGCAACCAGGTCAGTCACAAGCTAACATATCTTTGATTAGCAGACATTAGCTGGACAATGTGACTCAGAATCCACTTGAAAAAGTTCAAACAGGAGCCCTTATTAAACACTTTCCTTCAAAAGACTCTACAGGAAAGACTCCATTGGGGATATTTTTCTCCAAAGGATTAAGGCTGTTTATTAGTGTTCTTCAAGTGTTTAAAAAACCCAGCCCTTGCAGTCAATAGCCCGGTGGGAATCGATTTTATTCGCCTCCACCAGCCTGGGCTCAGTCCATAGCACATCTCACTGAAGAGGAATCTCCCTCCAGCATCGCTTGTCGTAATTATTGAGGAAATTTTGATGAGATCAGTTGTCACACCTTAGCGTCGTCCATGAAATGTTAATATCTTTGCAGGATACTGTGAGGGGGTGAGAACGCTGCATGTGTGGGAGTGTGTCTGGGGAAAAAAAGATGGAACGTTGTGCTTTGTGTCAAAGACAGATCAGGGTCATTTAAATCAGAGTTGAGACTTTGATTTGAAACGATCAAACGACCTCTCACTGTTGTCGACTTTGCTGTGTGTTGTTGTGGTTGTGCAGACGTAGAACCAGAGTCTGTGCTGTTGTTTTAATTGGTCACTAATTTAACTATTTAGAGCTCAAATAGAAACTCAGAACTGGTGGAAAGCTACATTAGCGAGAGAAGTGGAGGCTTGGGGTTGTACCAATGTTGCTGTGGTTTGTTGCCAAGCAACTCTTGCCCACATGACAATGCAACATGTTATTATCAGCATTAGCGGTTGTCTGCTGAGTTATGAGGAGTCTGACATGTAAGTTGCACATTCCATCCCCTATGTGCTACTACTAAATGTAGCATTCATCATTCATGTCCTCCTTAATTAAAAGCAAACAAATGCACCATATCTGGAAGAATGACTTCCTGCAGACCGAAGAAACACTGGGACACCGTTGCACTGCAGCTCATCTTCTTATTTTAAGGGCTCTTGAGTCAAACTAACAACAGAACCAGCTGCTAGTTACAGGTAGCATTCAGGAGCATCTGTCTCTTGTTTATTCAGGTTTGGTTGTACAGGAGAAGCAGAAAGTGTCTATTTTATTAAGACAACAAAAGATTTCAAATCATCTGTAGATAAACAGCGCTATTAGCTACAGTTCAGTTGTAAGCTTCATGTTAAATTACCGATGTAGTTCCCGAATCTTTACTCACTGGCCAAAATATAGGTCATGATCTTGGAGATTGAGGAGATATGTGTGTCAATTTCACATAAATCAAAAAGAGAAGGGTTATTATCTTAGTTCCGTGTTTATTTTGCCCCTGTCTCTGCCAGTTGGGAAGTCGGCACTGAGCCTAATCTTCATATAAAGTGGTTGACTGGTCCACTCGTGCGAAAGTGACCCACATTTCCCCAGAGTGGGACAAGTGTTGATCCTCACCTTAGCCGATAAGAAGCAGCTCTCCTCGGTCGGAGACGAAATGCTTTTATGTCCCTATTGTATCACTTTCCGTTTGGATCTGGACTGTGATCCTCTCGTCCCGTACCAAGAGGTCGTGTGTGTTAGCGTGCGCGCTCGCCAGGGAATCAAGGACAAAATGGGCTGAAATAGAAGTGTCACAGGCTGCCACATGCAGTCTCAGTGTGAGGGTCAGAGTCCAGGAAAGTTCAATTAAAGTTTGAGTGATTTAAGAGAGACTACTTACATCATGGACTAAATTAACTCAGCACATATTGTCTTCATGTTTTATTCACAAGCTGAAGACTCCCGCACTCATAATAAGTCAACCTATTTGGATTTCTTTGTGTTTTCCTCTTTGTTCTGTTAAAATTCTTGCACTAATTTGACACAAAATCACGAAAGTTTATTTAAATACTTTAAACAAAACAAGATCCATTTTAATAAGACTACCTTTAATGGAGTTTTCCAGCATAAATAATGCCGAAAACTATGTAGAAAATGTAGAAACCCTGTCCTCTTTAAACGGGAATAGACCTCACCTGTGTTGTTCCTCAATGAGAGCCAATCAGAGTGCAGTGGGCGGGACCTAGCAACCAGGGGGAAAATGGCTGACTACAGGTGCAGGTGATTGAAGCCCATCCTTGAGTAAAGACAGTGCAGGAAAAAAAAAGCTAAAGATGCTCCTATTTTGAAGGGAAGAAAGCTGTGTTAGGCTGAAAACAGCCTAACACAGGAAATAATGTTTGGCAAGTGGGACAACAGTTTGGCAACAAAGTTTGGCAGCAAAGTTTGGCAACAAAGCTGGCCGTCAGTGTTGAATGCAGTCAACCAAATATCTGAAGGTTCCCAGTCAAAAGGAGGATTATTTTCCCAGAAACTAACACACGACTGGACTAAAAGGTAAGAAAATAGTTCATTTTGGTAATGGTCTCCTGGTTGGGTTGCTCAGCAGCAGGCCTTGGCTACAGCAGCCATTTTATGTTCAATAGTGTCTCGATCACAGGTGATCTTGGTCTGGTTGGTCTGGTTCAGGTCAGAGGTTTGTGAGCAGGTGAAATGTTGCGATCCAGTCGCTAAAATCCCACGTGCACATGAATGTGAATATGCTCCGAGTGTATCGGCTGTCGTGTCATGGACGCAGCAGCTTTACATGAACTGGAGTTATAAATGACTTGGATTAAAAGTGGCAGACGGGCACCACCCACGCAGCCCTTTAGAAGCATGTTGTGGTTTTAAAGTTCTTTCAGATGGAAAGTGCTCTGGAAGGTTAGTGAGGTCCTCACAAGCCGCCTGGCTCGCTCTCTCTTAGCTGGTAATTAATGTAATTTGATCAGCAAATTTCTATAAGCAGTTTTCTATTAGCCGCCACCGGTGGGAAACAGAAAAACACGATCCATCATCTGTAGCTGGGGGTAGCTCTTATTATTTTATTGTGTGAATAATACACGGTGGACAGAGGAGAAGCAGAGTGAAATCATTTTCTGCATGAAATCCTTTGTGTTTTTGTGACCGTAAGGTAAAAATAACCAGAAGTAAATGCACAGATGCGTCTGCGAGCGCAGGTTGACAACCTGTCTCTGCTTCTCACAAATAAATCGAATTCATGGAAGGACGTCCCTGTTTTCAGTGAGAACGTAGCCTTCCGAGTGGCTTATGTCTACGGCATTAGTTGCCATGGTAACCAAAGTAGGTAGAAACAGAGCCACTCATCTTCTTCGACACACCTTTTGCTGAATGTTTTTTTTCTGACTTGGACAGCGCAGCGAGTTTTACTTTGTGCAACACGTGGACGAAACCCGGATGGTTATAAAGAAGGAAAGGCCGGACACTTCTGTGGCTGCCTGGGTGTGTGATGCTGGGCAACACCTCTGCTTGTCCAGAGATGATGAGCTCTTGGTCCCCAGTGAGTAAGTGAGCGAGCCAGCAGCTGCAGACAGGTTGAGCATCACGTCTTTACCAATGAAGTGTGTGGGAGGAGGAGAGAAACGGGGAAGAGAGTCTCTTTATCCTGGTGATGGTCCTTGTTTTTAGCTCTGTTCTCCCCACAATTTCACTGCATGAGAGGAAGATGTGCTTTGATTTAGATCAAAGCCAGGTGTGTGTGTGTTCTGGGTCCCGTTTCCCTCTTTCTCAGTTCCTTTTGTGCCTCCCACCCACCCCTCCCCATCATTTACACCGTGATTCTGCATTTTGGGAGGTTTTCCCCCAAAGATACAGGTTGCCTGACCCAGTTTGGATGTTGGTGGATATTAAAATCCCATAGATCCAGTTGAGACCCGTGAGATCCAATCACTCCAGAGAGAGGATGGAAGGATGAGATGTCGGCATGGCAACATTTGGTCTTTCCACACTGATCCGTGTACAGTGTGAGTGTGTCTCTTTCCTGTGGACATGCAGAGGATTTTCATTGGTGCTGTCGTCTAAAGTTGTTTGACAGCCAGATATTGTACTTAATAGAGTGATTGATGTTTAAAAGATGCACTTTTAAAGCAAAGCACTTGATCATTTTCCAGTCTGCCACCTAGGGGCATAAATGTGACCTTACTCTGGTCAACTGCTCAGATGTGGATGTGTTTAAGGCTTTTTCCATCCTTATACCAACCATAATTCTATCTTCCTCATTTTAAAGTGACATATTTACATAATTTATACCATGCACTCTGTATTTGATCGATTCAGTGGAGGTGAAGTGGTTCTTTGACGTCACTGGTGGTTTTCAGTGGTTAACAGCTTGTGTTTGGAGTTGATTTACCGTGATTTACTGCTGTCAGGTTATTCTGCTATTGCTGTGCTGCCGTGTGTCTTCCCCTTCTCATTCCATCAACGTCAAAACGTTTAAAAAATGTAACAGCTTCTTCATTTTTCTATTCCCTTTTGACCAGTCAGTCTCGTTGAAACCCTTCAGTTACACCAGCCGAGCAAATACAACACAGCAGATTTAAACTCGGATGATGATAAAACAGCTCTGTCAAAACCTCAGTATATTGGCTGGAACACTTTTTCCTTCGATTTGAGATACGCTAGCGAGGAGTCCCCCATAATACCAGTTAAATTTGATTGGCACTTCCTGCCGAGTTCACAACCCAAATTACAGCATTTCCGCTTGAATGGATCAGTCAAGCTTTTCTAACTCTGGTTCAAATGTGGGTTCCACTGAGGGTGACAAGGTCCCAGCAAGTCTCTTCTTGACTGTGTCTGACATTTGGAGCAGCGGCGACGCCTCCCCAAGCTGAAAAACCAGCCTCCTCAATATTTCAGGCCCTCTGACATTTGATCAGATGAAGAGGCGCGTCGACGCTGGCGAGCGAGCCTCCTCTCAGCTCGGCGCAGTTTTAGCCGAGCTGACAATCACCAGCGGGACCCGAGCGCAGGAACCCCCCTCCCACAGGAGCCACAGCATGGTGTAACCCAGGGATGGGCAATTATTCTGCCTGAAGGGCCACATTGGGTTTTAGATCTTGATGAACGGTGGCGCAGGAAACAAACCCCCAAATGAGGATCGGAGGTTAACTAAAAATTTTGCTTGATGGACTATTTGGCAGAGAAAATATTTTTATATTTTTTTATATTTTTTTTAATATATTTTTTATATTTAATATTTTTAAGAGCCTGTAAATTGGTCCAACTAGAAATGGATGATGAAGCTCCAAATGATGTTTGGCCCCACCTTCTTGAGAGAATACGTTAGCATGCTAGGTGAAGGGGGGGTCTGAACCTTTTTCTAACCAATCAAACTGACAACCTCCTTAATTTGGCTTTTGGAGAAATTATTATGAAGGCTATGCGGGTTGGATTAAATAGTTCATTGTGCCACATGTGGCCTTAGTTTGCCCAGAATGGTGTAACCTCTTAGGAGCTCTGTGATGGAAATGTCTCCTCTGCTTCTCACACCCTCGGCTCTTTTCACCCCACAGATCTGGACACTCTTCTAACACCGATATCCACTGATGGATCACTTTTCTTTAAAAACAGTTTAAAGAAGCATCCCATCATGTCATCTGTTAAAACTGTCAGCCTTGCAAATGGGCCACATCACCATGGTGACGTCTGCCTCTGACAAGCGAAAGAATATCTTGCACTTCCAGAGATGAGCTCATCTTTTTGCCAAAGCTGACTGAATAATTCAGCAGTTAAATTTGTTATAAGTTATATTTGTTCCTACACATTTGTCTTTAATGTTTCCTGCAATTCCAGGTCCAAGGAGATGGGCTGCAGGCCTCGGCCACAAATGTAGAGTCGATTTAAAACGTTGCGACATTCTTCCACAGAGGGATTGCTGGGTGCTCTCAAGCCGCCGGTTACCAAATGGAGCACATTAGGTGGTAATAAGACCAAACTGGGTCTGGATCATGGCTGACACTTTCCCCATCCCTTAAGCCATTTAATCAATTTCCATCTGCGGGTTCTGTGTCGTCTCCGCGCCAGCTGAACGTTGAGCCAGGGATGGAAGGTGTCAAGGTGGAGGGAACAAATCAGGGAGGCCATTTTTAATGCGACACTCATGTTGCTGTTTTTCCTGATTTGTTTGTAACGTGGCACAAAAAACAGCCCAAAATGTCATTTTTCTCATTTCAGAGAATTAAATCTTTCAAAAACGAGATCTAACCTTGTGCAGTCGTGTGGGAGGGGAAGGGGGTTATCGACCTCATATTTCCTCCACCCTTGGAACATGTAAGACTGCTGGAGATGGATGTGGCGGCTAAACTCTCATCCTCCACCTCAGCTCGCGTATCTGCCAGTTCCTTTTGTTGCCGTCTCGCCAGGGGAGCGAAATCATGCATAATTCATTGTTTACATGGTGGACACAAAGTCTAATTAAATCTCCAGTCGTGATGGGTTTTCTGTGATTTTTCTCTTTTTTTTTCCTCTGATTTAAAAAAATCGCAGTGAAACTCATCCCCGGGGACACAAAAGTTGGGTCAATAGCCAGATTTTCTGTTGCGTTAACCTCTGTGGTGGCAGATGTCCAGCACTTATTAGCATTGTAATAAATAAACTCCATGCCATGACTCCATGCCATGATTGTTACCACAGTATCCTGGGATTAGCCTGAGCTTGGCTCAGAAGATTTACATAAACCTGCTCTAACAGAGTGATTAAAGTCGTACTTAAAGTCAGTTAAACACAATTTGACACTTTTTAACGACGACTTGCTTTACCAGAGAGGCAGGTAGAAGATTTCGTTATCCATTAAGTATTATAGAGAATTGAATAGAGGGATGATTTATAAAACGTTCACCTCATTGCCAGCATGAACGTGCATTTTTGTGGTGTAACGAGCCCCCATCCCCTCTCCCTGGTAGTGCTGTGTTATTGCTTGGCATAAGCCGCGATTGCCTCGTGGCTATTCATAAGCTGCGAGACCTTTACCGTTCCCTGGTTCTCATTAAACCTCCATCGGAAGAGAAATGCATTCCCTCTCCAGATCTATTAGATTGTATTCAGCTCCCTGAATCCAATCCAGCACATTACAGCAGATGCTCGCTCAAGCAACACACACTGGAAACGCACTGGGCGCACACCTACACGGTCGCTTGGTGTCTGTCTGAAAGGCTCGCTTGTGTAATGGTGCTGTTGTCCTCCATCCAGTGAGAAGAGCTGGACCTCTGCAGGTCAGCTGGGGAAGCTTTGATTTGAATCGGACTTCTTTCCTCCAAGGAACTGGTTCTGAGCAGAAGTGCATTAGCGTTGCTGTAAAGTAAACATGAACACAGTTGGCTGAGCTGTACAGCTTAGCAGTCGTGCCTGACTTGCCTGTAATTACATTAATTGATGTTCTGGAAACAATTTGAGAAAAGTCCACGACTTCCAGGATTGATTAGATTGGTCCCGTGGGAGCTTTTGCAACCATTTTACATTGTCGTGCTTTAATATCGCCAGTCTGTAAGCATCGAGTGTTTTTGCATAGGTCCTTTCAGCACCCGGATATTAGATTTGCCATACAAACAAATGCAAATCAGCCAAGTTTGGAAGGGAAAAAGATGCCTGTGTGAATGTTTCCTCGCAGCACTCTGTTCATTCATCTCCAGGAAGTAAAGCAAGCTGTAGAGCACATTTCATTATGTGACGTTAAGTCATTTATTTAACAAATGTGCTGGATCCATTTGATTAAAACTTGGCTCAGAGAGCCTCTCGTGTCAATCAGTCAAATCTTCAGTGCTGATTTCTTGCACTTTTAAACAGTCCTGGCATTTTCCACTAATCAACTGTGTGTGTGTTTCACATCACATTCATTTTAGACCAAAAAAAACGAGGAGCCCACCAATATCTTGAGCATAACCTGACATCAAAGACCAGATTAAAGCTTGCCACCACCTTTTTCTTGCTTATCCATAAATATTTCCCATTTTTAAATTCTTCTGATGTTCAGCACCAGGTTTGCATCTGTGTTGACACACTTCACTCGTTCCGTGATGCCAGTATAACTGCAGAGAAGGGGCTTTTTGGCCTAGTTGTTACCTCTGAGGGACTGACACAAATATTCCTGTTGTTAGCTCATAGTTCCGTGAGTTTTGTTATTAGGAGCATGGTTTTAAATAACGTGGTGACTCCAGGTCTTCAGTTGCTTCCCAGTCCATCAGAGTTTTGGTAGTCTGGCTAATCTCTCTTTAGTATCTGTTTTGTGAAGATCTTCTGAATTCTGTGTGGTCTCTATTTGTTGCTGTCCCTTTTCTTTGACTTAGTTGCTAGCTGCTATAAATTAAGTATTTGTGTCCCACATGTCAACGCAGCCATGTCCTCTGGCACTGTCTCTGCGGTGGAATACCTCAAGCTATCCGGAAGGTTCTCGCAGTAGATTTCTAAGGTTCATCCAAACGTAGTGTGCACCGTGGCAAACCTTAACGCTGCGTGCTAGTGTGCATGGGACTCTCTGAATTGACCTCATCGCTCCATATTGATTAAACATGCAGCGATGAGGTCCACAAATACTAATTAAACATGGACCTCATCGCTCCATGTTTAATCAATATGTGTGGATTGTTTTGCACTAATTTGCACTAAGATCACACAAAATATTAATTTTCAGATCCTAAAAAAGGCTGGGTTTGGGTTTGGAACAGATTACACGTGATTTGGAGGCAAATTAGGAGGAATATTTACTGAAATTATTCAGATTAAGTCCAGAGTGTCGATAAAACGGCGGCATGAACTAAAGGCTGCGTGAGCTGCGGAGCATTTTTTTTTTTTTTTTTTTTTTTTTTTTTTTTTTAACACAGAACAGAGATGACACGCGTGATGAGATGTGTGCGACACGGCCTGGACCACCACACTGGAGGACTAGTCTCCTCGGGATCGTTCTCCGGCCTGTGACCCGCAACTGTAAATTACAGCGATAGCTCATCCAACTTTGCAATCTTGCCAACGATATTTGTTTTGCTTGAATAATCCAGATTAACCGCAGAGAGAAATTAACATTGTCTAAATGGTTTTTGAAGTAGAAAGTTCGTTTTTGAAGTACTACGAAGTTTTTGAATAAAAGAAAAAAATAAAAATGCATAAAAGTACAGAAATGAGCTAAAGAAGAACCTCAAAAAAAAAAGTTTTGTGAAACTGTTAGAAGAGGAATAAAAGGGAGATCCCTGAAATTAAAAATGGAATTTAGCTGTGGAGGAAAAAGGAAGGGAAAAACTGTATGTGCCCTTTCATACGTGCCCTGGAGGACCTGTGGAGAACCAGTCCCTGCACATCTATCTGATCAGATGTTTGCTGCCATATGCAGCCCCTCCTGCAGAGCATGAATGGAGCTGATCACTCCTACTGACTGCTATAGCACGTATATTTTTACTTGCAGAGATGACGCTGGCAATTCCCAGTTAGGACAATGGAAGGTGCCAAAAAGGCAGAGTTGAGAGCGGAACCGGTTGACTTCACCCAACTGTGTCTTTTGTTGAATTTTCTGTGATATTTATCCTCCAGCGAGCGCTAACACCATAATCTACGATGAAACAAGCTGGAACAGCACATTACAGATGAGTCCCTCAGAGTTAAATGGGGATAATTATTTTCCAACAGGGTAATTTAGAAAGGTGACGGGCCGGCCCCTGGGCATCATCTGAGGCCCCCACCTCTTCCTGTGCGGCGCTCCTTGGCTGTTGAACAGATGGGGCGGCAAGCGGTCAGCACATACTGTACGTGTGCGCGTTGGCCAGCGCTGACAATGCGTAATGCATTTGTCATGCCAGACGCATCAAGCAGCCATAAAAGGTCTTTGTTCTTAATCGAGGCCCACAGGGTAGTGTGGTAATACAGATGGGGTCTGTCATGGTTTTCTGAGGAGGAGGAAGAACATGAAGAGCAGGCAAAGACACTCATCTGGCCCCTGTGGATCGTCCTCAGAAGTGGAAAATTCAGTTGATAGATGGGTAGCTAGGTTTGTGTTTTAGTTTCCTTACATATTAATGAGAACTTTAAAAAGAAAAAAAAAAAAAAACAGTAAACAACACAGAGTTAATTAAAGATGTCCTGAATATGCTTTTTAATGGTGCCATCATTGCCTGTGCGTCTCTCCTGAATGCAGCATGTTGTGTTTGGACACACGTCAGGTCCACTCAGCTTTTGTCGGGGCTGCATCTTTTTAAAAGACTCTCTGTCTCCGGGGGGCAGAAATAAAAGATGGGTGTGTGAGGTTTGCCTGAAAAACGCTGGATTGTTGCTCCATCCTCATGTGCAGTACCGCTAAACAAACCAAAGCTGACATACAGCTGTGTAAAGCGTATTTTAAGGAGCTGCAGAGTGTCGCCGCGGACTGTGATGGCGCGCTGTGGTGTAAATTAAGGACAATTCCCTTCAGGTTGCCCCAGTTTTCCAAATATGGCAGACCTGCTAAGCTGTAACAGATCCGCTTGCCGTTCCATCCTTCCACTTCGGTGGTCCTCCGATTTCCTGCATTTTTTTCTGCAAAGGGACCTTGATTCTCACCTTCCCGCAGGTGTTTCGCAGCCATAATCCGCACACGTGTAGACGGGCTGGGACCCTGCTGCCCAGATCTACGATTATTGTTCTGTTTGTCTGGTGTCTTGAGGCTTCTTGGTGCTTCCTCCAAACAGCTGCACCGAACAATGAGCGCGTCCTGTGCATTAGTCTATAAATTGCACATTGTGATTATGTATTGTCCCGCACTCTTTGGGTGCCAGACTTCCTAAAAACAGACAATAAAGGTTCGACTCTGAGCCTCTTCTCAGGCTCGGTGCCTGACAGCGGTGGCAGGGCAATCCCAAGAAGTTTAGTCAGGCGTCTCCTCAAAAGCCTTTTAAATGCTGAAGACTGAAGCAGTGCTGCTGTGAAATAAGGAGCTGCAGTCCACAGGCGATAGAAAAACAACAATAAAAACATTGCTCTGCACAATTTCCACATGGAAATTAAATTCAACTCAAAGCAGTTGTGTCAGAAATTCGACCCGAAGGTCTGATGTGCGGAGTTTTTGTTTCCATGAAAATAAAAGAGAATTAACAGCGAGTCGCCGAAAACATGTTTGGTCTTGCTCAGTTAGTGTTTTTGTATTCACACATTCTCCCACCAGCGGGGGCCACAGCTGCTGCTCGGCTAAAGTCGGCTGCAACTATGACACAGAAGGTTAGGGTTTGCTAAAACAGTAAAGTCACACACAACCAAAGGCCAGCTCCTGGCTCTGTTAGCACCAGAAGCTTTACCATCAGGAGAAAATGATATCTGAAAGTAGATATCTGGGTTTTTTGAGTGCAGGTTTTTCTTTCAGAGTGCATCTGTGCTGTATCCCTCATCAGCCAGTTGGTGAAGAAGAACATTCAGTAGGGATCTAATCAACAGCCCCTCGCAGGGCCTCGCTCCCCAAAACCCTGTGGTCCAGGGCAGCGGGCCCCCTGGGGGCACCAACAGAAACGCGCTTTATTTCTGTCACTCCTATCGACATTATTGCAAACGCACGTGCCTGCAAAGGTTGTGAAACGATGCAGATGGTCTTGATGTTCAGTGGAGCGGAAAGAGCAACTGTAGTCCCAACGTGCGTCACGTGCAGAACGTACGTCGCGTGTTTACTGCAGAGCTTCACATCTACTGTAGGGGGCGCTGCGTTCACTGCCGTTCACACCTGAAGCTGCTCTGCAGTCAGCAGAAGCTTCTGGTTCAGTGCCCAGCAGCCAGACCCACTGGGGGAGGGGGAGGGGTTATGCAAACTGCATATATACAGCATTTCTTCAGGGAAGGACAAGTGTAAATCTTCTCTCCTGGGTAGCAGAGTGCCCGTGCATGAACGCATCAGCGTAACACTGCGGGGAAACATACGGCAGATAAACCAGTCAGAAAACAGCAATGGAACAGTCTCTCAGACGCATGAGAGCCCTTCAGCAGGGAGCTGCGCTTGACCCCAAATCAGATACTGTTGGCTGAAAGCGGCGCTGGCGTTCTGGTCTTTGGTCGCATTTTAAAGTGATGAAGATGTCCGACTGTCACATGTGGAAAGCAACATTTTTACCGTGGATTCTTTGGGGATCAGGCATGAAAAAAGACAGACTGGGATATTCTCAGTATTCCCTTCAATGTGACAGATGGATCTTCAGTTCAATTCAGTTTTATTTATATAGCGCCTTTTACAATAAAATTGTCTCTAGGTGCTTTACAGAGGCAAAAACCCAGAGCCTGAACCCCCAGGTAAGCACAGTGGCAAGGAAAAACTCCCTTTTAACAGGAAGAAACCTTAGGAACAGGCTTACAAGGAGGAACCATCCTGCTAAAAGTCAGCTGGATAAATCTTCTAGATCATTAATTGCATAGTCGGGGGATTTGTTCTAAGCAGCTGCTGTGAGAGCAATAAATAAGCAGTGTTTTTGAAATGGAACAGTGAAATTTCCAACTGGACTCTGTGTTTTCCACCGATGATAATTTTCTATTGCAGCAGCAGCTCAACTCTGCACTCAGCTTTTGTAAATGACAGCAGAGACGATGGTTTATTCAGCAGGATGAGGTGGTTCCCAAAGTGTGACAGAAAAAACGCCCATGCTTTCATTCCCATCACCATCGGGTCTGTTTATGGTTAGAATTAATTCTGTTTAAAGAGAGGTGGGCAGGCTCTTAACTTCCTTTAAGCTAGCCCAATTCACCATCAACACCCCAGGAAATGTACGAAAAATGTGTCGCTTTCAGGCTTGGCTGAAGCGCATTGTCGCTCGCTCCACCTCCGAACACAAATGTCAACTCTTTGGTGGCGATAGGAGAAATGTCAGCTGATCATTAACGGCTTAAGGATTCACCCTCTCGGGACCCTCCTCAAAGTTCCATTTTTAAAATGTTTCACAGCTGACGTGTTGACATTTCCATCTGTAGATCCATGCTGTTAGCGCCGCTAAAGTGGTCATGTTGCAACCATTCAGCATCTGAGTCATGTTTAAACGGTGCCTTCCTTCACAGGAATAAAATAACTTTTTCTTCGAACTTTCTGCAACCTCGAAAAAAAAAAAAAAAACCCTAAATGGAGCTGCCAGTAAAAAACTAGCCAAGATCTTACATCTATTCTTATACCAGAGGGGATGCTATTAGTTGCCATGGTAACAGAAGAAGTGCTCCAGGAAGTGCAGTGGTGATGTTGTATTGCATTTTCTTTATTGTAAAGGAAATATATTGTTTTAATTGGATGAAAAAGACATTTTAAGCCGAGTTTTGATCTGATTCAAATCACATGCGGCCTCGGATGTACACGACTGCCAGATGGAACCACTGATAAATGTCAAACAAAATAGAATCACAGCGTGTGTAGATCTCACATGTCCCACCTACAATATGTGCAATCACTCAATGTCCCTCTCTCTGCCTGTCTCCCCACAGTGAAGCCAACAGTCATCGACGTGGGTATTTATGTCAACAGCATCGGGCCCGTGTCCTCCATCGATATGGTGAGTTCAGGTTTTTGCAAGCACGTTCCCCCATCGCCAGCTGTTAGCATCATCAGACGTGACCATGGCTGCTGTCTGGAGGGGGTGGGGGGGTAGTTGTTTCAGTGCTGAAGAAAGAGAGGAGAGACAGGTGGACGGGCTTTCCTCCGTCTCCTGGATCAGCTCGGATTCAACCACTGAGTTTAAAAGGCAGGGGTGGTATAGATTTGTGCTACGGGAGCTCTCCGCTATCAGGTCAGGCGGCGAGCCTCTGCGGGAGAGACGCAGCTTCGGCTCAGGTGTGACAAAGCATTACTGTCCTTCAGTGTTCGCCTGGAAGCATGTTTTCACCTCCAGCGGTCCCTGAAGAGCTGGAATGGGGGGGCAAGTTTGATAGAAGTCCAGGGCATCGATCGTCCTATCCACTAAGCATCCGAAACATAAAAAGACAGTTTGAGCATCTGTAATAAGTTGAAAAAAGGCTTTCAGTGAGGAAGGAAGAAGCTTTTATCCTTGAATAATTGGCCGTAGACTAAACGGTTGCAGCCTTTTATGATGATTAATGGGCCTGTTCAGTTGCTCTCAAACACCCGAAAGCAATTTTCATTTTTCCACTTGATGCATGGCCTTACAGAGATTTAATAAGCACTGTGTGATAAGAAAAAAAAATACCAGAAGGAAGATCAAATATTTCCCAAAATGAAAACTTCGTTTGAACTTTCAGAGCTCTTATTCCAGGTTATTCGAGTTTCCTGCCTGTGCGGCCGATGTCTTTGCCATTTGACTTTATTATCGTTGATACTATAAATGAGTTATTGCTGTTGGGTTAATCAGTCAAGTGCAACTCGGAGTAAGAGAGCAGCAGAAATGGTACAGCTGATTTCCCCCAAATCCATTTAATGCCAAGGAATTACACAGCGGTGAGCAGCGGGGGGCCTGGAGGATCCATCCAAAACAGAAGTAAAATTGTAGTTTTTGTTCTGTGCAGTGAACAGAAAATGTGAACTCCGCTGTGCGAATAAATAAATCCAGTAATGGACTCAGAAAATATGAAGATGAGCGGAAAAGGTGATGGTGGGAGCCATTCACGAGCTCATCAACCAGCTAATATTACACACATCTCATTCTGTTCTATCAATTTTTACCTCTTTAGTGAATGACTTTATTCAGCCTATTTGCATGATTTCTTTTGTAATTTTCTTGTTGCCATGGCTGCGCCAAGGTAATCCCCTTGTCTCCTGCATGTGCTAACTCTTTTTTACGTTTTTTTTCCTGTAATCTTTCCTGGTTTTTGTCAGGAACCATCAAAACTTTACATGAATAAATTCCAGAAATGAAGAGAGTTTTCAAAAAAGAAAGTGTTAATAGTTTATATTCATTGCAGAAGAGAAATCTAAATCAGTTCAACATTTAGTGTGACCACCCTCAGTTTGAGGTACACTTGCACAGTTTTTGGTAGCTTTTATTGATGAAGGCTTTGAGGAATCAAATCGTTCCGTTTCTGCATGTAACCCCAGACGACGATGACATGGAGGCTCTGCGGGGACCACGCCATCACTTCCAGAACTTCTCGTTCTTTTGTGTACTGATGATATGTTTGGGGGCAGAATGGATTTAGAGCCAATCATACGTCTTCCTGACGGTGCTGCATGATGGAGAAGTGTTAATTCTGACCAAATCTTCATTTGCAGAAACGCAGCCCCAAACTTGCAGGGAACCTCCATGTTTCACTGTTGCCTGCAGACTCTTACTAT
This sequence comes from Pao palembangensis, assembly GCA_015343265.1. Lineage (NCBI taxonomy): Eukaryota > Metazoa > Chordata > Actinopteri > Tetraodontiformes > Tetraodontidae > Pao > Pao palembangensis. The sequence continues at coordinate 4,830,745 of CM027085.1, read as the reverse complement.
TGGACCGCTTTTCGGCTCTTCGGTGATCAAGCTGCCTTCTGCTTCAGCCAAATATTCTAAACTTTAACTAATCATTCCAGAGCACCTGCTGCCATTTCTCTGCACCCCAGTTCCTGTGTTTTCCTGCATAGTTGAGGCCCTTGGCCCTGTTTCCATGGTGAAGGTATTTTTTTTTTTTTTGGCTTTCCATGACGACCACTTCTGGCCAGACTTCTCTGGACAGTAGGTGGGTGTTCCTGGGTCCCCACTGCTTTCTGCCAGTTCTGAGCGGTCAGCGCTGCTGGACATCATCTGCTTTTGAAGGGAAACAAGCTTGATGTGGTTTTCATCACACATTAATTAAAGTCTCCTCATCATGTTTCCGACTACAATCGTACAACAGAAACCTATAAATAAAACCTATAAAAATGATGCTGGTTTAAAGGCTAGTAACAACAAATATTGACGTCATTTAGATTTTACTTTTGTTCCCTTACTTTGCATTTTTTAAAGTTCTAAAAAAAAAAAAAATTATTTTTATTTAGATTACAGCATTTTTTTCATACCTGCCTAAAGCTTTACTGACACATTACTGCGTGTGTGTTTGTGTGTGCATGGAAAAATCTAATTGTAATATATGATTTGTTAAAACCTACTGTTTAGCATGTTTTTAGTTTGACCAACTTCATTGTTACTTTATAAATATTATCTGGAACTGGACATTGCGAGTCCCCTGCAGGCTGATCCGGAAAGTAACGAGGAGGCTGGAGAGGCTTATTTTGCCATGATAGCTTCCTTAGAGCAGGATCACCCATATAATACGGCTGCTGCCATCAATCATCACTGCAGATAAAACTGATGAAGTGTTTTTGTTACAAGCTAACACCACCGGGAAGCTCCCACACAGTCACTGTCTTCGCCAGTAAGCTCCAGTCTTTTGGCAGGAGGAGAGTCAGCACTGTGTGTGTGTGTGTGTGTGTGTGACAGAGAGGGAGAGAGAGAAAAATGAGGACATTTTGCTGGGTGAAACAGCAGGACTGTTTAAGGGTTAAGACATTTGATCCGACCAGTTTTAAGGTTGAGGTTAGAATTGGGTTTAGGTCAGGGTTGAATTCGCTGAGATGGTTGGGGTCAAGGTCTGGGTCAGGGTTGTGGCATTAGTTGAGATGGTTGGGTGAGGAGCTGGGCAAGACATTATGTCTATGAAAGTCCCCACAAAGGTAGAATTCTGGGTGTTTCAGCGTGATTCAGCTTGTGATAGAGCATAAGAGTTTTTTTTTTCCCCTATCACGCTGGAATATGCTGTTTGATTATCCATATTGTTATGCACGACATCACAGCGCTAATTAACTCTTTCTGTTCACTGAAACAGAAACAAAAGTCGTGCAAAGATGCTCATGGTAAGAAACGAGGACCGCTTCATCCTGAGCATTTCTAAATATTTCTTTGGTTATAGAGTCTGAAACTTTGAGGCTTGAGCTGATTATTTTGGACGTACCTTAAGTCTATTTTAGGCTCCACCCGTCTGTGCAAATGATGCGTGTTCACATTGCATTTGAGAGGAAAATCATCATTTTTGAATGCGACTTTTGTGCAAGCTCAGCTCTTTTAGTTTGGGTTCATTGTGTGTGATGGCGTGCCGCAGCAGGTCGGTCAGGCATGCCAGGTCTTCCGTGTGTGAGCCCAGCCTTGTCTGAGTGGAGAACTGTGACCCCGCCGTGAGATCCCGGCAAAGGTCCCACTGTGTAAACGCTTGGATGGCTCCGATCTAGACGCGGGTCAGCAGAGCACTAATCCTTGGCTGTCCCTGAACCGACTGGACCATAATTACCCTCATCTCTCTTGCTCTGTGTCCACCTCAGTTTCTTCTCCATTTTCTTCATTTCTCAGAGGAAATGTTACTTTGTCACAGAGACAAGTTTGTTCTTCAGCCTGGACTTGACCTGATTTATTTTCTTTCATCCGCATTTGCACTGTGGTTCATTTGGTCCACAAACTCCATTTAGTCCATTGGGTCTTTCACAGCCTCCTCGTGTGTGTGAGAAAGAGTATAAGACAGAGATTTCCACTTGAAAAACCAGGTCAAATGTTCAACATCTACTGGATCTAGACTGCGACGAAGGTGGTGTCCAGGCTCCCGGAAGCTCATCGCCCCCTCGACAAGTCCCATCAACGCTCCCGATGTGCTGCCACGACGACCCGCTGCTAAATGAGGCTGAGAGTAGTTTAAGGAGCCGTGCCAGGAATGGACGAGTGATTCGTGGCATTAGAGTCGAGCAGCAGCGTGTGGCTTTCATGGCCGGTGCTGGGAGAGTTGGACAAAGCAGGCGGTAAATTTACAGACAAAGATGGACGCCCTCTGACATCCACACTGTTCTTGTCGTCTGCGGCGGAGCTGACGTGTGGGAGGAGTATCGAATTTGTGCCACTGCTATGGAGCCTGTCGGTGCATAAGGCAGGTGTGGAAATGATTAGGCCCACCTGCTCTGTCCACAGAGCGAAATAATTATGTGAATCCAAGCCATAATTCTTTATTGATCACCAAATTTCAGCCCTCCTGTGAAATAACCCCGACAGGAGAGTGAAGTATGTTCAATGTGCCGAAAAATCTGCAAAACAAAGGCGTCCAGAGCTAGCAGACATACGGTTGTCATGTTACAGGTGAGCTGTCTAATCTTCTGCTTGCTTTTCTGCTCACGTGTTGTTTTTACCGCCTGCTTACTTAATTATATGATTCAGCTGAGGCTCAATATTGTTTCTGGCTGAGATTATTTCACTTGATTTAATTTTTCGCAGCTGCTAGCTGGTTTGCTAACACCATCATTAGCAGCAATAACACAAAGGCATTGTTCCTCTGAGGGCCCTGATCTTTCTTCCTTACATAATAGAGACATTTAATCACCACAGTCGTCATAATCCCCACTAGAAAAGGCAGCGAGAGGAAAGAAAAGTTTAAAAAAGCCTGAGATGAGCATTCACACGGGATTAAAATCAGGCCGTGCATGTAACATGCGATAAGCATATGCATCCAAAAAAGAGAAGCAGAGCTGCACAGAGGGAAGAGAACAACACGATCAAATCTGATTCTTCTGGCTCATGGCGACCTGCTGAGTTTCACGCCTTCAGAAGTGTATATGGTTTGGAGGGTTGGAGGATTGTGTGGCCGTCGGCAGAGTGCAGGAGCAGACACATCTGGACAATGTTTGTCTCCAGACCTCCAGAGAAGAAACATTTTCCTCACACGCCAGCGTGGAAGTTGTCAGGGACTCACGTCAGACCGAAGTGTCAAAGCAGATCATTTTCACCTCCATGGAGGTGTCAGGCTGCTGTCTGGGGCCACGTGACAGCTCCGCCTACTTTCCCTTGTTTATAATCTATACATACGTGCATGTGTCTTTCAAGCCCTACTTTCCTGCGGGCCCTTCGGCAGACCTCACATCAGGGTTCTACGTGCATTTATGTGCTCTGACCTTCGGCACACAGAGATTAAATGGCCGATTGGTTGAAGGACGCGGCTCGTCCGCAGGGTGGAGAACAGGCTGCCCTTGGACACGCTCGTCAGAACGAGCCCAGGGAAATGTAGGATAAGCTCTCTGACTGTACACCGCGTGCTAAGCTACACCAGGCTCTGTTGTCTAAAACCAGCAATTTTCTGGAAGAGTAAATCGGTTCAGCTCACGCATGAAAATGAAAGAACTGTAATGTCCAATCCTTTGGCAGGAAGATGAAGGCAGCACGCTGATCCCGGTCTGCTCAGAAATGGTTGTCAAGGTTTTAGCCAATAAAATTCTAATGCGTTTGCAGAAATGGGCGATAATTCTGAGAAAAATATTGAATGCGTCTTGTATTATCCGCTAAGACTACGACTGCAGAAGGTGTTACAGGACGTCTTTAAGCCAGATCATGTGACCTTGTGAATGTTCAATTCCAGTGCAATGACAACCGGAGAGGTGCTGATTGCAGTTGGGTCTGATTAGGTTCTTCTTCAACAAAACTTCCACAAAAAGTTCACCATCTGTCCTTGAACTTTCTTTGCTTTCGACTTTTATAGGCTGATTTAAGGTGTGGTAAAATCAGCCGCATTCTGCCCAGATTAAGACACGACACCGTGTTCTTTTTTTACGGTGGTGACTCAGCTAATTGCAGCTGAACTTTCCATGTTTATAATGATGCTAATAACGGTAATAATACTAATTTTCCGGAATTGTGATGTGAATCACAATCAGCTGCTTCAGAGCAGAACAGCCTGAAGAAACGTGACTCATGTTTGGAAAGATGTCCGCGTAAAGACACAAGCGCTGTTTCATGTGCGTGTGCTTGTTCTGTACGTGGACGGACCAACTGAGGCAAACTCTGCATTTTATTCATTGCCGGTTTTTGATTTCTTGTGTTTTGTGAAGCACTTTGATGTTTTTTTTTTTTTTTTTTTTTTTTTTTTGCTCTATAAATAAACCTTACCACATTCTGTGAGATGCGGAGAAACAGCGTCAACAACAAGCAACAAAGGCAGGTTTATTTAAGGAGAACAGAAGATGCGTGCGTTAGATAAAATACACAAGGACAGAAATGATGAACCACAGTAATAACATTAACCTCATCAGTGGCGGTAAAGATAGCCCTGTTAGCCTTTTTCCCCTCCGGTCTCAGATGAACGGATCCAAACCAGCGTGGATTCAGTCCTTATTTCCGCTCGGCCTAGGTTGTCCTTCACAAAGACAACCTCAGCGAATTAGCCTGCACTTGAAGCTCGGGGATGTTGACAAGAGCACATTCATCATCCCATAATTGAGCGACAGAAAAAGGAATGGCGAGTCGGAGATAAAAGAGAACAGTTTATTATCCGCATTGAGCCCACATCAATCTCCCACAGCGCTCTGTCTCCTTGGCGTTTGGAATCTGTTGGTCAGCCCCGGATGACCAAATGACTTTACGAGTGTATAACGATGTATCCTTGTGGGGACTTGACTGTGCCTTTTAACTGCAGGATCCGACCCTTAACCCTTCCCGAGTTCTCAAGGACTAGCTGGTATTTATCCATCATCTCTCCTTTTTGTGTCTCGTTTTGGCTCCATCTTCTGCAGACATTTAGATTCTGCACACCTGTTTCCACAGCAACGATCCCATTCATTTTTACAACTTGGAGACAGTCTGAGCCCAGCGAGCTCCTGATGTTATTCAGCTGGCGCGTTTGTGCTCTTTGGAGCTACCAAAATCTCCAAAATGCAGCCGCGTCTGCGTCTGTTTGTTTTTTTCTGCTGACCTTCAGTGCCGGAGCTCGTTCAGTCGCAGAGAGAACGAAGCCGAAAGGAAAGAATTAAACAAAGGTTAGGCGACATAAACGGGGTCAGACCTCATGCATTCATTGAGAGAGCTGAGGTCTCTCTGAGGTGTCTGAGCACGTTCCCCAAGCTGCAGGAAAAACCTCTGCGGCCCCGCTTTTTCCTTTTTTTCCCCCCTGTTGTATAACTGCAGGTGACCTTTTTAAATGGTGATACCTTTTGAAAGCAGAGGGCAGACACGCGGGCCAGGCTCGGAACGCCAATCCCGTCGAGGCCTCACACACAAACACACATAGGGAGCGTCTGTGTGAGGCTGCCTGTAGGACCCTGGGAATTGAGGTGATAATAATGTGTGTGTCATCGTTTGAGAATGTGACTCCATGTGTGTTTCGGGGATTCAGGAACAAGCAGGAGTGGACATATTTCCAGGGTCCAACATCTTGATAATCTATGAATATTTATTCTAAATGTTGCCTTCAAGAACCAGGACGTTCCTGTTTTACGATAACATCCATTGGCTGTAAGACCGTAGTGGGCGGAGCCCAGGTGAGACGATGCAACTGTGACCGTGGGACCCCGAACACCTCGCAGTAGACCCAAGCGCCAGATCAGCTGCTCCAGACTGCTGGAGAACAGCTGTGATTTCAGCCTGGAGATCTGAAAAGCTTCAAACGCAGTTAATGTCAGTGGTCCCGCAGTGATTACTGGACAAAGGGCAAAACTTAGTGACCAATCTTTAACGTGTCTTGACGGCTGACCTTTGGAGGAGGAAACGCTGGAGCTTATTAGGTCTGTGTGTGTGTGTGTGTGTGTGGGCTGGTGGCGGCAACTCCCAGTAAGGAGGAGCCATGATCAGCCACAGCTCTGAGTTCTCAGCATCAATGTTTAAAGACGGCACATCTGCCCTCCTGGAGTTGTTTCGCTGATGGAGGGAATATGAAGACATGATACCCCTAAATTGGTGCCGTCGATCCTCTTCATTATGAAACTGATGATGGACAAACACTGGACTGACTGACAGCATCCCTAATTAATTTCACTCAGACGCCTTCAGCTGTCAACATTTTTTTTTCTTTTTTTAATTAAAAACTTCCTCACCATCAGATTTGGGTTAGTGCCTGTTTTTTTGTGTTTTAAGTTATTTTACCAAATATATGACTCCTAATCAATGTTTTATGTTTCTTCTGTGTTAAATTATATATTTTTCCTTCCGAACACTTGGTTTCCGTTTATATTTTACGTCCAATTTTCAGGAGCGATGATGAATTTTTGATCTTGCCAGGGTTCCCTCACATTTCCTGCACCTATCAGCTGCGACGTGAGCGTCACGCGGGGGCGGCAATGAAATAGTTTATCACAGTCTGAATATTTTAAGAACCGAACTGAAATATTTATCTCGTAAATAATGAACTTCCAGAGCTCAGTCTCCGGCTTTCTGCTTCTGACTTTTCCCAGGCAGGAGTGTACAGACGGCCCCTGATTATGGCTGGTGTTTGTCAGCAGCTGTGAATAATGGACACCCTTGTTCTCCAACTTTGAAGCGGGTCCTGGGGGGGGGGGGGGATAAAGCCAGTCCCCCTAGTTAATTTCAGTCAGATATCTCCCAACACTCGCCTCCATTCTTTTGCATAATGTCCTTGAATAATGGACCTGCTTCAGCGGCTTGTCTCCAAGGTGTAGCCGTCCCCACCCAGCAAGCAAGAAAATCACGTTTGGGGGATTGCCGTGAGAGTTCAATCTGCGTCAGGAGTAACACGAAAGGTCTCGTGTTTTGCTGCGTGAGCCCTGAGTGTGTGGGAGCCATCAGGATGTGAATTCCAGTAATTATTTTGTGTTAAGGTCACCCAGGCTATGTGGATTCTTGTGACAGTTGTGTTAAGAAGGTCAAGTCTCATCTGCCTGTTTTGGAAAAGGTCGGAAAAGTCAGAAATTGACTGTATGATGATACAGTGTTCAGTGTGTGTACTCCATTTGGTTGATCCAATTTGAAAAAATGTGATTAAAAGGGAGGCAGCGTAAATCTGTTACAGATGCGACAGACTCGCTTTTACATCACATCCTTCCAAAAGTTCACGAGCTAAAACAGCCTCATGGGGGCTGAGACGATAGCATGAGCTGTCAGACTGGAAACAAAAACTCTCCCAGCAGCTCTGGAAAAAGCTGATTTTATAACTGCTTTTCATCAGTAGCGTTAGTGCTAATGACCTAAATAAAATGCTGCTGCCTCTGATTATTAAGATCTTTTTTTTTTTTAAATATGGAAAGTTTCGGTAAGTAAGGATGACTAAAATGTTTTGAGAATAATCTCAATTTTTAGTGGATATTCCTGTGTCTCATTGGCTGCTTTGTGCCAGACATTTTGAATCTGAATTATTATTTTGTCCAACAAAAAAGAAATGAAAAATTGTTGTTCAAATAAAAAAAACGGTTGGGACTTTCTTTTAATAATGTTTAAAAAAGATTAACATCTGCCTTTTGGATCTATGATGAAGAACTCTGACTTTAAAATCACATTAGAGAAAAAGGTTTGTCTCTCTAAGAACAGTCAGGTCGGGAAATGTGCCCGACCTTCGACAACCAAGCTACAGAAACTGTAATAGTACCAAAATCCAGAATAAACCTTGAAAGCAAATCTCTATTCTTTATTCAACATCTGCTTGAACTTTAAACATCTGCTTTGAGGATGCTTCACAGTTTAGCTGAATTAAACATTACAAACGTGCTGGCGTGAACACAAAATGAGTCGGCCGGCTTCCATTTCCGTTTTAAAAGCCTAGTGCGTGTTTTGGAGGTTCCTCTGTGGTGCTGCTCAGGTCTTTGACGTGGACACAGAGCCCTCCAGGGGGACGGGACAGCAGCGGGCGGGCCACTCTCATCCAAACATCGTTTTCCGAACTCTTAAAAGAACAAATAAAGGCTGCTGGAATTACTATATTGACTCCACTTTTCTCTCACCAGGAGTACCAGATCGATATCATCTTCGCCCAGACGTGGGTCGACACCCGTCTGCGCTACAACAGCAGCAGCACCAGCATGCCCATTCTGACCCTCAACAGGTACGTTCCCGCAGCATTTGCCCAAAAACAGACATTGGGAATTACATGGGAATTACAGCATGTGCAAAGTTTATTTTTTTCATTTAACAGGCTGTTGAGAACCTTTCGGTTCCAAACGCCACTGCAGCTATTGAGTTTCAGCATTGTCACACTGTGAATATCTCATTTTTGAACAGTGTTGTTCCCTCTCAGGAAGACGTCTGAGATTAATGGGACAGATTGATCCATGCGCTGTGTCGCATTTTTATCCTCTTGTTGCCAAATGAAGCTGCGGCTTTCGTTTCAGAAGAATCTGAAGGAATTTGGGGATGATTATGTCTCCGCTTAAGCATCTCTCTCTATCTCTCTTTCTCTCCATCAGCAATATGGTTGGCCTGATTTGGCTCCCTGACACCATCTTTAGGAATTCCAAGAACGCCGACTCTCACTGGATAACAACCCCGAATCAGCTGCTCCGGATCCGGAACAATGGGACTATTCTTTACACGCTGAGGTAAAAGTCCGACTGTGATATAACAACAATAATCTCCCCTTCCCCTTCACAGTTTTCGGCACAATAAACCTCAAAATCTGCTGTTGAAGGTGCATGTTGGAGGTCTGACACCGCTCATTCGTGTTTCCAGGGTTCAGTTTCTCATCACGTGAAAGATTTCAACATGGACTTGTGGTCGAACCGCATGTTGGCATGTTTTTAAGCCCATGGAGGCCGCAGTTGCTGCATCAGAACGGCTTTTATCGAGCTAATTTAAGATGCAGATGCAAACTCCTTCTTGTTATTGAGGGAGTGGAAACGACAAAGATGCAGCAGAGAGTAAAAGAATGGGTAAAGTCATGGTGGTCTCATTCCTCCGGCTATTATCGAATCTGCTGAAAATGATTTCAGGACGATGGCGAGGAGTGGTACTCAGATTATGTTTTCTGCCTGGAACACTACTAATCTCCCTCACAACATCTGCTCTGCCGACTTGTCCAGCAGAAAGCCCAGGTTCTTTTTCTCCCTTTTTGCTTTATTTCTGCCTATGTGCCCTCGTGCACATAGCAGCTCGTGCGGAAACCAGCTGTGGATAAATGATGGAGTTCTTCAGGGTAACAGTGTTTCTGATTCCTGTGTTTACAGAATGCTTAGCTTATCTGGGCAATCTGTGTCTCCTCAGGATGACCATCAACGCTGAATGCCAGCTGCAGCTCCATAACTTCCCGATGGACGAACACTCCTGTCCTCTTGTCTTCTCTAGCTGTGAATATTGGCACACACACACACACACACACACACACACACACACACACACAGGTGATTCAGGTTTGAGAACGCTTGACGGCTTCTTCATTCAGCTTCCAGCCGTTAAAAATCTGAGGATTCTGCAGGAGAGCCAGAGAAGAAGCGCCGCAATTGTTGCAGCGCAAAAACGAGAGCTTAACCAGAGCCGCTCCATTACTGTTAATTCTCATTTTTATCTCTCTCTCACTGTACCTACATATTCACGGCTCCTGCAGATATATTATCTGCTTCCATATTTGTGTCCCTCAAAAAAAAAAAAAATCCCTTAAAGTGTGTTTGCTTCATGACGTTTACTTTTCCTGTTTTACTGGAGCAGAACTTCCCCCGAGGTGCTTTGGTGAGCGCCGTTTGTACAAACACATCTGAATGGATGCCTTCACAACCTGTCCTCCACGCTCTGTTGTTGCATCGTCATTTCCTGTTTTTCTTAGTGAATGATCCTTCGGGTTATTGTTTCTCTGCTCATTACCAGGAAGACGAGCCCTGCAGACAAATACAAGCTGAATATGAAAAGAGTGTTGCTATAATTTAGGTTACAAATTTCACTTTGCTCAATATTAAAGATTAATCCATCCTAATTTCTGAGTTTAGTTTCTCATTTTTAATATATTTTAATTTAATTCCTCAATTTGTTTTTATAATTGTTTAGAATTTTCTACCTTTTGCTCAAACAGAATGATAATCAGAACATTAAAATGATGATTAAGCTGGTGTACCCCACCAGCTGCTGTAAAGTAGGAAATAATTGTTGTATAAATGAGGATGAATGAAAACTGTGAGGTCTTTGTGAGCAGAAATGACGACCGTTGGCAGCAGTTCATTAACGGCATATTTGTTTCCACGGCCAAGAATCTGTTTCAGACAGGGTGACACAGACAAAGATTAAAGTGAAGAAAAAAAAAAGTCAAGCTTTTCCACTCTCGGGCAAACGGCTCCTCAAATAATGGCTTCCTACGCTTTTTAGCCACTATAGAGTTGCAGAGAAAGAAGAAAAATCCAAGCAAAAAGTAAATGCAAGGCAATTAGCAATATACTTTTATTTTTTAGGTGCTTAAATGACTGGGTGCTAGCTTTGATTGGGTCTCTATAGCAACGGTGGCTAATGCGTTTGTATCACAGTTACAGTTTGGCTCTGAATGCTAAGAGAGTCATTTCCATCTGGAGAGTGAACGTGCAGGGTTGCTGGTCCGTCCGGGCACTATGGAGCTGCAGGAGTTTGGTGTCAGTTGAGGGCTCCACGCCGAGGTCGACCGCCTCAGCAGAGCCTCCGCTAGCTTTAATGATGGCGCCCGGCTTTGAGCGGCTCCGTGATTCGGAGCTGTGTCATCAGAGCGGTAAAAAGGGAGGAAAACATATTCTTAGAAGTGCCCTCCATCTCAGATGTCAACCTGTTTGATTAAATTTGTGATTCAGGCTGAAGTCAGGGATCAACCCCGTCCTGTCTCATCAGCAGGATGCACTAAAACAGATGTTTACATCCATTTGCATTCATTTAAAGGGACTTGGCAAGAGAAAATAAATCTCCCTTTTTAGTATGAGGTACTTTCATGTTGAGGCGTGGCAGCGCCGCTAAGACTTCAGCAAACGAGGTGAAATGCGATAATGGCGACGTTCGAAGTGCCAAAGTCTTCAAAGTATTTATTGCTCCATTAGGCAGGCTGATTAAGTTAGGCGACACCTAAAAAGCACTGAAATAACATTTACTTTGGTTCGACGGCTCATTCTCTTGGAGCAGATGTCGTCCGATAGCTTTGATTTAATCTCGGTAATAACCGTTACCTGATGAGAGACAGATATTTGAGGTATTAAAACTCTGCTCAGAATTAGCCATTAGTAAACACACACTCCGGGTTTCTATTGTTTTATGGAGACCAGAGATCAGTGTTGTTCTATGGGATGGATTTTTTTCTTTTCACAGCCATGTGAGCTGACATTTAACAGTCAATTAAATCTTCTAATTTGTTATTGATTGGTAGCTGAGTGTGTTAGCAGATTTGGATCCAATTCTCAACATGTTGTGGTTTTGATCTGATGAATCCAAACATTAGGAAATGTTGTTTCCTGCCGTTTGACCTTCGGGGAATGTTCTCCTAAATGTGTTCCGTCGGAGGGATTTTTGCCAGCGCGAGACCCCTGGAATTGAGGAACAGTGGAAATTGTATTTGGATGAAAGCGCTCCATGGGTTACAGTGTCCAGGTTACAGAGCGTTAATTACATTTGAGCAGATCAGGCGAAGCCCAAAATCTGTCTGGGTCTGTTATCCAGAGTGTTTTAACCATTTTAGGGACAAAAATGGTGACCTAAGGAGAAACGGACAAATGACAGCAACAGCAAAATGGACCACAAGAGTATAACAGTTTTTCTGGACTTTGTCATTACATCTATTCAGTACAACTGAATGGAATTTTACTGAGAAGGTCCGAGGTGGACACGTGTTTAGTTCTACCTTAGGCATGTTCCTGACAGACATGACGCGTGCAGTCTGGCGCAGCAGACGAGGTTTTTATATTCACCTCTCGGTTGTTGTCGCACTTTCATGCTACTGTCGTTCAAAGTGAAGACGGTTATTATGGATACAGCAGGAGGTGAGAAAAAGCTCTGAGGCTGATTACAAGCACTTGCGGCTCACGCTGTTATCCACATCACAAGTGACGACCCTCGCATCTTAAAGAGCACCAGAAGCGGCGCTACGCTGTACAGCCATTATATATGAGCAACACCGCTTGTATCGGGTAAACGGGCCCTGATTGAGGGTTTGAAGTTTCACGTCAATCATGAGGGAAAAAACGGTCGCTAATTTGTGGATCCATAAGTAGCAGTTTCTGTTGAAAAGGACTGTTATTGACTTGGCAAGATGGTTGTGAAGCCTCCTAAACCCAGCCGCTACTTCACCTGTTAGCCGTCTGTCAAATCTAGGCAAATGCTTTGTAGGAGAGCTGCTTCTCAAATGACCTGATCAAAATGATTTAGCTACAATAAAAATGGTATATGATTATATTTACTGAGTGCACTTTATATCAGGCATGACCGACAGTCCGCTTTCAAATATATGTCCCATGATTAAAATCAATTAAAACCTGTTTTGCTAACAGACAGACGGACAGATCCCACAAAAGTAATAGCAGAGAAAAGTGCTAGCATCATTAGCTACATGCTAAGACATAGCTATGTTAATAAATGCCTGTTAATACTTAAATTAGTGTGAAACCCAGCTGACTCCAGATGTTTCAGGTTCATACAAATGTTTAAAAGATGAGCATTTGGATGGAAGCTGGACCATCACTGGTCTCAGTTCTGTCGAAACTGAGCCGCATCTCTTATTTTAACACTAATTCCCTGATGTTTAACCTCCTAAATGGTGTGTTTGCTGTCTGAATTGAGGTGAATTAAAAATTTTAACTGCAAAATTGTTTTTACTAGCGGTTAGCTGGGCTGTAACTGGCCTTTGTTGACTGTAATATCACAGAAGTGGCGAAACGAAAGCAATAAGGACTCAGGCCAGTTCTAAGGTTGTGTATGACCATGATGCTTCAGGGGGTCTTTGCGGCTCTAAAGATAATGTTGTGGTTATTTTGGAACAGTTCCTGCTTTCTGCATCATTCTGTTAGTCAGTTAATTTTGTAGACACACATTTGAAGTCCAGGCACACGTACAACCAAGGATGAAATTAGATTTGCTTCCTCGTGTTCCCACTTAACCGGAGGACCAACGTGAATATCCTGCAGCCCGATAACGTGCACTACAGTCGGGGTCAGCATACGACAGAGCGGCTCACGCTCTCGGGTCGTCAGCACCTCTCAGCTCCTTGGTAGAAAAGTACTTTCACACATCGCTGAAGTGTAATATTACACGTACACGGAAGGATCGCAGTGGGAATATTCATCTTGGAAGTCATGTCACTTCTCCTTAAACTTTTCTAAGGTGATGACCTGGTATTACACACAGAAATTCCGACTCTAAAACGTGAAAATGGTCCTTCATAACCAGACACACTCCTAAGAAAAGTGAACACTTGTAGCTCAGTTGCTGTGTAATCCACTGGATAACAATAAAACCAGGTTGTTTAAATGACGCCTTTAATCTTTGATGCATCCTCTGACCTTCGTCTTTTCCCATCTGAACTCCTCATTTCCAGACGGTTACCCTCGAGACGAGATCGTCTACAAGTGGAGCCAAAACTCTGTGGCCACGTCTGACCAGAAGTACTGGAGGCTTTACCAGTTTGATTTCATGGGACTGCGGAACACCACGGATATGCTAACGACAACAGCAGGTAGGAAACGCGGTAACTGAAAGGTCGGCGGGTCAAGCCTGAATGCAATAGAAAACTCTGGCTGAGCAGAGGGCAAAGGTCAAACACAGCCTGCAGCTTAAAAGCTGAACTAGCAGGAGTCCAGCCTGCAAACCGCAGCCTGCTTTAGCATGGACGCCACGCTCATGAATGTAATCATGCTTCAACATGCTGAACTCTCATAAGTATTCCCTTCAGGTGTGAGGGCAAATAGGTTTTTCTACTGACATTAATCACCAAGATTAAAGATTTAAAAGGAGTTTTAATTATTCACTCCCTTTCCTGCTCTCCAGCCGTTATCGGGCCCCGTCTTCGCTGATGGTTTCATTTAGCCCGGTCGCGTGTTGAGGCAGCTGGAGAAACGCGCTCGCTCCGACAGGTGCTGGTAATCACAGCCGCAGATGGCGCGCGGTGGACAAATTTTGGGCTCGCGCTTCAGGCGACCCTTGATGCCTGATTTGAATGTGTTAATAAGAGGAGCGTTTGTGAGTGAGGAAGATGGAAAAGAGCCCGACGCGGAGATCCTTGACCTTGTTTAGGAGATGTGTGTTTGAAAATCAGCATAAAAAGACCTCCTTCACCCAGACGGGGATGAATATTACAGGAGGGTGAGTTCTTAGCGTGATTAATAGGAAGGGATGGAGCAGTTAGTCCACGACGGAGGGACTGAAGGGATTGTCCGTATGTCAGGTGAATCCCAGCGAACATTCTTTTGGGTTTGAAACTCAGGGCTGATGGATGAGCTGTTGATGGTCGTACCAATGATGTGTTAGTGGGCTCCCGCTGAAGCATGAGGATCCAGTCAAATTAATTTTCTGCCGCTGCGCTCGAAAGAAACAGCGAGCCCACGCATCCACCTCATGCTGTTTAAGAAAATTAACCGTTGATTCATTTATTACCTCTCCTTCTTTCCTTCCACTCCATCTCTGTGCACACAGTGATTAGCTAGCCGGCTAAAAATAATTGTCATTAATTTATACTGTGCGTTTCTCCCCCTGTCTCCGCTTTATATGCCCCATCCCCTCACAAACACTTAAGCAGCCCTTTACCGAGGGAAGAGTGGACAGATCCTCAGACAGGACCTTCAGGGACCCCTGTCTCGTCCTTATGGCTTCGGAAGGATCTCCTTCAAAGGGCCCCAGAGAGGAATCCCCGGCACTTTGTTCTCCGCCGCCTTTCCAGGTTCCTCCAAAAAGCTCCTTTTATCCGTTCTTCTGAGGCCACGTTGTAGAAATGTGCTGCGAATACTAACATGCACCGTGACTTCACCTGCGTCTGACCTGACGGCTCACCAGGACTCCCACGTGTCGTTAGCTGCGCTCGCAGATTAGATTAAAATGACAGCTGGATGTTGAGGAACCTCACGACTGCGCTAGCAAAGGTGGCTCTGTCAGAAATATAAAAAGTAACATTAATTGGCTGCTCCCTGAACTTCACCTGCGGGCTGCTGTCTAATTTTTCTGGAGCAATCATCAGCGCAGCCGGGCGGCTTTGACAGTGGCGGTGTATATTTGGCAGCATTAGGTCAGAGTTTTCACGAGCACAGACGAAAAAGTGGAGGAAACAGGCCTGAATAGTACAGCTAGCTCCTGACCCAGCTGTCACATGACTCTGTGGCTGCAAATCAACCTTTTTTGATCATTTTGTTCTGAGTCAGGTGGTATTTTGGTTCACCGGGCATGGAAACCGTCACAGAAATGAGACATGCAAGCTCTACTTGTTTACTATCAAACAACATCAATGACATTTGGATAGATAAGCTAAAATGTTGGGCACCTATAAAACTACTCAACTATTGGAACTCGGGGTGTCAGTTTAGATGACACAGATGCTGTCTTATTATTTTGAGGAAAAAGGCATTTGGTGTATTGTGTATTTCTGCAGCCGAGTGTCAAATAAATTCTGGGAAATGGAAAAAAGCTGAGGTTTTTTTCTTGTGTTACCTTCAGTGAGGTGCTTTTGAGAAGGCCTTGCACCTAAACGCCCCCTCACAATCGACAGCATAGCTGCTCTGCTGCCAGCAGGAATACCTAAATCGCTCTTTTACATTTCAAACGTTTGTAGCGCCTGTGTGGACGTGCTGGTTGGGAGGGCTGGTTTTAGCATCCATAACCAGCCGCATGTTTTCCAGAATGCTCACTGTAATAATGTGTTCAATTCAATTCAATTTTATTTTTATAGCGCCTTTACGTGCAAAAGAGAAAAATAGGTGTTTTTATCTTTGCGGCTCTGAAGCTGGGATGGTCGATGGAAAACTGTTTATGATAGAAATCAAGCGTTTCATATAAAAACACCAAGTCTTCCAAACATTCCAGTGTGTAAACAGAGGGGAGGTCGGTGGGTTCAATTCACAAAGTCACCTCCACCCGAGGTCCATCTGGGAATGTGCACAAGCGTCCGTGATAACCGTGATATCCTGGCCGCGTCGGTGCAGTTTCTGGCTCGTCTTCCTGGTGGTTTTGGTTATTCCCTGTGCTCTGACAGGAAAGCCTGGCTCTTAGTAAGACAGAACGATAACGTTTTCAGCCCTGCAGAGTCCTGCTGTGCTCTCAAAGTCTCCGAGCAGCGCCGAGCTGCTGTTTATCTGTTTCACAGCTGCACAGTTGGCTTGCTGCAGTGTGCTGGGTGGTCAGTGTTTTAATGGGCCCCAGTAGGGCCTTGTTACACAGCTGACACTGCCGGTACCAGTGCTGGGATTTCACGTGGTTCAGCCTCAGTCGCTACTTCAAACTACAATAACAACAGTTTTAAAACTCATTTGTTTTAAAATAAAACCCTTTGTTGGACAAGTAAAGGATCTTCTGATCTCTTTCCCTCTCTGTGGCCCTCATTTATGAACCGTACGAACGGCAGAAAACTGTGCGTACGGCCATTTTCAGGCAAGGTTCGGCATTTATCAACCTGGACGTGAGCGTACGAGCCGCTCAGATCTCACGTCAGGTCTGACATCGTGTATGCAAGTTAGAGTCAGTGTGGATTCGTGAATAACATAAATATATCAGTTTTTTTTTGCATTCACCTGATAAAATATATCCTGTTTTTTTCCTGAGTAATTCATGTTTGGTTTGTTTATGACTGTGTCAGGGCAGCGACATGTCTGCTCGTCCGCCACTGTCATCGTTCTCTAGACAGCGTTTTCCAGTTTTCATGCTTCCAAACAGCGCGTCCTTGTTTAACCTCCACCTCAGACTCGAGGGGAACAACTTCCAGCTCGAAAAAAGTTTTGTTTCTTTCTCAGGTTTCTCCTCTCAACGTTTGACTTCAGTGGGCCAAAGCTCTGAAACATGAATATTTATGGGCGGAACATGTTAATGACGATCGGTTTCAGCTGCTGCGCTTATTAAGACCCGCTGGGATTGGCCATATACGGAATTTTCATGAATCACGTGCGTCTTTTCATACCATGACTCCTGCACTCAGATCTGTGCAAGTTTCTATGCAAGATTGATAAATGAGGGCCAGTGTCTCTGCTGTTGTCTTTGTAACAGTCGAAAAGTTAATGAATGGATATGATTGTATGGACGCTGGGTCAAGGACCACCTCTGGTAAGACAGTAAGAACCACCTCTCCTCTTTAACAACGGGTTGAGGAGCAGCAGTGGACTCACTGGCAGTGGCACCGCGCTCGTCCAACCAGCTCACAGACAGGAAACGGCCTCCAGCTCCACAAAGGAAATGTCGGAGCACCGCTGACGAGTGTTGATCCACATTTGTGAATATGAAACCAATAAACATTCATTTACGGCTCTCGGCGGCACCACACTCATGTTCTCTGCACCTGGCAATTAAAAGCAGCTTTTCGCTCCTCCGCCGAACAAGATGCAGCGCTCCGCCGCAGATGTTTGATTCAACCCCGCGTCCTCATGGAAGCGTCTCGATGGGGTCGGATTTTTGTGATATTTAAATCAGCGTTCATCTAAAAGGTGGGGGTGGGGTTGGGGGCGCGACTGTCACGGTTACAGGATTGTTTCCTTTTGTTGCTCCTCCACTTCTACCTGCTGCTGTCAGTCAGGCAGCTCTCAGCAATCTGCCAAAGTCAAACCATTAAAAGAAGATCAAACTAAATCACTCACTCCTCTCTTTTTTTTCCTCCTCACGCTGATGGTTTCATCTGTGTCAGAGTCAAGTTGCTCATCTCTCTCTCCTCATCTCCTCTCTGTCCTGTCCTCCATCATGTTTTTGTCCTACATCAGGCCTCCTCCCATCCTTGTCTCTCGCTCTTTTGTCTGTCTCTTTGCTCATTTGATCCATAATATTTGACTTTCAGTGATTATGGGCATATTTCAAGACAGTCGCAGACCAAAATGAGCAGTTTTCTGAAGTTCAGTGCATCCGAGAATAACAACAATGGCGAACGTTGCTGGCGTTTCTTGGCTCCTCGCTGCACTAAAAGAGTCTTAATTGAGCTACAGATGACTCTCAGATCTCAGAATAGCTTCACACACTTCTGAGGAGTGTGTTAAAACCCAGCTGACAGCCTGGTGGAGTCAGCTGAGCGGATCGCAGGTCTTTGCGTGGCGTTCCCCAGGTTTTATTCTCCAGGCCCTGGTGTTTGCAAGGACCATAGATGGATTATCGGTCTTTATCATAATAAATAATAACCAAGTATAAAATACTGCACGCCAATATGTTGCTAATATTTTACTGCTTTTCTTCCGTCTGCAGGCGAGTACATCTTGATGACAGTTTACTTCGACCTCAGCAGACGTATGGGCTACTTCACCATCCAGACCTACATCCCCTGCATCCTGACCGTGGTCCTCTCCTGGGTCTCGTTCTGGATCAAGAGCGACGCCACGCCGGCGAGGACTGCCCTAGGTACGCAGCGACTCACTCTCCGATCCCGCCAGTGTCGATCGGCATCTTACAATCGTCATTGTCCTGAGAGTTGTATTTTATTTTATTTTTTTTAAATTTCCAGTTCAGTTTGAGAAATCCACAGCTTGTTAGCGTTAGCATTATCTTCTTTTTCGTTGTTTGGGACTGAAAGCAATGTCGATCTGCGCTGGGAAAGTTGTTTCTGTCACAGGACAAGAAAACTTGGTCAAGAGCAGAAACGGAGAGCTGTTCTGTGTGCGCGTCTGTCTTTACTGTATTTCCACAAATTAGCACGTTTCACATTAACATCTCATTTTATCCCATCGTCTTATTTTTTCTTTGCATGCGCTGACAGTTCTTGTTTTAGTATTGTCCTCCCACGCCGCATTTCCTTTGTCGCGGACGACGGCGATAATGATGATGGTCACTATTGTTGAGGTAAGTCTCAAGACAACTTCGGGAAATCAAAAACTCATCAGTTTAAAAACACTAACAATGGTTTTATTCAGGCTTTTCAATGTGACATTTTACACTAACAAAAAGATTTTAACGCCGTTAACTTATTTTCATTTGTATTGTTCTTTGATCTTTCCTGTCATTGCGTCTTTTCGAAGATCTTAATCCCTGTAACCAGTAACCGGCTGCTGCAGCTTCGGCAACAGCTGCTAAGGCGCTAATGTTAGCTTCCGGCTGACCTGTCTGGCGTGTATCTGTGTGCAGGTGCGGGTGTCACCATCAGACCGTCCTGTTATCATGGCGCCTCTGATTTGTGTTTATTTGTTGCCCCGACCTTTGTAACCTCGCGGTTCACGCTGCGCTTCAGCGAGAATGAGCGAGCGCCGCACACGGTGTCAGGCGCTGTCGTCCTAAATCACGGAGGATAATACAGAGGACATGAAAGGGCACCGCTGGAGTTTGAGGAGCAGGACAACTTCAGCTAAACGATAGGGTGAAAGTATCAGAGCGCACAGGAAACACGTCTGTCAACATAGCAGTTAGAATTCATATGTATAATTTAATAAGTGGCTATGCTAACTTTAGCATACGGTGCCACTGAAAGTACCTCTGACAGATATATTTTATCTAATGTCAATAAATAATGTTATTTCAGGCTAAAAGGTGATTAAAGTCTGGTTGATTTATTGACTGACCCCCCCAGCGACCCTCTACATTTGTCTCTGATTTTGCACAGAGGTTTTGATTGGCCAACTTCTTTGATCAATTGCTGTGTGAAGGTGAATGGGGTGGCGACATTTTCAGTTAAAAAAAAAACCCCGACTGTTCATCAGAATTAAAGTCTTCAAATATCTTTCAGCACCATTCAGCACCTTCTAAATACGGTCCGTTCTGTCGACTGCTGCAGAGCCGCTGAGCTGCAGCCCTTCGCTTGATGCAGGCAGTCAGCCGGTATTAATTAAGTTCATCTTCTCAGATCTCCATATTTGGCCCTCGTACTTCGAGGCATCAGCAGCCTGCGGGCACCTTCAAGCTAGCACTTCCAACCCTGCAGAATTCCTCTCAGTCTTCCGTTTATCACTGTGTCAGGAGGTCATCAGCGGTGCGTAGGCAGTAATAAAGTGTCTGTTTGCTACTGAAGTCTGAGGAACGGATAATTGAGAAAAAAAAAAACAGTGAAATAGAGAACATAAAGGTCAGTTTTTTGGCACTCTGCTGATCTTAATAGCAGACTGCGTCTGGCGCGCTTTTTGCTCATCTTCCTGTCTCCTTTTGTTGCTTTAGGACTAATGAAAGTTGTTGCCTTGACAGTCGAACATCAAAACAGTGCAGATCAAGAGAGACAGCGACGCAAAGGTTTGTTTTCAGTGGATCAGACAGCCGCTGAAATGCTGCTGCTGCTGCTGTGAAAAATGCGATCAATTAGAGCGGCTGGTAACGAACAGCTTAAGGTACAGCGGAGAGCGGGTCTGACTTATTCCAGCCCGTTTCCTTCCATCGGCCCCTCTGAGGCTGTTATTTAAAATGCCTCACACGTGGCTGCCTGTCTCTCCATCAGGGCCGTCTGTCGGCCTGGAACAGGCAGCAGAGCCTTCAGGCTTACGCTGTGTGGGTGATGGTGTGATACAGTCTCTAACAGCTGTGAAAGGCTTGGGTTCTTCCTGAGACAACAGGTAGTGCAGAGCAGCAAGGCTGCCCTTGTCCTGATAAACATCAGCATTCAGCTCCACGGCTGCTTTAGCCTTTTTTTTTTTGTGGTACAGGACATCACCCGAACCTCGAACCAAAGGCTAAAAAAGGCTCTGGTTTAGTGCAGAATGTCAGGAGGAGGAACAGCTGAAGCTCCCGCTGGAGCTTCAAAAGAGCCGCCACCCTCTGGGGTCTCCATCAGCGGCAGCGTAAAGGAGATCATTTAAAAATGACTGTAAATGCTCAGAGGTCATGTGACTACTATCTCTTTGTTGGTGACATAAGTGACTGTTTCTGCTCTGTAATTCTACCTGGAGATAAACAGAGATATTTGTTTGTGAGTAGATGGCCACTTTATATCCTAAAGCGAGATCTTTTTTGTTGTTAGCCTTTATAGTTTATAAACGTCAACAGCAAAAAGAGCCAACCCTTAAAGTCACTCAGCTAAAAAATCGAGGCCCCAGCATTATAATTTACCTCCAGTTATCTCCTCTGCAACGTAAGCCTGTCATTAGGAGCTTTCACTAAAATTACAAAGTCTGTCATCTGAACTATTTTGAACCTTCAAGAATCGATCCACTGCCTGAGCAACTATCACCGGCAACAAAAAACATTCAGCACAAAATGGCGGTGTTTGGTGTGGGAGAAAACTAGCTGAAAGCCTACGTCAGCGTGGTTTTAAGAACTGACAACTTTCCTCCCGGAAAGGAGGCGGTGGCTTTAAGATCAGCAATGGCACACCAACGTTGCTCGCATGCTGGAAGGAGATGGGTGGATGTTCTCTTCAGCACCGCGACAGCTCGCTACATCATTCCGGTGTCCAAGTTAGCTGCAAGCTAACAAATGTTGGCGCATAAAAAAGGTTTGCGAGGTGATAGTTTCCACATTTGTTGCCTGGGCAGAATGTCCTGCCCTGCGAATGGGCAGAGTTGAGATGTTTCCTGGTCAGAGGGACACTCCTCAAGGACCATCGGGCTGATTATGGGAGTCAGACGTGCTGATGTTGAGACCTCCAACCTGCTCACCAAACACTTTTAATCAGATCAGACCAAAGCTGCCGTGTGTGGCATTTTAACCTCAATCACTGGCACATTAATTTGAAAACATTTCCATAATTACCACAAACAAACAGGCTCTCGGCTCACACGGCTGCTGCGCCTCACTCTTGCGGTTGCGGTTGGGAGTGTGCTGGAGGAAAATCTCTATAACTTTCCTGAATAATGCCGACTTTTATTCCACTTTGATTATTCTCGAGGCATAATTTGAACTTCACATTAGCCTACATGGATAATTACGTGTGGGTTGCAGCGATCTGAAAACAAACACGCTGAAGCGAGCAGTTAAAAGTGAGGAGTGTTTCCACCAAATCACTTTATTTATTTGGGCTTTATTTGGGAGGTGTAAATATATCCTTGGAAATGCTGAAGCAGAGATGTTGCCTGGTTTGTCCTGACAATAAACAAACAAGTTTCCATTTGGGATTCATTGAATATTGGGGGAAATTATAAATGTAACCAAACAGGAAATGACAGTCAAAGTTCTTATTGTAATGCAATTTTATTTTTATTTTTTTTACAGTGTCATTTGAATTGACAGGACAATAATTGGCAAGATAAAAGTTTTACTGACGTCTAACACATATCAACACGATATTAAAATCAGGAGTCGGCGGGGGTGTACATATTTTAATAAATCACGCCTGTCATTCCTCTCTGAGCTCCATGCTGCTGTAGTACATCATCACTGCTTGGCGCGTCTGTAAAAGGCAGCATTAGTCCTGGTATTTCTGCTGTAGTAATGTTGTGATCACACCATCGCGATTGTTTACCACTCTCAGGATGTCTGCAGGATACGCGCTTGGCTCAGGCTCCACGTCTTCCCACATCTGTTTTATCTATAGATGTCGTCTATAGATCAAAGATGGTGGCGTGTGCTGTCACACAGTGGATTCAAGCGTGCGGTGAACACTGACACTGTAGTACAGATTGCTGGGATTAAGGTTTAAGACAGAAGCCCAGCGTTGCTTGCGCACCTGGTTTGGTGGTCAAATCTAATTGAGTGGGGGGCGGGGGGGAGGGAGTCTAGACGAACACTCAACCAGAGGAGGTTGCTCCCGAAATAGACGGGAGCAACTCGTCTCTATGGAAACCACGGGCGAAAACAGTGGAACACTCTGCCATAAAAGACATGTGGGAGAAGAGGATAAAAGGGAGAGAGAGATGGAGGAGGATCAGAGGAAAGTCTTACCAGGGGTGTGTGTGTGTGTGTGTGTGAGATCAATGCCTCCGCTGGGCAATTCATGTCACAGGGATCATCTCTGTCTTAAGGAATTGATGCCACCCAGCGAGCATAGTATTCAAACCTGCACAAGAAACTGGCACAAAACCGATCAATTAAAAGCTTTCTCCAATTATAGTGTTAGCCTGCCTTTGTGACAGCTAATAAGCTGAAGTTTGATCACTAATCGATCAGCTGTGTGAATCCAGTAAAGTGGCTGACGTGTGAACTTGTTTCACTTTAGCTTTCAAGCCATTGTTCATGTAGCGAGGCTCATCTGCATACAGTATGAGCTAAAGGCCAGAGTAGTTTTTGTAGTTTCAGTCAGAGGATTAAAACCGCTGTATCCTCCTTTTAGCTTCTTGGCTCACACAGAGGTGAGACACGTAGCTGGGAGAATCAATAGGTCAATATCGCGAAAACGCTTGATAAAAACACTTAGAAACGTATTCCTCGGTCCTCCCAAGACAGGATTTTATTGGGAGTTTTAATAATTGATATGGAGCATGCACTTTAGACCCAGCATCCTTTTTTTTTAAAGTTAGCACCAGATCAGCCCCATAAGCTCTTTAACTTTTTGGAAGTATTTATTTGTCCGAAATAAAAGTTCAAAGGCTGAGAACATGACGCCATCGTACATGCGTGTCTGTGTGTGTGTGCAGCTGGCAGGAATGCTGCTGCATGACAGTTAACATCAGCTCCTTGAAGAGGAATAATTTAATGTTACAGTTAAAACCCTAAGTTGTCAAAGCTTCAGCCTTAAAAAGCTAATAATTTAGGCCATATGTGTGTGTAATGATAAAATTATAGCTTGCTCATAACTCCTATGTGACTGCTCATATGGTTAGCGTATGACCTCCCCCCATGTACTTATCTTATATCAACTGTGTTCATCATAACTGCGTAAGCATGTGCTAGTGTGCTTTGCTTAAACATAATCTTTAAGTCATCATTAAAACAGCTGACAACTTGCTGAACCATTATAAACAGGGGACAACTCCTGTTAAATGTGTGCGTCATGCAGCCACCAGATAGGCAATGGGTCTGGTCCATTCTGTTCTGAGATTTCCTAGCAGGCCAGCGGGACCTCCTCACGTTATCTGGGGGCTCTCTGTGCTCCGTGTCCTTGAAGGATGTGAGAACAGGCACTGTTTGTTTGAAGCAAAGAGGTGACGAACCTGGCTGTAGATTTTGGAGGACTGAGCATTTTTGGAAAGCACATACGCAAATTGCGACTGGCCGGCTGGAGCAGAAGGCGTCATACCAAGTCCGGAGAGGTGTCTTAGTCTCATCTGAGCGTTTTGGGGACACCTCTGGAGACCAGAGGCGGGTGATGACGACTTCTGCTCCAGTCGACTGACCTTTTTGGGTTTTGATTCATCACTGTATTTTTGCCTCGTGCATCTTATTCTTCCGATCAATAAATTCTGGGCGAATTTTTTGCAAAAAGACAACCTCTGGTGCTTTGCGTCACTTTTTATGACACAAACACGCAGGCAGGTGCTTTCTGATTCTCCATCAAACTGAAGCTGGGAAAAAATCCTGCAACATCCTGCAGGAAATCCACACTCACAATATTTGACTCGCTCAATGGAAACACGCTAGAGCAGAGGTGGGCAAACTAAGGCCCGGGGGCCACATGTGGCCCGGTGAACTATTTAATCCATTTCTTCAAAAGCTAAATTAAGGGGGTTGTCAGCTTGATTGGTTAGAACATGTTCTACCTAACATGTTCTCTCAAGAAGGTGGGGCCAAACATAATTTGGAGCTTCATCATCCATTTCTAGTTGGACCAATTTACAGGCTCTTCAAAATATTTTCTCAGTCAATAGTCCATCAACAACGATTTTTACGCAACCTCCGATCTTAATTTGGGGCGTTAGTTTCCCGCATCACCTTGCTGTTCATCAAGATCTAAAACTCAGTGTGGCCCTTCAGGCAAAATAATTGCCCACCCCTGCACTAGAGGATTAGCAGGGAGAGGAATTGATGCTGAAGGCATGGAGATTCTGTTTTGTTGTTTGAGACTAGTTTTAATTCCATTTCCAGCTTGACTAGAAAGAATAAGGGAACTTTGGAGTTTTTAGGTTGTGGCTAGCACGGGCATTAGCTTAGCTCTTGGACCTGATGTTATATCTGACCCTGAGAAAGAAGAGGAGGAGGAGAACATGAGCATCAGGGCTGAGCCGCGCAGAGAGGAAAGACCTTACTTGAGCAGAAAGGAAACAAAAAAAACCCCCTCCGTGATGTGCTGCCTGGTCAGATTATAAACCCACAGCAGCAGATAAATCTGTGTCTGCTCCAGTCAATAAAGCAGTCAGCCTCACAGTGAATCAGATTTTTTCTCACATCTGTCTAGTTTGGGCGTTATTCCGCAGCATAAAAAAGATCCTGACCTGCAAATTGAATTGTGACGGTGTTTCTCCTCATTCGCCAGGCATCACCACCGTCCTGACCATGACCACGCTGAGCACAGTGGCCCGGAACTCGCTCCCCCGCGTGTCCTACGTGACGGCGATGGACCTGTTTGTCACCGTCTGCTTCCTGTTTGTGTTTGCTGCCATGATCGAGTACGCCATGCTGAACTACTATTCCTACAGCACAAGACGGCCTCCTCCTAAAACCCAAAGAATGGTAAGAGCCTCACCACTCTGAGAAACCTGAGCCAGAGTGTTGCTATCACCCCCGGTGGCTGGCAGCAGTATAGATCAATTTGTTCTATCAAATCAGTTAGCTTTTCTCGTGTGTGTATGTTGAAATTGTTTCCATTCAGTTTATTTTAATTTTATTTTTATGCTATATGTTAAGGGAGCCCGTCTAGTTGGTATATAGCTAAAGTTCCATCTAAATGTAAAGCATTTGCTAAAAGAAATGCTAGCTCTGTACATTTCTCTTCTTCAGCTGTCATTCAGCAACAAACAGACTCCACCTGATGGTGCCAGAATGTGACAAAATTCCACTTTTCATTTGCTTTAAATCGAATATATCACCTCCTGTTATCATAAGGTGGGTTTGTGGGAACCGTGGTCACAGTCTTGTCCACACTGTTTATAAATCCCAGTACTGTCAGATTTGTGCCACTAGATGAGTCAATAAAACTATGTGACATTCATGTTGATGAGCAGTGTAGGAAAAACAGCATTTTAGTGCTGTTATGTTTAGTGCCTTCAGGCACTCATTGATCCAGGTGATGTAACGTCTATAGAATGCGCGATGTCGTCTGCGTCTCTGTGTGCGCGTTTAAAATGGTTCTCGGGAGCTGCTTCCTCCGTGTGGGTGTTCGCAAGGATGAACCCGCCGTCAGAGCTTTGAATGCGTCTCAGATTGAGTCAGCCGCCGCTGCTGTCGGGCCCCCTCCCTCCACTCTCTCGCTCTCTTCATTACCTCTGAAAGTCGAGGAGTTCTGCTGGATGTCTCAGAGGTAAAAAAGCTGCAGCTCAACAATTAAAGTGTGTCACACTCCTCGTTCCTGACTCTCCCTCCGCTGTCTTCCAGCCTGGGCTGTCGTGTTCACGGCCCCTTTGTGCCGCCCACTCCATCATTTCTCTTACTACACAAGATACCGGTTTCCGCGGCCCCCATCGCCTCCCACTCATCGTTTAAGAGCAGAGGGCTGAAAACATAAGATTTTACCTTATGTGGGTTGTCCCACAGGATTATATAAACGGGGTGGAATTTTCAGCCATTCATTTCTAATGACATATAGATCCTATTCAACACTCCAGTGTGTTGCTTTAAAATTCTGTAAAAGGATCAGATTTTTTTTTTTTTTAATGTTTTTAGTCCGGAAAATAAAACATAATCAACCCAGTTAGCATCTAGTGGTCGGCTCCAGTAAGAGCACAAGCTCCGCCTTCAAAAAAGCTAATGCAGCATTTAAAAAGCTCAACAGAAGGAGGAAAACAGAAGACGCTGGTTGAACACAGAGAAAACATCTGCATTACAAGTCGTGCGCTATGCGCTAATGTTTAACGTTGTTCATTGCTCTGCCAGTTTGCCTCTGGGTTGTACTGTTGTGGTCTTTGACATCATGAGTCAACCAGAAACAGTCAGATTGCTATTGTAGCCCCCTGAAGTAGCGGAGGCGACGTCAAATCAATAGTAATTCCTTTTGAGCAGCAGCTGGCTAAGAATTTTAAAGGTTTACATTTCTCCATTCTAATCCTCCTCCTCTCAACCAATTACAGGCCTACTCATCGTTTATCATGGCTCCGCCCCCACGACCCATGATGCCAATGGGTAACGCCCTCTTCTGGAACGACTACGAGGACAACTGCCTTTACGAGTGTCTGGACGGCAAAGACTGCACAAGCTTCTTCTGTTGCTACGAGGAGTGCAAAGAAGGTGGCTGGAGGAGAGGGCGTGTCCACGTCAACATCCGGGAGCTGGATTCCTACTCCCGAGTCTTCTTCCCCACCTCCTTCTTGCTCTTTAACATAGTCTACTGGGTTAGTTACCTCTACCTCTAGTCAATCAAAATGAGGAGCACACGAGGTGACCGTTCACCGTTGGGGAATAACGAAAGACATGCGGCCTCCAAAGTGCCCTGACGCGCAGAGCGAAGGCACCCTCCTCGGCGGCGGAATTGGTACAAACTGGCTTGGCTCTCAGAAACCAAACAGAAGGCGCCGATGGCTTCTGAGAAACTTTAGGATGAATTGACGATGCACCCACAGTGCCTTCTTTAGAAAGGGTGCAGCACAACGAGGACGCAGCTTTAGAGTTTCCTCCATTTTCTTCACCTCGTCCACCAAACGGCCGCATGCTGCGCTGCTTATTCTTTTACAAAAGGAACGCCACCAACAGGATTCTAAACACTCACCTCATCTTTTTGTAGCACATTAGTTTTAGTTGTACCCAAGGATTTTCCTTCTATTATAGACTGTGGTAACATTTCAGTTATTATTCTGAGTAGATTTAGTTGTATTTTGACAGCGAGACATCAGCGGACTCATCGTGTTGCTAATTGTTCAGTATGAGTTAGCGTCAGAGCAGTGTTTGTCGGGTAAAATCTTGATTAGTTAAGTGAGCTTTTGTCCATGATGCATTATTACTCAGCTCTTTAGTTCATATAAGATGGCCAGAATGTTTCGGGTTTTGTACCTTGTTGAGAAAAATGAGAAAGAACAGCATCAAACTATCTAAAAGTGCGAACCAGTGACCTGGTCCTTGAACATGTTGTGGTCCCTGAACGTATCGTGTCTGTGTTAATGTGGTTGAAGAGTTTGAGGTTGGAGCTGCTCGAAAACAGTTTCACGGTTTTGACATCTTATTGGATTTCTTAGAGATTTGTGTTGCAGATTTTACGAGTTCTGTCTAAAATACCTCAAGTTTAACAAAAGGTTGGGTGGAATAAACATCCTCAATTTCAAAATAAACCAACAGAAAAACTCCTTCCACTGTTCCGTCAGGGAGCCCAGTGTTTCCATGGTCTGGTCTGACTGGAAGGACCCTGGAAAAATCCTCGTTTTTACATGAGGGGTTGGCGAGTTTAGAGTCAGTGCAGAAGAGCAGTACCACCCTCGTGTCCGTGTGCTGAAATGCAGCGATTGCTGAGACGATGTCTCCAAATGAGTCTTTCATCCAAAGTCTGACAAAATTACTAAACTGGCTTTGACGATGAAGACCTATAACTACACACTTTTTTTTACATGATTTTAAACTAAGATGATGAAGAGATGAACCTTTAAATGTAAAGAGCCAGTTATTCTTCTGTGCCAAATTATGCTAAGATAAACTGCATAATCCATTATAATAAGGTAATAAATTATAAATTAGGTTTGCCTTCAATCTCTGTCCACAGAGGTGTTCACACCAACCCAGTCAACTCTCAGCTTTAAACTGGACTACATGAATCATTTCCATTCACCACCACTGCACGATGGTCAAGATGGTATAACTGGGACTGTTTTTTCACTATTTGATTCGTCTCCACCGGTAAGAAATTCATAGAAACCTCACACACACAGAATATTTGCGATGTTCAACTAGAGCTGTTTAGTATTTTTAACCACTAGGGGGCGTTTAAAAAACCTATTTATCCACGTATTAAATGTTTAATAAGTCCAAATTAAAGTCAAATCAGAACCATCCTATTCTACACGGACTAAAACCAACAGGAGGGTGGTATGACTCGACAACACCAATACGATTTCTTAAATCGTAAATTCTTAGTAATAAACAATTAAGCTCACTCAAAGCTACTAACCCCAAAGAAAACTACTCTAAATTTTTCATTAAAAAAAAAACTTTCAAGCTAAATTGTGCCGCAGTTCTACGTAGGTTTAGCTACCCGATAAAGCGCGTGCGTATATACGCTCTATGTGGCACTTTCCCTCATTTTGTGTAGTTTTGTCGTAGCGCTCACGTCGTGATGAAAGCTTTAGTTCGTCTGATCCACTTTCCCGTGCGCGGCTGGCGACAAACACAAGTGCTGTAAAATAGGTTCCACATATGTTGTGACGCTCCAAACGCTCATGTGATGTACAAAGAGTGATGTTGAAATATGGATGATCTGTGATGGCTCTTGATGGACTCCTGCAAAGCCTTCTTAAACATTTAAAGGCTTCAGAGCAAAGCGACGCGAACACACGGTTTTTCCAACATTTTGTTGTCTTATGGTGTTGCCCTAATTTCCAGCACAAACCCACATTCCTCCCAGTATTTGTGTGTTCAGAGTGGCGGTCGCTCTGGTACCATTTCATCCTGCCCAGCTCAATTTGTGCTCAGGTCTCTGACTAAGGTCTCCAGATGAGTTTGTGTCCCGGCCTGAGGTTTGGAATCATTGTTAAATATCACGTTATTACATATCGCATCACCTCCAACGATGCCAACAGCAGAATCTCCACTTTTTTTTTCTGTTTCTGTCTATGAAATTTTAGATTTTTATTCCAAGATAGACTTTAAACATTGATTTGTGACCTATTTTAAATGACTGATTCATTCCTGTTTGTTTTGCTGTTTTGACACTGATTGCATTCCAGTTTTCCACTTTTTTTCAATGTCCTAATCAGAAGCCCCCCCCCCCACACACACACACACACAGTTAATCTCTCCCCCCCCGATATCGCTGCTACACTTTATAAGTGTCTTCGGATGTTGAGACACTTCAATATGAGCAAATTCACTATTTTCTATGTCAATAAAGTCACCTGTGTGTCATCAATATGGGGCTTGTACCCCCCCGCCCTTTAGTGACTCACATTGCTCCTCTAACTTGACCCTGCAATTGAGTTTTGGCCAAGGTCTTTCGAAGGATCTAGTGTAAGAAAAATCCACTGATGGATGATTAGTGCTCCTTTGAGATATCATCTTGAAAACAGGGAAGTGGGGATCTTTTTTCTAGTGCGTGGTGCATTGGCGATTTAAATAAATGATGTTTTGGTCAAGTAATCCTGTGAACTGTTTTTCTGGGGAAATGCTATCACTTGTTAGGTCACATCAATCTCTGTATGATTAAGTCTTTTGAATGTACTCTGACCTTGAAACAGTTTCTACTAATCATTTTTTATTACACAAAATGTTACAGCCCGGCACATTAAGTGGTTTTATAATTCCATAACATGACCAGATGTTCTCGTGGGCAGGTTGGCCAATCTAACCTCTCCACAAGGCAAAAATTGACTTGGAACCCCTCAGGCAGCCTGTCGGTCTAATGAGAATTAGCCAGCTAATATCCAGTGACAGATGTATGAGCACGACATTGATTTCCTGACGTTGTTGACCTAGTTTGAAGCAAACGTATGAACAGAGCATGAGCGTGAGACAGAGAATAGAGGATAGAATTGAGTTTAGATGAGGGTTGGGGTCAGGAGGTCAGTTGGGATGGTTAGGGTTAGCATGGCAGCAGGGGAATGTATATGTCTATGAAGGTCCTGTGTGTGTGTGTATTTAATTTATGAACTTGCTCGGGTCTGTAGTTTTGCTTGCTCAAGAAATGGACAGCCTGAGTAGAGGGAATCAATTTTCTGTGTGTGTGTGTGTGTGTGTGTGTGTGTGTGTGTGTGTGTGTTTGAACAGACAGAGTGCACGTTAAGCCATAACTGGATGTCTGGGCTGGAAGCATGCTGCGTGTGCATTGGTACATGAACAGACTCTGGCTGACTCTGCAGTATAAACCAACAGGTTAGTTTATTTATTTTATATAGCCCCTTTTACAATAAAATTGGGATCCGTGCAGCATGAAGGTCTGGAGACAGGAGACCTGCAGAAAGAGAGCGAGAAGAGGGGGAGAGACACAAAATAGCAAGGAAGACTGGACACACTGATATAGCTGTATATGCAGATGATGGATGCGCTTATGTGTATAAACCATATTTGATGTTAAAGGTTCCTGCACACTAACATTGTGGACGTCACTTTGGAAAAGCCCTGTTTTTGTTTGGTTCTCATGGTGGAGAGAAGCAGATGTTTTTTTTTTGAAGAAGTTTTGAGGAAGTGAGTTCATGTGTATATTCCATGTTGATTGGGATGATTGCGTACTCTTTTTTTGTTGATTTAGCACAAAAAAATCAATTTACTCAAACATTAGAAGCTAAAGCTAATGGTTTTTAAAAAGGTGGCAGTGTAAATATTGTTATATAACTCTCAAGTTAAATAAACATAATGTGTAGATTTCCAGGGAGATAAAAGCAGATACTTAACACAATTAACATAATTTAAATGATTATTATTGCTGTTGCTGAGCAGGAAGGTTCTCTTGTCATTGTGTTGCCTCTTTTGTGCCACTGCAGTTAATTCTGATGAGACTGTAGCACAGCCGCAGCTCTTTGGCTCGTTCGTGCACTCATCATTCACGAATTGCTGCTTGCGGCTTCATCGTTTTCTGAATCGATGCCTTTTTCCCTGAGTCTGTGTTAATGGAAACTTGACCATCTTTCTGCAGCAGCAGAGGCCTGAACGTCGTCTCAGAGCGTTTAAGTATCGATCTCTGTTTCTGAACGAAGTCAAAGGATTTAGGTGACGCAGCAGCGATTTCTTGGCACGGGCGAGTGTTAGGAAAATAAAGCTTGTTGTGTGTGTGGAGAGCACTGCAGTGTGCCCCTGAAAAGTTGGATGGTTGAGTGGTAACAGCCTGAAGGGTCAAGCCAGAAAATTGTTGCTTCAAAGGCTCTGACTGGTTTGAAGTGGGCAGAGAACATTTAATTGCTCATTGAGGCTAAACGTGAAAGTCACAATAAAAGACACCGCGAATGAAAAGTTAACATTTGATGGAGGATGACAAACTTTCCTGTGTGTTCTCTGTTTGAGGGACAGAAAGATTTTACTTGACTATCCAGGCCAGTGAGTCAATGTCAGAGCTGGTATACTAGCAAAGAAATTTGCTACATTTGTAGCAACAAATAGCTAGAAAAAATGCTAACTATAAATGGTGCATGGGCTTGTTGCAGATGTTTTACAGTCTGCAGAACAATCTGGGCCTCATCTGACAGTTATCATGACTGGAAAGAGAGAAATCTTCTCTTTGGACGCTTTTGTCTGACTTTCTTCCCAGAAGGTTCATCCCTCAGGAGACATTTTGGAGATGGAGAGCAGGCCTCCAAGTGCCCACTACCAGCGGCTTCATTAAAGTTGCATCCTGTTTCTGTCTGGGTGCCTAAAGTAACAAATAGGCACTCCAGGGAAATCTGACCAAAATAGATCCATGTGTTAGTTTTATGAGGATTAATCTTTATTTTTCCAAGGGGAAATATGATCAAAGTAAAAATCTAACAGGATCATCTATTAAACCACCGAAGGACACTGGGAGTGTATTTTTGTTGGCAACAAAGCCGTCTGAGCTTTCATGTTTGTTCTGGCCGCAGTTTCCGAAACTTCCTCCCTTGTGCTGCACAATTAGAAAATCGATATTTATATTTTCTTTTAAGTCGGACGTGACCGGCAGAGCGGTTAGTCATCCACAGGCAACTCGTTTATATCACAGTGACATTTTCTCGGTTCGTAGTGTGAGCTCAGATCGGTGACCCCAGGAAAAATCTTTGACCGCCACACTCATTATGGGGAAGAACTGAGCAGCCCAAAACTGCATGAATACAAATCTGATAATTGAAAGCTAATAAGTTTGAAAACTTCATCTGTTATATGATTCTTATAAAAGGCCTCAAGGAAATCAAGCAACTTGATGCAAAACAGCCTCGCATTTAGGATCTTACCGGCCCACGTCCCTGCCTCGATTTTACCTAAATGCTTTCAAAATGAAAGTGCATCTATTCAGGTGGAATGGCAATCCCTGTGTGTGTGTCTAACCTGAGGCGGAATCAACAGCAATCTTCTGGCAGCTGCCGCCTCGCCGAATGCTCTCCCCGGATCCGGGAGATGATGAGGCCAGATGCCAGAGGAGAAACCACAGAGCGAGTCGCTGTCGGGGCGCACGGATACAGAGTTTGGAGGGGCCGCGTCTGGGCCACAGGGAGGCATTTTGTAAAGCACACCTGCTTTCTCCCCCGTGTCGACTTCATATTGGGATGATTTTTCTTTTTTTTTTCCTGAGCTAAGATGGCGGGTTTTTACCACAGATCGTGCAGAGAGACCAATGTGCTTGAACCTGTATTGAAGGTTTTCACACCCTTCCAGCGCGACAGGCTGCTCATGAGATGGAAGCAGAGAAAACGCGGCTGTGAGCCAGCTGAAAGGTTACAGCTGCTGCAGCTGGACGGTGGTTCCGGCTTTGGTCAGCTTGCGTGTATTCCCTTAATATTCCCTTAATGACATCCTTGTGCAGTTGCTATAACAACATCACACAGCTCTGACCATTGTTGTTTGGTGGCAGCAGCTCGCTTTGTTGGTAACATCCATTTAGAAAGGAGTCTTCAAAGCTTCCTGTACAGTTGACGGATTAAAGAAATGTTGTAGATCAGGGGTGGGCAAATATTTTGCCTGAAGGGCCACATTGGGTTTTAGATCTTGATGAACGGGCCGGCAGAAAACTAACCCCCCAAATGAGGATCGGAAGTTGACTAAAAATCATGCATGATGGACTATTGACTGAGAAAATATTTTGAAGAACCTGTAAATTGGTCCAACTATAGATGGATGATGAAGCTCCAAATGATGTTTGGCCCCACCTTCTTGAGAGGATGTGTTAGCATGCTAGGTGAAGGGGGGGTCTGAACTTTTTTTATAACCAATCAAGCTGACAACCCTCTTAATTTGGATTTTGGAGAAATGATTGTGAATGCTCTGCAGGCTGGATTAAATAGTTGATCGGGCCACATGTGGCCCCCGGGCCTTAGTTTGCCCACCTCTGTTGGGCAAAGAGATGTGGGCAGAGACGACAAAAGAGCCCTTTTACATTTCAAGGACCGTGAGAACACCACTCCTTCACTGATTCAAGGTGTAAGATAAAGTGTTTTTATTTCTTAATCATCCAAACTCAGACGAGCGAACCATCAGAGTGGGCTCTGGTCAGAAGGGTAGTATGCTAGTTACCAGTCATACCTTTTTAACTCGTTTTGTCACCGCGCTGGACGTGTTGCTAGGTGACGCAGGATCATCGACCATCAGGAATCTGACCATTTTCCATGTCCAAGGATGCAGACGTGCCTGACGTGGACGGAGGGCGATTCAGGTCAACACGGCGAGCTGGCGTTTTTTTGGAGCTCGCGCAAATCGAATCAGATATTCAGGCTTCATCCATGCAAGCTCAAGACACTCCAGATGGCTTTTTTTTTTTTGTCCCCTTGCCTTTCTGTCTTCATGCACACACTGGAGTCGCTCAAAACACACACAGAGCAGTGGCGCAGACAGTTTGCCTCGATGTGCCACAGATAATCTTTACAAGGCAGAGACCCCATTGAAAGTATTTCTAACCCCAATCAGAGGGTTATTCAGCATCTTCTTCTCTTTCCACTGTTTTCTGCCCTTCTAAACGTTGCAGCTACTACATCAGCCTGCCAATATGGGGCACATGAACCTCCGTGTGTGGGCGTTTCCTGCGTGTGGCAGCAGGTGGTAATCAGCAGACCTTTTTGCTGATCGCACCTTGTCGCTGAAGTAACGGCAGTCACGCACGTGTGAAAGGTGGGGCAGCTGTCAGAGCCCTGGAACGTGCACACGTTTCTTCCGCTCTTTTGTTTGTAATAACACTTGTCGACACAAGTGACTGAATTCCAGATGGCGAACTTTGAGCTCCGTGTCGTTTTCGCCTCTTCAGTTGTCGAGCGGCAGGTGTTTCTTCAGCAACGATCTGTGAAATCTGCCAAGGTGCTGCAGATCTCAATCGTAATGACTGTGACGGGAGGTGTTGGTGTTCTTAGAGACTGTTTAGACGAGCTTTTTTCTATTTATATGTAAGTTTTAGGGCTTCGTGTGGCAGTGGCGTGTGTTTGCACAAAAGACAAAAATAACCTCGTCAGTCAGAAACGAACTATTTTATTCCCAACTCCAGAGCTGCTTTCTGCAGGCTGATGTCCGCAGGATGCTTGGTTGGAGACGCATGTCCTTGAGGTGCAGAGCAGAACAAAGGTGTCAGGATTCTCTGGACAGATAAGGGATTAGTGTGAATCTCTAGAGACCTAAACCCACCGTGAAAAGAACTCAGCTGTCTGCGATTGGCCAGAAGTGGAGAGTGGGGGCTCAGGCGCCATCGAACGCCCCGACAGTTCAGGACAGATGGAAAACAGGGAGCCCTGGAGCACGTGGTCAGCGGGAACAAAGTAATCTTTTCATCCATATATGTGGCACAAGAGGCTGACAGGAATCAGAATTACAAATATCCCAGGCGGGGTTGGTGGGAACCAGAACGGACCAGCTTTTATTAGGCTGAAGGAATATTTGACCCAAGCATGCTTTTATTTCGTAAAAGCAGCAACAACAGCTTGTAACGTTTGTTGACACACCTCGTCAACACCCTTCTATGTGGTTTTAGCCGAGCTTTGTCAATCAAGCCCTTCAGTTCCTGCACAGCCGGGTCACGCATCAGTCACACGCTGCTGCCTTCGTTCGGATGCAGATTGGCCCGTGGGGAACAGAACAGGAAGGGAGGCGATCCTGGAGACTAGCGTCCCCAACGCGCCCTCCTGCACGTGAGAGACAGAACTCTGTCACAGTTCTCGGAGTCAGGGAGCATAAATGTGGCGAATCAGGGAGTGGTGGTCGATGCGAGGAGTGAGGAATAAATGGCAGGAGCTGCAATTAAAACGGAACGAGCTGTGAATATATTGACATGCAGGAGAACAGAGTGGTTCTGTAGCAAACAGCGTCAAGCGGAAGGAGTTACAGAGCAACACATAAATGTTGACAAGTAAGGTGGTTTTCAATCGGCTAGGTGGTCACGTTGGGTGGAGGAGTTTCCTGTGGGAGACATGGCGCCTGCGTGAATGTTTTAAGGCGTTTGTGATGATGTGAGGTCAGAGGTCAACGGTTAGAGCGGAAGAGTATAATAACCTTAGCATGCTAACACTTTCATTTTGACAAAGTAAAAGCACATTTGTACAAAGTCCCTCTGCCTCACTGTGCTAACTTGGACAAAAGGCAATCCTGTCTAGGATATTTAAAGTAAAAAATCTCAAGTAGGTGTTTCTGTGTTTTTGTTTGAGTCAGAGAAGTTGACCTTTTAGAACCCAACAGAAAAAATAACACAAAAAAAAACAGTTCACTTCCTTGTTCCCATTAGAGATCTCAATCTATAATTCATAAATCTAAAATTCTGTTCTAAGAGCTTCTTCAAGTTCACAGAACGTTATGTTCTGAACGTATGTGTGCGCTTGTGGGTGTGTGTGCATGTGTATGTGATATTCTTCCAACAACAGGAAATAGGAAACCGCAGAAAAAAAGATTAATTAGCCTTTAGGCAAATAAACTGCTGGAAGGAGCTGAGCACAAAGTTGAAGTGCCGTTTTTCCAAAACAACGGAGGTCGAAAAACTCCATCAACATTCCAGAGATAGTCGGAGCACTGCTTTTTGATGTTGGATGTGAGGTGGTTGCGTCAGACACGCGCTGTGAGGCTGACAACGTGACACGGGCGTAAAGTGGCGGCGAGCATTGGTGAAAAGGTGAATTATCACGCCGGCTCTTCACACTGGGAATTTTCACCAGAACATTGCAGAGCCTTTTCAACCAGCCACCAAAACTTGCTGTAGATGGTAGAAATTACGAGCTAGTTGTTGTCTGTGTAACCAGACCTATCAGGTAAGGGTGCCACCTGTTGGTCACACCTGGTACTTTTCAATGACTCCTGTAACCTGATTCCCATGAAAAGTCTTTTTTTGCATTATCAAATTGTGTGTGTGTGTTTTTTGGAGATGAAGGGACAGGAGCAACAGGGGGGAGCTACAGTGGACGAGTGAGGAAAGAAGAAGAGAAGGGAAGATGGTGATGGTAGCGACAGGGAATAAATGGTGACGGGAGGGACAAACGTCTGAGGGGCAGATAAGAGCGGGAGAGAGGTGTATGTGGGGGGGGGAAGGGTGGGTGGACAGAATAAGAGATAAGGTTTTGTTAACAGGCAGCCTGCTGGTGGATCCGTCTGAACACAGCAATGCTGATCAGCTGTGCTGAATCAACAAAAACAACATTTTCCGCATACCCTCATTAGCATGTAAACAAGCTTGGCCAGTTAATACTTTCAGCTTTCTCAGGCCCAATGTTGTCTGAGTGGAAGCTAAAGGTTTCTGCTTTACGATTCTGTAATTTTGTCGTTGTGTTGCCGTTGGAACCCTCGGCTTCATGATGTTGTCACGAAAGCGCACATCTGTCTGCTGCATGCTATTCACAGCGGTGCATCCTGGGAAAGTGCAGACAGTAGAGAAACTGGACCCTCTCCGG
Organism: Pao palembangensis; assembly: GCA_015343265.1. Classification (NCBI taxonomy): domain Eukaryota; kingdom Metazoa; phylum Chordata; class Actinopteri; order Tetraodontiformes; family Tetraodontidae; genus Pao; species Pao palembangensis. Next base: position 4,792,856 of record CM027085.1, on the reverse strand, counting down.
ATTCAGAGTGCTGCTGATCATCAGTGCTGAAAATCAGCCACAGAAACCTGCAGCGGCTGCGGCTCACAAAGCCAAATTGATTTCGAATCATGTTTCTATGATGTTGGGACATAAACCCAGAAGTGAAATTGATTGTTTCCCTCCTCTGTGTTAAACAGCCTCAGCTTCCTGCCTCCCAGCCTCGTTTCTGAGGGGGAAGGAGAGTTTTCAAGAATAGACAACAGACAGTGATTTCCCCTTCTGTCACATCTGCATCTTCATCACTGCCTCAAACGAGGAAGCGACAAAGGGGCTGATGTTCTGAACCAAATTGGAATATCTGCTCAAATTTGCAGAACCGGTAGATGAATGGAGTTGACTTTGTGTGTAAATGTTGCACTTTTGTGTATCACAGTCGGCTGTTCTGCCAGTTTTTGTGTTTTTCTGCCTTCTTTTAGCATCGTCCTCCCCCTTTAACATGATCAGAGGTGGCAGAAGTTGGTGGGGAGCAGAATGCTGCTGAAGCAGCAGCAACAAGACTGGATGCGAGGCTAAAAGTAGAGCATGATCTTTACCGTGAGCTCTTTTATTTATTTATTTATTTTCCTTTTTGATGGCGGGAGGGAATTAGAAAAGTGGAGGACTTTGTGATGTTGCTCCCTCATGTAATGGGGTTTAAATAAATCATGTTTCCTCTGAAAGGCTCCATTCTGTTAGCGCTAGCCAGGCAGATCACGGCCACAGCTCTTTTCTTTCTTTTTTTTTTTTGTTTTTTTTTGTTTTTTTTGGAAGAGTTCTTGTTTATGCATCTGTGGCACATTTATCAGTGACCAGAGTAAAGAGCAGAATTATCTTCCATTTTTGAGTCAATCTTCAGAGGGTGGTCAACCTTGAACTGCAGGCCAAAGCGCTCATTACTGCCCCCATCATTCCTGGTGGTATAATACCAGGTTGCTGTAACAACCGTTGACTGAAGGTGTGATTGCTATGAAAAAAAGCACATACGTGTGGCCCCATGTGTTTCTCTGGATTCAATGGGCCTGTGGGAGCTTTGAACATAATTATGTGGAGGACAGAGGACAGAGCCAGGCGAGGAAAGCAGGTGTTAATTGCTTATTTTCTGGGGTTCGAGCAACAGTGTGTGGTTTTTGCCAAATGCCGCGCGTCTTGTGTCAGTGTAGCAGGCCTTAATTGGTCACTCCTGTTGGCAGCAGGAAACATGCAAATTAAAATGCCATTTGGAAACCTCTGGAATATTGTGCCACAGCTGCAAGGAGCCTGCGCATCTGTCAAATGCTGGTTTGGTGCTTCAACAAAAGTAAATGCCAATTAATTCAGGTTCCTCTGAAATGGCTGGTTTTGCCAGAGCTGGTCTCTCCAGTTTAGCAGGACAGGATATTAAAAAGAGGAAAGGCTGTATTTTGGATGTTCTGTAATATCATTTCTACATGCAGATGTTTGGACAGGGGTGAGTGTTTGGCTTAATCCAAAGCAAAGCTGCTGAAGGTGAACCTGAACCTCTTATTCCTCTAATGATCTGCTGATGTCACCACTCTTCTCACAGCTGTGTCACAGAGCTCTGAGAGAACCTGGTGGACTAAAATCAGATCTTTTCTCTCAATAATTCACACTAATCTGTGCTGCCAGTGTCGAAAAAAGCCTGTCTGGAGTTAAAGGCAGGGTCGTCCACCTCAAAGTTCTCATCTGTTTCTTGAAGACAGATGTCTGCAAATGAAAAATGAACATGCTAGTTATCCTGATGGGTTGGAGTTGTTTTAGAAGCCTGTTCATGACTAATTGAGCGATAACTACAACTGAGGAACCACCTTTGATTACCAGGACATGTTGTTTTGGAAGTTGGTCTTTCCAGAAAGTTACAAAGTGAGATGTTGTATTGAAATATAACATCTCATGATCTCATCTTATGAACATGATATAAAACTTTATTAAGGTATTTCTCAGCTCTCCAACCACGCTTTCCCAGATCACTCTGTGCACACTTACCCACTCTGTGCTCCAGAATCGTGCACACAACTGATCAGGCTGAACAGCCGAGTAAATAAATACTGAAAAAAACAGGCCGCTAAGCCGCGCAGATGCTGCGCTCATCCGCTTTCTTCCGGGTTTGAATCATGGAAACATCAGCTGTTGTCTTCCATTCGCCCGCAGGACCGTGCCAGCAACTGTTGATCTGTAGCCAGTGGGCAAGGCAGAAAGGAGACAGGTGCAGGTGCAAATCCGTCTCAAGCTGACATCTCTGAATGTGTCCAAAAAAGTGTCCGAAATGAAAACAAGCAAATGCGGATCACTTCAGGACAGATGGGAGATCCAAAGTCCACCTGAGACTCTTATTTGCCAGCCGGGGCAAACCTCCCCTCCATACATAATAATGGTCCTGATTTAACTTTTCCACTCCTGTGCTCAGAGAACCCTGACTGCTTTAACATCATTGAGTAGGTTCGGCGGAGCCTCCAAACACTGATTCATAATTAAAAACGCTGCACGTGAAACCGCAGGCGCTTGTTCCTGTCATGCTCCCAACATCCGTGTGGCTTCCACTGAAATATTAATGGTTCTCAGGGTAAACCTCGCTGTGGAACATCTGAGCTTCTCTCATGCGGACTGAGAAAACTTTGTCTGTTAGCAGCTTCTGATCAGTGTTTGCTCTGAACAAGAAGGTGAGGCCAAACCCCATAAGCCCCGCCCCTAAGTCCCGTCTGGAAGGACAAGCTGCATTTGTACTCTTTCTTTAATGGAAAAAGGTTTCATTTACGGTTTTTCCCATTTAATCTAATTTTGATCTTTTGGATTATTTCTTTGATCTGAGAATTTCCATAAAAATAACAAAACGTTCACCTCTTTTCTTTAGATCCTGAGCTTCCACAACTTTGACCTTTTGCTCTTAATCTCACTTTTTCATACTTTTGCCCTGAGAACATTTTGCATGTTTTAAGGCTTTTTTTTTCTGGCTGTGGAGGAAGCTCATTTATCTGTCTGCTCTGTCAAAAATTTACATTGAATACTTGCCATGGTCAGCACACACACGTCAGTGTGAGGATCAGGATCTGTCTGTGGCGCTGAGAAGCTCAGAGGTGTCGTTGAGCAACCGGGCTGGAGTTGAATTCCGTGGGAACATCCAGAGATGGTGGAGAACAAAACAATATTTCATCTCATCAGGAGTTTCTGAAAGGCCACACAGCAAGAAGCACTAAAACACACACACGCACTCACATACACACACACGCACTCACGTACACACACGCTCACGTACACACACGCTCACATACACACACGCTCACACACACGCACTCACATACACACGCACTCACGTACACACACGCTCACGTACACACACGCTCACATACACACACGCTCACACACACGCACTCACATACACACGCACTCATACACACGCTCACACATACACACACACACGCACTCACATACACACACGCTCACTCACATACACACAAACTCACATACACACGCGCACTCACACACATGCGCACTCACACACACACATACACATATGTGAGTGTATGTGAGTGCGTGTGTGAATGTGAGTGCGTGTGTGTGTGAGTGCGTGTGTGTATGTGAGTGTGTGTGTATGTGAGTGCGCATGTGAGTGCGCGTGTGAGTGGGCGTGTATGTGAGTGCGCGTGTCTGTATGTGAGTGTGTGTGTGTGAGTGCGTGTGTGTATGTGAGTGCGGGTGTGTATGTGAGTGTGTGTGTGTGTATGTGAGTGCGCGTGTGAGTGCGTATGTCAGTGTGCGTGTGAGTGGGCGTGTATGTAAATGCGCGTGTGTGTATGTGAGTGTGTGTGAGTGCGTGTGTGTGAGTGCGTGTGTGTATGTGAGTGTGTGTGTATGTGAGTGCGCGTGTGACTGCGCGTGTGTATGTGAGTGCGCGTGTGTATGTGTGTGTGTATGTGAGTGCGTGTGTGTGTATGTGAGTGCGCGTGTGTATGTGAGTGTGTGTGTATGTGAGTGCGCGTGTGTGTATGTGAGTGCGTGTGTATGTGAGTGCGTGTGTGTGTGTATGTGAGTGCGCGTATGTGAGTGCATGTGTATGTAAGTGTGTGTGTAGGTGACTGCGTGTTTGTGTATGTGAGTGCGTGTGTGTGTGTATGGGTATGTGTGCGTGTATGTGAGTGCTCGTGTGTGTGTATGTGAGTGTGTGTATGTGAGTGCGTGTGTGTATGTGAGTGTGTGTCTGTGAGTGCACGTGTGTGTATGTGAGTGTGTGTGTATGTGAGTGCGTGTGTGTATGTGAGGGCGCGTGTGTATGTGAGGGCGCGTGCATGTGAGTGTGCGTGTGTGTGTATGTAACTGCGTGTGTGTATGTGAGTGCGCGTGTGAGTGCGCATGTGTGTGCGCGTGTGACTAGGCGTGTAAGTGAGTGCGCGTGTGTGTATGTGAGTGCGGGTGTGTATGTGAGTACGTGTGTGTATGTGAGTGTGTGTGTGTGTGTGTATGTGAGTGTGTGTGTGTGTGTGTATGTGAGTGCGCGTGTGTGAGTGCGCGTGTGTGAGTGCGCGTGTGTATGTGAGTGTGTGTGTATGTGAGTGCGCGTGTGTGCGAGTGCGCGTGAGTGTACACACAAACACGCACTCATACACACGCGCACTCACATACACACACACTCACATACACACACGCACTCACATACACACGCACTCACATACACTCACATACACACACTCACATACACACACGCACTCACATACACACGCACACTTACATACACACATACACACACACGGACACATAAACACACACTCACATACACACAAACTCAAATACACACGCGCACTCACATACACACACACTCACATACACACTCGCACTCACACACACACGCACTGACACGCGCACTCACATACACACACACTCACATACACACTCGTACTCACACACACACGCACTCACACACACACGCACTCACATACACACGCACTCACATACACACACGCACTCACATACAAACATGCGCACTCACATACACACGCGTACTCACACACATACGCACTCACACGCGCACTCACACGCGCACTCACATACACACGCACTCACATACACACGCACTCACATACACACGCACTCACATACACGCGCAGTCACACGCGCACTCACATACACACGCACTCACATACACACGCGTACTCACACACATACGCACTCACACGCGCACTCACACGCGCACTCACATACACACGCACTCACATACACACACACTCACATACACACACACTCACATACACACGAACTCCTCATACACACGCGCACTCACATACACACACTCATACACACACACACTAACATACACACGCGCACTCACATACACACATACACACGCGCACTCACACGCGCACTCACGCGCACTCACACACACACTCACATACACACACGCACTCACACACACACGCACTCACATACACACATGCGCACTCACATACACACACTCATACACACACACACTCACATACACAAACACTCACACACGTGCACTCACATACATACACACTCACACACGTGCACTCACATACATACGCACTCACACACGCGCACTCACACACGCGCACTCACACACACGCGCACTCACACACACACGCGCACTCATACACACAGACTCACATACACATACACACGCACTCACATACACACACGCGCACTCACATACACACACGCACTCATACACACACACATACACACATACACACACACGGACACATACACTCACACTCACATACACACGCACTCACATACACACACGCGCACTCACATACACACGCACTCACATACACACATACTTACATACACACACAATCACATACACACAAACTCAAGTACACACGCGCACTCACATACACACACACTCACATACACACGCGCACTCACACACACACGCACTGACACGCGCACTCACATACACACACACACTCACATACACACGCGTACTCACACACACACGCACTCACACACAGACGCACTCACATACACACGCGCACTCACATACACACACGCGCACTCACACACATGCGCACTCACACGCGCAATCACGCGCACTCACGTATACACACACGCACTCACACACACACGCACTCACATACACACGCGCACTCACATACACACACGCGCACTCACATACACACACGCGCACTCACATACACACACGCACTCATACACACACACATACACACATACACACACACGGACACATACACTCACACTCACATACACACGCACTCACATACACACACGCGCACTCACATACACACGCACTCACATACACACACGCGCACTCACATACACACAAACTCACATACACACGCGCACTCACATACAGACACGCGCACTCACATACACACGAACTCACATACACACGCGCACTCACATACACACACGCGCACTCACATACACACGAACTCACATACACACACGCACTCACATACACAAACACTCACACACGTGCACTCACATACATACACACTCACACACGTGCACTCACATACATACACTCACACACGCTCACTCACACACATACGCACTCACACGCGCACACACACGCGCACTCACATACACACGTGCACTCACACACACTCATACACACATATCTCTCCAGTTTTAGCTTCTCTTCACTGGCTTCCAGTGAAATTTAGAATAGACTTTAAGATTCTCCTTCTAACATATAAAGCTCTAAATGGACTATCTCCATCATACCTGCAGGATCTCATAGTTCTGTATATACCTAAAAGAACACTCAGATCACAGAGTGCAGGTCTACTTCTAGTTCCTAGAATTCATCAAAGCAGACTGGGAGGACGAGCTTTTAGCTATCGGGCAGCTTTACTGTGGAACCAGTTACCAACCTGGGTCCAAGAGGCAGACACCACGTCTGCCTTTAAGATCAAACTTAAAATCTTTCTGTTCACTAAAGCATATAGCTAGCCTCAAACCAAGTGTGTAGGGCTGACAGATCTAGTTTAGTCAGTTTTCACAGCTATAGCTAGAATAGGCTCATCAGACTCTTATTCTTCAATTTTTAGCACAGCTATGCTGCTATAGGCCTACGCTGCTGGGGACAAACACATGATCCACTGAGCAGTTCCCCACTTCCTCAACACCAACCACTCCCTCACGTCCTCTCCTCCTTTTCTTCTTCTTTCTCCTCCTTTTATTTTCACCGGGATTATCTGGGTCCAGTCTTCCTTGTCGTTCTGTGTGTCTCCCCCCCTTCTCTCTCTCTCTCTCTCTCTCTTTCTCTCTCTCTTTGCAGGTCTTCCGTCTCCAGGCCTTCGTGCTGTACGGACATTGGCCTATGGCAAACTCAGGGTCCGCTGTCGGCACCTGCCTATACTGTTCATCTCTTTATAACAACCTGCTATGCTGTATTATGTGTATATATGTCTGATATGTTTGTATTTCTATGATTGTATTTTGTCTGTATTTCTTTGGTTTTATGATTGTATCTGTTCTCCCTCTCTCTCTCTTTATTCTCTCTGTCCTGTCTCCCTCTTTTATTCCTCCTTTACCCAGACAACTTTCAGCAGGATGGTTCCCCCTTGTAAGCCTGGTCCTGCTCAAGGTTTCTTCCTGTTAAAAGGGAGTTTTTCCCTGCTACTGTGCTTACCTGGGGGTTCAGGCTCTGGGTTTCTACCTCTGTAAAGCACTTAGAGACAATTTTATTGTAAAAGGTGCTATATAAATAAAATTGATAAAATTGAAATTGAAATACGCACACGCACTCACATACACACACGCGCACTCACACACACGCAGTCACATAGACACACTCACTCACATACACACGCACTCACATACACAAACACTCACACACGTGCACTCACATACATACACACTCACACACGCGCACTCACACACACGCGCACTCACGTACACACACACTCACATATACACACACGCACTCACATACCCATATGCACACTCACACACACACACACTCACATACACACACATGCACTCACATACACACACACTCACATACACACACGCACTCATACACACGTGCACTCATACACACACGCAGTCACATAGAAACACACTCACACTCACACACACGTGCACTCACATACACACACGCGCACTCACACACACGCAGTCACATAGACACACTCACATACACACGCACTCACATACACAAACCCTCACACACGTGCACTCACATACATACACACTCACACACGCGCACTCACACACACGCGCACTCACGTACACACACACTCACATATACACACACGCACTCACATACCCATATGCACACTCACACACACACACACTCACATACACACACATGCACTCACATACACACACACTCACATACACACACGCACTCATACACACGTGCACTCATACACACACGCAGTCACATAGAAACACACTCACACTCACACACACGTGCACTCATACACACACGCGCACTCACACACACGCAGTCACATAGACACACTCACTCACATATACACGCACACACATACACACGCACTCACATACACTCACATACACACACGCGCACTCATACACACATGCACTCATACACACACACATACACACAAACTTACATACACACACACACACACGGACACATACACACGCACTCACATACACACAAACTCATACACGCGCGCACTCACACACGCACCCACACGCGCACTCACATACACACACTCACATACACACGCGCACTCACACACACGCACCCACACGCGCACTCACATACACATACACACTCACATACACATGCGTACTCACACACACACGCGCACTCACACACACACGCACTCACATACACACACGCACTCACATACACACGCGCACTCACATACACACACGCGTACTCACATACACACACGCGCACTCACATACACACACGCGCACTCACATACACATGCGTACTCACATACAGACACTCACATACACACGCGCACTCACATACACACACACTCACATACACACGTGCACTCACATACACACGTACACACGCGCACTCACACACATGCGCACTCACACACGCACTCACGCGCACTCACATACACACACACTCACATACACACACGCACTCACATACACACACGCACTCATATACACACACGCGCACTCATACACACGAACTCACATACACACGCGCACTCACATACACACACTCATACACACGCGCACTCACATACACACAGTCATACACACACGCACTCACATACACAAACACTCACACACGTGCACTCACATACATACACACTCACACACCCGCACTCACACACAAACGCACTCACACGCGCACTCACATACACACGCACTCACATACACACGCGTACTCACATACACACACTCACATACACACGCGCACTCATACACACACACTCACATACACACACACTTACATACACACACGCACTCACATACACACATACACACGCGCACTCACACATATGAGCACTCACACGCGCACTCATGCGCACTCACATACACACACACTCACATACACACACGCACTCACACGCGCACTCATGCGCACTCACATACACACACACTCACATACACACACGCACACACACAAACGCACTCACATACACACACGCACTCACATACACACGAACTCACATACACACACGCACCCACATACACACACTCATACACACACGCACTCACATACACAAACACTCACACACGTGCACTCAAATACATACACACTCACACACGCGCACTCACACACATACGCACTCACACGCGCACTCACATACACACACGCACTCACATACCCACATCCACACTCACACACACACACACACTCACATACACACACACGCACTCACATACACACACGCACTCACATACCCACATGCACACTCACACACACACGCACTCACATACACACACGTGCACTCATACACACACGCGCACTCACATACACACACACTCACATACACACACGCACACACACAAACGCACTCACAAACACACACGCGCATTCACATACACACGCGCACTCACATACACACACACTCACATACACACGTACACTCACATACATACACACTCACACACGCGCACTCACACACATACGCACTCACACGCGCACTCACGCGCACTCACATACACACGCACTCATACACACGCGTACTCACATACACACACACTCACATTCACACGCGCACTCACATACACACACACATACACACGTGCACTCACATACACACACACATACACACGTGCACTCACATACACACATACACACGCGCACTCACACACATGTGCACTCACACGCGCACTCACGCGCACTCACATACACACACTCACATACACACACGCACTCACACACACACGAACTCACATACACACGCGCAATCACATACACACACTCATACACACATGCACTCACATACACAAACACTCACACACGTGCACTCACATACATACACACACACACGCGCACTCACACACATACGCGCTCACATACACGCACTCACATACACGCACTCACTCACATACCCACATGCACACTCACACACACACACACACTCACATACACACACATGCACTCACATACACACACACTCACATACACACACGTGCACTCATACACACACGCACTCACATAGACACACGCACTCACATACACATACGCGCACTCACATGGACACACACTCACTCACATACACAAACACTCACACACGTGCACTCACATACATACACACTCACACACGCGCACTCACACACATACGCACTCACACGCGCACTCACATACACGCACTCACATACACACACGCACTCACACACACACACGCACTCACATACACACACGCGCACTCACGTACACACACTCACATACACACACGCGCACTCACATACACACAGACTCACATACACACAGACTCACATACACATACAGACGCACTCATACACACACGCGCTCACATACACAGATACGCACTCACATACATGCACTCACATACACACACGCACTCACATACCCACATGCACACTCACACACACACACACACTCACATACACACACACGCACTCACATACACACACGCACTCACATACCCACATGCACACTCACACACACATGCACTCACACACACACGCACTCACAAACACACACGCACTCACATACACACACGCGCACTCACATACACACGCGTACTCACACACACATGCACTCACACACACACGCACTCACATACACACACGCACTCACATACACACACGCGCACTCACATACACACACACTCACACACGCGCACTCACACACATACGCACTCACACGCGCACTCACACGCGCACTCACGCGCACTCACATACACACGCACTCACATACACACGCGTACTCACATACACACACACTCACATACACACGCGCACTCACATACACACACACACATACACACGTGCACTCACATACACACATACACACGCGCACTCACACACATGCGCACTCACACGTGCACTCACGCGCACTCACATACACACACACTCACATACAAACACGCACTCACACACACACGAACTCACATACACACGCGCAGTCACATACACACACTCATACACACACGCACTCACATACACAAACACTCACACACGTGCACTCACATACATACACACTCACACACGCACTCACACACATACGCGCTCACATACACGCACTCACTCACATACCCACATGCACACTCACACACACACACACTCACGTACACACACATGCACTCACATACACACACACTCACATACACACACGCACTCATACACACGTGCACTTATACACACACGCAGTCACATAGACACACACTCACACACACACTCACACGCACTCACATACACACACGTGCACTCACACACACACGCACTCACATACACACACGTGCACTCATACACACACGCACTCACATAGACACACACACTCACATAGACACACGCACTCACATACACACACGCGCACTCACATGGACACACTCACTCACATACACACACACTCACACACATGCACTCACACGCACTCACATACACATACGTGCACACACACACGCACTCACATACACACACGTGCACTCATACACACACAGGCACTCACATAGACACCCACACTCACATACACACACGCACTCACATACACACACACTCACATACACACACGCACTCATACACACGTGCACTCACATACACACACCCTCACTCACACACACACGCAGTCACATAGACAGACACGCACTCATACACATGTGCACTCGCATACACACACGCGCACTCACACACACACGCAGTCACATAGACACACACTCACTCACATACACACTCACACATACACACACACTCGCACTCACATACACACACGTGCACTCACACACACACACGCACTCACATACACACACGTGCACTCATACACACACACGCACTCATACACACACACGCACTCACATAGACACACGCACTCACATACACACGCACTCACATACACACACACTCACAATGAAGTATGCATGCAAGTATGTGTGTGTGTGCGGGCGCATATGTGTGACTATTTGTGTGTGCGTGTGCGCACACGTTCGTGTTTCTGTGTGAGCACACACAGTCATACACCACACACACACAACCACAGCCACACTTCCCAGCCTTCTCTCTAGTTGTCGTTCATCTGTTTGTTTCACTTGTGTGCGTGTGTGTAAGTTTCTGTGTGGGTGAGTCAGTGTGCCGATGTGTGTTTGTGAGTGTGTGTGTGTGTCTATTTGATCCCACTGTGATTCAGCAGCACTGACCCACACATACGCGCAATTATACAAATGCACACACTCAAACAATCACACCTACACTCACTCCTGCACGCACGCATGCACACACTCACACCCTCACGCACACACACTCACACATACACTCACACTCCTGCACGCACACATTCACCCGCACACTCACAGGTCCACATGTGCACACACTCGCACCAACGCAAGCACACACACACACACACACCGACAAAAACAGATGAATGATAACTGTCTGGGAGAAAAGGCTGGGAATTACTGCTGTGGTTGGCCCTGTGTGTGTGTGTTTGTGTGTGCGTGTGTGCTAACATGTTGTTAGCCTCGGCTTTGCATGGTGTGGAGGTCAGGAGGCCAGGGCCTGAAGTGGGCGTAAACACGGGCAGGTAAACACAATAAACGCCTGCGGCCTGGTAGTAGACGTCAGTGCGACTGAATCCTCCAGTAAAACTCCGTTTGAGCGCTGAAGCAGACGGTTGATGACGTGTTGATTGTGAGCGTGACACGTCTATGTCACACACCGTGTGCTAACAAGCCCGTGACGGTAAGAGCTGAGCAGGCGACGCCTCGCCTCCTTCACGCACGTCTGTTTGACCTCAAAGGATTCCGTGAAATCGGGGGTGGGACTCTCAAAAGGGGTGCGTCCGGTGGCGGTGCCCGATCACAATCTGCATCGGAGATTAAAACTGGGCTCTGGTCCTTCCTGGAGTGCAGAGACAAATTCCCACGTCAGCTCCGATGTTGGCAGGGTTGTGTCTCAGATGTTTCGGATGGCTGCAGTCCTGCATCTCGTGCACGTACATAACCCTTTCATCATTTCCTGGTCATCGGCTGCTGTGAGAGAGGAGCAAATAGGCTTGTTTTTTGATTTTTATCCTGGCGGAGTGTGGAGCAGAACCCGCAGACGCCCTTGCTGCTCTCCTCCGCTGTTTCCCTGCTGTCTGTTCCCGACCTGCCTGTGACCCCCCTCTAACCACCTCCTCTCTCGCCCCGAGGTCACTTCCTGCCACTGCTAGCATGTGCAATGACACCCGGGGGTAGTTGAGCATACGGTGTCACAAGAATGAGCTCAGCCATCATCGCCTGACTCCACAGATCAGCTCACACTGACACTGAGTGTCAGAGTAACGACACCAAAAAAGCAGAGAACACCACGCATGAGCACGCATTCCTGTTCAGTATGGTCGCTATGATCTTTAGCTTTTATTTTCAAACAGCTAGAAGCTTAAATGAAGGTGCATCTAAACGGCTCTGAGAGTTGGTTTCAGTTAAAAAAATAAATAAATAAAAAGGACTAAACCAGGTCTCACACAGGTTTAAACTGCGGCTGCGAGGTTAAGCTATGCTGTGATCACTAAATATGGCGGGATGCCCAGTGCATAGCGGGATGCGCATATCTGGCAGTGATTAACATGGAAAAAAACAAACTGAGGTGGAGGAATGGAACCAGACGTAAAGTACAGATAGCAAATAGTCATTTTGGGAAAAGGGAGTTTTTCCTTGCCACTGTGCTTACCTGGGGGTTCAGGCTCTGGGTTTCTGCCTCTGTAAAGCACCTAGAGACAATTTTTATTGTAAAAGACGCTATACAAATAAATTGAATTAAATTTTGAATTTTAGCAGCAGGCAGCCAGGATGGCTGTTTTTCACTGTATTTCAGCGTTCGCTGCTGGCGGTGACATGCGGCGCTAGTGAGGATTTGACCTTGTGGATATTTGGTCAACGTCAGCGGGAGATTATTTGGTGCATTAAATTATTTTCGGGAATATAACATAGGCTGGGGGAATATATTTGCATGAATAAAAATAAATTATGTGTTTGTTTCCCTCCTGTTAGCAGTAAAATCATTAAAATGCTACGAGTAAGGGATAAAAGATGGCACCTACTCAGACTGATTTGGCTGTATGTCATCATTTTTTTAGGTAATTAGGGCATAAAATTTGACATGAATATTGGGCTAACACTGGTGTTAGCTTCTAGAGTACAACCCGACCAAACACCCAACATTTCCTTCTTTTTTTTCTCTCTCCAGTTAATAATCACGCATGGACTCGGTCAGCAATTTTCAACCACACAATCTCCCTTTTTTTGCCGCTGCCACAGTATAACTTTTTTCCTTGAAAACATGCGCAATTTCGGTGCATGCGGTCATGAAATCTTCTATCTCCAACGGGGAGAAGTGTGATGATCAAGGTTTTTTTTTCACTTGTCGCCACGATGAATCACGTTATCTGCGTTCCATTGATAAGTCTTTTGAGATTTCCGTGCAAGAGCGTTACCCTGCGTCAGAGTTCATCAAACCAACTCTTAACACGTGTTCTGAAACTGAAAACCCTGAGTTGGACATTGCACTGGTGTTCTCCCACAGGCTAACATTGGTATGAAAATAGGTCTGTCTATGTTGGCCGTTTGGGTGAATTGGATGGATGTCAGGATCTAAATGACTTCATTTAGAATGCTGGGGAACTCTAGTTTCTCTGAACACATCTCCCCTCTGAAACGCTAAACGATCCGACTGTATTTTAACCTTGAGGGAGATTCATCTTGGTTATGTTGAGGATAATTGATCTTGACAACGCACCCTCTCCGGCGTGCACAACCCCTGTGGTGGTGCAGTGATACACAAAAGTGGGAACGGCCTTTTCAGTCAGGCGGATTGAAACGATCAGGAGCTGAAACGTGTCGGAAACAAGAGAAGTGAAGTGATATCACAATGATGATGTTTGCCACCTGCTAATTGGAGGAAGATGATGATCCTGAATCTTTTCTGCATTTAAATCAACAAACCAGTTAAATATCAGCAGTTGGGATGAAACAGGGATGGTGCTGATGTCCCTCAAAACCAGTTTTCATCCCAATTTTCTTGCTTGGACGAGCTCTGCTTTGTGCTCGTGACCAATCTCAAGGGAACTAACCTTCTTTCAATGAACTGAAAGAAGAAGCAAATGGTTAAAGGAAGCGCGGGAGCCTTGTTGTAGAACCACAGACGATCAGGGAATCTGGGCTACGCTGGGCTTCTCTAGCAGAGCAGTAATTGGAAAGATGGCGGCACACTTGGTTGTGCTGTTTTACCAGGCTAATTAGCAGCAAACACCGTTGTGAGCGTCAGCTGTGATTATGAAGGTGTGAGAGTTCGGGTTGCAGGTAATCAATTCTACCCGGTGAGAGTTTGGGGCTGTTTGAGGGGGTGACAATACTGCAACACTCCCCCACCCCGCCCCCCAACCTATTTCTGTTGTTCCTATTTCTGTGTTTCCTCCCCCTCAACATCTAAATCAGCAAACATTTCAGCTGCTTTCATTTGGCGAACGTCACACCGCGGTGCTGCTTTGACAACTGGCGCGCTCAGTCTTTGCTGGGTAAAGTCAGAATTTGCCACTTTGATTCTGATATTGTTTCATGCCAGCACATTTTTAGGTCTTTGTCTTTCTCACAGACGATTTACTCCTTTTTCAAGAGCACTCAAACTTCCTGCTGAGACTAGAACCAACAACCCATTGGTTACAACCCACACCATTGTTGCTAACATCTCAGCTCTTTTTAGTATTTTCACTTTGCGTTTACCCTGAAACTGATGCTTCCTCTTTGTTTTTTTTTTTTATTTCTCTTTAAATCATGAGATATTCAGTAAGTGAGTGATTTAAAAATAAAATCCAAATTCTGACAATTTAACGTTGAGCTTGGCTGCTACGGGGCAACCGTAGCTTAAATATAAACGATATTCAAAATGCTCTATAAATGATTGATATTTTAATTTAGAAATGTGCTTTCTTAATGCATTTCTTCTTTTCACCACCTTAATAAAACATAGAAAGGATGACTCAAAGTGCAAAATGAATCATAATGGCTTCATTTGCCCATGACCTGAATACTGGAATGAAAAGGGTGCAAACGTTTACACAAACAGGCAATTTCACAAGAAAATTGGTGTTAAGTTCTCTGTTCAGACAGCAGGAACGTGGGTGGACCTGGAACATCAGGTAAACCTCTGTTGACACTGAGAGAGAAGAAAACAATTAATTAAGAGGTTAAACCTATTAACTCAGTGAACGATGTGATCTGGCCTTTGGAAGGTTTCAGAAACACAGGAGAGAACAGCTCTCCTTTCATTTGTGGAGCCCAGTGGCTCAGAATAACAAGCTCGGCCAGAAAGGACTGATTGACCTGGAAACGGAGTTCAAGCCTCACTTTGTCAGTGTCTGCTTAAGACACGAGGACATCAGAGACAGGGTGTAACTCCTATATGATCAGAGGAGAGCGTAAACTTCCTAAATATAGTCAAACCAGTCATACTTTCCCTGCAGTTTGGTAAAAGTTGCATCTTTTTCAACCAGTCAACAAACTGAGTTTGAGTGTCGCTTGATTGATCGTGGAAATGGCCTCTACTGCTGTTCTGAAGGTTGTGGGTTCAAATCTTGGCACACCTAGCTTAATAAAGGCGCTGTTAATATCAAACTGGCCACCACAGCCACCGAGAGGTAACCATTGGTAACCTGAGTCTGGAAGTAGGGAACTTCAGAGTGAGAGCTGGTTATTTTGGAGTGAGTGAACGTCAGGCTGGGGTAATTTTGTCAGTGAAGGGCTCACTGGTGGCTCCAGAGCAGCTTAAAGTCCACGCTGGACAGCGGCAGTTCAGAGCTCAGAAACCGTTGCTTTTGTGTGAAACCAACGCTCCAAAAGCCGACATGTTATCTCGTCAACACAGGTTGTTTGTTTATTACGGGGACGCCTCACAACACGACATGCTGCTGCTGCTGCTGTCATGCAGCTACATCGAGCTGAAACCAGGATGGAGGAGAAGCGTCAGGGTGAGGGGAGGAGGACGAGCTCAGACGTGTGAAGGATGGCTCAAGGAAATCTTCAAAATGAGTTGATTAAAGCTAAATACTTTGGCTTTTGCCATGGCTGTAGAGAAACAGCTGGTTAGTTATGATGATCTAGAACTGCTCCGTCAGTCCACACCTGCGGTGACTGTAATAAGAGCCGGTGCACCGTCTCTCTGTTACTATTATTACACCATCTATTACTTATTAAATGCTGTGCCTTGGATTTAATCTAATATAGCTGTAGGAAAAGCAGTGATGGAGATGAAATGTATTTTGCTGAAACACACAGCAATCAGTGCTGTGCAAACACACGTTTAGTGGAGCTCAGACAACACCCACAGAATCGGAGCGCCCTCTAGAGGTGAAGTGCGTGTACGCGTGTGTGCGCCCCAGTTTGCGTTCATGGTCATTTGAACTGAATATATGGGTCTGCGTGGGTGGGTGCGTGAGTGGAGGGATAACGATTTTCAAGGCTCTCTAAGAGCGAACCGGCAATTTTCTGAGTGGGTGGGAGGAAAGGCGGCTCACCAGTGGGTGGGAAAGTAACAAGGTGTTATTTTGCAGAAGTGGCTGGTCAGGCAGTGCAGCATCTGCGTAGAAGAGCGGGATGGGTGTGATTATGTCCATTCATGTGTGTCTGCGCGTGCACCCACCGACGATGCTGAGACTCTTTTACATTAAGAAGACTGCCTGTGTGTTTGGGGGGGGCCGTGCACAGTCATCTGCAGGTGATTGAAGCTTTCTGCCAGCAGCTCCGAGTTGCTGCAGCCTTGCCATCACTCGCTTCAGCTCGGAGCTGCAGGTCACCTCCGTCTGAAGCTCCTCCTGCTGCCTGTGGGAACAGAGCGATTGAACGCTCCAAATGAGATCCTCACCACAGCATTCTAAGCATCCAGGAGCAGCAGTTTTGTGAACTAAACAATTTTTAAAAGAATGAAGGAAAAGCTCTTTCCATACAACCGCTAGTTTACCAGTATTTACATAAAGCGATGCGGCCTAAGATATGATAGAAGGAAAAAAAAACTGGATTGTCTTATACATTTCTCAAAATAATGCTGAAGGACAGTGAGTCCATAGGAGGTTTTTTTGGAAGGAACTCCCCATTCATGTTTATCCTAAGACTTCCTCTCACACATGTTTAAAAACCACTCTAGAAATATTATTTGTCATGTGTGTTTATATAAACATACTTCGCCAGTGGTCTTATTTATGGTGAGGAGAACCTAAGTGGACCTTCAGCATCCTTTCTACCTAACATCACGACATCCATCAGGACATTAGACTCACCTTGCTGTTGCTTCTTGGTTGTGGTTGCTATTGGAGACCGGAGCTTCCCCACACAAGAACTGTGCTCTTACCATCTCTGGCGATAGCTGAACTCCCGAGCCTTGGCACCTGCTCACATAGTACATCACATGACAACAATGATACGGAAACCTGGGAGAGCATAATCAATCTGTAGGTCTGATGGTCTCACGCTTTGTCCGTAATTGGCAGCAAATCATCAGGAGGAGCGCTCAGAGGAGGAGGTGTCATGGATGGAAGTAGATCAGCGCTG
The DNA here is from genome assembly GCA_015343265.1 of Pao palembangensis. Lineage (NCBI taxonomy): Eukaryota > Metazoa > Chordata > Actinopteri > Tetraodontiformes > Tetraodontidae > Pao > Pao palembangensis. The sequence goes on along the minus strand of CM027085.1, from coordinate 4,773,729 downwards.
CCGTCCACAGATCTATAGACGACAAACACACTTTGGTTTATCTCCCCTGAGGAGCCAGACCACACATTTACCAGATCAAGATAACGGCTCCATCTTACTTAGATGAAACTAGTGCTTCAGGTGGTTCACTATCAGAGTATAAACACAAATGATAAAAGGCCGCAGGGAGAAACAGCACAACTAAAACACTGATAAGGTTTCAGAGAAACTCCTAATCTGGACAAGCGACAGACACATTGTAGAGATAACAAACAGTGTAGAGATAGTTAAATGAGTCCAAAACAATTCAAAATAAAAATTAAGAGCCTGCTAAATGACAGTAGAAATCGCTGCATCTTCTCTTGGTCTGCAGACCACCCAGACCATAATCACACAACCACCATCGATAACACTGCCTCCATCAAATTCAGCCATCTGTCATAAATCATACTGTTTGTGTAGATAAATGTGAAAGTGATCAATGAAGCAGTGACCGGAAATTAATGAGGCTGGGCAGGGAGCTGGGGGGGAAAGCACAGATCAGTGCTGACAGGTGAAGAGAAGACAGGCATGTGATGGGTGAGGTGAGGAAAACAGAAAGATGTGGACAGCAAGTGACAGAGTCACACTCCCGTTTTTTTTAGCAGTAGATGTGCAAATTGAACAACTTGACGAAACATGTTTCAACAAGGACAGCTTAGTGTTCACACCTGAGTAGGATTTGTTGAGACCTGGGGACGTTATTGGTGGGAGCAGTCTGCATAGACAAACAGCTGAGGGTAATCCAATCAAAGTTCTTCCACATCATCAGTCCTGCAATCATGTTCTGTAGTTCACAGATTTAGAGTTTTTAATCCAGGGACAACAGGATGCTAAAAGGCTAAATCAGATCTACCTTTTCCTTTGGAAACTTTGTCTTTGTGCCACTTGAGTCATGTTCATGCATTTGATACCTAAGAAAGGAAAATAAAACACTCAAGTGCTGCTCTTCAGAATGTCCCCACAAACAGTCGTTTAGACTTGTTGTTGGTTACCTAGGCAGCGGGCACAGCTGGAACTCCAGGTCGCTTTCCAAGTATTTCAGAGTGGGTTTGTAGGCCAGCAGGCCTGGAGCAGGGTTCTAAAGCAAATGAGCAGATAAATATGGGGAATGATGTCATAAATATACGGATCTACTCAAGTGTCCTGTGGAGAGACGGCTTTACAAAGATTCTGAGGGGGTTTGCAACGGGGGCTCTGAGCAGAGCGTCTGGAGCAGTGAAGGACAGATTATCTTTCTCCTCCTCTTCCTCACTGGGTAGCAGTTTTCCCTAAAGAGCAAAAATCAGACAGACGGAGAAACTACTTATCACTAAATCGGAACAACAAAGAGCGATTAACTCCAGATATCTGAATGTTACCTGTGACCCGGAGCGAAGTGGTCTCAGCAAACCAGCAGGGATGTAAGAATTAAAGGCCTTCCAGACGGAGACAGGCTGGTAGCCCATAAGCTCATAGTGCCGAGGAACCTACAGTGACAAAACAACACCGACATATAATTCAGATCCAACAGAAACAAGAGGAAATGCCCACAAAAAGGATTATAATGTCATATATTTACATATCCTGCATGGTTTTATTTCACTTCTCGACCATATTTGACCATGGAGTAATGAAATAAAAGTCTTTGAATTTGGGGGGAAGGTTGCCGTAAACACTCACTTGAAGGTTGAAGACGGGAATATTTGTGGTCACAGACACTTCAGTGGGATCCACAGGAAATGTCTTCAAATTACTGAGCGCCTTCAAGTATCAGAGAAATGGTATTGTTATTTGCTCAATTTCTCAAAATCCAGCCTTACAGCGGCAAAATTAAAGATTTCATGAAAATGCTGCTCAGCGTCCTCAGTTACATCAAAGACACCTTTCAAAGTAAATTATGAAGGTGAATCGCTCCGCGTGCGGGAAGATAGCTACCATTCACTTTCCACTGGTTTCTTCCACACGCCAGCCGGGTTGAACTCGGGTGTCATTTATATAACCTACTCACCAGGGGGTCCTCCTCATCAGGGAAATTGGGGAACGTAAATGGAAAGATTCTGTCAGGTGAGATCTTCAGCGTGCACTTCACCTCCTCTTCAGCTGAAATAAGAGACCAAATCATTATTTCTACAGATCTTTATTTGTCATGGTCAGCGAGGGATGTACTATGTGATTATGTGCACCATAAATAGTGCCGTCCCCGAGGCACCGTCACAAAAACCACAAGGAAATTCATTTCAATTTCCCCCGGGAGGAATGAATTGAATTAAGCATGCTTTACTGACGATCATAATGAGATTACTTCTGACTGTGGAGATCAGAGGATAATCCAAACCTTTCTGAGATGACGCTGGGTTCTCGGCACAGACTGCCTGTTTCCACAGGGTTGTTCTGCGGCTCACGCGGCATCGAATCACTACCTGGAAGAGAAACAGCAGGAAAGGAACTTAGTGCTTTTTACTCAGGTACTGGACGTAATCATTAAAATTTATCACCATTTTGAATTAAAATATTATAGTTTCACTTTCAGAAAAGAAGGCCTTTCTCAGAGAAGAATCTGTTATTTTTCAGAGATTCAGAAGGTTTTCAAGTTGAAGTTGCAGCCCTATTCTTTCAGCTAGGAGCAGATTTATTTCGGTGCCGGTTGTTCATGAAATATTGATTCGGTGGAGACAGCAGGAGGCTCATTGCTCACTTCCATACAGGAGAGTTTCCACAGAATCAGTCAGCTCCTCATGGACTGATCATAACCTTTAGATGCCTTCATTATCAACTATTTCAAAATGTGGCGTCTTATTACTTAAAAAGTCAATGCTACACGTAGATATTCATATTCAGATCCAACTTCCTGTCAATGCTTGAGAAAGATTTTCCATAAATCCTAGAAAAAGTCAAGTCTTGTGGCTGAGTGTGGCCGTTCAATCTATATCTGGAAAAACTGACGGTGAAGAATATTAAGCATACAGTGCAAGAGTGCGAGGAATTCATGCCTGGCTGAGCTCAAGGAACACAGCTGCAGGGCCGAGACCACCTCTCCTGAGGGGCAGGCTAAGTGTGCCGGTAATGTATGCATGTATGTATCTGTCCATCTACGAAAATGTTCACGCATGTCTGCATTTGTACATGTACCTCAGAGACTCTTGTGATGTGTGTGTACCTTGCGTGCAGCCTGCTGGAACCGTCTGAGGGCTCTTTTTTTCAGGTCCAGCTGAAAACTGGGGTAAAGCTGGAAGGATGGGACTTCCTCGGAGACCTTGAAGAGTTTATAGAAGCTTTTACAGCTTACACAACCAGGATAATTTACCAAAAACCTGTTGATCTTCTCAGTGAACCTGGGAAATTAACAAATGTGCCATGTAAGAGATTTACCTGTCCTGCTTCAAAAAGCACTCGATGGGAGGAGAGCTTCTGTGGGCCAGCAGTAAAGTCTTCCCCAGGTCTTCCATCCCTCCTGGTTACCTACAAACAGAAAAGATTAGCATTAGCGTAGCACAATGGAGATCGGCTACACACAAACAAAGCCAAGGTTTTTCTGAAAGTTACTTTGGACATTTTATTTGCCTTTCTTTTACCTAAAATACACACTGAAAAATAATCAAATGGAATATTGAGGGGAAAACTGTCCTAATGCTCACCTAGCAGAATCTTTAGAAACTATATGGCTTTCTTTTCACAGACCATTCATGACAGTCTGTAACAAACACACTGTTGTGCTAAAATCTGTTCTGGCCTGGATTCAAGTTTCCAAAGGCACGGTGACTCTTCCTATCATAAAAACCCATAAAATAGCCAAAGTGCAGTGACACGTGGCTGTAAATCCAGATATTATGAGGACAACTGCAGGGTTATGCTCAACACAGGTGACAAGACAAGAGGGAAGGACATGCACAAGGGAAGTGCATGAAGGTTCTGACGAGTCTGCACGGAAATATCAAAGAAGACGTAGCTGTTACTTAGACCAGTGAACTGCAGCTAATATTATTGACAGGAAGAAATTTGTATGACTCCCACACTCCCTAAATATTTTTAGACAACTCTAAATTTGGTTCCCTCATCAGCCGAGTCGACAGAGAGCTGCAGAAGTGGCCATTACTCCTCTTGGAGTGGCAATTAAAAATCCCTTTGAAATTGAGGCAATTTGCTCGAAATCTGCTTTTTCGCACATGGAGGCAATTAAATCAGAGTGAGTGGACGAGATACTCAGATTGACGTCCACAGGCCGCAGTTATCTCTGAGGTGGATCGCACAGGAGTTAAACTTTGACAGAGAGGATACTTCTGATGTTAAATATTTCTTTGTTTCCTCAGGGCTGATTTTGGCCGTGCAGGCTAATTATGTTCTTTTCACGACAGCACGTTCGGATCAAATCTCACCATGTGTTTCTGCTGCACCATCTCTCTCTCCTCCGCCAGCTGCCTCCTGTATTTCTCCGAGACGGGTTCCTTACCAAGGTGAACTTGCCTAAATGAAACTTCTTGTTCAATACACATTATCTCACATGATAATAAACACAGTATTGAATCTGTGTAACTCCAAATGACACATTATGTTGATTTTACCGACCGTCTGATGAGGTTTTCGTGCTCCTCCTTCATCTTTTCCTGGATCTTTCTCATGAGCACAGCCTCCTTCATCTTCCTGTCCTGCAGACTGCTGCTGTCACAGGAAATGTCTGACGGAGCAGCTGGATATCCACAGATACACAGATTAGAGACTGAATCTGCAGGTGGCAGATCCTACCTTCCTTCACATCTCTGATGGTGGGCTTACTGGGGTTTTTTATCAACAACTTTGCCACCCCAGCAGGGCTGAAGACGTCCATCTGCGGCTCCAGTGTAGCCACTTCTGCTGATGTCTAGTGCAGAGGAATACCAGTGAAACCAGGAAAAATGATTCAGAATTAAGCAGTTTTTAGACTCTGTTAATAGAAAATGAGATTCCTTCATCTAGGCTCTTTAATTAAAAGTAAAAGTGGATTCATTAGGCTAACTACCTAATAATCTAAGGCTGTACTACAATAAAGACCTATATATTATTCATGATCTGAGTGTGAGAGCATCTCATTTCTATTTTCAGCCTAAGACACTTCATTTCACACAGGAGTATACAAGGAATAAAGACTGAATGCTACCTGTGGTTTGTCAGCCTGCTTTGCGGCCCTGTGTTTGGTTTTCCTCTGGGAATGCGCTTGGGTGGCACCCAAAGCTCTTTTTTTGCATGCAGAGGCCACGTCAACATGACTCGTCTCCTTCTCCGTCTTGCTATTAGGCAGAAAGTGTGGGTAAGTAGCTGACATCACAGGTTCTTCTGCCGTACTTCCCACCCACACATGTTTTGTGCATCTGTCTACAGAGCTCGTCATGGCAGCACAGCTGACTGGACGGTCTCTGGAACAGCCTCAGACTCATTACAGAGATTTACTATTTACTACAGAGAAGGTCTATTACTTATTATTTTACTGTATAAGGTTGCATAGACTGATTAGCCTGCTGCTGGGTCAGTATGTTCAGATCAGCAACCAACAGATGTCAGACTCTGGTTCGAACACCAGCTCCGGCACGTCTTTTGGCACGTATCTCAGATTTTATGTGGTTCCATTTCAGGGGAACAACAAACAGAGCGGGCATGTTTTATATGCTAAAATTCTATAGCCAGCCGTATCCATCTAGATATCAGGGCTCCAGCTACAGAGCGCTTTTCATGAATTATTAACTTTTGGCCGAGATAACGCCAACACGGTGCACTGGTTGATGCTGCTGCAATGTGATAGCACACTCTTTCTCATGGGAACTGGTTCAAACATGAAAAAAAGGACAGGGGGGAACTTATGATCAGCACGCATGGTTAGTTTTCTCACATTTCAGGTCATGTATTGACTGAGATTTTAGTTTAAGAACGTAATCGGGACAAAGCTGTGTTAAGATGTGTCATATAAATCACAGATTCACAGCGAAGTGATGACCGATGACGATGGCTGTGTATACAGCTACAAGAATGTCGTAAAGCGATAAAAACTAATCACAAGAAATCAAGATCATGATGTTGATGCTATAAATCTTGCCACAGAGGATACGCTAAACCTGGAAATAACGTCCGCTGGTGTAAATACCTGAGCATCAGGTGAGGGGCGGAGCTCCCAGTGACGGTGCAGAGGTAGGGTTTGGTGTTGAACTGCGAGATGACCACCTGAATGGTGATCTGGGAGGTCTCGTACTGAACAGGAGTGAACGTCACAGTGATCTGAACTTCACCACCGGCTGGTATCACACCTGGGAGAACAGCGGGCAGATCTAACATCAGAAATGTTAACGCGTAAACAACACTGAGCCGCAGGAACTCACGGGGGTAAATGCAACATAAGTGGAAACATTTATTAGAATAGTTTTTTTTTGTAGAAACTTGTAGAAAGATTATTTGGAAGTCATAGAATGTCTGATATCCCAAAAGGGATTGCGCAATGCTCCCAGCCAAACCTGCCAGAAACAAAACATACACAACATAAAAAACAACAGCTCCAGAATTAAACACTCATTCGGATCTCTACTGGACCACTGCTTGGCACAGAGCGAAAGCTGCTGATATAATTCCAGCTCTAAGAGCTCCTTCCGCCATGTGTGAAGATGCTTCCCAGACTGTAAATACAGTTCAGGGTCAGCGTGGGGAACCAGAGGCATCCTTCACGCTCTTTTTGTGACGTGGATGATACACAAGCTTTTGAAAGAACACAGCTCTCTCAGTTCAGAGCTCACACTGGAAAAAAAAAAACACCATTTATCCAATTTTTCATTATAGCACCACAGGAAGTGATCACGCGGGATTACCTCTGAGAGGATGGATGGAGAAGGCCTCATGGGACTCAATAACGTACACCTGGAACTCAAAATCAATGGGGCTGCTGCACGTCAGAGGGATGCTGCGTCGAATGCTGCAGACAGGCAAAAAAATAAAATCCATTTTCTTTCAATTGTTTAACAGCAACGCATGAAATGAAGTCTGTTTAGCTGTATGGAAGAATCCAAATTGACAAGCAAGTCAAAACACAGGGCACTGAAAATCACAACACACACACACACCTTTGTCCGAGCGGTGCTGCTGGGAGGTCAAGGCGGGAAGGGATGTGCAGGTCATTGATGACAGGGTAACCATGAACTGGAATTAAAAGGTTCTCGTCCCCCTTTGAAAGCACACATTTGGGTTTGAGTTAGAAAAAGAGGGAAGAAAACATGAGAGAGAAGAGAGCAAGAGAATATAAACACAGGGATCTGTTTAAAAAAGATCTCAAAGGGAAAACAACAACATCAAACGAGAAAAGCACTGGTGGTTCCTCTTTGTGTTCTTTGTAGATGCTGTGACAGACTGGAAATAAGGGACTGTGCTGTCAGTCAAATATTTTACCACAATATTTCTTTCTGCTACTTTAAACATCTCTGACAGAGATAACAAAACTTACATTTTGACCTTGACGATTTTGACATTTTCACTTCCAAATGAGCTGTACCCAAAATGTTTTTTGTTTTTGTTTTTTTAATTTCCAGTATAATATTAGGACCATTATATAATTTAGGACCTCTTCATTCTTTTTCTTTTCTCAGTAAATCAATAGTGGAAGATAACAATTTTAATGAAATTTTAAATTGGCCCAGTGCTAACGACATCTCATCGTAACCTTGCAGTGAACTCGGATGCAGTCGTAGAAGTAACGCCACTCGTCAGGACAGAATCGGACCTTCAGCACGTAGGCGAGACCTGGGACAAGTCGATACTTGAGATGAAAAGACCAAAGAAAAAAAAACAGATGAGATGTCGCACAGGATCTCTGAGAGCAACACTGATTGCCACGAGTAGACAAGCTGAGACCCAACATTCTATTTAGGTCAGCAAGTTAGAATGAAAATGACTTACCTTTTTGGTGTAAGATGTTTGGAAGTGCCTGGTTTGAGTGGGAATGATGTGAATATTCATGACCTCAGATGAGATGTTGATTAGTTTCTGAGGGAGGGGAAGTGGAGAGCAGAGGAAGTTTCAATCCCATCCAATCATGTGCACTTGAAGAAACTATTTTTATACTCTTCATACTTACATCCACTAAAAATCATCCAAAAGGAAAGATCTAATTTATCCAAACCAAATGAGAGGAAATTATGATAGAGGAAAGTTGGAATTATTTTAATACTTGGCTGCATTTTTAGACCTTTTATACCACCTATATGCTGCTGCAGGAATACAACAAATGATGAGAAACGATGAGAAATAAAAACATCCAATCAAAGGGCCGAAGGCCATTCCATATGTTCATGAAGGTTAAGAATCAGGCTTGTCAAACACCGTAAAAATACACATATGCTCTGTTTGTTCAATTGTTGCTACAGGTGGACCTAATCAACGTAATGGCCAATGAATTACTAATAAATCAGGCTGACTCAAGGCCAAATATCTACCTCTGCCAGTGAGCCAAAAGAAACTGCTAGAAGGACAGTGTCCTCTGTCCTTTCAGGAATTCACCTGGAAAATCAGAGGACACTACTCCAAAGTCTAATATTCGCTCCACTTTTCTATTGCATTACTTTTTTTAAATTTAAACCCGTGGTTAAATTACATAGTAGTGACAAATAAAAGGTAAAAACTCTAATAGGAAAAAAAAAGCATTCCCACCAGGATTTTGATATAATCCTTCTGCAGTTCAAAACCGCTGAAGTGAAGCTCTGCAGGTTCTGCTTGAACCAGTCTGCTGCTTTTCAGTTTGGCATAGATTTCTAAAAATGGAAAGATTTACACAGAACAAAGGATGACAAGCATACTGTGTAATTAGACAAACTCAACCACACTGAACAGTACTTGATTCTAATGGATTCCAGAGGATGTGGGCTTTGCTCCTGTTCTCCTCCACCAGCTGGCTCAGGGGCAGAGGGGTCCCCCTCCTCAGAGGCTCTGATAGGCTCTGAGGAGCAGAGAGGGCCACCTCCATCCTGGGACAAGGTCGGACACTCAGCTTGTCATGGGTAGACTGGTAGAAAGCTGTGGAGGATGTCAAGGAGAAAGTCATGTTGCTTACTGCAATGTCAAAACAAAGCAGATATGACAGTGGGTTTCTTTCAACTAAAAATGTACTGTATGTGACAAAAATGAACGATATACTGAAGCCATCTACCGTTTAAAGAATATTTCGTAATATTTCTGAGAGGATTTATTGACTTTATTTGGATTAGTTATGGTAATTACAACAAATGTGGTGGACAATTAACCATTAAAATTATTACGTAGTAAAAAGAATTTGTTTGTCGACACTTAATTAAGATATCAAGGACGCTAACCTTACAACTTCTGGAAATGCCTTTAATTTAACCAGCATTAATTTCCAATAAAAACTTTACAGACAAGACACGTACAACTTTAACTTCCGAACTTACGTTGGTTTTAAACAACATTTTTCCTTCAAATGTTCTGTTAAAATGTCCATATTCAACGACTTCCGCGTAATTTCGTTAAAGGAACGCCAAAACAATACTGTTACCATAGTAGCGACAAGGCTGTCCAGGGGGTGGGACCATTGAGAGTGTGTAGGCGGGGTCAAGCGACAAGGCTGTCCAGGGGGTGGGACCATTGAGTGTGTGTAGGCGAGGTCAAGGTGGACAACGTTTTGGTGTCTGTGAAAAAGACCAAAAGTGATAGTTACACCTACAAAATAAAAATATAGACAAAAGAACCTCGTACATGTTGATCATTATTGTTAGCAGGAAGCACACAACTATTACTCGCTTAGAATGTATTTTTTGCACATTTTTACCTTTCATACTGACGTTATTTTCCCTTATAACAACGAAACTCAAAATCTGGACACGTTCTTACATTTATTTTGAAAGTCCCAACAGGATAGTTGTTAGTGCACGACAGCTAACTTTGTAAGATTTTCGCGGCTCTAGTAGGTAATTACAGACGCCGCATGTTTAATTTTCGGACCTCATATATCTCTTCCTTTAAATCAGATATGCGGCTTCTTGATAACACAAGACTGGTTTTACACTATGGAAAAGGTTGGACTTGCTGGAGTGTTACTGTTATCACAGGTGAGATCATAATAACATGTTCAATTTGAATCTCTGTCAAAGGCGCAATGACTATTATTATGTCCTTATTAACAGGCAAAGTGGTGCTCAGGGTGTCAAAATTATGTCAACTTTGTTAAAGAAGAAGAAAAGTGCATGAGAAATCTGCTACTATTAGATTCACGTGAAACAGCAGGTGTGTTTGTATTTTTTGTGTATTAGAATGCTAAGTGATGTGAAATATTAAAAAATAAAATATTCCAATCGGGTTGTTACTGTTTAAAACTTTAAAAATATGAATTGTTCTACTGACACCTAGTAGTTGGATCACATACTGCACCCTGGAACACTGATAAGGATAAAAAATAATAAGTTTCTTTTCATTCTGTAAAGAAAATAACATCAGTGTTCACTGTAAGGGAATGTGGGATGACCTGAACTGCTGGCCACCTGCTTCTCTTGGGGAAACAGTCTCTCAACCATGTCCAAACCATGAGTTTTTCAATTCACAAGGTGAGATATGACACGTGCAATCACGGCAGCATTTGCAAACAGATGCCTCTTATCCCCGCAACTTTGCACAGGTTAATTATTTGCCAGGAATCTAATTTATTTTCGTAAGTACAGAGAGGCTTGTCGCTCTGCGGGTCTCTATCCAAACATTCACCCGTAAAAGCGTCTGTGTGCACAGAGACAGAGTCTGGATAGCACACTGGAGGGCCGCTCTGCTGTTTGGAGATGTGGATGATATATTTCACAGTAATTTAACCGTAATTTATTAAAGCACTTTAGGAGGGAAAACAAAGGTTTTGTGCCATTTTAGTGTCTCATAAATCCAAGTATGTGAACACAGAAGACAGGAAACACACTCATAATAGCCCATATACTTTTTGTTATGCAGTAAACAGACAAAATGCCCTCATTATTACTGGTTTAACAGGTAAAGTGCATCGAAACTGTACCGCCAGTGGCTGGACAGACCTGCTCATCCCACATGAGGACGCATGCAGCTACACTTTCAATGAGTCACTCCACTTCATTGGAGAGGTTGGTGGAATATTGGCATTTAAATGTGAAATAAAACATCTCCTTTCAATGCTTAACTTTACTGACATTCAGCATTGAAATGCTATAATTTCAACAAATTGTGTGGCTTTGGAAGTGCTCAGATGTCTTCTTGTCCTCTGCTCAGTCCTCAGATTCCTATTGGTATTTTACCTTCGTGAAGACAATGTACACCGTCGGATACGCGCTGTCTCTCATCGCTCTCACCATCGCCATCGCCATCTTCTGTCTCTTCAGGTGAGATGTTTTCTTCAGCTGTGAGGATGTTTGTGAAACACACATGGAACACACACCACAGGTGACCCATCTTAAACTGTGAGTGTTCTTCAGGAAGCTGCACTGTACCAGGAACTACATCCACATCCAGATGTTTGTGTCCTTCATCCTGAGAGCCATCTTTATCTTCATCCGAGACTCTCTGCTGTTTACTAATGAAGAGCAGTATCTCTGTGACTACCCGGTAACCATTATTTGTTTTAGGCCTGTATTTGCTGATCCTGCTTGGTATCCTTGTTTTGGCAGTAAAGAACGCGATTATACTTATTGACCAGTAGGTGGCAGTAACAGTATCTCTTTCTGTGAGTGTGTATCAGGTGGCCTGTAAGGTGGTGCTGATGTTTTCCAACTATGCCATCCTGGCGAACTACAGCTGGTTGCTGGTGGAGGCTCATTTCCTCTTCACCCTGGTGAGCCGCTCCTTCTACTCCCTGAGGAAACACCTCACCTGGTACATCATCCTGAGCTGGGGTACGAAGCCCTTCACGCATTCTTCCACACGCCATCCTTGACTGATCTAAGCGCAATGCGTCTCGTCACACAGGTCTTCCGGGGATCGTTATCATCTTCTGGGGCTGCGCCAAGTATCTTTATGAAGACGAAGGGTAAACTTTTTCATCACTTTTTCCTTTATAATTTGAAAAAGATCAGTGCAAATGTGTTGTATTTACCCACCTGTCGTGTCATTGACGAAGGTGTTGGGAAACCAGGAAACACACCTGGATTTGGTGGATACTTCGAGTGCCTGTTCTCCTGACCATATATGTAAAAATCTTCATTCACAACCTTAAACCTTTTATAAGAAAACAGCCGCTGGCCCTTGGAGTTAACAGCTTTTGAATCATTTCAGATGAATGTGGTGTTTTTCTTGGGCATTTTAAGGATTCTTGTTAGCAAACTCAGGATGTCTGACGCAAATCCCAATATATTCAGCCAGTATAAGTAAGTCATGTTCACACTCTATTTTTATCATTATATGTCACAAAACCTATACTTGAGTAAAAGTGCATATATCATGTTACTTAATCTTCTTGTTATGAAAAGTGCAGAACAATTAATGTATTGAGGCTAAACTTATATATATATAAATTTACACTGCTCAAAAAAATAAAGGGAACACTAAAATAACACATCCAACTTGGCTGTTCCAACTTTGATAAACAAGTCAAAATGAGGCTAAGTAGTGTGTGTGGCCTACACATGCCTGTATGACCTCCCTACAACACCTTGGAGTTCCATTGTGTGGTTTAAGTGTTCAATTAATTTTTTGGGGGAAAAAAAAAAAAATATATATATATATATATATATATACTGTATATACAGTACTACTCGGAAAATTAGAATATTGTGTAAAAGTTGTTTTATTCAGGCAATCCAACATAAAAGGTGAAACCAATACATTTTATAGACTCATTACAAATGCAAGATTTAACTTTCAGAGGCCCGCCATTTTTGTCAAGCAATATTTTAATTTTATGATTTTTTTGAATTTGAGGTTTTCTGAAGCTGCAAGTCCTAATCAGCAAAATCAAAAAAATAAAAGCTTGAAATATATTGATCTGCATACTATTTGTCTATATAATATGTACATTTCACCTTTAAACTTTTTCAGGATATTCTAATTTTCCGAGTAGTACTGTATATGTGTGTGTGTGTGTGTTTATGTCGCTGTGAAACTAACTGATGTTAAAAATGTCTGGAAAGCAGGACTCTGAAGAAAAAGTCAAACCTGAATGGGCACAAACATTTTTTAGTTAATGTCCTTCTGACATTTTTTAATCTGCCAATTTATTTTGCTTGCTAAGTAACAAATAGAGCTGAGCTTTAAGCGAACATTGAATTGTTTTTGTACAAACCTTTGTTTTTTTCCTGACAGGAAGTTGATTAAATCCACATTTTTCCTGGTGGCTCTCTTCGGTCTGCATTACATCCTGTTTGTGTTCCTGCCTGTTGAGATGAACAGCTGGGTGTTTAAGATCTGGACCTTTGCAGAGCTGGCACTGTCGTCCACACAGGTCAGAGCCACGTGTGTGTGTGTGTGTGTGTGTGTGTGTGTGTGTGTGTGTGTGGTTGAACTCACACTTTCTCTCCTCTCATCTGTCAGGGCTTTGTGGTGGCTGTACTCTACTGCTTCATCAACGGCGAGGTGGGACGCTGTCAGTCACTCTGCTCTTGTGCTTCGAGGCACCAGTCACAGTGGGTTTGTTTTCCAGGTGCAGCACGAGCTGCAGCGGCATTGGAGGAGGTGGATGCTGAGCCGTGACCTGGCCAGTCGACCCAGGCGCCATACCAGCTTCATTAGCCACAGCGGGTGCCCTCACACGCAGGTCTCCCTGCTGCCGTATGCTCCAGGCAGCCCGGCCACCGTAGAACCCGTCAGAGATGCTGTGCATGTGTGACTGAATTCATCCTTTTGGAAGGTTATTGTAAAACTACAGCTCAAATGTGTATTTATCGTAACGCAGTGCGGTTTTTGATATTAAAAGTTTTTGTCGGCAGGCACGCATATAAATCTTCTGACCCCTCAAGCCATTCATGTAAATACTTACTGTTGAAACCTTTATTGTAAAACGTAAAGGGGCATTGTGGGCTCACATCTACATCTGTAATGTGTAAGGAATTCCAGAGGCATTTATTCACAAGTACACAGAGAAAATCAGCACTTCAATGACTTGATCCTACTTTGCACACATGGACTGTTCCAGTCAGTTGCTCAAACTCAGTTCAACACCTGAAACCAACCTCTGAAAGACTAAAATCTGTGTTTCAACACATTTTATAATTAATAATTGCGGTTTACAAAGGTAAACTGAGAAAACTACCATTGGCCAAACTCTTCTGGTTCTATAAATATGCTTTTAAATCTGACTTTTGAGTCAACTTTGACTCCTCGGCTTCTTTTTCAGCACCTTAACCTCCTCCTCTGCCTTCTGGCATGATTCCTGCTGGAGTGACAGGGCGGAGATGTCCCATTGTCTCAAAGTTGACCAGGACAGTGAAAGCAGTGTATGTCACATGCTGTGTTACACAGCAGCGCAGTAAAATGTCTACACTGTTTGATAAAGCTGAGGAGGAAATTATATCTTTATGTCAGAAAAGCGAAGAAAACTTCTTAATCTCTACCACAAGATGGCAGCACAGTAGGACCGACTGGCTCAAAACTATGTATGTCTGTAGGGATGTTGATCCCCCAGACCAAGAATAATATATGTATTTAATAATCCATCGTAAGTTTTTTCACCTCCCTGAGAAGACCCTGCAACCTACCAAAACAGTCACAAAAGTGATGATGGCACTTAATCTGAAGATAATCTGAGTTTCATGGCAAGAATTTGAGATTGGGATAGAGCCAGATGGTGTGTTAATTTTACTTGTGTTACTTATTTTCTTTCTTTTTCTGAGTCAGATCAGATGACATCTCCAGTATGCAATAAGAAAGGGTTGGTAAAAGTGGAATAGGATGGCTCAGAGTAGAAAATGAATCTAAATGGCTTCATTTGCCCAGTGATATATGGCAAATGTTTTTAATGGAATAAAGGGTCGTGTCCTCTCCCAATTCTCCATGGGGATGAAGGTAAGGGGGTTTAGAGAGAACAGCAGTAATCAGATGAAAATTGAGCAATTTGTCACAAACGTAAAAAGGCATTGTAGCCACTGTATTAGCAGCATATTAGCTAAATGCTATCTACCAAGTAATGTCAGACTTTGCAAGGAATTGTTTCCAGAGTGAGAGCTGGTTATTTTCAAATAAATAAATGTCAGGTTGGGTCATTTTGTCAGAGCTCCATCAGCTTCAACATGTCCTCTGAGATGAGGCTTTTATAGTGAGGGGGCACTCTGGTGGCTCCAGAGCAGCTTAAATCCCACCCTGGACATTGGATGGAACCAAATTTCCAAATGCTACGTTACCTTGTAAACACAGGTTGTTTGTCTTGAGCTGCATGAGTTTGAAACCGGGACAGGCGTTTCCCATCAGCAGATGGAGCCTCAAAAGAAAAAAGCCATCAGAGTGAACGGTGGAGGCAGGAGGATGCTCCCGGCTTTTTTTCAGCAGAGCTGGTGCAGCCTGGCCATCACTCGCTTTCCCATCTGGTTGCACTCATGCTTGCAGGCCACCACAGTCTGAAACACCTTCTGTTGCCTGTGGGGACAGAGCAATTTAACATTCAAAACAAGGGCCTCAGAACACTCAATCTAAGCATTAAATAACAACAGTCCAGAATAAAGCTTTGGGAGAAAAAGGCAACATATTTGTGAAATATGCATTTCTGAAATCCACAGTGAAGTGCAAATGTTATTTGTCATGTGTGTTTATATAAACATACTTCGCCAGTGGTCTTATTTATATTGAAGAGAACCTAAGTGGACCTTCAGCATCCTTTCTACCTAACATCACGACATCCATCAGGACATTAGACTCACCTTGCTGTTGCTTCTTGGTTGTGGTTGCTATTGGAGACCGGAGCTTCCCCACACAAGAACTGTGCTCTTACCATCTCTGGCGATAGCTGAACTCCCGAGCCTTGGCCCCTGCTCACATAGTACATCACATGACAACAATACGGAAACCTGGGAGAGCATAATCAATCTGTAGGTCTGATGGTCTCACGCTTTGTCCGTAATTGGCAGCAAATCATCAGGAGGAGCGCTCAGAGGAGGAGGTGTCATGGATGGAAGTAGATCAGCGCTGCCGTCCACAGATCTATAGATGACAAACACACTTTGGTTTATCTCCCCTGAGGAGCCAGACCACACATTTACCAGATCAAGATAACGGCTCCATCTTACTTAGATGAAACTAGTGCTTCAGGTGGTTCGCTATCAGAGTATAAACACAAATGATAAAAGGCCGCAGGGAGAAACAGCACAACTAAAACACTGATAAGGTTTCAGAGAAACTCCTAATCTGGACAGACTGCTGACACCTGGTGGCAGTTAGATCCACAAAAGAAGCAGCAAGTGGCTGTGATCACTGCAGACATGCATGCTGGACCCGGTCAGAGAATTCTGGTAAATGATATTAAACGTATTTAAATCTGCTGGTTGAACATTGGCATGGAGGAAGCCTTAAATCCCACACAAAGAGCGAAGGGCAGGACAAGACGCAGGCAGCAAGGTTTTGCAAGGACCTCCAGCTTCCCTGAATATCTAACAGCAGAGAAACACGAAGTCTTTTTCCAGCTCAGTTTGATGATCCAATCCAGGGCTCCTCCAGACATTTGCTTGAAAGTTTGCGGGCAACCATGCTTGTTTAGCAACCATGCTTGTTTATTAAGGCTCCACTTCCTGGAATGCTGTGCTCACCTCAGCAAGTGTAGAAGTCATACAGGATTTACAGTCCGTCTAAAACACGAGTTGTTATTTTAAAAAGAATATTGATATTACGATTTTGAGAATCCATAGTCTAGCGGGAGACACATTTTTGCGTTATATATCCATGCTGGTATGGTATTTCAACAAGGACAGCTTAGTGTTCACACCTGAGTAGGATTTGTTGAGACCTGGGGACGTTATTGGTGGGAGCAGTCTGCATGGACAAACAGCTGAGGGTAATCCAATCAAAGTTCTTCCACATCATCAGTCCTGCAATCATGTTCTGTAGTTGACAGATTTAGAGTTTTTAATCCAGGGACAACAGGATGCTAAAAGGCTAAATCAGATCTACCTTTTCCTTTGGAAACTTTGTCTTTGTGCCACTTGAGTCATGTTCATGCATTTGATACCTAAGAAAGGAAAATAAAACACTCAAGTGCTGCTCTTCAGAATGTCCCCACAAACAGTCGTTTAGACTTGTTGTTGTTGGTTACCTAGGCAGCGGGCACAGCTGGAACTCCAGGTCGCTTTCCAAGTATTTCAGAGTGGGTTTGTAGGCCAGCAGGCCTGGAGCAGGGTTCTAAAGCAAATGAGCAGATAAATATGGGAAATGATGTCATAAATATACGGATCTACTCAAGTGTCCTGTGGAGAGACGGCTTTACAAAGATTCTGAGGGAGTTTGCAACGGGGGCTCTGAGCAGAGCGTCTGGAGCAGTGAAGGACAGATTATCTTTCTCCTCCTCTTCCTCACTGGGTAGCAGTTTTCCCTAAAGAGCAAAAATCAGACAGACGGAGAAACTACTTATCACTAAATCGGAACAACAAAGAGCGATTAACTCCAGATATCTGAATGTTACCTGTGACCCGGAGCGAAGTGGTCTCAGCAAACCAGCAGGGATGTAAGAATTAAAGGCCTTCCAGACGGAGACAGGCTGGTAGCCCATAAGCTCATAGTGCCGAGGAACCTACAGTGACAAAACCACATGGGGTGATGAAATAAAAGTCTTTGAATTTGGGGGGAAGGTTGCAGTAAACACTCACTTGAAGGTTGAAGACGGGAATATTTGTGGTCACAGACACTTCAATGGGATCCACAGGAAATGTCTTTAAATTACTGAGAGCCTTCAAGTATCAGACAAATGGTATTGTTGAACTTTTGAATTTGAATATGTGGGATAGAGAGCTGCTGCTCAGCATCCTCAGTTACATCAAAGACACCTTTCAAAGTAAATTATGAAGGTGAATCGCTCCGTGTGCGGGAAGATAGCTACCACTCACTTTCCACTGGTTTCTTCCACACGCCAGCCGGCTTGAACTCGGGTGTCATTTATATAACCTACTCACCAGGGGGTCCTCCTCATCAGGGAAATTGGGGAACGTAAATGGAAAAATTCTGTCAGGTGAGATCTTCAGCGTGCACTTCACCTCCTCTTCATCTGAAATAAGAGACCAAATCATTATTTCTACAGATCTTTATTTGTCATGGTCAGCGAGGGATGTACTATGTGATTATGTGCACCATAAATAGTGCCGTCCCCGAGGCACCGTCACAATAACCACAAGGAAATTCATTTCAAGTTCCCCCGGGAGGAATTAATTGAATTAAGCATGCTTTACTGACGATCATAATGAGATTACTTCTGACTGTGGAGATCAGAGGATAATCCAAACCTTTCTGAGATGACGCCTGGTTCTCTGCACAGACTGCCTGTTTCCTCAGACGGGTCGTTTTCTGTCTCTTGTGGCATGGAATCACTAACTGTGAACGAGAAAAAGGAAGAAAGGTACTGGATGCTTTTTACTCAAGTGCTAAATGTAGCGTATATCCCTGTGGGACACGAGATGGATTTCTGCACCTCCTGAATGAGCCTTCACAGACATCTTTGCACCTGTGGATATGATCATTTTCCAGCAAACCAACACAACTTTAGTGAGAACAATGTTTGTCAGACCCTCTCTGTTTCTTTTATAATCTGTTTTGTGCATCTTAGATTTCATGGAGAGGCACACAGAATCAAGTCTGTTTGTTTTTAAAAACTTACCTTGTGGTTTGCATTTCTTTCCATAGTTTCTGACTGTCAATACAAGTGATCTCAAAAATGGTTGCCAAACAATTCAACAAAGTTGTAAAATGGTGTGTTGCTTTAAATCAAAGATCCTTTGATCATTGAAGGATCAAAGGTCTCCCTGCAGCCATATGATCCAGGCAGCCTGGCCACCGTAGGAGCCGCCAGAGATGCTGCGGCCTGTGTGATTGAATTCATCCTGGAGTCTGTCGGTGCTTCTGGAAGATTGTTGTAAGACTACTGTTCAAATATGTTTTTATTGTAACGCAGTGTGTTTTTTGATGTAAAGTTTTTTTAAATACATGCAAATCTGGTCCATCAAGTCTGTATGCATTCTTTTGTTTTTACAGTTAAAATCAGTTGCGTATAACCAGAGGGGGCGCTGTTTCGCTCGTTTAAAAATTCAATTCACTGCAGATACTATAAGGTTTATCGTGTTTACGTTAAGTAGCTGCTAAATCTCAGTTCAACGCCTGAAAGCAACTTTAATCCTTTAAAATAAAATCTATTTTTAACACTTTTGAAAAAATTGAAATAGTTACACTTCACTTAACTATGCTCTTAATTTTGATTATATCACAGAATTCTAATTCCAACTTTGATTATCTTATTTTGCACACACCACATGACCCACACTTGCATCATAATCCCAGCTCCACTGTTGCTGAGTCTCAGAAGTAACACTGGAGACTTTCTGATCCAGCACTTCTTACAAGATCAAGAAACAAGGGATGTCTGATGTACAGAACAGTCTTTATTCCTGACAGCCAGTCCTGAATATTAACTGACACTGTAAAAAGTACAATCAATTTGGATTAAAACATTTTCAGAGGTAAACAGCTTGCCTGGCAGGTGGTAAAAAGATTCAGACTCACAGCTTCTCTCCATACAAACAAGATGACAGGAAATTACCAAATTAAATATGCACTTCCTAAAAGGAGCAGCATCTAAATCCCATATTTCTCCTTCAGCTTCTCCACTAAATCCACATAGGCGGTCATTGCTTCTTCCTTGGATACACCTGATGATCCAAAATGGTTTTATGTTAATGGTTTAGATTACATTAGAATTTTGTAGAGGTTTCAGAGGTCAGTCATGTTTTAGTTTAATATAAAAACTACACATTCTGACACCAAAATCGGACCTTTTTTCGTGTTCCAGGCATCCCATTTTGCACGTCCTTTGAAGTCCAACATTCCCGGGCGTTCTGTGGATGTCCAAATACAGGCTGTCAATGTCTGGTCCCAGTATTTTATTAATAATTCGGGTGAAGGACTTTTGTTATGTTTCAGTGCAAGACACAAAAATTGTATTTTTGTTGCATTGCTCACTTCTGGAGAAAAAAAAAACACATTTAACTTGTGTTTATTACGCAGTATTGCAAGCTCAATCAGGTATATAACTGATTATTTCATGCACTGATTGGGCGACAGCACGACCCGTCAAAACTTTCTTCTGAACTTTGCCCTACTCTGCTTTATCTCTGCACAGTTTGCGTAACTATTTTTTTTTTTTCGTACAATCGTTTCCACGTGATCTGCAGAATTAGGGACCGGATCGGCTCAGGGTCTCACCGACGTTGACGTCTCCGACTGTGGCTTGCTTGTACAGGGCGTAGAGCTCGCCCAGTTCCGTGTTGTCCGGGTTCTTCTTCAGCACCTTGACTTCCTCCGCTGCCTTCAGGAATGATTCCTGCTCGGGTGATAACAGCGGTTAGCTGTCACCGTCCCATTGTGGCGAATCTGAAAGCACGTGTCCCCCGCTAAGCTCATAAAAACACGCAGCCGCATACACACCTCAATAATCATTCCGCAATGGCCGCAGGCAGTTTAGCGTAGTATTGTGTAAGTTATCAATAATAGGAGAGAGACTACTTACACTCATTGTTGCAAAGACACGCCTAAGCTGCTGCTGCTGCTGCTACTACTGTACATTCTGCTTCTTCCTCTTCTTGGATTTTCTTGGCGGTTGGCAAGCAACGAATTGGTGCTTTACCGCCACCAACTGATGTGGAGTGTGGGTCACGATATTTACTCAATCTAAAAAAAAAAAAAAAAAAAAAAAAAAAAAAAAAAGTTGTCTATATCCTGCTCAGGGCTTTTATTTCTCTTAAATACCAAAATAATATTTGAAACTCTTTTCTTTCTGACTTTTGTCTCTGAATTTCTATACTAAATTGACTCTTAGTACTCTTAAGTTTCCTGACCAAATTCATCCTTTATGCTTCGTATTTCTCACATTCAAATAAAATGTGCTCCATCGTTTCAGACTTCGAGCAGCTACATCTAGCCGTTGCATGTTTCCCTTATTTTATATAATGTATTGTTCAGCCCTGTATGACCTAATCTCAATCTAGATATTACTCTTTCATTTGTTTCTTCCTGCTGTCCTCATTTCCCCATCTTTGCTTTGTATTCTGTAATACCATCTTCCTTTCCTCTTTGTCCCACTGCTTTTGCCACCTTTCCTTTATCCTTTGGTTGACAATATCACTCATTTCTCTTTTGCTGAGATTATTTACTAGATCAACGTTAGTGTACTTTCTTGTCTGCCAGCTCATTTCCTATTACTCCACTGTGTGCTGGTACCCATATAAACACCACCAACAGGCCCGTCATCTGAATTCTAAACAGAGCATGCTGTATTTCGTTTA
Organism: Pao palembangensis; assembly: GCA_015343265.1. Lineage (NCBI taxonomy): Eukaryota > Metazoa > Chordata > Actinopteri > Tetraodontiformes > Tetraodontidae > Pao > Pao palembangensis. Next base: position 4,752,310 of record CM027085.1, on the reverse strand, counting down.
GGAGGTATTTCCTGCTTTCCGAATTACTGTGCTGTAACGTAACTAGTGATGAGCTGGAATCTGAGCAGATTATTGTTCTTAGAGCCTGTCCCAGTGCTCCCGACTCCTCAATAAGGAAGGTCGCTATTGGCTGACCAAAAAGTCGCTCCAACCCGCTAGATGACGTCATTTTTCAATTTGCATGGTCTTTCACTTGCACGTTGTCATGGCGAGAGGAATAATATCGTGAGAAAAAGTGAAATAACCAAAAAACATATTAAATATGTTTTAAACTGTAAATAAGATTTTTATCTTGGAGATGCAGAAGCTTATTTCAGGTTATACAGTATCATTATTGCAAACACGCCTGAGGTCGCAAATTCAAGCCGGGCGGTGCGGCTCCCCCGGTACACGGTGCGAATCCTGCAAATCTCATCCCGAAAGATGACCGATGATACGCGATTTCGCGTCAGGCCTAAAACAGCAAAAGTGTTCGACGACACCAGAAAAAGTCGCCAAGACGATTAGGAAAGCCGCCAGTTTGTCACGAACCAAGTGGTCGCTTGTTTTGGCATGCGTGAAATTTAACTTTTTATCAGTAATCAGTCGGTGTGTTAAACAGTGCAAATTTGTCTAAATCGATAAGGATGGGAGGGACGTGCTGAGGAAATTAAAATGATATCGTTACGTCAGAAGACAATTCTTAATTTCTACCACAAGATGGGAGCATTGTCACAAGGAAGACCAACTGGCTCACAATCACGCGTGTACGTAGAAAAAATTCTCTATTTTCACTAGTACAAGCACTTAAAAAAACCCAAAATGTTTGAGTTTTAACAGGAACTAAAGCTTTATGGTACGATACTTCCCCTAACATAATTCAGATTTTATAAACCACAGTGAAAAATCCCATTTGGCAAAGAAAAAAAAAATTACAATATCAGGAAGAAAGGGTACCATACTTGCTCTGATTAGTCTGACACTGATCTGTAACAACTAAAACGAATTAAACATTTACCACATAAAACTTAAATACTGATACTTTGCCGCTCGTCTGTATCTTTAAACTGAACTGACTTCAACAAGTTTCCACTTGGCACTTTAGAATTTCAGCACAGATGCAGACTGTAAAAATCATTGGTTGTAACCAAAATATACATCTTTTGTTTAAAATCTTATATTTACCAGGATAGTCTGTGTTAAGGAAGAGCTTTGTAGATCTCAGGAGGGAAACAAGTGCACAAATATCAAATATTCTACATTTTAGTTTTCATTCTTACAGTAGAACACATTTATCGGTTGCAAAATTGAAACAAAAACTGCACAGTTATTGTTAGTCATTGTGCCTGTCTGAGGTCACCCCCAATATCAACACTATAATGCTATTGGACTGTAGAACTAGAGAGATCCTTTCTGGACCTTCCATGGACACTGAAGTGAGTTAATCTTTTGTGATACCTTTTTATAATTTGCAGAGAACTGTTCTTGCACAGTCCTTTTATTTGGTGTCAAAAATGTGGACAGCTGTTTACAATGTCAACGGAAAAACCAAATCCAGTGGGCGCTTCTGGCAGGAAGCGCCCACTGGATTGGTGTCTGCTCAGTAGTTTGCTCATTAGTGATGACAAAACACAGTGAAATCAGGAGCTAATACGGTTTCAACATAAATTAATGATGCATAGTGCAAAAAGCTTCCAGTCGACCTTCTAATTAAAGAGCTCACATCTGAAACCTCCCAGTTGACTTTCAGATGATCTACTGACAACAAATAGACAATTTGAGTGTTGACTCCTACGCCACCGCTCCTCTCACACATGGCTGATGTCCTCCAGGCCATTGTGGCAGCCATCTTCCGGCAGAGTGAAGCGGATGTGTCGGGTCTTCTCCCAGCCGCGGCGGATCTTTCTGAGCTGACCGGACAGGCAGGGCAGGAGAAGGACCAGGCGGCCCAGCAGGACAACAAGGGGGAGGATCAGGACCAGCGCAAACGTGGGGGGCAGGTAAAAGTGGTACTGGGCTGGGTCAAAGGCGTGGTTCCATCCAAAGATCAGCGTGTGGACAGTGGCCATGGCCAAGGCGCAGTAACCCAGAGTGGACTGCGGGGGGAGAAAGAAAGACGTCAGAGGTTTGTTTGTGGAACCAAAGACAACAGCAGCAACAGTCGGGCCTGTCCTCCAAACATCTGACCCACATCTTTTCCCTTTAAATTCACAGCAGTACAGCACAGAGCCCCAGGTCTCACGCTGACCCTCTACTGCTGACTGAACCCTGCCGCCGTGTCTGTATTCGCCCACAGGGTTCCCTAATTAAATAAAACATCCCAAGGTTGACTAGAATTAAAAGTAGCCTCATTTCCCAAACTTAACTGACAACAAAGTGCATCCCGATGAATATTTTACTACTTAACATCTAGCAAATCTTGTTTTCAGTAGAAGCCAAAAAGTTTACAGATTTTGAAAGGAGACAGAATCTGAGGAGTAGTCTTTAGTATTAGTATTTTTTTTAAAATCCTATCTCACATTATAGTGCACATTATAGTTACTTTAGAGTTTCTGCACATTATAGATGGAAGCTGGAAATGTGAATTTCTGTTGGAGATTAATCTTTTAAGAGCTTTCACGCGTAACGTCTAGTGAAAATGGCATCTTAGTCCCTTATATCAGCTACATCAGAATAAACACTATACAGCAAAAATAAAACCAACCAATCACAACGCTTCCTTGTGACATCATATAGACCACGAGACCTGCAGAAATGGAGGTAAGACAAAAGTGTGTGTGTGAGCACTGAGTCACAACACTCCTGATGGCCTCATCACAGTCCCAGTTTAACAGCACGTCTGGAGCAGTGTCGGCAAGTGTCGGCACGTGTGAGCGCGCAGAAGACACACACATGGACTACACTGCACGTCAGCCTGTGAGGAAGTCGAAGTGACATCACCGTCAATCTCCGGCCGTCGTCCTGGATTAATGCACGCCGCCCGCCGAGCATTCGACATAAAGTGAAACCTCTTTAGAGTGTGTGGCCGCCCGTCTGCGTGTGTTTGTGTACTTGTATGAAGCTGAACTCCCTCCAGTTGACAGTGTTGGCCACAGAAGGCAGCGAGGTGATGGCCAGCAGAGACAGCAGACCGAGTGCAATGATGCCCACAGATAGGTACAGCTCCATCCTCCACACCTCCTCGTCCACCCAGGAATCCTCCACGCCCTCCTTTACCTGGAACACACACACACACACACACACACACACACACACACACAAGCTGAGCTACTTTCAAATGAGTCCCTTGTTTTGCGGTTTCAGGTTTTCAGATATTCTTGGCACTGGTTTTATTTCATTGAAAATCTACCATGTGCTGTTATGATGTGCAGATGATCATTTATGTAACGTGCTGACCCGGCTAATTCCAGGAAACTCTGCACGCTTCTGTCAACGGAGCATCAATACGCATCGTCTCCGACTGAGCGAAACCTTTTCAATACTCATTTTTCACAGCATTGACTCGCAGGTCTGCGACTAACAGCTGCTTTCATTGTGGATCACTCAGATTTGATTGATCCTGTCACGATCTAGACAAATCAAACACGCGTGCATTTGCTCTGCACGTTCAGGCGCTTGGAAACTACAAATTTCTTCCAGGAATGACAGTTTTCATCCTTCATTGACGTGTTAATAATCATCTTCTCTGAAATGTCAGAAAATGTTAAAGGTGATGTCTTTTTGTCTACAAACGGAATATATTCCCACTCCGAGGAGTAAAAGACATCTGGGATCAGCATAAATGCAATTCAATTAAAAAGAGATAGATAGATAGATAGATAGATAGATAGATAGATAGATAGATAGAAGAAATTCACAATTTCAGCAGCTCGAAAGTGGAAACACAGAAGGGCATGCAAGTCTTGGGAAAAGACTAAATACTAAAACTAAAATACTAAAGACTAATACTACAATGTGCTAAGACTGTAACTATAATGTGCAGAAACTCTAAAGTAACTATAATGTGCAGAAACTCCAATGAGGTATGAGTACCGGAACACCTGAAATACCTGTTTGAAAGCCATGTTGACCAGTTTGTAGCGGGCAGATTTCCTCATGGGGAGGCATAAACTGTAGACTGCGTGTAGAGCGGCACACAGGAAGCTGCACAGCCCGAGCTGCTTCCTCCACGTCAGCCAACGGTCCAGCCAGTCAGGGAAGCGATTGTACTTTGTGCCTAACCAAAGCTGGAGACAAGCAGCGAGCAAACCGGGCAGGTAGACCAGCGAAAGCATCACCAAGGCCACAGAAGGGAGCGTGACGTTGACCACCTCAATGGGCATCTTGTAGAAGACACTCTTCCCCGACTTCACGAAGGGGTGGAGGACGTCGTGGATGAAGTTGTACAGGTAGAAGATGAAGAACAGGCCAAGAGTGCAGAGGACGGGTAGGCGCCACGAGGGAAACAGATAGAGGGGGAGGTTTTCGATCTCCAGAGAAGAGGCGAGGAGGCCCATGTCAACAGGGACAAAGCCCATTTGTCGGCAGAGCTGCACGACTGAGCTCTTGGCTCTGCTGCTGTTGCTACACAGAAACACCTGCAGAGTAGAACCACCATTCAGCCACTTCCCTCTTCCAGTGCGTGGATCAAACCTGAGGGCTGTTGTGAGTCCTACCTGCCTGCTTCCGTCCCGCGGGCCCACCTGGAGCGTCCAAGCCGATATGGTGTTGAAGCCTTTGACCACAGCGCTCTCTGGAAACATGTCAGCCAGCAGCTCGGCGTTCGAAGGCCCGTCCAGGTTGATCCTCAGGCCGTTGCTCACATCCACCAGCGTCTTTCCAGCCAGTGCCGGCTTCAGTTCAGCCAGAGTGGAATGGTGCTCAGGAAAAACAGCGATGAAGACCAGATCTGCCTGGCTGGCTGCTTCCATCTGCGATGTCACCTGAGGACAAAAGGCATTAAAATAAAGGAGGACTTCAAATGACTTGCATGCATGCGCCTTTAGAACGAGCTCTATGTTTGTGGAAGTTAAAAATAGACATGCATTCCCAGAGATCACGCCAGCAGACCCCGCATGGTCAGAACGTCACCCACCACCACCATTGTCTCAAAACAACGCTGTGGGAAACTTCAAGATTCAAAATATGAAGCTGAAACCACCAGGCATTTAAGGTTGCTCAGAGGCTCACGGGCCGTGACGAGAGAGAGGATAGAAAAAAAAGCACCCCAGACATAAGAATATTATAATTAATTCATGTAAAGAGATATTTTCAATAAAATATATGATTTACACTCTTCTGTTAATAGTAATTGGCCTCTTTATGTCTGACTTTATGAGCACATCCTCTGAGTCCAAAGTAAAATGTGTGTTTAAGAGCTTAAAGCGATCCGACTGACTCTTGCTGTTAAGACCTTTGAGGCATCTGTTCAGGATGACAGTAACAGTTATTATGCCTGTAAGTAGATAATTATCACCACAGCGTGAAATATTAACACTAATTACACAGTGAGTGTGAATGTTTCTGTCGGTGTCATCGAGCGTTACCTCGACCTCTTCAGGGAACAGAGCCATGAAGCGTTTCGGGTTCCGACTCCCCACCACGACCTGGTAACCCGAGGCCACCAGTCTTCTCGCTAATGAGCGGGAGAAGTCGCCGGTGCCCACGATGCCCACGACTGGAGTGTCGAGGTCAGACGCAGAGGCCTCGAGGCACCTGGAGCCTCTCCCTTCCCCGCGGCCCCGGATTAAAGGCCTCGCCATGTCGTCAGGCATAATACCCTTTACAAATCAGAAAGATGTGGGCAGCTTTGAGTTTGTTACATGTGCAGTTAAAATAGAACAGATAATAATATGCTAATAACCTAAAGCATTCATCCTTCTGTTTTATTTAAATCTGACTTTTCTGAAGGAGAGAACAGAAATGTGTCTCAGCTGGCATATCCTAGATCTGCAACTGGAAAAGCAATGTCCATCCAATAATAACTTAAAAAACCCTTTTACAGAATGAACGCTGAGTGATTAAAATAAAGTCAGATAATTATCACAAAAAAGTAACTAGAGCTGACTTTAGAGACATTACTCCCGTTTTCGGTCACAAAACAAAAACATCCCCTTAATTAAATCAAAGAATATCTTCGAAAACCACCAGCTATAAGAGGATTTAACCACAAAACTGCGACCACTCTGAAACTGTTTTTTGTAGTGTGTCGCGATAAACTCGAGTATAAAACTTTTGAGTTTGTCTTCGTCACAGAAACGGAGCGAAGCCGCCTCGCTTGTTGTCCTTGGTCGAACTTGTGTTAACTCTAAAACGAGCAAATTACTACACAAGACGACGACGCTGTCAATCTAATAAGCCGATATTTGACAAAATACGTATTCAATTCGAGATATTTCAACATCTAAAATGACCTAATTGGTTGTTTTTTCCACTAACATCAGGTAGAAGACCAACCTCGCGCTCCTCGGTTTTCCTTCGGCAGAATGTTTCTTCCTGATAAGGTGACGTAGGCACCAACATCCGCCCTGACCACGCCCCCACATGTGTGCAGCAGATAAAGAGACGCGAACACGACTACATAAAGTAGTAAAATGCTACATAAAACTGTGGTTTTAGTGAAATATTTGAGTCAAATTATATGATGCTGAACATCAGAGCAATAAAAATTAAAATCACCCATAATTCTGCTGGAGTAAATGTCTTACAGCATTAATATTAAACTGACTTCTGATCTTTAGTGACATTTAGTGGTGATAACTTTTGTCAAGTATTTTATTCCTATATTCACATCTGTATAGATTTTCATAGATCCACACTGTTCCTAATAATTGTGTTTCTAGCTAATAGAATCAATATTTGCATGTTCACATATATAAAGTGAAGGGAAAACGAAAGCCTCCACTATGTTCACTGTGAGCATCATCATGTGTGCAATGGTGTGATATTATTCACATTAAATAGAGCACAAGTATGTTAATGATGAAGGCCAATGTTGCATGTCAGTTACTCTGTTGATAATACGCCTGACCAATTCAAGTTGAACATTAGCCTCTTAAACTTCACTATTATTGTAAGCATATTGTTATTGGCATTAGCTGTCAGCCATGCACAAGTTTAAATGTTGATGATATTTTTTTGTATATTCTTTTGTGATTCTATTTAAATGCTAATGTTATAATGCGTACATTATCCCCCTGTGTCTAGATAAGCATTTAGTTGTGGACATGTAAGAGATTCCAACATAGCCTCTGTGTTTCTGCTTTGGTGAAAGATTAATTTTCATATCATCGAGGCTTTCTACTTTGCTTCACACCATCTGCTGCTGGAGTGTATTTGATAGGCTGGCCCTGGGATTAAAATAAAAAAGCAAAAGCAAAAACACATCCAAAAGATGTCTGGCCGCAGGTTACACACTGTCAGCATGGCTTCATCATGTCTGCCTTTGCCACTTGCAAAAGGTTGAAACCCTGGGGCCAGTAGTTCCGCATCAGTGTCACCACTGCGCGGCACGTTGCCTTCTCTCACTCCCTCAAGGGCCTCAGTTCATTTACAGCGCTTCAGGTAGCAGTCCTTGACATACTTCTGATTTTGAGATGATTTTTCATTCATAGCTATTGATTAGCATTGTATCCCAGTGTGCTAACCTATAAATCCTCCATGCCATCGTAGTGTTAGCCATAATGATCCATCAGGTTCTTCTGCTCTTGTTGTATGTTGTAAATATGTTAATACTAGCGAGGCTGCTGGGACAAGTCAATTTCCCATGTCTGGGATTAATAAAGTATTTCTATTCTATTCTATTCTATTCTATTCTATTCTATTCTTCTAGTAAAATACACCTGCTGGTTTAGATTGAAATAGTCCTTACTGTGTCAATTCACTTTTGGGTTGAGACAAGTGTATTTTAACGTTATCTCTCAGATTACGAGAAGCTACTTGTGGAACTTTGAGATCAACCTGGAAAAAAGTGATACAAAGAATTATAGTACAAATGAGCCAATTTTTGTGTATTCTGACATTAAAGCCTAATTCATCAAGATATACAGAGCGTATATCAATGGGAGATGTTGTGATAGACAAATGAAGACATGGTCATACACAGTTAGCCTGAGGGGGTCAGAGCAGTTAGCATCTAAGTGTCATTACTGTCATGATGTCGCACAGAGGAAGACATTTATTGCAGTGTCAATGTGTCTTCTGTGCCCTTCATCAGACATTTGGGTCACAAGCTGAGACAGGAGCTGACGCTGCATCACTGCGCTGCTGCGTTATTGTGGCCGGAACAGATTTACAGCAAAGCCCTGGCATGTTTTACAGCCTGCGTTACTAATCCTGAAAGACACACGATAACACTTTTCTATTAGGCAGACACATACTCAACACAGTCGGATACAGAAACAGAGTTTTTACATGTACAACGGTAAAAGTATTAACATGTTACATCCTTAATGGGGAAAAAAATGTTTTTGAATCACTAATTCTGCCTATTCAGCACTTGTGGAGCATAATTCAAGGTCTATAATATCCGCAGCTGCTGTGATTAATGTGGACTTGTGCGGTGCTTGGCTCACTGTTGCCCAAAGTTACAGTTCACAGTGCTAATTCTGAGTAAAGGTCACTCTCTGCATCCATGTAGAAGAAGGCAGCAAACATGATATTCCCTGTTTTGCACGCTTCTGGCTTTGTTCTGGCGTTTATTGTACTGCTTAGCTTTTAAAATTGCAAGGTCTCAATCTCCATTCCGTCTCCATACCGGCGGCTCAGTCAGAGCTGAGCTGACTACAAGTAGGAATTGCTGGAGGAAGTGGGGGTGGCGTGGTGGGGGCCTCTGCGGTGTGACCGCGGGGGCTTCAGCTAAGCCCCATCTCTGGCCTCTGAAGATTTCTCCACATCACACTGAGCTCTAAAGCCTTGTTGTGGAGGTGAGGCCTGTGTTCCAATTCCAGGTACTTGTGCATCTTTCCACCACCCCCATTACCTCTGTTGCAGGGGTAATTTTAAGCTTAAGGGTGAAATCAGTGAGTATTGTTTTTATCCGTGATGTCTCTCAAAACTCTACATTGTTTGAGTAAAGCAATGATTATCTCATTCAGCAGCTGTGGCCGGGTGACGACAGACATAAGAGGCGTTTAGGAGAAATCTGTATGCAGTATAGCGAGATGATTCCTACACGGTCAGAATTTTAATTTGCAGGGAAATACAGGGCCTGGCGTCCTTGACCTGCAGAAAAGGGCACAGATTCTTTTTCTGAATCTCTTAGAGCTGCAGGTATGGACTGCAGTCTGCAGTCTCTGCCTTGTTTGTGCTCTGCCCGAGCCCGCTGTTCTTCCCCCCTCCCCTCTGTCGACTGACCAATGCATTTCGTCATTTGAGGTCACCGACCTGCCTAAGGCCATCGCTCTTGACTTTGAATGGACCCCTCAGAGCACTTGCATCATGTGTTAGCATGCAGTGAGAACCTGCGCCTGACTGTGACCCTAGTATGATTTATCAAGGTGGGATTTACATTCTTGAAGTTAGAAATGACAGCAGTTGCTCTCACCTGGATGGATGAATAATGTACTGCTTTTCCTATTGTAAAAAACAAACAAAGTAAATCATTTTGCATTTATGGGCTGTATATGTACCTAATTTCGTGATTTATGCTCTGTTGTGACCCTCATTTAAGCTGTTGCCGTTTTTGGAAACGTTTGGACACACGCTTTACGCGCAGGTTTACGCACTCCTATCAAGTCAGCTCAACACTGAAACAAACGTTTTCCTGTCTCTTTTTTAAAAAATAAAAGTCGCTGACAGTGTTTGTGTATAAATTGTAATGATTTTGTGTTAAAATCGACTTTCAGTTGGAGGAAATGTATTATATAATAACCGAGAAATGCTTCGATGTTATTTGTTGAAGACGTTTCTTTACTGTGCTTTGCGTTCCGCGAAATCGATGCTTTAATTGTGAAAGTGTACTCCCCTATTTCCGGTCTCATCCCCTGACTTTCGCGCACAGCCTGGTGCGCACAGACGCGTCTGGACGGAGGCAGCTGTGATGAACCAGCTCCACTTTCTTTCGCTTCAGTCCTGCTGAAAGCCCCCTCTTCTCTGTGAAATTTTCCCCGCCAGGAAGCCTCCACGGATCTTCTGTCGACACCTGATCCCCAAACACCGCGGAGAAAGTGGCTGCTGGTCACTCTGGTGTGCTTTGTCGGGATGGTTCTGCTCGCTCTGACCGTCGTTGTCCCGCTGCTGCTGCTCCGCACATCGTCCACCTCTGCCCATTATTATGAGATGATGGGAACCTGTCGGATGGTTTGCGACCCCTACACCGCCAAACCAGGAGGCGCCACCGCCATGGAGGTCATCCAGCACGTCGACGGCGCGGCTGCTCCACCGCAACCGCCCATGGCGCAGGGTACCCGCGGGGAGCCGGGGCGACCGGGTAAACCCGGCACCAGGGGTCCTCCCGGATTACCCGGACCACCAGGTCCGAGGGGGCCACCAGGAGAGCCAGGAGGCGGTGGGAAGTTCTCTGGCACTGCGTTGACCGGGGCTGCGGGGGGTAACAGCGATGCGGACGGCTTCAATGGCACCTTCAACAGCAACAGGATCGCTTTTTACGTGGGCCTGAAGAACCCGCACGAGGGTTACGAGGTGTTAAAATTCGACGACGTGATCACAAACTTGGGGAACCACTACGACCCGAGCACGGGCAAGTTCACTTGCCAGGTGCCCGGGATCTATTTCTTTACTTACCATGTGCTGATGCGCGGGGGCGACGGAACCAGCATGTGGGCTGACCTGTGCAAAAACGGACAGGTAATAATCCACCCATTCAAGCAGGATGAGAGGTCTGAACCTAGTTTTACGCACACACTTCCCACTGACCAGAGGGGCATTTTTATTTAAAAAAAAAAAAAAAATTATATATATATATATATATATATATATATATATAATAAGATGATGCGAATGATATTTCAGGTCATTTGAGGTAAACGTGCGTGTTCCTCCCACAGGTGCGGGCCAGCGCCATCGCTCAGGATGCTGATCAGAATTACGACTACGCCAGCAACAGCGCCGTGCTGCACTTGGACTCCGGCGACGAGATCTACGTCAAACTGGACGGCGGCAAAGCGCACGGAGGCAACAACAACAAGTACAGCACCTTCTCCGGCTTCATCCTGTACCCCGACTAACCAAGACGGAGGCCACGCGGACGGAATTCACCACCCGGGACCGTTTCTGTCATCAGTCCATGCGCCCTGGTTTAAAGATTTGCTTTCTGCAGCTGTGTGTTTGTGTGGTCTGTGTTTCATTTGCTGCTCTACTGTCATCAGGCTGCTCATCTTCCAGGTCGGACGTTGTGAATGTTTGGAGCTGGAAAAGCTGTTTTTGGTTTAAAGCAGTAAAAGGGAAACGAGTCAGAAGCTCCAGAGAGCAGTTCTTCTGTGCATATGAAATAAGCAGTGAGGGAAACCTCTGACAGCAGGGCACCGGGGAGAACCTGTGAGGTCGCTAAGAGGGTTGAGCTCTTCTGCAGTGTGGCAAACTTTGGAAGCCAACCTACTGTTTAACAAGAATAACCAGAGGAAACAGATTTCTCCCACTTTTACAGTGTTGCATTGTCACACTAAAGATTGCTGCGTTCAGCCCCAGTCCTCCTGTATAGCTGTGCCGAAAATGGATGATTGTTATTACTGCCCCTAGTGGTAGACTGCAGTACCGTTGATGCACCCCATTAGTTCCAGGCTTGGCTAAATCACTTTCCCAAAAGATAATTTCTGATTAGACAGGCTGGTGAACACATCCAGCTTCAAACAACATCACCAGTGTGACACTGCGGGGCTCCTGATTTGGCTCCAAATAAGGGTCGCGTGTAAACTAACGTGTTGTCCATCGTCATTTCCGTTCTGACCCGCGATCCTTTGCACATGTGTCCAGATGTGTGAGCTACTGCAGAAGACTGAGGAGGAGGCCAAGTGTCAAAGGTTGGGGCACAGCACTTTCAAGAAAGTAGACTGCACGTGCCAGTGCTTTTACAGTCAAATATCTGGTGCAAAGGAGCCTTCAGGGTGCGGCAATGCCCCCCCAAAAAAAAAACAAATCAAGAGGTTTCACTGCAATGGGGGGAATCTGAGGAGGTTAATAGAGGTCTGGGCCAAAAGTTTCATTGGAAATGAGTCATATATGGAGGATTGATGATGTCAGTAGAGCAGACTAGACTGTGGTGGTTTGGCTGTTTTGGATGTGCTGTTCACAGTGCAGACAGAGATCCAACAGCAGATGGGTCTTTGTTGTCATACCGAAATAAAGATTATTTGACAGAACAGTTTCTGCTTGTCACTGGTGAAACGGGATGATTTACACTCGTGTGGGGCTTTAATCTCTTGTCTTTAACATCTGGGGAAAGGTGCTAACTGGACGCCTCTGTGTCACTTTTAATTAACTTGTCCAAATTTGCAAACGTTCCATCAAATCTTGCCACATGCTTTAATTAAGATGGTGTCCAGTTCTTACCCCAGGCTATCCCCTCAGGAGCTCACGCAAAACAGATGTTTACACACCACCGTCTTGGACTTTCACTAAAATCGTTTTAGCTGTAAAATTTGAACAAATGACAGCAAGTAAACCTGTCCTCCTCAGGTGGGTCGCCTTTAGAGATGCAGAAAGCTTTTCTCTTTTTTGACCCACATCTTCCACACCTGTGTAGATGCTAAATGCATATTGCACTGTTAGCCAGGCTAACAGATATAGTAGATATGTTTTTTTATGAAATATAAATATGACTTGTCAGGACGTACAATTAGCACATTGAAAAGGTGTATTTGTTTACATTGTTGATGAACTTTTTAGCTTGTAAATAAAAATCAGAATCAGAAAGGGTTTTATTGCCATTGTCAGTGAACAGAATTCACAAACTAGGAACTTGCTTCGGCGTAAGGTGCAACATAAAACACAGAATAGTATCTAGAAAAAATAGTCTCTCAAAATATATACAACTAAATCAGAACAGTGGAACTGCAGTGCAAATAGATGAAGTGATATGTTAAAGTGACAGTAACAAGGTGTTCAGTGTTCATGAGTCCAGCTTATGAAAGTAACAGAGTTATAGAGTTATCAAGTGTTCATAAGTCCAACAGCAGATGGAAAGAAACTGTTTTTTATGGCGTGAGGTTCTGGTCCGAATGGACCGTAACCTTCTGCCCGAGGGGAGCGGCTCAAAATGTCCGTGTCCAGGGTGAGAAGGGTCAGCTGCTATCCGACCTGCTCGTCCCGGAGTCCTGGAGACGTACAGGTCCTGGAGAGATGGGAGGCTGCAGCCAATCACCTTCTCAGCAGAGCGCACAATGCGCTGTAGTCTCTGTCTGTCCCTGGCAGTGGCCCCGGCGTCCCACACGGTGATGGAGGAGGTGAGGATGGACTCAGTGATGGCTGTGTAGAACTGCACCATCATCTGGGCTGACAGCTTGGCTTCCCTCAGCTGCCGCAGGAAGTACATCCTCTGCTGGGCCTTCTTGGTGAGGGAGCTGATGGTCGGCTCCCACTTGAGCTCCTGTGTGATGGTGATGCAGAGAAAGCGGAAAGAGTCCACGGTGGAGATGGAAGTGTCTGTCAGGGCGAGGGGGGGCAGGGGGGCCGTGTCTTTGCTGAAGTTCCCAGTCATCTCCACTGTCTTCTGGGCGTTGAGCTCCAGGTTGTTGCCGCTGCACCAGGACACCAGCCGGTCCACCTCCCACCTGTAGGCAGACTCATCACTGTCGGAGATGAGCCCAATGAGGGTGGTGTCGTCCACAAACGAAATCGTGGCTGGTGGTGCAGCAGTTGGTGTAGAGGGAGAAGAGCAGGGGAGAATGTACACAGCCCTGTGGAGATCCTGTGCTGATAGTCCGAGTGCTCGAGACATTCTTCCCCTGCCTCCGGTTTGTAAGGAAGTCAGTTATCCACCTGCAGAGGGAGCAGGTGATCCACCTGAGAGAGCTTGTCCTGGAGCAGGGCAGGGAGGATGGTGTTGAATGCAGAGCTGAAGTCCACAAACAGGATCCTTGCGTAGGTTCCTGGGGAGTCCAGGTACTGCAGGATGAAGTGGAGGGCCAGGTTGATGGCATCGTCTGTAGACCTGTTGGCTCTGTAGGTGAACTGCAGAGGGTCCAGGAGGGGAGAGGTGATGAACTTGAGGTAGGACAGCACCAGGCTCTTGCTGACATCATCATTAAAATGTAAAACTAATGACATAATGTTAGCATGTTCCCCCCTCATTAACGAAGCAAGGTCTGAAGGAATTAATATTTCTACTCAAAAACATCAACTACCTACAATCAAATTTGGCTGACTCCATTATCTCAAAACTGAAACGATGTCACGGCTTCATTTAGAATGAGCACGCGCGCGCGCACACACACACACACAAGCGCACACAATAGATTATCAGGGGCTCTGTGACAATGAGGGATTTCTGAGTGACAGACAAGAGAAAGACTTAAGTAGGACAAAGCTTTACACACACACGCACGTGAGCACGCACACACACACACACACACACGAGAGGAATGCAGCAACAATAAGGTCTCTAAAGTAAAATCAGTGAAATCATGTTTAGATTAAACACTTAATTCAAATTGGAATTGCTATTTTGACACAAGCTAAAAACCAAAAAAACAAATCTCGCAGAATGTCCTCACTGAGACAAAAATAATCTGGATTGTTGCAGGAACACATCTTTGTATTATTTATGTATTTAAAAATGCAGAATTTTTAGGGACCGTCTGTAATTTATTTCAGAGAGGGGGGTGTTTTATACAAATCAGATTTATCTGATGCTAAATTAAGCTAAACACGTCTGCTACAGAAAGTAAACAAAATAAGACTGAATTGTCATCACCATCATGTGATGTTGACAGGATATTAACAAACATTTACAAATATGTAGACCTAAATGAGACATGGCAGAGAAAAGATAAAGTCACACAAACGTGGCCTAAATGAGATTTCTTATTACGACTCAGCTGCTGGGCAACATGACTCAGCCTGGCGCTGACTCTGGATCTGTCAGTCTGAGCTCCCCAAATCACATATCAGCTGTGGTTTAATCAGCCAAACAAGGGACACCGAGGAAGACACACGCTTCTGAGAGCATCTTCGTGGTTTAAACAAACAAAGTAAATCAGAGAAGATGGATGAACACACCCTTTGGACATTTCAACACTGGATTTAGCTTATTAAAATAGACGATGTCGCAACTTCCAGGATACAAAAGTCCTTAATGGCTTAAAGTGCACAGTTTAACAACCAATTATTCGGATGTCTTTATTATATTTCCTTTATATTATTCAAAGTAAAATGGCTGCTGTCTGCCCGCTTTGAAATCAAATGGTATCATAAATTTATCACCAGGCCTCACGGGAAGTCTTTTAGAAGTCAGTGTCATGCAATCTGTCATTTGTGGACTACAGGGAAGTAAAGGTTAAAGAAATAAGTCATCTGAGCAGGCAACTTTTATTGGAACAAAACCAGTGAGGCTGCGTGTTTCATCTCCCCTCTGATGGCAGAGTGACGATCCTCCGAGAGGAGACCGAAAGGTTAAAGTGGCCCAAAGCAGAATGACTGATGAGCCCACACACACACACACACACACACACACACACACACACACACGCACACACACGCACACACACACACACACACACACACACACACACACACACACACATCCCTGTACATCTATCATTATGAGGACTTTCATAGGTGGAATGTATTACCTGGCCCCTAACCCCAACTGTAACCCTCCACCTAACCCTAACCCTAACCTCAACCCAATCTAATCTGTTATCACTAACCTAATGCGACATAATAATTAATAATGAATATGATAAAGTGCCCATAGGTTCTACTGTGGTTTCATCCACACACTGATGCAGGTCCACCCTGCACGTCCAGGTTTCTACAGGAGCCTGGAGTGGATAGAACAGGTGCCAAAGCTTGCAATTCTCATTCCAACCACCAGGCGTCATTAAAGCTCACACACTGAAATCCTCACTGACAATCAACAATTGTTGCACTGACGTTACAATTCAATTAGAATGTTGTGTGTGAGCATGCTGTTCTTTACTTGGAAAAAAGCTCAACTCCAAGATATATTTGTCAATATATTTGTTCTTAATATAAGTATATAATATAATATAAGTTTTCCAATGTCAAGTGTTGTCAGAACAGACCCAAACTCTTCTCTGAAGACAATATTTTTGCTATATGTTGTATTAGCTAATTGATGTCAAGTGCTCAGGTAGATAGGCACAAATCTACAGAGCTGTATTTAAGAGGCCATTTTGATCAGATGGGAAAGTAAGAGCTTTAAAAACTTCCAAGGCAGCTACTGTAGGAAACATGACAGCCACAGTTGATTTTGTTAGCAAAAGGAAAGTGTCCGCTTCGATTCCATTTGCCAATTAGCAGATGGGTCTCATTTATCTTCATAGTGGGCTTTCAGAAGCTTTTCAGTGAGGACTAATAAGAGCGAGGAACAATCTGTCGCCCTGCTCTCATTAGGACTCAGAGATGGTCTGAAGCTTAATTATTTATCTGCATTAATATCCGTTCAATTATTGATGACAGGTGAGAAAGAGTGTGTGCATGTGACAGTGTGTGTGTGCTTGTGTGTGGGTGTGAAGGCCAAAGATCAGACGTCCTTTACCTCAGTCATCCTCCTGATTAATGGATGAGGAAGAAGAGCCCTTCATGTATTATTACTGCACAGAGCATGGACCTCGGAGATAGTAAGACACACACACACACACACACACACACACGCACACACACACACGAGGCAGAAACTCTGAATGGTTATCATGGTTTAGATCATCTCTGCACACGGCTGCCATTTCAATATTTGAAGGGCAGAAAGTTTCTGACTTTTAGAGTTTTGGATATTTGTCTCACATCAACACAGTTCTCTGCTCATAAATTTAACATTGGTGTCTCAACATGTCAGTCAGTTAAAATTCAACTCAAGATTTAGCCATTTGCGCTGTTTAAGGAAATTTGGGAAGAGCTGACGTCACCATTAATGCAGTTACGCTGTACTTATCAGCTAATCCAAATAAAACTAGATTTACTAGTTATTTAATATTAAATATTAAATAATAGTTATTTCATAACTATTTCACAAGTAAAATACACTTTACGTCTTGTCTTTCACCGATTTACTCTAGATTAATATTCAGTTACGCGTCCTTGCCATTAAATTAATCTTTTGCTGACCTCTAGTGTATACAAGCAGTATTGCAAGCTTTTGTTTTCCTTTTACACTGGGATACCAGACTGTGTTTCTACGTTTGTTTTTAAATGTCCATCCATCCATCCACCCATCCATCCATCCATCCATCCATCCATTTTCTGTACCTGCTTTATCCTCACATGGGTCGCAGGGGTCTGCTGGAGCCTATCCAGCTGTCAAGGGACGAGAGGCGGGGTACACCCTGGTTAGAAATAACCTTGCGTTTTATAACTTTATTGAGAAGTTATGCTAATGTAAATTTTTGTGTATATGATTTTTGAAGCATTCCTCTTGAATACACCAAGGTCTTTACTTCTCATGCATACGTACTAGCTGTACAAATGACTCGTTTTAATCAAAATATATGAAATGTTGAAACCGGCCTGCGACTAAACTGTGGTTCAGGTTGCTGTATTTATATTTATAAAGGTCAAAAAACAAATTATAATATCCGCAATTACATTCTTGCACTGTCACATTTTAGCCACAAGATGTCGCCTATGTTCCACTCAAATCTGCGCTATTGGGCGTTTTCAGATCACTTATTACTTTAATAAACATTCCATGTGTAATATATATATTAATTAATTAACGGAATTAAAAACGTTAACACATTTGTCTCAAGACTCATAAAAGATGGCACCGAAGTTTCCGAAAAAAAAAAACAAGATTTTTCTATCAAACATAATAAAAACAGTATCCTATGTGGGGCTTCATTAAACCTAGTCTCCACCTGACGGCAGCACAGCAGAGTTTTGATTCAACAACAAATATTTTCCTCAGGGGAAAATCATATACAATATACCAAACCATATACTATACCAAATCACAAACACATACACTTTTGCAACTGAAACGAGTATGAGAAATATATATTTTTTAACTACGAGGAACATTTGTCGTGTTTTCGAGTTTTCACCTCTCCACAGTTCTCTAAAATTTGATTGAAACTATTTTCTGACTCCATTAATTACCAGAAACTTTGAACAAAATGATGGCTGCGCCTTTCTAGAAACACAAAACAAACACTTTGAAAGAAATGAAGCTGAAATGAGGGTAATGTGAAACAGCCTGAGTGAGGCTTTTTTATTATGACTATCAAGTAGAATGAATTAAGGCTAATCTAACGGGAATCAGGAGAATCAACAGTGTGGAATGAAATCTGGTTGTTAGCAGAAATAGAGGTCAGATTAGACGTTTGTAACATGTTGGTGATGCTTCCACACAGAAAGACCAAAGAGGCGATTTTCTGTCTGATATAACAACTGCACACACTTTGGCTTCCCTTCAGTGTATGTGTGTGTATGCGTGTGTGCACCTCATAAAGCCCATATATAGGCTACTCAATACGGGCGAGGGGCTGCGATCCGTCGGTACATTTATCATCCTATTACGGCGACAAATCCGACTCCCAACACATGAAAGGTAAAATGAATGACCAACGTTAAGCCGTCAATAAAGTCATTTCTGTAAATGGTGTCTCCGCGGAGCTCCGCTATTATTCAACAAGCTTTATCAGCACCTTGGAAATTACGCGCCTTGTACCGCGGCCCCTGCCTCACTTTGATTAAGGGCCCTGCCAGTGCCCGCTGACAGCGTTCCTCACTCGGCTTTTATTCAGCCTCCCTCCCCGTGATGAACGCCGGCCCGATCGGCCACGAGGAAGACTAATTAAAAGCTATAAATTATCTATTGCGGAGCCTCTCAAGGAGCCCCTCTTTGCCGGTGCAGATAAGAGCAGACTGAGAGCTCATTTACGCACAAAGGCGCAGCGGCTAAACAGCGTATTGATACTGTCCTAATTGGAATTTAATTAAGTAGCTATAGTTTCTCCAGTCTGGCCTGTGCGTGGGATAAAGATTTCACTGCTATACTGTTAAACATCAACACCTCCCCCTTGTCTTCCCTAAGGTTCGCTATTATCGTTATTAATATTCTCATTTCAAGTGGCCAATTAAGGGCGGGTGGCAATTTATTGAAAAACAATAACCCTGCAGGTCCATTGTGCTCCTAAAACCTAGGAATTTTAATGTTTCATAAAGACTGTGTGGTCCGTGGAAGTTTAATTCAAGCGCATACAAATGCTCCCATAGCGAATTTAGATACGATAGATAACTACAAAAGAAAAAGAAACTCAGAGTTTTTATTCTAAAAGCAACCTTTGTTTGACGTGCTCACTTGTTTTAACTCATACAGCCCCCACCCCACAGGAATAAAAACCACTGCGATTAAAAGAATGGGCTCATGAAATCACAGTTGTTTGTAATCAAATTTAATTTTTGTAATGTTTGATTTGAGGTATAATGGAGGGGGGAAACGCGTCACTCTGGAGCTACACAATCAAAAAAGATGTAAAAAGCAAACAAAATTTAAACTCATACTCAGTTTAAAGGGCATATAAATGCAGGATTGTTTTCTAAACCAAAGAGCTTCTTTTAATCCATACGCCGTTTTGTTTTTTTTTAAATAAATCGCATTTGTGTGCTTTTTATCTCATTTGTTAGCTTGGTGTGAAAACGATTTCCAACTAATAACACAACATGGTCAACGGAGGAGCAGACTTAGCATTTAACCTCATTTTTTACAACAAAAATTAAAAAAGTAAATTCAAGCGATACATTTTAAAAATAACCTCTGTTTCCTGCTTTTAAAAAGCGTGCGCGAGTTAACTGTAACCCCCAAATTGTCAATAATACTGAACTGATTAACTCTTCTAATCACTGGACGCTGATAATAAACAAGAGATTAAAACAAAAAATCTGTGGCTTTTTATGCTTTTTGATTGAAAATATTATTTTTTCTTTCTGGTTATACCCGCACGTGCGTCCTCTACACGCAATGTCCTAATTCTCACGCGCGGGCATAGTGACGGGCGCGCACGTTATCATTGACGTGTGTGTGTGTGTGTGTGTGTGTGTGTGTGTGTGTGTGTGTGTTTTAGGGGGGGTGTCACCGTGAACTCTAATTGGACGTCCTCGATTTAGACAGGGACGAACTGCGCAGCCCATTGGCTCGCCGCACGTGCGCGCGCGCACAAGTGCTTCCGAGCAGAGCGTAAGAGGGAAAAAAAAACGCGCAAGAGGAGAAATAACGGTTTTAGGAGAGTTTAGCACGAGCGGCTGCGCAGATATTATGCTGCACCGCGAAGAGAAAGGGACACCGGCTATCACCTGGAAGCGTGCGCCGATGCCAGCTGTCGGAAGGCTGTGAAGAGGAAACATGTCGGCACTATTTTAAAGAACACAGGTATCTTTTCGTTTTATTCCGAGAAAAAAGGCTTGTTTTTACCGTCCGTCTAAACTGGATACCGAAAGGGGCGGGAGCAACAAGTGGAGTTCGGCGTGAAATTGTTCACGGTTATGGAAGAGCAAAAGGAGCCGAACAGCGGTCGGGACTCCACCGAGGAAGAGAGCATGTCCCTGTCACCGAACCTCCCATCCCCTCCCCTGGTTTTACCGCACCAGGCCGCCCAGCAGGTCCACAGAACCACCAACTTTTTCATAGACAACATCCTTCGGCCGGACTTCGGGTGCCGAAAGGAGCCGAGCTACCGGAACCAGACGCCGGGCCGAGAGAACGTGAACCCGCTGGCTGGCGGCAGGCCGCCGCACCCCGGCAGTCTGTGCCTGGACTCGAACTGCAGCAGCGACAGCAGCTCGTCGTCGCCCTCGTCGTCCATGTCTTCGTCGCCTTCGTCCAAGCAGAACTCGTCGAAACAAGGCGACGCGGTGGGCAACGGGACGGGCAGATACGCAGACAGCCCGTCGTCGATTATGGTTGTGAGCGGCAGCAACGGAAGCACCGCGGCCACTTCGGAGAGCCAGCAGCTGCTGTGGCCCGCCTGGGTTTACTGTACCCGGTACTCGGACAGGCCTTCATCTGGTAAGACACTAGTAGTCCCCGAATGACGCCGCCTGGGGTGATGGGAGCGCCGGGGAGGGCTGCGGGGAATGATCAACCTATAAAATCATCTAGAATCGAATAAAATCGCTGTCAGAGGCAACGCCTCTTACAATTTTGTTAATCACATTTTATACTCTTTACATTATGTTTTACGTTAAACTAAACTGTCAGACTATCAGATATAGTTGATATATAAGCAGAAGTGGATGGGATAAAAATACATCCAGCATAATAACATATAAAATCCGTATAATATTAAATATTATTTACACATTAACTGATTCAAATTCAGTGAAATTACAGTTTCAGTTTGGTTTAGGGAAAATTCCCACAATAAATGTAGAATTGTAACAATAACAATAATCCATCTGTTTGTTGATTATTATTATTATTATTGTTATTTATATAACAATGATTAACCAATAATCCGTGTAAATTCACATCTCTAGTGCCATTCGGTGTCTTTTTACCATGGTGCACACATTAAAAAAAGATTAAATTACATCCCTGATTTAAAAAATAATAATAAATAAGAAAATGAATGAATAATCCGCGACCATATGGGATATAACAGTAGAAGAGTGATAAAAAAAACAAATGAACTTGTTCTATTATCTTTATTTTTCTGCAGTATTTACAATTTAAAAATGATTAAAGTGTACTGATCAATGCCGTTATAGAATATACTCGTGCATTAATAAAATAATAATGAGATGATAAATTATAACACACATAATAATGTCACATAATAATAATAATAATAATAATAATAATAATAATAATAATAATAATAATAATAATAATAATAATAATAATAATTTTGGAAGATATTATCCTTTCATAGTTGCCTTGCCTGGTATTGTGATGTTTTCATAGATTGTAGACTTTTTCCCTGTATCGTGTTATAGACCTTGATGAGCCTCACTTTATCTCTATGTTATTAATTTAAATCAGAAGTAACGTTTATTCTTCTCTCATCTGTCTACTCTTAACTAAACTGGGGGGTTAACTGATGACAGTGTTACGTTCATCGTGGCCGCGTTCCATTTATTTTTATCTTTATTTGGACTCGTGCGCCACGGTCAGATCTTTTCACGTCGTCTTCAACCTGCCTCCTCATGCATATTTTCCTTTCAGTGAAGTCAGACTGAACAGGGCTGTTTGCCTGTTTTTTTTTGTTTGTTTGTTTTTTTTGGTTTTTTTTGGTGCGGGGGGGGGGGGGGGGTTCAATCACGTTTGTTTCAGCCGTTCGTGCTTCTGCATCTGTTCCAGCAGATGAGTTTCGATAACAATGAAAGAAGAGATTTTGCAGATTTCTTTATGTTCCGACATTTCTCTGCAAGCAGTGGGGGATTGTGAGATTTCTTGACCTAGGCCGGCCGTGTCCCATTCACATAAGCCTTGTCATACATGCGCGCAGCGTCACATCTTTAATTATAAATAATCAGGTTTATTCTTGCTTTGTTCCGGCAGCCTGCAGGAAACACCCCTGGTTCTATACGTTCACACATACACACCACTGCTGTGTTGCATGAACTTAAGATCTGTTCTTGTTTCTGCTTTTGGAAGAAGCAGATAATTAAAATGTTGCAACATCTGCTTGAAAAGGACGCGCGGTTTCTTTGGAATATTCCACATATTTAAATATTAACTATTTAAACATCTTATGCGTGTCTTTGTCGGTATTCGAATAAAAATAATACCATTGAAGCCTTGAAAGGAGAGTAATATCAACGAGACACTAATCTCATTTTAAAATATAAGAAAGTGCCGCCCGTGTCATTATTTGACGCACCGTCACCGACGCGGCTGGATTTGACGCAAAGATGTACCTCCTATAAAACAAAGAAATAAACATTTTATTTCAATTGTTGTTTCCACGCCAGGCCCCAGGACACGGAAACTGAAAAAGAAGAAGAGCACCAAGGAGGACAAAAGGCCGAGGACGGCCTTCACGGCCGAGCAGCTGCAGAGACTGAAAAACGAGTTCCAGGCGAACCGCTACATCACGGAGCAGCGGAGACAGTCTCTGGCCCAGGAACTCAACCTGAACGAGTCCCAGATCAAAATCTGGTTCCAGAACAAGCGGGCCAAGATCAAAAAGGCCAGCGGCTACAAGAACTCACTGGCCCTGCAGCTGATGGCTCAGGGACTCTACAACCATTCGACCACCACGGTGCAGGACGAGAAGGACGAGAGCGAGTAGCCGGTCCGGACTCCCTCCTCTGGAGCTAAAACTGAACTGGAAGTGTTGGGTGTTGGGGGGGAGGGGGGGTATTTAAAACACACACACACACACACACACACACACACACACACACACACACACACACGCACAGAGACACGCACACACACGCACACTGACACAGATTTCTGTTTATAGTGACAGTATATGGACATAGTTATATAAACGAGCGTTATTAAAGTTTATATAGCCACACACTTATTATGATGTACACAGTATATTTAATTTCAGGATCATCTCTGTTCTCATATTGAGTTCTTTTGTGGTTCTGTCTCCCGAGTCCCTGCGCCACATTTTAATTCACAACCTGCAGAGTCAAACCAAAGATTTTAATATGTCCACATGTAGTCTAAAATAAAAGAAAAGATGGAGACATTTCTTTATTTGTTTGCATATATTAAACCGCAGAATCGGTTTAAATTTATTAATATTATTATTATTGGTCTGCCGGTGTTTCTCCGTGCTGGGTGACCTCAGGTTCGAACAGAGGCCGCTGAACTCTGTGACACCGCGGGTGTGTTTGGGTGTCTGCGTGTGTCTGCTGGTGTTTTCTGAGGGCCTGGGGTTAAAGGGTCTCCGCATATATTTGACTCGTTTGAACAGACAGCACGGAATTTGCCGCCTCGTACTTTTTCTGGCCAATCTTTTAGAAGGAAAATGCAATCAGGAGCCAGATTTCTTTTTCTTTTTTTTCATTTTTTTTGTGAGTTGATGATAAGATTGAAAGGTTACGTGTGTTCGTCTGCGATCGTTTTGGGCAGCTTTGACAACCTTTCTGCGATCTTCTTTTTAATTAAGTGATTTTTAGGCAACTGAACTCGAAATCCTGCAGCAAAATGTCTAAAAATGAACCAAGTTGGGATCTAAGGATTGGTTTCAAAAGCTGTTAACAGACTCACACTAAAAACACAAGGATTTTCACAAGAAATTTGTAAAAGAACGGATGGCTGCGGCTGCGCTGCGGGTCTATATGATCATTTTGCGTTTATGGCATAGTTTCCATACAGCCGATCGCTGATTGGGTTATTTAATTAAGAGGTGAGCAGCCTGCAGAGGTCTGCTGTAGAGCAGTTCACGGCCTCCGCCTTTCAGCCTCTTTAATTATTTCAAGTGCTTCTGCTGCTGCGTGTGCTCGGCTCTGCCTATAGAGCAGAAATTTAATAAGCACATAGCATAACAGATCATAATTGATTTCAATAACGATAAACGGGCGCGTCGCTCTTGGTGAGCAGGTTATTCTGTGGCTCTCAGAGATGTTTATCCGCGTGTGCGCGCAGAGATAATCTATGGATTCTTATTTTGCCCAGGTGATCCAATCTGACACCAGATCCCATCTGAGCATCCTCAGATGGTTCTCCTGCAGCCTGTTTACGCCTCAGAAATGAAACACGTGTATACGTCCGACCACAAATAGTCCGTTTGTGGCGCGTCCGTTTAAGGGATTTAAACGCGCTTTCTTGAGTGAGAGCAGAGGGAAAGTCACACACAGCGAATGTGTGTGCGTGCGTGCGTGTGTGCCATCTGGCCTGCATGTGTGAGCGGAGGTGAAGATGCTCTCCACGGTCAGATCACCCCGCAGCTCTAATATTAGAACGCTGGCTGCGCTCCCCGCTGCGCGCTCGGAAGGGGCTCCCGCAACAATGTATTTAAAATTCATACAATTATGAAACTGCGACGAGCTTTCTCTCTCTCCCTCTGCCCCCCACCTCCTCCCCACCTTGTCATTTAGGGAAGCCGAGGGTTTTTTTTTTTTAAATCTGTAAAACAAAGAAAATCCAGGGATCGTTTGCATACTTAGCGCAGTCTGCCTCGCAGGCACAATATGGATTTAATTTATATGCAAATGAAAGGCAATAAAAGGAGAATACACACTGGAAAATCCGGGGCTGTTTGAAAAGGGAGGAGAGTTGGATTTGGCGCAGGTAACACACCCACACACACACAAGCATACACACACATGCAAGCACGCCGTTATATAGAATGCAGAAGCAAAACTGTCATTCAGACTTAGATTACAAAGAAAGTTGCAGCAGAAATGAAATAAATCTCTCTCTTCACATAAACTAAACGACAAGAGTTTAATTTAAAATATATATTTTAGTCTGCCATCAACAGTTTAAATAAAGTTGTAATTATACTCTTTCTGCCTGTACATGAATTGTGGCTCATGATGCTTTCCGTATATCAAAGAAAACTGCGCTCACGTCATCGTCTATATTTAGATTTGCAGATTTTTTTTTTTTAAAGAGGTGAATATTTAAATGATGATAAATTACCTAAGACGGAAGAAGGAACAGATTTTTTTTTCTGACGTTTCTAAAATCCAGCTAAACAAAATGCAACCAGCTGCCAATCAAAGGTATCCAAATGAAGCGCAGAGTTTTTGTTTTTACATGAGACTCTGCTGGAAAATACATGTTAGGGGGCATGTTATACAAGCAGCACACACGCGCGCGCGAGAAAGAGAGAGAGAGGGAGAAAGAGAGAGAGAGAGATATGTACTCATGCAAAGACATACAAGCCTGTGTAAAAAGGCAGAAAAGAGAGCCCGGGCTTACACAGAGCGCCATTTAAAAGAGCTCCTTAGATCACTGCCCTGTGACGGTGGCGGTGCAAAGCTGAGAACTTTAGATCAATTCCTCCCCAGCTGCTGCCTTCGGAATGAAAGGAGACACAAAGAGAGGGAATCCTTCCAGCTTCTCCCCCAGTCTGCTTTTCTAAATTGCATTAGATGCCCAGTCGGGCCTCAGTCACTTCATATTCTGGACGCATAAAGAATTGCACAATTTTCCACAGAGCAGACGCGCTACGTGGATATTAGCTGCTCTTATTTGCTGGACTAAGGAGGAGAAAATTATCCAGGCGACATTACGCAGCTCATCCAGCTGCATGAACTCCTTTATTTGATCAAACACATGTTTAAATCAGGCAGATCTGCAGCATCACTGGCTTCCGAATCAAAGCAAGTTTTCACCTTTTTTAATTTCAATTTATCTTCATCTGGGCATAAAACAAACCTGACAGTGATTTTGTTAAACGGACAAAAAAAAAAAAAAAACCCTCCCCAAACAACAAGCAACAACAACAACAATAATAATAATAATAATAATAATAATAATAATAATAATAATAATAATAATAAAAGAATAAAGCGCATCTATTTAAATTGCTTTAGTTCAATATTTTTTTACGTGTGACATTAAAATTAAACTGATTAAAACAGATTTAAATATTTCAATTAATTAAAAAAAAAAAATACTTCATTTGGAAATTTTCTACCTTTTATATTAGCTTGTAGCAGTTAGCTGATGCTATCTAAAGCATTTGATGAAACCGCCTCTTCTGTGTAATGAAATACTAAATAACCAACATGTCAGTTGGTTTAAATTTTTATATTTACATTCAATCTAAGAGTGGGCAAATATGTACATTAATCTTTAGCTTTAGCTGAGGCTCGCTGTAGCTACTTGGCGGCCCAAATTGACTAAAAATAAATATGAGAGAAATGAACAATGGCCAACAAAATATCTGAAGTATGAAAGAATAATTTGTAGAGCAACCTATAAAAAATAATATTCATAACTCTTGCTGCTAGCTCGGTGTTATAGCGAGTGTGTATATCTTTTGGCTCATTTCCACATTGACATTTATGCAGATTTTTTTTAAGGTTTTTTTTTAATGCATAATTGATAGAAACAGGCCAAACTGCTGTCACTACTCAGACTCAAGAAGAAAAATGTAATTACTGTAGTGGTGAAGACACACACACACACACACACACACAGACACAAAGAGAGTGAGAGAGAGAGAGAGAGAGAGAGAGAGAGAGGTGGCACCCACACTGCCACTGAGCATCCAGGATGCTCTCTGCTCCAACAGCCCGGATGTCACTGAGTTTACAAACAGCAGCACTTGTTTCCTCTGCCCTCAGGGGGTTCTGGGGTTCTGAGCTCGTAGGAGAAAATAAAGTTTTGTCAATAAAACACTGTAGGTGACAAAAACTCAAAAACTGGCCCAGTCCAGACAAAAACTGCGTAGCGGCTGACACTTTTAGATTTTTATTTTGGAAATTTTCTTCCATCAAACTTGCAGCTCTGTTAGATGTATTTAGAAGACGTAATTTTAAGGTTCCTGCGTTCAGGCCTACAACTTGCAAGGCTGTTATTTTCCCATATCTGGTGTGCTTCTGAGAAGGTGGTGTAGTTCGGGACAGTTACTCAGCTCTAATTAGAAAGGAGGTGTCAGGAAATGACAGCGTCTCCGGCCACAGATTTGCAGCAGACAACACTTCAGCTCCGAGGCTGCGTCAGAGGAGGCCATCACATGCCCAGCATTAATCACTGCAAAAACACAACATCTCTGAGCGTTAATTATTGCCACGAGCACCGCCTTTTCCATCTATAAAGAAGGTCCTGAAAGGCTTTGGGTTCATGACTCTCAGATGCAGGAGAAGAAATGCAGGCACCTGGGATTCTCCTGTTGTCTGGGTGGTCAAACACACCTCTTCTTCATGCCTTCCACATGTGAAAACACTTTATGTTCTCATTGCGTGTGTGCGTTTGCCACTTCACTCGTGGAAACCAGAGCTGTGAGAAGAAGATGGCTTTTAGAGTTTAATAAAAAAAAAAAAAAAAGAGAAGAAAAAAAAAAGATTACAGGATGAGTCCTGAGCCACATGTTCGCCGAAGCCGTGACATGGGTCTTGTTGGCCTGAACACAGCTTTCGCTTCACCACTAACACTCCAGCAGAGACCTGTCTGTCAGCCATTTAGTTTTCAACTATTTACCTTTTTAGTTTTTTAAATAAATTCAGTTTGAGTTTATTGTTTATTTGTTTTCAATTGAGTTTATTAGTGTGTAAATGTGTGTTTACTGTCATTTTAAAAATGAATGCAGGTTTAGGAGGATGGGAACAGCATGCTTGGATCATTAATCTGAGCTATGACTTTTATTTAAGTTTTCTTGCTTTGATCATTTCAAGCCGATTCTTTAAGAGCATTGACTTTAATTTCAAGTGCTTCCCTCAGTGTTTAACAAAATTCTCAAAATTAGAAATGAATAATCCAGGCTGCAGTACGTGTAAACATATACAGTATCTTTTATAGCGTTGATCTTTGCACAAAACGTCTTTGATCTTCCAAAGATCAAAGATGAGGTCGTTCAAAACTGTGATGACGCTAAAGCCAGGTTCATGTTTTGATATTTAGCTCTCCTGCGCTTCACGGCTGCACTCTCCTCATCTTCTCCCACTTCAAACAGGAGACCTCCTCCGCGCTCTCCCTCCTCTCGCCTTGTCTTTCATCGCCACGGCTGGGAGGTGATGCGGGGAAGCGATTAGTCATATTCAATTTACATATGGCTGTCACAGGCCCTCTCTGAGCTAGGCGCTGATGTCATCTGTGCGTGGGGCCCTCTGCGGCCACCCGGTGCATGGGCAAGACCTCTCCCTGTCAGAGAGGGGAGAAAACCTCCCCCCTGCTGGGAGCAGCCATCACCATTCAGGTGCTGTGATGAATGTGGCGGCTTGCTTTGAGCTGCACGTATTTGTGAAAGCTGCACACGTGTCTGTGCTGTATTAGCATGCTGTTATCACAGCTAATAAAAAACACAAATCAGCTCCGATGCCACAATCAGCTAGCTGGGACTAACTCAAAAACGATAAGTGGTTATGCTAGCTGCTAACAATGCTCGCACAGGTCTGGGCCTGGTTTGCCCTGCAGCTGTTTTCAGGTCGGTCTTGTGTGACTTTGAGCCGGATAAAAGAGCGACTGAAGTACAAGAATTGATAAATGCAAACAGACAACAGTATTTCTACACTGCAGCTGCGGAGAGAGGGCCGCATCTAGCGTAAAAGTGTGTTCATATGTGCATGTGCAAAAAAAAAGCCCCCCCTTCCCCCATGGGGAATGATCCAGAAAATATGGATGGATGAGTCTATCTAGTCCAGGTCAAGGTTTACTTCTTGGAAAGATGAAATATTTAAATGAAGGAAAAAGAATCCCACAGCTGTGCTGACGTCTTTAAAGCAAAGCTACAATAGAACTTTCAAAGCTAATTTTCTATTACTGCAGGAAAAAAAAACTGGAAAAAAAACACATTTACGCAAAATTCCCCATTTCGAAACACATTTGTATACATTATATAAATATTCAGCAATAAATATGTCATAAATTGCATCCATCAATCAAAAACCCCATTTAGGGCCAAGTTTAAAATACTTGACCCTAAATGTGGTGAATTATTGGATTTATATTAGATTTTAAATTAAAAATATATAACACTGGTTTAATCTCAGTGGAAAAAGAATATTCTTTCCTCCTACAGTGTCTTTTACTCTTGTTTTTTAAAAAAATCTGATTGTAACTGAAAATTTGTTTTTATTAAAGTAAGCAAATGGAATTAAAAGTAGGATTAAATGTAGATCCACTGTTGTTTATAGGTGTGTGTTCGGCCTTGAGCACACTAGGAACAATTAATAAAGTAACTAATAAAGACACAGACACACACACACACACACACACACACACACACACACACACACACACAGAGTCATTACAGTGGACATGTGGGTGGTCCCCTGCTTCAGTTCTTACGTAACAAAATATTAGCTCAAATATGGTTGTGAATCCCTCAAGGGGTCAAGAGGCGGCAGTCTGTTTTGCAGCCTGCTGCTCCCAGAGTACCGCTGAGCCTGTGCAGTTTATAGTGAGGAGCCACTGGCAACACTCCAGCGGAGGAAGTCTCAGTTATTTATGAAGCCTTGCTTGACAAAAGACAGCAAAGCTTCCAATATTCAGTGTGTCTCGCTGCCCCACCTTGAACACGGAGGACAATTTGCTGCAGTCAACAGCAATTAAGCCTGTGGACAATCATGTGTGACAGGATCTCAAGTGTGGTTTTAAGGTAAAACCAACAAATTCTTAATGTCAAGAGGACAAGGGGGGGTAGAACACAGTGTGTTTACACACACACACACACACACACACACACGTAGGACAACTCATCTGGATCTGGCCAGCAGGATGCGAGACCGTGAATAACTGTTTTAACACACAGCTGGCCCAATGTGTGGTCTGTAACATACCATCTAAAGTGTGTGTGTGTGTGTGTGTGTTTAAAATGTAATGTCAGTTTCTCTACATTTTCCTCTTCACCTTCCGTGTCCCTTCCATGTCCTAGGTCCCAGTTATGCTATACTTGTGTTATGTGTGTTCCTGTTTACATCCCAACCAATCATATTTACGTTATCAGACATTGGCTTCCAACCATCATCAGTGTTACTTTTAAAAGTAACAAACGTGAGTCGCAGGAATGAGGCTGAAGAGGCGACACAGAGCTACCCTCGTAAATTTCAATGTGAATTAATGTTTTATTGTAGATAAACCTGTTGTTATTTTCTTTCACTGCAAATATTTTAGGGCAAAATTTTGAGACTGAGTCTAGCTTTATGTTTGCCTTTGGATGTTTTTCACTTCTGTCTATTGCAGTGACAGCGAGCGGAAAGTCGTCTGCATAGAGTGACACTTTTAACTTCCACTCGTCGCTACGGACAAGCCCAAAACCCATTTTTCTGACACTCTGCAGGTGCTGTTTGTCATGAGCCACTTCTGCACTGCTTCCACTAACAGGTGTGACGGTGAACACCTGCATGTCGGCCGAGACGAATCGGAGGGGGAAAAGTTCAGACGTGAAACATGGGTGACGCGTTTGCGTGAAACAACTGATTCAAGATGTTACGATAAAGGTGCAAACTTTCTGCATATCCACTAAACGCTTTTTTGTTTGTCGCCACCCCCTTCTGTATAACATACCCAACCTTAGCATTCAAGAAAACATCGGGAACAGATGGATTCTGGGAAGAA
Source organism: Pao palembangensis (assembly GCA_015343265.1). NCBI lineage: Eukaryota > Metazoa > Chordata > Actinopteri > Tetraodontiformes > Tetraodontidae > Pao > Pao palembangensis. The sequence continues at coordinate 4,721,082 of CM027085.1, read as the reverse complement.
AAAAATAAAAAAACATCAGAGAGGAATGGAGAATGAATGAAAAGGCAGAAAAGGGAGCTGAAGTCCTATATTTCCCGTCAAACTGTGGAGATGAAGCGCAGATGTTTGCCGGCAGAAGATAAGCCGTCTGTAACAGCTGCTCAGGGATCACATTTGTGTCAGTGCTTGGATGACCTCCTACAACGCTATAATACACTGGAAAACAGACGCAGGGAGACGAAATTTACAATTTAGAGAATGGGGAGTGTGATTTCTTTTTAAGAAAAGGAAGGAAGGTTTTCTTTTAAGTCCAAACACAAGGAAGAAGAACACATAGATGAAATGAAAAAAAGTTCTTTACGCTTCTTAAGTTATAAAAATGTCACTTGAAAACTTATTACGGCTGTTTGGGATTGGTTGTGAAGTTACTCATCACTGCCACCCACTGAGTACGAGAGCGGCCCGACGGTTAGCGGGCGGCCTCCGAGAAGAATGACAACAATACCCGGAGAGTCTTTAATGGTGGCCTGCAGTGCCAGCTGAGGATCTACCCCCATGTTATGACAAGCGTGCGGTACGAGAACTGTCACGCAGAAATTTAAATGTCAACGTTTTAAAAATGTATTTATACTTAAGCCTGTTTTGGTAAGTGGATGGGAATTCAGAGGTTTTGTGTGTGTGTGTGTGTGTGTGTGTGTGTGTGAGAGAGAGAGAGAGAGAGCGTTTTTCCCATGTCTCCACAGGAATTCACAAATACAGACTTCAGAGCAGTGTGACGCTGCAGCTTCAGACTGTGTGTGTAAAAATAGCATTCTGGTTTGTTTAACCCAAAAGAAAGAGAAGAAAAAACGGGGGAGTCTGCCAGAGAGGACACGATATTGTCAATTTCGACTTAGTTCATATGTGTGGATGCAATTATTCCATTTTTAACCAAAAAAAAAATCAGCTTCCCTTTTAAAAACATGCTAGTTTAGCAGGATTAACAATTTAGTATGCCGCAAAAACTTTACCGAAGGGTCCGATGTGGGATCGTGGTTCGTGACCGCTGGTGAGAGAGAAAAAGATATAAAACAAGCAACATAATGTAAGATGTTAAACTACATCTTAGGGTATCCGCCCTTGGTTGGTGGTGTCACTTGGGGGCGCTAATGAGGACTTTTGGTTTGAAATGTTAAATCTGGCGGCTTTAACATCACAGCAAAGTTTTGTCTGGTGATGCCAAATTAAGCAGGAAACTGAAGACCATCAGGAAGAGAAAAAAAAAATCAAGACACAAACGATTAACAAAATAAACAAAATATTGCTTCATGAACCTAAAGTTCAACAAAAATGTTTCAAGTGAAAAGATGAGTTCAACACATTGATGCTGTTCCTGACAGAACCCAGATATTGATTTTATTCTGCGTTCCACGTGGTATCAAAGCAAAAACGGAAGAGTGTTTTATTTGTGCAGGTGATGACGTGAGGAAAGAAGATGAAATAGATCACTACCAGAGCGAGGAGCGGTCCAGTCACGTTCATATTCAGTCGGCCAAAATATCTTCACTAACATCGCGGGAGATTCGTCTTTATTTCACAACAAGACACGTACAGATGTCTGAAAGATTGTTACACGGCTAGGGCTCATTTATATTTGTTTATGATGTTATTACACTTTTGCTGAGCTGTCCTTTCATTTTAAATAGCCGCTGTCTTTAATCAAGATTAAGAAGCTTCTTTGGGTAAAAATGTAAATGGAAACAATAGTAAAAGTGTTCGGCAGCTGCAGGGGAACAAAACAGTCATTTCCCAGACGACATCCACAGTTAACTTCTGTTATTGTCCTAGGTTTATTTGGTGATTAGCACTGCAATTAGACTGGTAGTTTTCATTTTACAAATGTTGAGTTCTTATACAACACACCTAATATAGCAACGTTAGCTCTCATGAAGAGGACATAAACTTACCACTAAGTGCATCATTAGAATGAACTTTTTATCTAGTTTACCTAGTTTTTAAGTGTTTAGATTTTTTAAAAACTTTTGTTGACTTTGAGCTTGCTCACCACAACATTCAGGGAACAAACGCGGATCTCCGTTGCTCCTTGCTGGGAATAAGCTGGCTGATTGTTTTCCTGTTAAGTAATATTCCTGCCTCACATCCAGCCACAGGTCGATGCCGAGCTCATTATGGCTGCAGGCTGATAATAATTAACCGCTAATGTGTGTAGAAACAGTAGCCCCTGGTGGGCCAGCGGTAAAGCAGCGACGCTCCCGCAGGAAACCAACACGGCGGCTACGACTGCTTGTTTAGCCTCGCGTGACTCATCTGAAACAGCCTGCACAGACTCCGAAGGGGGAGAAGCCGAAGCTGGAGAGCCACTGGAGGGGTCGTTGTGTGTTTGTTCTCTAGCCTCTATGAAGATGCAACAATAGCTACATGATCAAGCCTGTAATCCCTCATCTCTGTGAGCTAACGTCAGCTCCAGCTCTGCAGACTAGTCCAGCGTTCAGAGTGCACGTACATGCTGGTTTTTGACATATTACATATACATATAAACGGACATGCTAAATCCTTTTCCAGCATATAAAGTAGTGTGGTAGTCTGTTAGTCATGGCTAACGCTCAGGAGTCGTGTCCTATTCGAAGCATGTGTGAAGAGAAGGAGCGGTGCAAGCAGTCGGTGGAGCTCTGACTAACATCGCCACCACATGACTGCACCGCCTGCTCGTCACGCATCAGTCGGTGGTGTTAGGTCGCAAACATTTGTCAAGATTATTCAAAGAGGTTGTTTAGAAGTTGCTTCTGCTCTAGAAATGACACGAGGGGCGAGTTTGTTGATAGATTCTCTGGAGTCTCTGGGAAGCCAGATGTTGAAGGGGGTGGCGGGGGAGGGGGGGGTCCTGATGTCTTGGCCAGATGTTGCTGATCCCTGCCACTCAGCAGAGAGAAGGTTGTGCCCGCTTTTGTCAGGATGATGGAGCTGAGGTGTTTGTTGCTGCAGGCTGACATCAGCGCTAGCCTATGTTTTCCATCACCCGTTAGGAGCTAAAGCAGTTAAACGGTTACGAAGGATTCGGTAGTTGAAGAAATTCCAGTGGTTCCGACCTCGCTGGCTGAGGTATGACGGTTGCCTTCATAAACATCACTGGTGGAAAGTGGAAGTGGTGGAAACATTCTGCTACAAAATAGGTTTAAATCACTGTGTGTGTCGATGCAGGAAAACAAAATCAAACATCTGACACAAACGAAAGTTATAAGTTCCTTCAAATGGTTCCCGAGGTTCCATTAAAGTGCCGAGAAGATGTGACGATCAAGTTTTGAAAATGGAAACTAAGCGATTAGTGGCAGATTTCCAGCCCAGATATCTGCCTTTAAGCTGGTGGAGGTTCTGGATCATCCAGGCCAGCGAGACGGTCTGTGTGTGTGTGTTTTCTCAGCTCTCTGTGTGCGTGGCTGGGCAGTCAGCGCTCTAACGTATGTGTTTGTGCTCCTCTATGTCCACACTCGCATCTGTCTGTACTCTCACACGTGTGCGCTCACACATGCGTTCCTCCATGTGTGTGTTCAATGTTGACGTGGGGATCCATCTGTGTCAGGTTAACCTGCTGGGAGCCTCTCTCAGCAGGTAGTCCTGCAGGGCCTAAATCATCTGGACGGCCAGAAGCGTGAAATCCTTCCAGGCCTGGACAGATGTCTCTCTGTTCAGGCCGCCTCAGCCCGTCGCGACCCCGCAGACCTTTGGGAGAAGACTCCGGTTCAAAACGCAGACCGGAGAATATCGACTTCACACCACAGAATAAAGGCCAACCTTCAAACTGGATGAAAGACGGTCCTGGAATGTAACTAAGTACATTTACTCCAACACTTTATGACTGTAATTATCTGTATATCAGTTCTAATACTTTCATTTATTATAACATTCATTAAACATCATTAATATAACAGAGTCAAAAGAGCATTACAAGAATCTTAAAGCTAAATTAAATTTCTGATATTATTGAATCTCAAAAATTCTAAATACTGAATTTGGAAATAGAAATTAAAAGTGCTCACTGATTAATAGTACATTTGACTATTTTACTGCTCTTTTTGTTCTTTTTTTTGTTCAGTTTTAAAAATCTAATCTGACTAATTAGAGTAGAATTATTACATCTAATTTCAAACAGAGAGAGAAGAACAGAATGTAAGAATACAAAAATGTTCAATCTGTACTGAGGCATTTTTTAAAAATCCTAAAGTAAAAAAGCAAAAAAGGGAACTTTTTTTTTTTTTTTTTTATTGGAATTTAATGTCAGCATTCTGGTGGGAAGAATTTGTGGTAGAATTTTTAAAATAGTTTTCACATTTTAAGAGCTGTTGCACATTTATTCTGAAAAATTGAAATTGGAATAAACTTTCACATCTGCTCCTTACATTAGTATCGACGTGTGAGTTCAGCTCTGAGATTTGTTCATTTTTGTAGCTGTACTATAATTTAAAGACAATGAACTATGTTTCTCAGCAGAGGGATCGGCTCTTGTGCCAAGTCCAGGTCAGGCCCAGGCTGAAACCGCCGTATTCGTAGGTGTGACACAGCAGAAGAGAGAGACGGAGACAGAGCGCCGACCTCGTGACCCGACCACCATCTGCAGAACCTTTGATCTCTCGCACATCAGACGCCCTGACGGACTCGGACCTGATATCACATTACGTGAGTGTGTCGGTGGCTGGAAACGGCCTCTAGCATTACGGCAAAAAAGCTGCAGCGATGACACCTCGGCTGAGCGGCGAGCTTCAAAAATAACGCAATTTAATCCATTTGCGGGCGGGATTCATTTCAGAGGAGAGAATTAGCCTCAGTTTCAGCATTTCTGAGCTCGCTGTTTGGGATTTTACTTTGTTCCACACAGAGATGCATCCTGGGAGAATCTTTGTTGATGTCAAACATCAATAATACAACGCCGATGTTCAGACAGTGGAGAAGCAGGGAGAAAAAAAGCAGCACCACTGACTGGTTTCCAGTTAGTCTCCTATCTGCTGCACCAGCTGATTGAGCGGGTGTTGTTTTAAGCGTAGGTGGCTCCTCCGCGGCTCTAATGGCTTCCAGCTGGGACTGTGCGTCTGCATTAAGTCCTCAAAGTGGAAAAGTGGCTGCAAAGTCAAACCACCTGGTGACGCTGAGGAGGTGTGAGGAGGCGAGACGACCCCTGGAGGACAGCACGGCCAAGAAAACAAGCTTCAGGGTCCAGGTTCACTGAACAAAGTCTGGACTTGACCTTCACAAAAGGCATTTACCAAATCAGACAAATATTCTGGGCTGATGTTTTCGGTGCTTCGTCATCCGACCTCAGGTCTGATGAACAGCAACGCAATCGTCTCAATCAGCTAACAACAGCTGCGGTTTCATCGGTGCGGCGGCCGGGTCGCAAATGTAGCAGCGGACGTGAAACAAATTTTACAAGTGGCATGACGGGAAAGATGGCGACTGATTCTAGGATTACACGTTTGTCCGCGCTGACGTCTCTGCAGCGAATGAATTATGGCACGAGTGTGTCGCAGTGTTAGAATGTCCATTTCTGAGTCCTCAGTCAGACTCGAACAACCGGCAAAACGTTAGCATTTTAGCAGAGAAATAAATGTGGTAAAACGCCAGATTAATAGTTATGTCATACAGCATCTGTAAGTGACACGTTTTAATGTTCTTTGTAGTTTTTTTAAGAACTGTAAAATGTAAATTATTACTAGCAGAAAGAGGCTAGCCTGCGAGCTCGCTACTGCAAGATGTTAAAAAAGGTAAAGTCTTTCCGAGAACAGTGCCAATTTAAATTTATCCATATTCCACTTAGAACAAGAACAGAATAGAACACACACACAAACACACTCTCTCTCTTTCCCTCTCTCTCTGTTATCAGTGTGGCCCTTGTTGCTGCCGGCAACCGCACCGCACTGCATCCATCATGGCTCGTCTCCGCCAGCCCACAGCTCAGATTCAGGTCGGAAAATGATGCTGATGAGCTGGTGAGAGATATTTATGAGGATCCTCGTAACGGGCCGAAGCAGACCCTGGGTGGATGACGCCGACCTGGGAGCGCCCAGAGTTTTCCACGATAGCACTCAACATGTTACCTCCAGCTGTCATCGTGGGAGGATGTTTGAGCATGTGGAGTGCACTAAAGCACGACGCAGCTCATCTGTAAAAAGTCAGCGCTGTACCGAAAAGAGAACAATAACTGCGCTGGGACACACTTCTATAAGAAAGCTGTCATGAAACACTTCACTGGGTATTTTTACAAGAGAAACATACATTATTGACTTTATTTTGCATCTCATGTGAGTAATTTTACAATGCAGTGGCTGAACCGCCTTCATTGTTTTCAAAGGAAATGGCCCACGGCGACGCCTGGCACGCATTTTCTATAATAACCTTTGTGGGAAAAGTTGGATGTTCAGCCCACTTCCTGTGGCAGTGACACCGTGTTTCACCTCACTGTGTGTGCTGGGTGTTGATTCGTCATTTAAATGCTAATAGCTCAAGACGGGAAAGCAGAGAAGAACGTCAAGCTGCACCGATACTTGGAAGAAAAGAATTTATTTGGTATCGTAATTATCAGAGTGGATGTGGGCTAATTCGGGCTGTGGAGAAAGAGAACCATTCGACAAGCTTGAAGAGGAGAAGAAAGCAGGACATGTCAGTGTGAGTTAGCTGGAGAGGAGCTGAGATAGTGAGGAAGAGCCCGTGTGATTCGGTCTTCTGTCATCTGCCTTCTGGATCCCTGTACACAAAACGTGCTGTGAGTAAAAGAGATGGAGAGAGGGAGAGAAACAGACAAGCCATCTCATCCATCTGGCATCCTTATGCTGCTGCTTAGGCCCCGTGGTGACTTCAGAGATAGAAGATGAGCATGAAAGGGAATTACAATGAAGCCCTTTCACTTCCAAACAATCTGCTCCAAATTACTCAGAAAGCAAATATCGACCTAAATAGGCCAACTCGGCCTCTCTCGGAGTCTGCCGCTTCCCTCACCAGCGAGGCCAAAGGCCGGGAGTGAGCCAGGATGTGGAGCGGCGGTCATCTGAGCCGCTCTCTGATGGATCAACCATGGCACTTATGCTAATTTGCAGCGTTTCTTGGCCAGCGCCATGTGCTCTCTACCCAGCTGAGACGTTGTTTGGAATGTGCAGTTGTGGCGGCAGCAGAGCACGCTCACACATGTCGACTTCGCCGCTGAGGCCTAAACCAGCTCTCTTTACAGACAGCTAAACAGCCAAGAAGAGTTTGTGGCCATTGTGGAGAGGCGAATACTCACTGTTGCTCCCAGCAGCACTCAAGCGATTCCAAATCGATCTGTGTCGAACCTAAAAAGATGCTGTGGACATGTGCAGGTGCTAACATCGAGGCTAAGGTCCCGAGCTAAGGTGGCGGTCAATCATTAAATAAAATGCATAAATGGTGTTCCTGTTATTGACTCGGAAATTAGGCCAACGGTCCAAGTAAACTTGATTTCTTTTTCAAATAAGCAGACAAAGCTGACAAAACTAGATGTGTGGCCATATTGGAGGGTCTCCGTGAAAATGAATGAATGTGCGTTCTGGAGAATTTAAGTGAATTTAACTTTGTTGAAACCACTGGAAGGGAAAGGACTCAGTCTGCAAAAAGAAAAAAAAAAAAAAAAAACACAATATCTTAACATTGATATTGGAGTGAAGATCTGCACAAAGTGGCTTCATCTTGGATCAATGATGTTCTGGAGATTCTACCTTTTGTTTACCATCCAGACATAATCAACTATCTTGTGTTTCTCGCCACGCCCCATTCACAGCTCAAGACCTTAATATCTTGACGGTAGATGGATATGAATCGAGTCCCTGCGATATGATGACTGAAGGATTGATGATGTGCCCAGAAAATCCTCTACTGAACGGTTAATCCAGACTCACACCAAACTTCTCATCTATTCTTCTTTGCTTTGTTCTTCTTTGCGCTATCATTTTTTGTTTTTTTTCTTTCTTGTTTGAAGTTGCCCAATACTGCCCCCACAGTTCCCGGCAGCACTGCAACTTTTGTTTTGGAAAAAAAAAAACGAGCTCCGTCTGTCGGCGTATGCTTGCGCAGAAGAAAAGATTCTGGAATGAACCCCTGGTGAGGGTTCTGGGTTCAGGAATCCTCTAATAAGGACAAGCAAAACAAGGCCTCCATGGTTTGACTTAGCACTTTTATTTCTCAGAGACGGATGGGAAGTTCCAGCCACAAGTGCTGTTTTGCATTTGAGGTTCTGCCTTCGCAAACATGGCTCAGTATTGTTTTCTGAAAGTGTCTATGAAACCGACCTGGAGATGTGCTGGCTGGGCGATGTACGCCATTAGTCTTTCGCTGTCTTGCATCTGGAAGATTTGTCCGTGCAGTTTGATGTATTCTTTGAAGATGCACCTTGGAGCTATTTGCTGCTGTAATTCTCAATCATGTACCGTCAAGCAGCTGCGCTCAGAAACCGCCTCTGAGGCAACTGATGGGAGCGTGCCTTGCTGCAGCCTCTCTTATTATCTCAACACGCGTCTGCTCTGATTGATATGCCTAAAATGAGCCGATCTCGCCTCCTCATGCCACGCCATCGCCTTTTATTTGGTGGGCTTTCATTGCCAGGGCTCCCCCCCAGTTGCGAGCACAGCTGCGGGCGACACCTTTGCCTGCGTTGGCGACAATTTGACACCCTCGCGTGTCTTCCTTCCAACTGGCATGCAACAATCGGAACATTCCTCCGCAGGGGCGCGTTGCCCTCGGATGGTGCAATAAACAGTTTCGGCAATTTAAGTATCTCTTTACCCTGAAAATGGCTCGAACACATCCGGCGTGAAGGCCCGTCCACATGTCTTACGTTCTGGCCGAGACTGACAGATACAATTGCATGCACATGGAAACGTGTTCCCTCAGTTTAATTTGAAGGCATTTTGTGGGGGTGGAGGGGCAGGAATTCTTTCAATCAAACAGTTCTGACATGGGAAACATCTTTATCCTCTGTCATGAAAACAATCTGCAAAATATTTGAATTAAAAGGGGGCTGCCTGAACATCTGGGACTGAGTTTATTCTCTTTGCTCAGACGAGCGGAGAGTCGAGTGTGTGTCAGCGCGGCTCAGGAAAATAAGACGTTGGTGGTTTGATGTCGGCGTCTCTGAAACGTACCTGAACGCTTCATCACCGAGAGCGGCGTTGAGCCTGGTTCAAGCAGAGTTCAGTTCCGCAGCCTCTACCAGCTCCTGTTTCCTCGTGTTCCTTAGCTTTGCCTCTCTGGTAACTTTTACCTCATCAAGTTGTGTAACGCCGCTTTCCCGGCCCTGAGTGACGTCCCCGTTGGCTGCCAAACCCGGCGGGACGGCCTTGCCTCGGTCCCGCAGCGCCACTGGGACATCCAGCCCGACGCTTTGTTTGCATCTTCATCAAATCGGCGTCATTTGTGATCAGGAACATGTGTCCGAGTCCACGTTTCACCAGACGTGAGTAATCATTGGAGGGGAAAGGACGAGCGGCACGCCGAGTTTCCGAAATTTGCAGCTGATCAGACGATTCTCACAGAGAAGAACCTTCTGTGGTTCCTACGGTGCAGCAGCTGGCAGATTTACGTTTGGGGAAGCTGAAATTCCAGGAATTTTGCTTCCGCACGCCAGTTTGCTAAAACACTCGTGGAAGTCGAACTGAATTCATATGTGAAGTTTACAGATACGCAAAGCTGCAGCGTGTTCCTGCGTGTCTGTGATCTGCAGCGGCTGCCGAGCTCATAAATGCAGCAGAAACATGGCAGCCATTAGCAGCGTGAGGCTGAAACAGCAGTAAGTAAACAACCATTTATTTATTGAATAAGTGGTAAAAAAAAAAAAAACTGTTCTTCCCACTAGATGCCTGCTGAGTGTCACTGCAAACAAACTAATCTCCCAACACTCAGCAAAATAAGCGTAAATCAAGTGACCCTTTTAGTTTTTTTTACTGTCCTTTTTGTATCTCGCTGCAAAGTTTAAGCGGCGACATGCGTCGTTAATATTCAAACAGAGACTGAGTCAATTTAATTCCTTGTCTTGTGGCCCGCGCTCCTCAGAGAGATCTGCCATGTTACGTGTCGGATCATCAGAGAACCTGCTCTGACATCTGCATTTGGGATAAAGTCGGCGCGTCGGCGGCCGCTCCAAAGTATCATGTATTCATTTGATTTTCTGGCGTGTTGATGGGCAACGTGCCACGCTGGGGTTCAGGCCCATATGAAGTTAGTTTGGTTATTAATACTTTGACACAGTGGAGGTATGTACAAGTTCATCAAAAGCCGCTCTTCTGAGAAGACAAGCACGATTCAATCCAGGTTCCCTTAATTGAAACCTTCTCCCTCAGCTCCCTGATTAATTTCTACTGAACATGATCTAAATTGACCCATCCAGCCGCGAGGTATACAAGTAGCCCTGCTGTCGTAGCAGACTGATAAGTCATTAAAGTCCCGCTGCGATCGTGGCCCCAATATTTCAAACGTCGGGTTGACAGAGACGGCAGGTGCGGAACTCCGACTCGTTAGCTGTAAACAAGCACAGGTGAAGACGACGCTCACGCACAGACGCTTCCTGTTGTTCCTGTGTCTTAGCTAACACATCAGATTGTACACATGCGTCTGACTGGTATTCAGCCGCACACAGTCAGAATAACGTCAGCGATATTTAGCTGGTTATTTAATCATGCCGTGTGCTTTTCTTGAACACTTTGTCCAGCCTGCTGGAGAGAAGACCGATTACATGACTGCTGTCAAGTGCTCTGCAGGGAAAAACATTGGCAAGAACTTGCATAACAACACTGCATAACAACACAGTTTTACAAGTCGATATTCTGTGACGTATTGCTGTAATCAAAGTATCACATTTATTCTGTTTTAATGTTGCTGTGTCTGTTACAGACCTCAGCACCTAGCAGCTGTTAGCATCAGGGGTTTGAACTGAGGAAGCAACAATACCCCAGAATACTTCATGACAGCCCCCAAAAATGCTCTAAAAACATATTTCAATTGAAAAACCTTGTTTGGATAAACATATTAGCTTGTTTTACCTGAAATACAATAATTAAAACTACTAGAGATGACTTATATCAACGCATACACAAATAAATATGCGGTATTCAAGCAGAGCAACCATTAGCCATAGCAAAAATGCTAATACCTTCCTATATGACATGATGGAAGATAAAGTGACAGCATGAACATCCAGCAGAAAAACTGAAAACTGTAGAACAGACATCGAATAATTGCTATTTACATTTGAATGTGTCGTATATATTGGGTGTATATATTTGCGAACCAAAGAGTAGTAATGGTGCTAAGCAAAAACCCAACTGCTCAGACTGATGCGGCTACATCTTGTCAATCCTGACAGGAACCACATGCGGACACACACCAGCACACACACAGACCTAAACACACACACACGCATGCGTTCTGTCCAAAATATGTTTGAGTTTTTGACAGAAAAATACAAACTGCTGAGGGAATTAAAGACCAACAGCATTGCAGCAGTAAAAATTCCTCAGTTTGAACACAAACACACACTGTCCACATCAATCAGGCTGGAGCAGCTAGCCTCGACACTGGGATGCTACAGATTAAAGTACTCCTTCATTCCAGTGGCTTTAACATTATTATAGTCACATAAAATAACCCCAATCCCAAAATTATTAAATCTTGACAAACAAAAAAGGTATAAAAAGGCTCCAGTGAGGGTTCACAGTGTTTTACAAGCTGTTTTTTTATTAAAACTGAGTCAATATTAAATGCAGTCATAGACTTTTAGAATTTAGACACACACAATTTAGAATTTTGTGGGTCTAAATTCTAAATTACGTCCTGCAGCCTTCATTTTCTCTGGCTGAGACTTCAATAGCTCATCTCTTCAGATATCCACAACTCATATATGTCAGAGTGTGTGCACCTCACAACGCACCAGATCCACCTTCTATAAAGACGTAGGATAAGATTACAGCTACATCAGTCCTTGGGCTTTTCTCTGGGAAAACTTATGGAGTCTGAAATCTCTGCTAGTTAAGAGCCAGCCCAGCAGGGCTGCAGCCGACGGCTCCCCGAAGTAGCCGGGAGTGAAACATAATACAAGCGTCACTGATCTTCCATATAATGAGGCACTGACAGCAGGGAAGGAGAGCAAGATCACTGAAGATCTCTGCAGATGCTGCACAGGTACATGACCCTCGCTCATTTGCTCTGATATATATAGACGCTTCACTCACTCATCCAACACACACATTGTGTTCTGAAGCACTTCCTGTGGAATTGGGCACGATGACACACATGACTTTTAGGCAGTAAGGGCATCTCAGTTTGCTGCTTTGCAGTTCGCTGTTTGTGCAATCAGCGAGCAACAGCCGATTTTCATTATTCTTCTGTCACTAACTAGGCAGAGAAAAGAGCACGTGTTCAAAGGACAAAAATGAAGTGAGGTGCAGTTGCTTGTGTGTATTTAGTCTATCAGCCAAAGTCAAGGTGATTTCACATCAAAGTGGAGAACAGGGAGCCAAAAGTAACAGTTTCATTTATTCAAGATCGGCACGTGAAAGCTGTTTATTAGCTTTGGAAGTCACGAGGAGGTCGGGATCAATCCTCCGAGCGAGGTGTGATTTTATTAAATCAACATGGAGCGGTCCAAGCTCTTTCAGTGCCGTTTTTACTACAGGCGTTACACGCTAGGCTATCCTGGTTTCCATCAGCACACGGCAGGTAGCTAACCGGAGTTTTCAAAGCAGAGAAAAGATTAAAAACTGAAGCCAGAATGTCTCCATCCCAAACTGGGTTTTATGCGTTTTTTGTGCCAATTTGATAATTGATCTAAAACTCTAACGGGATAGAATTCAGCCTATATTTCTGCTAGCGCCACACAGTCGGTGCTGGGTTAGGGTCACTGTCCATCTACAGGAGGCCGAAGAACGCCCACAGATATATTCAAACAGCCCGTATGTTCATGCACAGATGTTAACAATCAGCGAAGAGCGGCAAGTAATGAAGCCTGGACGTGAGAGCTCGTAGCACCGGCGCAGACAGACAATCCTACCTGGCAGACAGAGAAGCGGCTTTATCTCGTCTGGATTTACAATGAACAAGACATCATTTTTTTTAATGTGCCAGATGAAATAGCTGTTTGAAAGCTCAGACTTTACATCAATGCTAAAGTCGATTAGCATCATTGTATTTAAGATTCTCCAGAAGACACTTTTTCTGTCCTTTAAACCTCATCATGAATTACCTACCAGTAGGTAGTTCCCTGAAACAGGGTTTAAAAGTACACACAGCTGGACTGCAGTTTATCATCTTTTTTCATTAACATGCTGTGGTATTGTGTGCTAATTACAGGCAAAGGTATTTGCTAACATGTTAGCACAGCTGAAGGACATTGAGGTTACAGTGGAAACCCTAACCCTAACCCTAACAGTGGAAAAAAATGCATTAGTAGTTTCATGGGTTGACTTTCCAGCTGCCAGAAAGTTATTTTTTTATGCAAATCCATCCATCTGATTAAAAAAAGAAATTCAGCACAACAGCTAACAGCAAAAAGAAAGCAGAACTGCAAATCATCTCAGAGGAGCTTTGTTTGTCTCAAGTTTTACTTTTAATACTCAGTTTTTATAACACATGTAAAAATAGAGTCTGAGCAGCTTTTCTTATTGCTCTCTTAATTCCCGAGGTAAAAGAACTATTTCCTGCACTCGTTTTTTTCTTTAATATGCTAAAGGATCTCAGTGTGGCCGAGAACACATCTGATGTGCCAGGATTCCAAACAAGCACATATAATCATGATTTATTTGCTGTGCTTGGATTAATATCAGAAAACGGGATCTGCTGGCAGCACACACGTATAGTAGCGCTTCTGTGGATTAAAACAAACATTTTGAATGTGTTTATTTTGGCCTCATGAAGGTGAACAGTACAGTTCAGTTCTCCTCCAGTCAGTGATGTAAACCACTGAGTCAGAATTTTAAATTGAGGTTACAAAAAAAAATAAAAGGGTGATTGTTGTTTTAAAAGATGTTAAATTTAATAGTTTAGTTTGATTAGATACAAACATTCAGAGCACGACAGACAAAAATTGCCTAAAATGAAACGCTTTTCCACTGCAGGAACTGTCAGAATTTACCTGGGATTTCGGGGGAACCTTGACACCTTTACACTGAAATTAGACAAAAAATATAGTTTCCTCCAACGTTAAACTTCCCTAAGAGTACATATGGAGGTGGGAGAGACTTATCAGATTCTCCAGACTTCTTTGGCGAGTGTGCTGATTGGTGCAGCACACTCGCAGCCTTTTTTCCATTATTCAAGCTAAAATTAGTTTATATGACATATCGAGGCCAAGATTTGGAGAAAAAAAGGTTTTAGTGTTTCAGAGAATGAAATCTAAAAGGTGTGAAGGTGAAAAATATCCAAAAATACAAGAAAAAAAAATGTTAAAATATTATGTTGCTGTTTTCTTGTCACCTGATGCTGCCAGACACGGGTGTTACCACACTGACGGTTCTGCCAGACTTCTGGAGAAGCTCTGGAGCTGAGGACGATTAATTAACTAAAGTGGGGCAGACATCCGTCTTCGCTGTAGCGTCTGTGCTGTCACCGGGGATGGGGAGGGAGGGAGGGGAGGAGGAGAGCCATGAAGAGGTATGGATGCTTATTTTCGTGCCAGTTCCTGCTGGAAACGTTCCCAGTCAGGAGAAAATTGGAGGAGGAGGTGAAGGAGCACATGAGGGCGGATATCTGAAGCTCATCTCTCACTCTTATCTGGACACCAGGGGCTGCAGGTCAAGTGTAAAACCTTCCTGGTGCCACAGTAATGATGGTTCCCCCTCCTCTCCTCTGGGCTGTGAGGTCACTATCTGAGGTCAGTGTGCTTTATCATCACTCAGCAGAAACCTGCAGCTCCGACGATCTTCGCCAGGACTCACAGAGCCTCCAAACATCCACCGCAAACAGCAAAACAGCTTCAGAACACAAGATAAAGGATCAGTGACTCTGCTGGATCTTAGAGATGGTCCAAGAGGCATCTCAGCTGCTTGGTGACGTGTCAGAATTAATGCTAATTCTATCAGTTAGACTGGTACGTGCTATAGAAACAGCTGCCATGCTCCCAGTTTAACCCTGCAGACCAGGCCAGACGGAGAAGAACTACACACTTCATTCAATAGTTATAAAATCTGACATTTTATTGATTTGTGGCTAAATTCTAGTAAACCTGGGAAACAGTGCAGACATAATATTTGTTAGCCTTGCTGTTAAACTCCATTTTAACTTATCACGGTCCATTACTTTTTATTGTCTCCCAGAAACATGTGTTGTCTGCTACGTGTACTGGTGCGTTTCTACCACAGTCGGTGCTCTGCAGTGCATTCGATGGGGAATCGCTAAAAACGGGTTTAATCGTCTTCTCTCGCTGCCTCGCGCTCTTGGCCGGGCTGGATTTCACGCAGGAGCTCCTGCATGTGCCACGTCCACGCATCCAGCTCCACGTTCTCCCACGCTGCCTCTGGAGCTGAGAAAACACTCCTGACAACACGCCTTAACATGTTCTGCAGCACATCGAGCAGCAGCATACTCAAGAGTGGCATCTGTTAATCCTTAGGACTGGGAAAGACGAAAATAAAGAGACTGGGATGGGCCCCCTTTGGCTGCATTTACAGAAATCAGCTGGAAGACAAATGCTGAGATTCCTGCTCAGTGGGACACCGGGAAAAACCCTCCTCGCACATACTGGTCTGTGTGCAGATTAAGCACACAACACACAGATGAAAAGAAGAAAAGCTTCGTTACGAGGCTAGATTAAAGCAAAAGGATCTGTCGGGGTCAACATCAAATAGAATCAGTTTTATCTTTGCTGCCGGCGGGAATGCCGAAAATCCAACAGGAAAAACTTGAATCTGTGTCCTGGACTCATGGACGGAATTGTTCCGTCAGCTTTACATTGTCTCTCATTTCCATCGTTTTTGAATCGTCACCATGGCAACTGCATTTGTAGCATCTCTGTGTTCTGTGGGAGACGGATCCGCTGCGTTCTCGCTCTCAAAGCGCCGTCGTCGTGACTAATCGTCTGCTAAATCACCTGAGGCTTGAGCGACGGTCCAGCAGGCGGCTGTTCATCAGAAGCTCATCTGAGCTGCAAATCAGGCCGAGGCGTCGTCAGGATCGGATCGGACCGGCGCGCTAAAACTAGCGTTGGAACAAAGCTCGACTCCCATGTGAGCGAGCAGTTAAAGCGGAATCAGAATCTGATTTCAATCAACAATTTGGATCCCTGAAACGGCCGAACTAAAGCAGTCACAGATGAACCAGGAAATGAAAGGAGAAGAAAGAAAAACCTACCTTGTATGCTAACACTTAACATAAACACTACCAACTCTGTTCAAAACCCGGATTTGTCTTTTAATGAAATCATATGAAATAAGATGTAACAGATCTAAGTTTCTGTTGGGAGGTTTTAAGCCAAAAAGACGAAATGAAGGCAATACGTTTGTAAAGATTATTGGCAGGTAGGGAACTTCCTTCTGTTGGAAAAAAAATTTTCTGACATTGACTCCAGGTAACCGGCTCTTAATCGGACTGTTAAAAATGCACTTAGGGTGATAGTTCTGGTTCACACCTGTTTTCATGGTCAAAGCAGTAAAGTACCGAAGCTCTGAATGAAAACCAGAGGAGGTGATGATAAATGAATCTTATACACATCGTTTGTCAGGACTTAGAGGACAATAATTCACAAGATTCTTATTAATCCATCGTTAAACCAGCTGTGGATTCCATTAAAATAATGGATAAATTGGTTTAACCGTTTCAAACAGGAAGGCGAAAGTCCTGACTCTGATTATAAATGTTCACCCTTTCAAATCGCTTCATCTCTACCTCCCTGTCCTCTCCTCCAGGAGCCTGTGACGCATTTACAGCTTCCCAAACCAGAGAGGGTGAAAGGGGAAAAAAAAAAGGGAATTCTAAATAAAAGGTAATGATGCTATTATCATGCTCTCTTACAATCCTGAGCGCCGCGCTTCACCTTTCTATTTGAATAATGATTTATAATCATATTAGTTCTCTCCGGAGCCCTGCTCTGAAAAAGTAAAAAGCTATTATCCAGTTGTCAGCTTCCAGGAACCGCTGTGGGAGATGGAGCAATGATGCTGACACACACACACACACACACACACACACACACACACACACACACAAAGTCACTGGTGCAGAGCCATATTAGCATACATGTATGTACTCATTCCTTACACACACACACACACACACACACAGTCCTTTTTTCAGTCTCAGCAGGTGAAAAAAGCGTGCACGATGGCTGCAAATTGATGTTTGTTTAACTTCTACTGCAACACCTGGTGGGCGGAGCTTGTTGCGGGAGTCTCCTGTCAATCAAAGATATTGGCAACAATTTCTGGGTATGTATTCCTATATGTATAAGCAAAGATAGCGAGCAAAGGAAATAAGATATCACGCATCACTGATCAATACTGTCACCTTAGCTTAATCCTCTAAAACACAATCAGGGAGAAGGTGACGGCTGCTGCTGGTGTCAGCTGTGATCTGGGAAATCTGAGACCTGTTTTTAAAGAAATACGTCACACTGTTGGAACAGGAAACTTTGCTTGTTACACACTTTTAGACTGACATGAATTTGGTATCTGTTTCTGCAGTAAAAGCTCCGCTGGTTATTCTTTTCACCTAGTAAATAAATCAATAAGACGGTCAGTGTCTCTCTCTTCAAACGTAGCTGAAAGAGGGATCTGAGGAATTTGCTTATTTACGTACATGATTCTTATAGATAGAGCAAATTCCCGCCATCAAACATGAGCTGCCGAGCAAACCAGGAGGTTTTTCTAAAAAAAAAAAAAAAAACTCTCAGGGGAAACTTCCTGTCTGTGACCCCTGCTGCAGGTAAAACACACTTGAAAACATCAAGTGGAGCGTTTTGGTTCCTACGTGGGGTGAAGGAGGCTGGAGGGGACATCACGCCTTAACTGTCTGTCTGAAGTCTACCAGCACACACACTCAGGAGCCGCTTCCAGACCTCTAATCTGCTGAGATTTACATTTGCAGGGTGTCATGTCTCCCTGAATGTGATCTTCGCTGTCATGGACATATTTTCAGCAGCCCTAGTCAGACGCAGACAGAGGATGTCAGATGGAACCTTTAAGAGAGAAGACTGGGTGAGCGGAAAACACACCGTGTGCCGCTCAGTCAACAGTGAACCAGAGAGGTTCCCCCCCCCGTTTCCTCGCCACGTCCAGGAGTGGTCTCCCAGCAGGGCCCTGGCGGCCGCCATTCACAAAGAGCAGGCCAGCCGGCTGTGATTACACCGTGTAGATGCCATTTAGGCCTTTTAATATGGCCGTGGTTGTATCGCCTCAGTTAGTTTGCCGTTTATCATCGGTGGGCACGCGCACATCTGTGGAGCCAGTGGGTGGAGGAGGGGGTGGCCTGCTCGTCCATTCATTCATTCATTCATTCATTCAGTTGTAAATGTGGAGTCAGTTCTTTTAATTTTCACTTACTGTTTCTAAAACCTTCTGAATGCAGAGAAATAATTATTTTCACTCCATTTATGGTCCGTTTGATTGACATTAATCTGATTAAAGGGCTGCTTTTACAGGATACAGCAAGCGGTGAAGGTGATAAAAGAAGAAGAAATAAAAGCTTGTAGGGAGGGACGAAGAGCATGAGAGCAGGACCGGTGAATCCGTTTGGTTTGATTTTACTCTTGATTCCGGCTTCATCTCTAAGATGGTGGTGGTGATGTTCTCGGTGTTCTTCCTGCTGCTGCTTCTTTGCTCCTCACTTCCTGGTCCCTGCCTGCAGCAGATGAACCCGTCTTCTTCAGACTCTCCCCGCCTCGAGGGGGCGTGTCCAAGGTGAAGCGGCGGCCAGCTGGTTTGAACAGGTGTACAGCCCGTGCGTTCCCACCGGGCCGCTCTGTGCACTTGGCTGCCGACCAGAAACTGATGGCGAAAGCTTCCCGCCTCCCCTCTTTTCATCCCTCTTTTCATCCCTCTTTCTTTCTTTCTCCATCTACCTGCGTGCGAGCATCTTCTCCGGTGCCTCCAGTTGATCCCTCGTGGGCCTCTTTGTCTTGGCTGGTTGGCAGCAGTGACAAACACACACGCAGGAAATACAAATGCACGCCGGTGCCGCCATGTGTGACCAGACAAATGGTATTGAGAGCAGGAGGCTTGTGGGGAGGGGGGGTGGGGGTGGGCAAGGATGGCACTAACTACGCTTGAAAAACGCTGGCAGACAGAAAGAGGGTGGCAGGACTGGAATTGGGATGTTTTCTTCTGTTTAACCTCAGTAAATACAGTCTAACATACAGAAAACTGATGGAACGCACAGAACTCAATGAACGTTAGCGTTTTCCAGAGCTTGAGAGCATTGTCGGTCACGACGGTCAAAGAACGCGGATTTCAGCAGTTTTAACCCCCAAATGGCTCTTGAGGAACAAATGCTCTCTCTGATCCCACACTGAAGGGCTCCACTTCGGCTTTACTAGGAGATTATATAAAGTGCTCTCCTGCAGAAACCCACCGCCTTCCCCAACAGCTGCACAGAACAAACAAAGCCAGCGTTCAGCCGTTTATTTGACACATGTCCACTGTAAAACCAAAACAAAAATCAGCGCATCAATTCCATACGAGCCCCCACCGTAACCTCTTGCATCTCTCGTGCAAAGTCTTCCCTAGATGAACTCTCGTTTACTTCTGAAGCACTTCCTCGAGTCGCAGGGTCACATATGAGGTCATATCCTGTCTCTTCTGATCAGACCTGAGGGACCGTCTGCAGATGTTGAGGCTGAGAGGTCGGGTTTCTCATGAAGAGATAGCGAGAGCATCTTCCTTTGCTCTTTGCGGAGTTTCTCAGGGTTTTTGCAGGAGGTTAAATACTTCTTCATGCTGGCCGCCTTCTCCCACGAGATGACATGAGTGAAGTGACCAAAATACACTGAGAAGGCCTTTTATATCTGAACTGTGTAATGAACCTGCCATATGCACAAGAGCATTTCAAGGTTCTGATGTTGAAGGCTAGATAGGGTGGGTGGGTGGGTGGGGGGGAGCTCAGCTGGGAAAAACATTTGGGCTCCTCCGGTTTAATACAATGATGATCAACCACAACATTAAAACCACCTGGCAAATATTGCTCCTGACCCTGAAACAGCTCTGTGTAGGGGTTCTCTGACTGACACCACGACCATGGGTTCCAACCATGTTTCCAGGTCTCAGTGTCCACCTGACTGAGAGTTCAGCTGTCAATCATGGTGGCTCTGATACCAATGGAATACTTTCTATAACAGACCTTAGACGGGAAGCATAAAAACCAGGAAATGGACAGAGACGCTGCCAAAATGAACAAATATTTCAGACAAGACAGCAGAAAAAAATGTGGAATGTTCTGATTATTATAAAAACAGGTAAACAGTGTCCCAAAAACTGCTCAAAGATCTAACAACCCCAATAGAACACGGGATTCTTTCAGAAAGGCAGTTTTTAGACTACAATGAAACAATGCTCCTGAACAGCAAAGGTCTTGGCCCGGATACCTGGTCCCTGTTGTATCAATAATGCTGGTGGAAGTGCTAATAGAGCATTATGGGAGCCCAGGGACCGATGTTGACAGGTGATTTATGTCACCTCTGACGACTTAGGCCTGCAAAAGGGGCTGTGATAAAAGAAGAGCTAGATTGGAACAAGCAGGATGATGAATAGGCTACACGATCCAGGACCCGTCTAATTAGAGAGACAAAAAGAGAGAGACTGAGCTGCGGCCATTTAGCTAATGTAGCGAGTCATTGCGCGCGTGTATCCGTCTGCAGGCACACATTTGTGTGTGCGTGCTGAGGGACCTCAGCCGCAGCAGCCTGCTCATGCCACAGCAGGCTGGAAATTAATGACACACTGAATATATGGCGAGGAAAGCTTGACCCCTTGTAATGGCGACATATAGGATTAACCTTGGTTGTCACTTTGGGCCATTGTTAGCCCTCATGGCACTACAAGTAAATAGGGGGGCTGCGGCTACAAGTAGGTATTTGGGGGTCACAGAGCTGCTGGGGAAAAGACGGGAGAAAACTGATTTATTTGCTCATTGCTGTTGCGGATAAACTGCTGCATTTAGGATTAAAGGATTCAAAGTTTGCATTTCATAAAGGAGGAACGGGCGCAGGCAGGAGAGTGCCGAGCATGGAGGATTAGAGGAGATGAATTTCCTATGAGGAGGTGTCCTGGATGCTCGAGGACACGAGGAGAGGAGATAGGTTTGGCTTTTGGAGTATTCAATATTGAATCATTTGTGTAGCCACGGATACAACATTCCTGCAAAGCATTGATTTCATTAAGATAAAAATGCTGCTGACAAGTCAGCACATGCACTTATGACATGCACAAACTTTCCATAAGAAAATATCAGAAATGTTACTTCATCCATTCTTGTCCTTTTAGAAAGGCTAGATGAGGTCCTGACCTTCGTTCTGCTTTAAGCTTAATATGTGTAAATGCTAATGTTAGCTAATTAGCGCATCACACAGTTCAGCTGGTATAAAAGAATCTTTGAGATTTAACCTCTTGGGACCACGATTGCTCTTTGATTGCTCTCTAGTAGCCATCGGTCCAATATACAAATGTGAACACTCCTGTGCATCTTATGGAAAATCAAGTCGTTGGTTCATCCTCTGGGGATCACAACATTTCCTGAAACTTCATCCAAAAGTTGTTGAGATATTTCAGCGCAGGCTGCCAGTGTCTCTACAAACCAAAGGAGTGAGGATGGATCCATACGATTGTTCCATTCTGCCAAACCTCTCTGGCTGCGGATGAAGCCCCCTGCTTTTATTGCCATGATGGATTTCCCATTTAGCTTGACCCTATATTCATTAAAATGGGATTTAAGCCCACTAGAAAGGCAGAAGAGAAGGGGGCCCTTGGGGAGCGTGTTTGCTATGCTGGCCCCCTCCTCTCTGTGGCCGCACACACACACTTTCCCCTCAAACACACCGAGCAGCGGCTGCTTCGGCCTATAACTCTCTCTCAGACAAGGCTTGTTAGGTGTGGAGGAGTGTGGAGGAGGGTCCAGGTTTTATTAGCGGCAGCAGCTGCACTCCTCTCCGGCTCTATAAAAGGTAATTACTGCTGGTGGTAACAAGCTAATTGATTGCTAATTAGGTGATTCACTTCTTTGAGTGCTGTCCCATATATTGACAGATGGTGACTGTGCCTGTGTGACACAGCAAGGGGAGAGGCTCCGATTTCAGGAGGCTTTTCCTGCTGCAGATCTGCCGTCAGAGAAAGACAAAAACAAACCAACAAAAACAAACAAACAAACAAAAAAAAAACATGATTGATTCGGCAGCGGAGCCCTGTCGGACAGGAAATGGCAGCTGAATGGGTGCCACGTACGGTCTACGGGTGCACTGTGGGGACAGAGAGACCCCCAGATTCACTTTCATATGGAAATGAGGGGCCAAACTGACAGGGGGGGAGAGAGAGACAGACAGAGAGAGAGAGCGAGAGAGAGAGAAATAGGGAGAGGGTAAATATGAGGAGAGGGAGAGGAAAACATGGAGAAAAGTGGACTAACAGAATGAGGTAGGAAGTTTAAAAAAGGTAAACAAGCAAAAGACACTGAATTTTATTATTTAAAAAATGGCCTTGAGGTTAGGGTACCAAAAGGGTTAGTGAGGTTGCTAACCCTTTATTTGTTCGCAAAATTACATCTAATTCTGCTGGATAACAAACAAATCCAGAAATAGGAAGTGAAGAGACATGAACTGTCCTGTTAGCCTACATATAACAGCGCATGAAGAGAGTTGTTCTCATGGGAAGTGTCTGAGGGCCCCTCCCATGTTTCTCCATCACTGCCTTTGCAGGCGGAGGACATGTCGGGGGGGGGGGGGGCAGTCAGCAGGCCTCTAGAGTTTCCTCTCTGGTGGCATGTGACATGCCCGTTTTCCGCCCGCCTGCTGGCCTGTCACAGTGGGTGGTAAGGCCAACCACACCAGTTGTCTGCTGATTTACTGCTCTTGAGGTGAAAGGTTTATTGGACCTTACTAGTTAGTTGAGGGCTAAAATAAGAATTTGGTGAAGGCTGCGGGTTTGACAACCCCTCCCCCCCCCACCCCTAGCCACTCCAGGGTTGCTGACACCTGCTCCAAGAATCGCACACACACACACACACACACACACACACACACACACACACACTGTACATTCACTAAAGCAGAGCTGCATCGGCATGTACATTCAGTCCCTCCTGTCTCTGCTGCACCCTGGATCCTTTTTAAACGCAGACTCTCGCAGCACCGAGACTGCGGTTAACAATGTCACTGAACGCATCACGAGACTGACAAAAACAACCTATTTAGCAACTGAAGGCAGGGGCAAACACAGCCAAGGCAAAGCATGAAGTGTTGGAGGGACAGGGTGGGATTACTTAATCTTATTATAGCAGTAATCCCAAAAAAAGGAAACATCTCAGTCATATGTATCATATGACTGAGATGTCATATGATACATCTAAGTTCATCTAAGTTTCATCTAAGTTTTTGTATTTCATCATCTAAGTTTTTGTATTTTATATTTAATCCTTAAAATCTAGGTAAAGCGACTTGGACATTTTTAACCCTGATCAATCCTTCTGCCCCTTCAAACCACACAGGACCACCAGACACCTCCCACCCCTCCACCACCTCCATCGTTTCTTCCTTCCTGTCTTTTCTCCTTTCCATCTTTTTCTTTTCTTTTCCGAGGCCCACGCCGAACGCCGTCGTCTAGACACGGCAGCCAAAAGCAGATGAACCGTAAGTGATTGCTCTTCCTTTTGTCTGCCGGCCCTCCGGCCCCGACCTCCAGCTCCCTCTGTCTGCTCTGCATTGTGGGGAAACAATATAGTGTCACTGCCTCTTCCTAAACATGTTGGCAAATTAAAAAAAAATCACTCTCACTATGAGTTGCAGGGGTGCTGGCAAGGGGTGGAATGAGCGCTGTCACGCACAGATAGACACGCGCGCACACACACGCACACACACACACACAGAAATACATACACATGATTTGACCTATAGGGGGCCTGTCCCTAACCCATTTGTGTCAATCAGACGGAGTTCAAAAGCCAGGAAATATTCCTTCACACACACAAGCCTAAATTTGGCTGAACACACACTGTCAGAGATGTGTCAGTCAAACACATGGCAACCAGGGGCCTTTGTGTGTGTGTGTGTGTGTGTGTGTGTGTGTGTGTGTGTGTGTGTGTGGGTGGGGGAGTGTCAAGTTCCTATTAAAACATAGACTCCACCCTTCCATCTATTAAATGCTCACACATCCACATCCAGAGATCTCTCTCTCTCTCTAAAACCAGCCAGTTCATTTACTTGGGTAACATTTATCCCAAAATTACCAACAGATTCAATCAAATATGCTCAAAGGAACCTGGATCTCTTGGTGCATTATTAGTGATGTCTACCAATCAGCATTCTTCAACAAGAATTCCAGGAAATCGAAAAAGGGTAATTTCAGTGAAAACACACTGAAGTTGAATCCTGGATAAATGATGAAAAAGGCTGCGGGGAAAGGGGGGAAACGGGGCTTGTGGGCAGCTTGTCCTTGTTTCTTATACTTAAACTTAAACGGTTTCCTGTGTTTTTGTTTGAATATTGACCAGATTGTCTGTATACTCTGTAAATAACCTGTAATAAAAATTAGACTAATTTTATAACAACAACAGGGCAGAAACATGGTTGTAATTTGTTGTCACGAAAATGCTTCCACTTGTTCACACTCATTCTGCCCATCCATCTCCATCCCACAGACACACACACACACACACACACACACACACACACACACACAGGCTCCTGCAGAGGAAAAATAATGTATTCGCGTCGCTATGGAAGCCTCCCTCTGCAGTGACCCAAGCAGACAATAAAGCCTCTCCACAATGGAAATGTTAATTTCCTCATTATCAGCCCTCTTAATTATTTGTTGTGACAGATAATTGCGTGTGGGGCTGTTTGATATCAGTAATAACCTTCTGCCTGCGCTGTCAAGGGGGCCTTGTCGCCTCTCCCGCCCCCGAGCGACGCTTTTCACGCAGACAAAGAGCGAGGAGCGTGCGCACATAACCTTTTCTCAGCTCTGCACCTCCTCTCCCCTCACCATAATAGGAATAAATATTATAGATTAATTAATCCGCTCTGATTATAATTTAATCACTTTGCCTCTCGGGGTCAGTGTATTATTATCCCACTTAGTGCGAGGCTTGTATACACACACACACACCAACACACACACACACACACACACACACACACACACACA
The DNA here is from genome assembly GCA_015343265.1 of Pao palembangensis. Classification (NCBI taxonomy): domain Eukaryota; kingdom Metazoa; phylum Chordata; class Actinopteri; order Tetraodontiformes; family Tetraodontidae; genus Pao; species Pao palembangensis. The sequence continues at coordinate 4,695,781 of CM027085.1, read as the reverse complement.
CACAGCACACCTTGATTCGTATCATGGCAGCATTCCAAAGCCTGAATGAAGCATACAGAAATCTTTCCTGCCATTTTACTGACTTATTAATTACTAACCACGTTGTGTTACAAGGCCTGGGGCAGTTTTCATCAGCAACACAAACTGGAAGTTCAGCTCTTCTGTTTTTAAAATGTGGACAAAAGATTGGTGAGTGTGGAAGAACTGGCCAGCAGCCTCATTCTGTTTGTTCTTTAAAGCCCCCCCTCCCTCCGACCTCAGGGACACAAAAGGTCTCCATTTGAACCAACATGTGTTCACATTCAGGTCGACCTGGTTCCGATTCCGGCTCATTTTGGCCGTCAAAGGAGGAGGAGGAGCTATAGGAAAAGCTGCCTCTGTAAACAGCTCTGCAGAGAGGAGAACAGGAGCGGTTAGCGGTGCGTCTCGCAGCTTTACTGCCATAGAAACCAGTGGCGGGCCCAACCAGAGGAACTCCCCAGTCACAACAACAATTTCATGTCTTGTCGAGTCCAATTTGCTGCGCGCCCATCGGCGGGTGGAGAGACAGTGTTTGGGAAAAAGATCAGGGATGGAAATTAGCCATTTTTACACAGAGCTCTGGAGACGCTGCTGCTGTTTCCTGAGGATGATGAAGAAGGATGCACTCGGTGTGCACACAGCCTGCTGAGCTCTGCACGCGTCTTTATGTTTATTCAGGAGTAACAAATAATTATGATATACTGGATTAGATTACGAACAAACGTTTTTTGTTTTTTTTTTTTTTTTAACGGTAAAGGGGGAGAGGTTTAAAAAAGATATTTATGAGGCCAAACAATACAAGCCAAATATAGATTCAAATACAGAATTATCCAGTTATTTGTTGAATCATTTACAACATAAATAGTTGTTCTGTGCTTTATTTTATTTGCAGTGTTTGTGTGTGTTTGATCATGTCTGTGTGTATGTGTACATATTCACCCCAGCCTGACAGCAAAACACACATTCCATCTCGTTCACAAAATGGCCATATGAGGAAACTTGAGTTGCAGGTGCAGCACGCAAGGTGTTTCAGACTGTCTCTCTGGAAACACACACATACACACACACACACACGCACTTGACATGGGGCAAAATGACTTTACCTCTTGCATTCTACGAATGCCTTTACTCATTTTCTTCCATTCCCATTCAAGTAACATTGGTGACCATCTCTCTCTCTTTCTCTCTCTCTCTCTCACACACACACACAGACAGACAAACACACATGCAGGCTGACAGCTTATCCTGCCTCCCACATGTGTGACAGGTGTCATGCCCAGTGGGAGTATTTACAGCCTCTAAACCCTTGACTTGTGACCTTTGACTCTTGTCCATCCTTCAGCCGTGAGGCACCTGCAGTAGCCACAGAAACTCTAACAGGGCAAAGTGGAACCTGGTGTCCTCACGTGGAAGCATGATGTTCCATGCTTTTTTATCATCCATCTTGAGCACCAATAATAGCAGGCTAGTGGTGCTTATATATTTTGACATCATACTGGTTTGTACATGGTTGACTGGTTTGGGCTTCCATAATTTTTTATTATTATTATTATTTTCAACCAACTACATGCATGCCACTCTATACTAGTAGATATACTAATAAAAAGGAACACTGTATGATTTAAATACAACTCTAACAAGTAACCATGTTATGCTATGTTTAAATTATTAAAAATAAAACATATGTGACAGCCCTCATGATGTGTTTATGTGTCATGAGGCTGATCCAAGGTCTTCATCAAATGATTGGATGCTGCATGTGACGCAAACATACTTTAATGAAAATGTCTCCAACAGCTGCCGACTGCATGTGGAGAGCAGCCGTCACTGTACGCGTCTCCTCTTCCACTGCGAAGAGCTGAAATGTCATTAAAATTCACCATGATTAGCATACACATTGTGTGTATGCGTGTATCAACAGAGTCACGCCCCCCCAAACCGCCACTGCTGCTGCCACCCTCCCCCCCGTTTCCTCGCCCACGACTCCCTGGTGTGTTGGCAGTGAAGTGAGTTTAAAGAGGATAAACACCCCCTTTAACTCTCCCCTCATTTCCTCCATGGCCTTCTTAAATTAATCTACACACACACACACACACACACACACACACACACACACACACACGCCTAGACGCACATGGCTGGCTGGAAGTTAACCCCTGACCCGGACAGATTTCACGGATTATCCCTTTTTTTTCAGAGCGTTGGCTTTCTGATCCACTTCTTTGCCTTCATGTTAAAAAGACCTCCAGTCCCCCCTCCCTTTTCCCCTGTTGCTTTAGCTGTTACAGCCTCTGCAGGCTGTACCTGGATTCCCAGGATTTGTAACCAACACCGCTGTTTTTTCTCAGGCTTATGAGGGGGGGGGGGGGGAGGTGGGTGACAGGATGAGGGAGAATTTCTGTTGCTAAATGTGAGATATGAGATGACAGATCGCTTTGTCTCAACTGATAAGATTAAAAAAATTGGGCTTCAGATCCAAAAACAAGCAAAAAAAAAAAATTAAAGAGCAACAGCACGAAGAGGAAAAATTAAAAACGGGCATGCTGGAAGAATGAAGCTCGATGTAAATCGATAAAGACCCTGCTGAGAGAAAAAAAAGGCAGAGGGAGGAGAAAGAGATGAAGACAATGATTTAACTGAGAAGGAGGGGGGAAGTCAAATGCTCCAGCCCCCCCTCCCACTTTAACCTTTGAAGTGAACAGACTGTTTCCAGGGCAGAGGGAAAAGCCATTTACCTACCATATATTCATGTCCCTGGTTAAACGGCGGTCTTAGGCAGAAGAATGGAGATTAGCTGCACTCTCAGCATCTCATTACATCCTAAAGGAAGCCATTCAAGTGGGCTTTACCAGCTGTTTGGCACGACTGCTTCACCGTTGCACGGCTCTCTAGCCCTCAGAAAGAGTCAGCGAGTGTTATTTTCAGGGGCAGCGGCGCCATGGCCGCAGACAGACGGCAAAATACAAACAGCAGCATGAGTGACACGCGGGCTAATAGCAGCTTGTTAGCTGTCAGTCAGAAAGAAAGATCCTGCTGTATCCCAACTCGACCCTCCCCTCGTACAGAGACTGTCACTTTGATTGGACAAGCCGCTGTCTTGTAACATCTAATAGGACCTTGTATGCTGTCAATCAACGGAGCAGATCCCATCCGGACGTTTTTACTGCCTCATCCTCCTCACAGAGCACTGAAATTGCAACGCTAACACCAGAAAAGAAGATGTGCTCTTGTTTAAACATTGAGCTGTTTCTTGGAGACAGGTCAAAAATGGAGGAAGAGAACGGCTGCAATTACTTTCAGGCAGGTTTTTAATACGGACCACATTGTGTGTGACAAATACTGTATTTGGACAACTTGAATGAGTTGTGACAGAGATGATTGTGTGGTTGTATGTAATGTACAGTCTGTTTTAATGATATGGTGCATCAAAAAACATTAGACTAGAATGTTTAGCTACAGCTAGCCAAAATTCCTCTATTAAATCTTCTTTTAAATGATTAAAATAAAAGTTAAACGTGGCCTGGCGGGTTGCACACATGGCTAACTATTGTAAAGTCTGACCAGACAGAGGTCAGACTGACTTCTAAAAAGAAGCTAAAAGACAGTTTTAGACAGAAATGAATGTGAAACTGAAGACATTCCTGTCCTACGTATGGCTGTTTGAGAAAACAGCCCTGCTCAAACATGTGTGGGCTACTTGCTAAAAGCAGTTGGAACCAACAGAGCCAAATAACTGGAGGCATAACTAATAAGAACCAATCCCTGTCAGAATTCCTGCTTTTGTTTCTTCCCTTTATGAATGTCAGAGAGGTTGAGCAATGATGAATAAGCTGTGTCTAAGCCGAGCTGTTTTCCAACAGTCCTCATGTTCAAATGCTGATTTCAAAGATATTCATCAAACTCAGGACAGTATTTACGGACTACAATGAAACATGTGCTCACGGAATAAGGAAGGAATCAAAGTTTTCTAGAGATCTTGTTCCACCCGAGACATAAAATATATTTTTCTACTAGATTTTATGGAATTATAAAATGCAGTTTAAGACCAGAAGATTTGATTTCTCTGGTAAAGGACAGGTCCATAAAAAACGCCAACCTGTAAGTCCACAAGTTTCTGATTTAAATCAAACACGAATGTAATCAAGCTGTACAGATGTTACAGGGCTGTCTCTCCCTCTGAATGTGTGTGTGTGTGTGTGTGTGTGTGTGTGTGTGGGTGTGTGTGTGGGTGAAATATAGGAATACAAAGAAACACAAAACAGGCTGGAACGTAGTGGCCAGCTAAATGTGTTCTTTGTTGCTTTAGCTGGACTGAACTCTATATGCTAACCAGGAGGGTGTGTGTGTGTGTGTGTGTCTCTGCTCTGAATTTCCCCGTGCTTTGACCAACACTATAATAAACCTCGAGTGAACCTTTTTGCCTGATTTTCCCATCAAAATAATGAAACCTGATCAGGGCTGATGCTCCGTACCAGCGAGATTCCAGGGTCCACAACTGTCAAGATGGACTTCAAAGACTTGTGGCCCTTTCTACACCTCGCCTTGCCTGGCTCTGCTAACTGGCTGGCTGGTTGACATTCCTCCGTTGCCTTTTTTTGTACCCTGACATTCAGTCTGTAGCTCTTGGAGCAAAACTACGGCAGATATTTAGAGTGGGAAACACACTAAAGCCAAACCGAGAGAAGAACTCGTGAATTGACTATTTTCAGTTCGCAAATCTGGTTCCTGCTGCAAACGGGCAAACTGGAGTTCAAGTGTGAAGCTGATGAAACTACAACAGCTGAAACAAGCATCATGGCTGAGTGGGTTTGTAAGGTTGCAGACCAGGTTACAAACTGCTGCAGCAGCCAGAGCACCTGCACATTCAATCCAACAAAGTCCAAAACATCAGATTCTTAATAAAATGCTGGCAAACTTTAACTCCTTTATATTGTAGTGAGTCTATCTCCTACGTTTCCAGAATAAACCATGAGATCAGCTACTCCTCGATCACTGGCCGATTCTCATCTGCTGCGGAGCAACATCTTTTATCCTCTCTGTGAGTCGTTGTGCTCCTTATTTCAATTCTGCAAATGTTCCACATTAAGCAAATTCTTCTTTTTCTTTCTTCTTACTAAATTACATCCATGTCTTCGTGACGTTTTCTGATCATTCACACATGCAGGGCGGAAGTGGCATCCGATCACATGGGATCGCAGACGTGACGGCAGCTGCCTCACCTGTTGGTGAAACGTGCTCAGAGGGAACCGACTGCAGAGGTGGGTGGCCCGCTGTCCCTGTGCAAGGGACAGATCAGGGTATGTGAACATACCCTGATACACGTCTGTGTATTTTTATGTGTGTGTGCACGTTGGAGCAGAAAGGCAAATGAAAGGAGATCACAGTAATGGGAGTTGACGCGGCGAGATGAACACACGGGGAACTTTTTTGTGGAGAGACAAGGAATCGGCCTGGACCTGATTGTCAGCTCCCTGTAATCATTGTTATGCTCCAGAAATCGACCAAAAAGTCTAACCACCTCCATGAGTGACACATACACACACACACACACACAAATGGCAAAGGACAAGAAGTGTATTGAACTCAAGTATACTCTTTATACCACCTCTTAAATCTGCCTCCGATGAGAAGTGATGCATCATTTCACAGTTTCACAGGTCATCTGGAGGAGCACAGCGCTCTCATTGGCCGCCGGAAGACCCAAAAATAAGTAAAGAAAGAAAGGTGGATCATGCAGCTGATCCATTCACACAGGGGTCAAGCTGTGGCGCGGACCAGAACCGAATTGTGCTAACAAGCGTCATTTGACCTGAAATTGTTTTGGCCTGAGCAGGATTGAAGAGGGAGTTCCTCGACTTCTTCACATAATAATCACGCATTAACTCGTCCTCTGGTGTTGGGAGGGTCTATGGAAGTGGCGTCTGCTGATGTGTTTTTGTTTTTCTGCTCTGGTGGTTTTAATGAAGACTGTAGATGTTTGCAGATCTACAGAAAGAGACTGAAACCTTTTAAGAGTTCTCATAATGTCAGGGGGCTGGACATGCTGAACTCTTTATCTTGATTGTTTTAGCTCTGATCAGAACACTAAAACTTTATATTTTATTATATATCATTGAATATATCTGGCCTCCAGGCAGATATATATTTGGTCTCAAAACATATTTGCAACTTCAGTCCTGCATTATCAACAAAATACAAGCTGCAAAACAAGTGAAAACACACAAGCAAGAGTTTAAAGTGTTTGTATATATTTCAGGGAAAAGTGAAACACTAATTAGTATTGCCAATGACGTGTTTGCGGTGTTTGCCATGTCTGAATGGAGCTGTCTGTTTATTCCAAAACAAAGACTTTCTAAATTACAGGTTTCTGGACTGTAAAATAAAATCAGGAAGCATCTTATATGAAAAGGCATCGCTGGCTCTTTACTCTGGTTGTGATTCACAGCTCATGAGAACCAGACAGTAGCTGGAAGAGGACAGCAATCCCCCACAAGGCAGACGGGAATCTGAAAGAAGCATTTCAGGAAATTTGAGAGCGCTCGACGAACATTTGCGCAATCCTGATGTCAGCTTTTACGACCTTCGGGCATCATAAAATGCAGGTTGTGCTGTGCTGCAGTTTTTGTCTCCAGCAGACAATATGACACAGCTAATGAATGTAGACATTTCCTAAAATGTTGGGAAAACAGATCCACTCTATTTCATGGACATACCCACCTACTCGTATATATACAGGCAAAAGCAGCCCAGACGTAAACATCTGATAATGGCTTTCAGTCTCAGACAGGCTATGAAATATGGCTAAGATCTGAAAAAGGTCTGCTGGCAAATACCTGGTGGCCATTTGGTCTGGTTGTACAATACTAGGAGGAGGAATCATGCTGCTACATTATGGTTTGTGAGCCAGAACTACTGCCACTGATAGCTGGTCAGGCGGAAAAAGGCAGAACCACAAAGAAAGAAACCACATAAAAACAGAAAACATAACCTACAGTAATTTATTTAATTCTTGCTAACCTACTACTTTTTCCTACATTGGGGTTAAGAAGAATGCTGGAAGTAAATTCCATTTCTGTGTTTTCTGAAAGCGTACAACAAAAGATTACAATACCATTGAAAATCACGGGAGGCAGTGGTGAGCAGCGTACCGAATAATAAAGGTAGAATGAACAAAATGCAATAGTTGATGGGGTCATAGTAACAGGGTACCAGATGTACTGCTGAACATCCACTCCAACATTACTGAAATAAAAGTCACATTAACTGACACACTGTGTTTTCCACATTATTGTTTTAGCTTCGATCCACAGACATGACTCACATCCACGTCTTTACAGCAGCAGCAGCAGCAGTAAATGAAGTTCCAAAGTTAATATCTTAATCCCTTGTCCTGCAGACAGATTAGCATTTGATGGTTTTTGGCATATTCATGTGTCTCTTTTCACTTTTCCTTGTCTCACACACGCAGTCCCAGATGGCTGCAGGATCTTTTGAAACCGCAGAGATAAATAAAGCGGTCTGAGGAAGGTCTCTGGGCTCAGTGCGCAGTTATAAAGAACATGAAAGGATGCTCATGTCAAGATGTCGCACTGCCAGGTGTGACACAGCTGAGGTTTGAAATGCCACCAGCTCCCCTCCCCCAGTCACTGGCCTTATGTCTGATGTTCTCCAACTCATTGCTCCTCAGGTAAAAACAAGTCTGGGAAAGAGAAATTTGAGGTTCACAGAATCTCCAAATCTTCAAAGCAGAGTTCCTCTGAGTTCTGGTGAAAACTGAGCAGGTTCTAAAGTTGCTGACTCATGCCTCGCCTGTTATTTAAACTGCAGCTGTGGTTGTGGTCTCTGTCGGGATCTGGGTTCAGTCACAGCTAGATTTAAAAATGCTCGTATCAAAAATGAACCAGTGAATGCATCAGCAACCATCAAAAACAACTTTTGTGTAGCTATTTCTGAGGGCACCACACACATTTTCATGGGACCTGGCGTAAACTTCTGTGTCTTTGGTCAAGACTAAACTTCAGCTTCACATTTGGGTGGTTGACCCCCACCACCTTAGCAGATCATCTGCCTCTGGGAGGAGCTGAAGCTGGGAAAACAACCCCTGCAGGCAGATGTTGCCCCACGGTTCAAACCAGGACATGACTGACAAATCTGCAGGGGGATGAGCCACCCATCCCAGAGATGATGTTTGCATCTGTCACTGCTGAGAAGAAAATGAGCCTCTGGACAGTCGTGGAGCAATTTGGCACTGCAGACTCGCGCCGAAACTACACAGTGGAGGGCGAGATAGAGAAAACGGAACTGAAATAAAACAGCGCGCCCTCTTTTGACACATTATGTAAAACAGAGATCTTTGTGGTCCAGATTTCACCAGCCTACCCACTATAGCTCAATCAACTCCCTCTGGAAGGGTTTCTAAAAAGGTACAGCAGATATGACTCAAGGAAGTTTCTTTTTTAACATACGTACACTCATTCATCCGACTCTTAAAACAGGTCATAAAACAAAAAGGCGTACCGGTATTGACATCGACCGAACGTAACTAACGTAAAGGTGTATACTTCATGTACAGGTCAGAAACATCACCTACCTAAATAATCAAACCAAACAAAATAACCCGTCACTGTAATAAAAATAAACAGAACCTTAGTCCCTGGAATGTTGTAGTGACTTCCAGACAGAGATTAAGAATGAACTGATTAATCATCTTTTACAAAATTGCCCTAATTTGATGCCCTAATTGATTGCTGATGCAATCTAAAGGAACACAAACAGAGAGGCTGAATGAATATGAATCATTTGGATCGTCTTTTCTCACAGTGAACATTATTCATTTTATTACCTTCTGCTTTGGCAATATGTGGCATTACCCCATTGGGCCAAAAAAGCGCACACTCATTTGGAACCAGAAGGAAGATAAACACTACAAGGGAATGAAGAGAGCAAACATCTATCGGCAGTGGATTAGCATGGAAAAAGAAAAGGCTCAGAGATTTATTTGGCAGGATCTGACATTTGGAGTGTATCAACAACCAGCTTTTTATTTTTGAAGGATGAGAGGAGTGTTGGTGTGTACGAGTGTTGAGGTGAGCTGATACGGCGCAGATCACCCTCAGTGCGGTGACTTCTGTAGGAACGTCTCAACGCCGCCGATCTGACTTTTGAACCAAATTATAAATCCTAAAGTCATGTTTGGGACCAAATCTGCCAGAAGAGCGTAAAAAAATGATTGCAGATTACTCCTATCCTCCTTAGTCCTTAAACAGCTATTATTTTTAGCTTCTTTAAAGATGCTGTTTATGAGTTATTTCACTCAGCAGATGGATATCTTATGGAAGCAGTCCTTCTGACATGCTTCAGGATGTCTGAGTGTTTCAGTGGCAGCAAACTCGCCTCCTCTGGCTAAATGCAACTTTAAGATTTGACTGTAAGTCTCGGTAAAGTCCTGCGTGCCTCATGTTTGTCATTAGAATTCTCCAATTAAACATGCAGCCTGAACAGAACGGCGGCTGGAAGGAGACAGTTCTTTGAGGTAGTGTTGCCCAGGGACTTGGGAGGTCAGAGAACCCATCAAGTTTCAAACTCCACTGGGGTCATCTTTAATTAAGTGACTTGTTAAAGTGGATATTTTTTCAGGCAGGCAGACATAAGCTGATACAAGAACACAGCGTGCATGATGCAGACTAATGCGGGCACAGCATGGCAGACTATCGTACTCGTAAAGTGTCAGATGTCAGCGACTGCCCTGCAGTGTGACACCGGGACAAAAAAAAAATGGCTTTACTGGAGCTACTGGTCAAGTCCCCAGCAGTGCAAACAGAAATAGACGAGGAGATTTTTTTTCCTGGTACGATCCTGGTCTCTCGCTCACAAAGGGCAACATTTCTGAAAAGAGAGATGATAAAACTAATGTCTGAATGTAAATTAATATTTTCAAATATCATTAAGCGATCAGTGTTTTATTAGAACTGCAGTAATTAATGAGTGTGATAAGAGAAGCCACTTCTAACTTTATCCACAGAGCTCCTACAGTTTCAGGGGTATAAATATTAGCTGTGATAAACAGGAAGGAAAGTAGATCCGCGAGGCCAGATATGATCACTGATGCTGATGTCACCAGCATGTTTGGAACCGGGACCGAAGCGCAGATGACAGTTAAAATGCAAACAAACATTTACCCACATGTGTACCGTCAACCCTGCAGCTGACGGACGACTTCATCACTTTCAAACGAGAAAAAGATGCATTCCAGCAAAGGGGATTCATTTCTATTAATGCAGACGAGCGCACTCACATGCATGCACACACATGCATTGACACACACATGCATGCACGTGCGCACACACATGCACACAAAGGAAAAGCTTGAGGAGATGAGACTCAGATAATGGTTGTAATGTCAGAGACAGTTTGTTCCACATGGTTCCCATAAAAGTGTGTGTGTATGTGTGTGTGTGCGTGTGTTCTGGATTGCTGAGATGTGACTTTAAATCCACATCTTCAGTTTATGAGGTTGGAGAGCAACAGGGGGTGCCAGCGCAGTAGATATTTAGACGCCAACGACGCCGTCGCACATATATTCAGAACTCCCACAACACACACACACACACAGACAGACACACACACACACACACATAGACGGACACAGTGTGTTTGGGGTCAGTATATTAGCACGCATGTGTGCTGGGGACAGGGTGAAAAGTGAAACATGAACTTGGAGAAGGAGATGAAAACGCTTCAGTGTGTGTATTCTTGTAATTGAATAGAAAAATATTCATTCTACTAGCAAAGTGAGAACATTTTTGGGAAGTGAGCACCTTTTTGCTGGTCCTCACAACACACAACAAAGGCCTGTTTGAGGATGGTTTTATGGTTGGGGTTCGACTTGGGTTTAAGTTAGGGTTAGGGTTAGTGGCTGGGTGACACATTATGCCTATGAAGTTTTCACAGTGATAGAACTACAAGAGTGTAGCTATCTCCTCATCCTACTGATGACTGTTTGTACTGGTGGTCAATTCATGTAAACACACGCAGATTATTATTTGTGACAGAACTCAACATGACACACGACCAGTACAGCTCCTCCAGTGAAACATCTGTGTGTCCAAGTGCCTGCTTTCCACAAATTGGATTATTTTGACCATTTCCAGCTCGCACTGAAGAAAACGATCGTAAGCAGGACGGTGTCACGTGTTCTTCCTGGCAGGCTGGAGGGTGACTGGCTGCTGAAGAAGCTGCCCTGACAAAATGGCCTCTCTGTATATAGATAATGAGGCACAGGCCTGACAGGTGGGCCCTGATTAGGAGGGAAGGGTCACACAGGCGTGCGCTCGCACGCGCGCGCGCGCACACACACACACACCATCCAGTCCATGCCATTGCCGTAAACACACTCATCAGAGTGGGTGGGGGGGGGGGGGGGGTAGAGGGCTGTTCCCGGAGGAGGAGAGCATGTTTGACATCATTAATTGGCTTCTTCAGTTGGAGGAGTCAGCCAGATGAAAAGCTTTATCAAGCTGAAATAATTAATTTTGCCTGAATTCGCTGACACGTCACTTCTCTCAGAAAATGAAGGGGGACAAAATGACTACTTTCCCCCCCTTTCTCTCTCCATTTCCGTTTTTCTTGATTTGGCCCCTCCATTAGCCACCTTTTATTCAGGCACACAGCAGAGTTAATGGATGTAATGTGCAGTTTGTATTAAAATACAATTATAAGGAGATTTAATTAACTTAAACCTGTATTAAAGGGGTGAGGCTGAGCTTATCTCGCCTTTCACAAAAGCTATACATTAGCGGATCGCACCATGAGCTCGCTGCACTGTACACGTTATTTCCCATTAATTCAAAATTGTATGGGTTTGATAATACACTGGGAGGCCTGAAACTTTAATCACTTTCAACTATCTTGCAAAGCTTTGGTTGGACAATCAATTTAATTAGGCTCTTTGAAAGACACCCACATGTCGAGACGGTAAAAGTTGAAGCGGCATTTTAGTTGGATAATGTTGCAACGTCATGACCGGAGAGTAAAAAGGCACAAGCCCAACGATGACTTCAAATACACCATGTGAGTTAAGTTTAAACTTAACCAGCAGTTAACAAACTTTAAGTTTATTTCACAGAAGACTGTATAATTAAAAATGATTAAAATCCTGCGTCGTCATTAAGAATCATTGCAGGAAACATTTAGTTCAGCAGACCCCTGCGACCCAAGTGTGGATAAAAGCAGGTATAGAAAATGGATGGATGGATGAATGGATTAATGAGGAACCTACAGTGACTACTTAGTTTATAATGCAATGCAATTTAGCTTTTTTAGCCTAGCATAGACTCTTCTTTCCACAGCAGAAACTGCAATAGAAAAATATATTTTCTTCACCACTTTAAAAAAACAACTGAAGTCATCAACACCACAATCTGACTCCCTAAATTTCATATTAGCATTATTTTATTCGAGCTTGTCCTTATTGCCATAGCAACCCAGTATTCCGAGCCGGCTTCTTTGTTTTTCCTATTCCAGTTACCTCCTGCCTGCATGGATCCATGTGAACCCAATCTTTTTTTTTCCTTTCTCAGTTCAGGGAGGATGATCAAAGGTCTGAATCTATTTTAGTGAACTGATTCTACCGGGACAGGATACGGCTAATACATACTTTAACTCGCAGCAGTCAGCTCATTGAATGCGTTCACCAGCGATAACTTTGCTCCACTGGGTGTAAACACTGAAGATTTTACCTGAGTCAGTTACAGGAATTTAATTACATTCTATGTACATTTCAGCTCCTCTAATAACAGCAATAATCAGGGTCCTCGGGGTGTTTGCGCTCCTGAAGCAATATGAAGAATATGGAGGCTGAATAATGGAGCCAAACCAACACACACTGTATTCTCTTGGCTTTTGGTGGGAGAACAGTGACGGTTCTGCTTCACTTCCCACACGGAGAGACTACATATTAAACCAAACTCACGTGTGCATGCGCGCGTGCGCGCGTGTGTGTGTGTGTGTGTGTGTGTGTGTGTGTGTGTGCGCACACGCGCACACGTGTCCCTCTCCTCTTCCCGGGGGCTGCTGCCTCGCCTCAGCAGCTCTAACATACACAATATTTAGCCTTCTCATTCGTCACAGACATGCGCCGTTATTATCCAGCTCTGTAAAATAAATAAATTAATGATTAACTCTGCTATTAAAAATAAATTATTGATGCAGCTTTCTGCTGAATAGTAGCCAAAGCCTTTGATTCTGCAGTACTAACAGCCTCAGACCAAATGACATTATTTACTTTAATTGAAATGCCATAAAGTTGCAATGTCAATTAAAGGCCAACATCAGAAGCCTCTATTATATTTTTATGATCAATTATTCATGTTAAGATAAGCAATTCCAATTAGGATAAATACGAAGAGCTTGTAAAATGTTTCCCTTGTGGTAAATGTAAAGTAATTGCTGAATGAAATGACTGGGAATGCCTTATTTATGATCAGGATGTGTGCACCAGCGCCTGAGCTTTATTACTTTGAAACCACACAACGGCATGCAGCAGCTTTAATTAAGACTAATTGTTTTCTCCATACAGCCAATAAGGAAATCTAATTAAACATAATGCCTGGAACATCTCCCATAAGAGCGCAGGCAGTGGCTGCTCCACAGTGGGACGGTGTCATACATTTATGCTTCATCATGCATTAAAGTTTGCTAGAACTCAGACTTTAAAAACCTGAGCAATTTAAACTCACACCTGAGACTGAAAATGTTGTTAAAGCGCACTTTTATCTATCAGAAATATTAATAAAACAAAATAAAAGCTGGTCAATTTTATTCTCAACAAGGGATCCAGTCCACAAACCTCCACAGAGTGGAGTTCTGGAACCTTCAGAGAGGAGCTCTGGAACCTTTGCAGAGGAACTCTGGAACCGTCACAGAGAAGCTCTAGAAACCTTCATAGAGGAGCTCTAGAACCTTCACAGAGGAGCTCTAGAAACCTTCAAAGAGGAGCTCTGGAACCTTCACAGAGGAGCTCTGGAACCTTCAGAGAGAAACTCTAGAACCTTCACAGAGGAGTTCTGGAACTTCCATAGAGGATTTCTGGAACCTTTGCAGAGGAACTTTGGAACCATCACAGAGAAGCTCTAGAAACCTTCATGGAGGAGTTCTGGAACCTTCACAGAGGAGCTCTAGAAACCTTCATAGAAGAGCTCTGGAACCTTCACAGAGGAGCTCTAGAACTGGGGTTGAATCAAACTGAGCTCCTGGCTGCAGAGCTGCACATGAACCACATTCTCAGTGATCTCCACGTGTTGAGACTGTATTCAAATGAATCATGTGGCGCTGCATGACCTACAGCAGGACACCAACCCCAGCAAAAACCTGAAACGTTCCAACAAATATCTTCAGAACTACAAAGAAGAAGAGAATTCTTGCAAATAAAAGAATCACAAGATTCGGCTCTGACATTGTGCTTTGCACACAGATGTCACGTTAATGTGGGGCCCTGCGTTGCCATTGATTTGTTTGCTGATTAGCCCAAATCCTTTTTAATTTATTCAACATGAGTCCGAAACAAATATATAATTTCAGCAGTAAGAGAGGAAACTCAGTCCAGATGGCAGGTGTTCCCAAAACAGATGTTTAAACGACGTAAAAAGGCTAAAATAATAATAGTTGTTGATGTTGCCAAGACTCAGATGAGACGACGAATAAGGTTCTCATGTTCGTGTAGCTTTGTAGCTGCCTGGGAGCCTTTTAGCTTTGCTTTGAGTGAAGAAGCGAAAGAGGAACAGCTGGGAAGTCTTTCATCGCACATTTGAATAAATAATCTAACAAGTAAATATCCTCACTGTAGTTACATAAACCTAGCAGTTTTGAAACCTAAAACCATATCAGCATGGAGGCAATAAACGAGCTAGCATTTCCCACAGACATTCGAATTGTACATGAACAACCCCACAGTTTGAACATTTAAAACAGCCAGCAGATTTGCCACATGTTCAGAATGGCATGCCATCAAAATGAGGAGCAAAGACGCTAAAGGGAATTAGCATTGTTGAGCCAGGTGTTGCAGTGTTACAGTTACAGCCACATCCTGTGTGGGTGCTCTGTCTACACAGGGTGACGGCTGCTAATTGAAAACGAAAAAATAATTACTGTCCTAAGAGTGATGGAGGAGGCGCTTGGGATTCTGGGATATGCGAGACTCCGCTGGGTCAGAGAGCTTCTAGTGGAAGTCAATGGGTCCAGTGGGAATTCCTCTATTGTCACCCAGTCGGCACCAAATGGGAACCACACACACACACACATTAACATATTCGATCTTCACCAGCACCCTGCACTACATTTATTTATTGCCAATTTCCAACTTTGTGTTCACAGAGCCACGCAGAGCCACGGCTGTCCTCGGGGACCAGGATTAGAACCTGAGCAGACCGGCCTGTGTGTACGGGCGCTGATAATGAACAGCAATAGAGCAGAGGCCTGGCGATTCTGCCGGAGGAACAGTTGGTGCCGCGACCATCCTCATCAGCAGATTTCAATTGGCAGTGCAGCGTAGCATGGAGACCCTGATCTCCCAGAGCCTTATTTACATTTATTACCCTGCTAAGGAGCAGCAGAGCACAGACGAGAGACAGCTCCCAGTAAATGCTGGGAGACTGTCCTAAACACAGATAATGGACATGTTGGAAAAAATGTCCTCCGAAAAGGTAAATGTCAGGTTAGCATTGATTCAATGAGGACAGAGTTGATGAAACCACTCTCCATCCATCTTATCCTTCAGACACTCGACTCGCCCCCTTTGCCTTTCGGGCGGGGAGTAAAGCCGCGCCTCTCGTCTCACATGTCAACCTAATCTGCATGACTTCGACAAATGAAATCAGCTCACTGATGTCAGATCCTGCTTTGCTGTGCATGTGGAACGACCATTGTGCTGAATTCACCTAGAATATTGCGGCATTGCAGCAGAGGCTTAATTTCCTGAGCATGAATTTCTTCATCTGTGAGTCTCGTTGCAGCTGCGGTGTGTAAAATGTACGAAAACACACATCTGAGAGCTGCGTTCTCCGGTCACATGGTCATGATTTTATGCACTTTTGATGTGCAGTTATGAACCAAATTCCTGGGTTGGTTTTAAATTAAATATATGCTGCAGGAGTAGCCGACAGGGAAGTGTGTGAGTCAGCATGGAAACGTGTGTGTGTATGTGTTGTCGTGTGAGTAATACATAATCTGCAGAAGAGCACGTTCTAGCGGCATGTTCAGAGCACAGCAGCTCAGCCTCAGCAGGAGCAGCCTGGCGCTCAGTCTGTTGTCTGTCGCTGCCTCGCCCCAGCAGCCGGCCTTTTCACACACTCACACACACAACCACGCACACAGAAACACACACGTATGTGCATGCTGAGGCCGTCTTTTTCACAGCAACAACAAAGACTCTCCTAGCGACATGCCGCTACATGGGATGCAAACAGCTGTCTGGTTTAGAAGAAAACATGTTGTGATGTGGAGGATTTGTCACAGTGCTGGTGTGGACTGTGGTGTGGACTGTGGTGTGGACTGTGTGAGGTTTCAGTACAAGAATAACCCTCGCAGGTTTTTTCTGCAAGTGATTTATTGAGATTTAGAGCAATATAAACCGTTAAATCGGTAGATCTCGGAGCAGGATGTCCCCATTTGCCCCTTTTAAAGAGTCACTTAGTGGCCATTATAGCGTCATCAGACCTCATTGACCTCGGCCGGAGAGGCAGGGTTAACATTCAAAGGGCCCTCCCAACAATAGTTAACAACAGGGCCAAATGGCTGGCCTGTCTGGCTGCCTGCCTGCCTGCCAGCATCCACTATGACAGACCACCAGTATCCGCCATTGCATCGTGGTCTGGAACGCTGCGGGTGTCCTAGGCCACTCAGCCGCCATGAGCTTCTATTTTCAGCTTTACATTTAGAGTCACTGTATATTTTGTAGGCAGCTGCAGTACGTTGCTGAATTGTGCTTTTGTTTTTGAGGGTTTTTCAGTATCTGACACACAACTGCTCTGTACTCATCCTCTACTGCTTTTTATAAATTGTTTCCTTTCGTATATTTTTCTGTGGCCCATAGTATTTCTTCTTCAACATTTTAAATTTACTATTTACATTACTAAACAATACAAATAAAGATAAGTTTGACAGAATTTTCTAACTAGAATTATTGCACATTCTCGACACAAATGGGTGTTTTCAAGACATTTTCTGATATAATTTTTTAAAACATTTTATGATATTCCAAAATTTGTTTGTTGCTCCAACTTTGGTTTCTAAATAATATAAATTTCTGTGCCTATTTCTTTTATAACTAATTTTGTTAAACTAAATGTTCTGCAGCAGGAGTGCAGTCTGCTTCATGATCACAGAAATAATATATATATATATATATATATATATATATATATATATATATATATAAAATTTAAAAAATGCTCACATGATTTAAAAGAAGCAAATGTTGTAAACGCAGATTTTAGGTAAATAGAGGTACAGACTAAAAAAAATAGAATATAGTATAGAATAATTTTGATTTATCACAGATTATTCTCGACACAAAGGATCTTCCTGCCTCATTTCCTTCAGCAGCCCGGGTCGCAGTCATCGTGTGGGTCTGTCGGACCCCAGGGACCCCCCAACCACCAGCTGACTGGCCAAGCGGTTTGCTCACAGTCACAATTAGAGGGTCTTTGTTTCACCGGAGTGGCCCTTTGTGCCGCAATGTCGCCTTGCGCTGAAGGGAAACGTCATCAGTCAAAAGGCTGAATGGTGGAGGCAAGAGGATGGACACACACACACACACACACACACACACAGGGTCCTATGTAATGGTTCTCAGCACTATAAGATGGCGTAAATATGTATCATATGGATGATTGTTCTACAGAACCAGAACCTCTGAACCTTATGGAAGCAAATCTTACAGGCAACTCTCATCCATGTCTTTGCCCTATAATTACATTCATAACTGAAATTCCTTCCTCGTGGAACACTCTGGTGAATTACAAGAGTAGTTCAGAACAGCCTGAACCAAGTACAGCAGTTTCCTAGAAACCCTCCCAAGTATTGGATCCAGTCGGGGGCATGGAACAAAGTATTTTCTGTAGCATCTGTTTGGAATACCACGTCACCATTATTGCACCTTTAATCTGTTTGCTACAAAACAAGATGTGACCCAAGCTGACACTGCTAACAAGCAAAAAGCTCATTCGCACAATGATTGATTCAGTTTGTTCCGGAATGTTGCGGTTATCGTCAGCGGCTTTGCGATCCGTTGGAGAAAACCTGAGGGAGCTTCGCGGAGGAGCAAGACATCAGACAGGAGTACTAACGGGGAGACAGCGATAACAGCATCTTTGTTTTAACGGCCCGACATCTCTAATTGAGGAATGAAACCTACTGTTGAACCACTGTCACCCGCTGCTGGGTTTGTTTACAGGGTTTCATTTGACTGAAGATATCTGCAGATTCTGACATGTTTGTTTGGCAATAAGATCTTCAAACCTGAACATCGGCGTTTCCTGGGTTTTGAAGACTGTTTTCGTTTTCGTTACCGTCAGGAGTCATTAAAAGTCTCTCCTGGGACCCCCGGCCATGCATCTGAGCCAGGTCTGGATTAGGATATGACGTCGTCTGATTTCGCCTCCCAGGAGCTCTAAAAGTGCTCCATTACACTCATAGCCTCCAGGGCAGCCCCCCAGCGTTAGCAGTCTGTCCATGATACCCGCAGGCTCACATGCTGCCAGTAGTCTGTCCTGTTACGTTGAGGTCAATTTTATATTTACTCATTCTTGGGCTGATGTGTACGTTAAGGTTTTACCACATCGACCGTCTTCAGCCTCGTGGAAACTCTGACCTTGGACCGTACTCTCGACTGGCAATCAAAGCCTGTTGGGCGCCACGTTGAGTTGCTGAGAAAATAGCTGGTAATGGATGCCGACAGCTGAAGGTGAGCTAATTACAGGACGCATCAGACTCATACAGTCCATCAAGTTTGGACTTTGTCATTAACCTCATATGAATATTTTAGGAGGCCGAAGAACACGAAGAGACCCACGTAGGAGGACATGTCAAAGCCCTTAATGATTACACAGACAGAAAACTTAAATGTATTTTTCTAAAGTCGAATTGAAACCTTTGTTGAGATAGAATACAAAGGTTCTTTCCAAATGTGGTATATCATGATTTGATGTTCCAGCTGAGGTCTTGATTCTCTAAAAACCCGGCAGTGATGTTTAGAAGCCATTGAAGCGACACCACAGGCTCAGACAAAACAGTATGAAGATGCTCTCCGCTGACAGCAAACTATAAATCAGCAGACAATGAACTCAGCCCCAACCAAGGGTCATCAAAGGGAATCAAACACTGTCCCGATGCATAGCTTCCAAATTGTGCAGAGAATAGAACGGCGCGGTAAATCAACGGAACCCTTTTTATTTTTCTCCTGGTTCAGGCCTTCATGTCTCACCAGGACATGATTTTTTTTCCTCTCAAGGTGGAGACATCCATGGAAGAATAGGGGAGGGAGGAGTGTGTGTGTGTGTGTGTGTGTGTGTGTGTGTGTGTGTGTGTGTGTGTGTGTAGGAGGTGGGGTGTCTGGAGGAGAAAAAAGAAGGTGGAGGGTGGGAAGAAAGCAGGACAGTGACATTCACGCGTTACGACATGGCGACACTGACAAGGTGTCCTCCCCGCTGCTCGGCCAAGCTGTTATCACAGCGAGCCTCTGTTTCCAGGTCGCAACCCTCAGTGGCACCGGCATTATTGGGTCGCGGCTTGGTGCCACAAACCAACCCCAATGTGGGCTGGCGGTGCCATTGTGTGACGCTGAAGCGTGGCTTAGTGATACTGAACACACACACACACACACACACACACAAACACACACACACAGAGATAGGCCCACTGATCCGCCCTGGCAACCTCCCTAGCAACCATCTGTCTTGCTTTGCCATGCTCGGGCTTGGGCACAGCTTGCAGTGGGCATGCTTGGACACGTCTGAGTTAATGGGACAAAACGGAGGAGCAGAAGAGGACAAAGGACTTGCAAATGAAAGACTGAAGGAAGAGGAAATAAAGAGGTACGCTTTAATTCTCCCGAAGCGATCCTAAAGGTCCGAGACAAGCCAGAGTTTGAACTTTTAACTTCTAAATTCAAAATGCATTCCTGCTTCATACATTTAAATCTGTTACAGCCTTCACAACAGCTGCACTTCAGCGTGAAACAGCATGGCCACATTACACTGTCTGAGACGGTACATTTTTGACCTGGGTGTCTGATCGGATTTACATCGAAAACAAAGAAACTGCAAGACAGCATTGGACCAAATCCTAATTAGTAAACCGAAGTAAGTCAGCAGACTCTGATTAGACAATATGGCTCTGATCTGGGACAGCACAAGTGGCTGTCAGTGCTCAGATCATTTGCTGGGGTTGGGACTGGGGTCAAGAACGATGGGGCGGCTCCTTCGGCACGTTGCGTACAGAGCGCAACCCTGTCCGCGCAATCCTGACGTCATGTCATCAGTCATGCTGTCGTTGCAGATATTACCATTACAACCAGCAACAAACCAGTGACGTGAGAACACACCGAGGGTGGACAAAGACTTTGGGTTCAACAATTGTCCATTTAATGTGCGATTATGAAAGAAATTAACAATTCAGGCTATTAATTGTCTCTGACTTCACTTTTGTAAACTCGTGATTCTGTTTTGGGCAGTTTTGGACGTTGTTGCCCTCAAGGTCAACTCAAGATTAGTAACGACACGGAAGGACAAGGAAAAGCGACAATCTGCTACATAATGCTATAGTGCTGAGGTCGGCAGGGGAGCGGGTGAGGGCAGGGCTGGCCTGGACAGGACGCTGTATCAGAAGCAGATACATCTTCCCCTGCTGAATGCCTCGGCTTCTGTTGCGTTACCAGCGAAGGGGCTGACCTCTCAGCTTTTCTTTTTCCTGCAGAAAGTCTTCTTTAACATGCAAACAACCCGCCTTTCACGGATCCGCACCCCGCCCCCTCTGAGAGCCGAATCTACCCGGGGAGCAGAGGGAGAACCACAGCCGACCGGTGATGAAGCCTCTTTTAAACAACCCTGACCTTTTTTCCCCCCATTTTTCACTATAATTATTTCAAACTTTGAAATGAGGCAGAGAGCCCCCACTACTGTGAGCTGTACCTACAATCATTGTTCCCACGTTTGGTCGCGTCTTTTTACTTTCTCTGAGAACCCCCCAGGTTCAAGCAAACATGGTTGTTAACAAGCAGGCGACTGGAGGATATGATGAATGTACCAGATGAAAATGGAGGGGAGTTTTGAGCCATGCCAGCTCTCAACAACCCCCCACTCCTACTTCCTTTTCTCTTTCTTTCACCAGCATGCATTTTCAAAGAGCTGAGAGGCCATGGCGGAGTGAATGAACCATGACCACAGGCAGATGCTCCCCACATCTCCTGCTCTCCCCACTTATCGCCCTCCTCTTCCCACCGCCGAATCAACTCTCCAGCTACATGACCACACTACATTTATTTCTGATAGGTGACTCTTGTTGATTATATTTGATTATACTTTAAAATCCTGTTTAGCTGCTGTGCTCTCAATACAGAATTAATAATACAGGCCGCAGGAATCAAGCTCGGGAGCAGTTCTACTGTAAACGATGCTAAACTTTAGTTCCTGTTGAAGTGTAACTTTGACTAAATGCCATTTGTTCATGTCTGCTGACTCCCCCTGGGCAATAGAAGGTCAAATGAGCACAGATGGGACATTTGCAGTCCTTTGGAACAGTTAATTTGACTGATTTGGATTCAAAACTATTACTTCACACTCTACATAACACACACTTTCACCATGCACAGCACTATGTTTATAGAAATTCTAATAATTGTTTACAGTAATAATTTAACTGTCCACAGAAATAATTTAAAAAAATCTAAAATATTTAAGATTCAGGAATACTCAAGATCCACATGTCAAGCTGAAGTTCGTTTTCTTTCACGCAATAATTAGTTGTATAAATGTTCTGGCCACATTTCCGAAGTCCCAAAGCGAGTGGCTGGCGAGCACAGAGGCAGTGAAGCAACCCAGAATCCACTCTCCTGACTCCCTGTGGGGTTCTGCTGAGGAGCCAACACCACTACTCCATCACCCCCGCTTTGCCAAAAACAATGTTTCTGGCACATTTCTGCTCCAAGATGTTGAGTGTATTCAGAACTGTCTGAGCTGATAAAAATATATCATCTGTGCACAGACGCCCATCATCTATTCTTGTGGAAACAAAAGCTCCGTAGGGCTCTTAATAGGGCATTAACTGACAGGAGACACATTTATGAGTCAATAACTGAGCTCTTATTATGTTATAACATTGTCATTATGATGCATTGTGCTAATATCAATATGAAATCCCTCTAAATGCCAATGTGCTCATTGAGAATTAAAGTCTGAATTGCATGATGTGTTCTGATTTGACCCACAGAAAATGTTTATTTACATTTTACATGCACATACTGTACATCTGGAATGAACACAGCTTCATGCACTGCAGGTTAAATGTGCACAAGTGTACTTCTCTAATTCACTGGAGCCTGACCCCGGCATATGAAGGACATGATACGGAGTAATCTCTCCGAAAGGAAAATATGGTGGAAAATCCACCCTCCGCCTAATAATTCTGTAAATTGAAACTGCTCTATTGCAGCATGTATCAGCCCTGATGTGCACGCTGCGTTATTGCTCCAGACAACTTCTCTTTTTGAAGATGGAGAGGAGGCTCCTTCCTCTTCCCCTCTGCAAAGGATATCCTGATAAAAAGGTAGAGATGATGGTGGGGTGGAGAGGGGTGGGGGGAGCGTGAGGTGATACAGCGCTGAGAGAAATTTCATTTCCTGCCTTGTACAGAGAAAATGGTATCAGCTGGGAAAACCTGGTGGGAAGATGGGAGATTTACCCTCCCAACATTGATAACCATTTGTTCATTTCCTGACAACAACACGGGGAAAATGCAGAAGCCTCATCTGAAATGGAAGAGTTTTTGCTCTCCTTCTTGTTTTTGTTCTGTGCGGGGCGACAGCCTGCTTCATCGCCGACATGCGGCGGCGCTCCTAATCGCAGCATCAGTTATTATTGGACGGAGAGTTCGCCGCATCGGCGGCATAGCTGAGAGACGATGGAGAAGGGCCCGGCGGTCAAATTCCCCCACTTTTGTGTCGCTTAGCTTCTCCCCACCAGGTCGGATTTGCATTTTAATGGAAGGCTTTTATAGACTTCTCGGTGGCGTTCGTGGCACCACAAGTGGCATCATTAAGTGAACTAAGCCGGATTAGAGGCGATGCCGAGGTCAGATACCCGTACGCCAGAACAGAACCGGAGCTTTCCGCTCCAGGATTAGACAAGAGACCCAGAGAGGACGGCATGGCGGAGAGACAGATGAGGAGTTGGGAGGGAGGGAAGGAGGGAGGGAGGGTGCGTATTTTTTTTAGTAGGAACAGACAGAGCGGTGGAGAGAGAGGGAGAGAGACATAAGAGGGAAGGGGAGAGACAGGCCGCAGCAAGGTGATGAATTGCTTGTAAAGTGGCTCCTCTTCAGTTGGAGGGCCTCTCAGCTCCACTTTTCTGGCTTCAGTTACAGTTTCCCACAAAGTGGCACAAAGAGAAAAACTGGAAAGCAAACTGAAAATGATTCTAGACTGATATGGGATCATTTAGAGGAGCGTCAGGTCGGCTGTGACACACAAACGGCCCTCAGTTCCTGAGCGTTTACTGCCGATCATCACAAAGTTACAGAGAGCTTAAATATATTTGACATTATCTGTGGCTCATTTGTGTGGAATCACATTCACTCCAGCAGAAACACTTAAAATTCCAGGGCTTCTTCGCCCGACCAAAAGAACTCTTTAAAGTTCATTTTGCATAATTGTTCTATCAAAAAGATTCACACATAAATCAGAACACAGCTGCGCTCCAGTTCCTCCGATGCTGTGCGCAGCTGTCACATGATTTTGCTGATCATACACAAACGTAACTGTCTATAAATAGGCTCCAGAATAATGGTGCATATTTATATGAACCAGGTTTGACCTGAATTTGAATTTACTGGAACATTTTTTTCTTTTGTTACATCTCAGAATAAATAGGAACAGGATTTTACTGAAAATCTGCTTTATTTTGACTGCGTTTCACCTCTAAACTTTGAGTTAAGCGCGATTAAAAGGTCCTCCAGCTGTTCTGCTATCTTGTTTACCAATTAACCTTTCTTGGGTCCAACCTTTGCATGAAGACATGGATCAGTGCCCCATGATAAACCTCGCACAGGCTGCGTTTGCAGTGCACAGTTATGCCATGAAGGATGCGTGTTTTGGGAAGAAGGTCAAATATAACATATCATAAAGTAACATCAAGTTTTAGGAGTCAGAGGAGTTTATTTTTAAAACTTTATTGTCTGTGCTGCTGTCAACACCAACACAGAAATAACCCACCCTTGCTGCCGTTTGCAATTTTTGCATGCTTAGGTATGATCCCAACAGCAGGCCGTCACTCAGCCGCCATCGGGCCGTGGAGGTCACGCCCCAACAGTTGCAGGAAAAGAAGAGATTATGGCCGTGTGTGTTCATGTGTGTGTGTTTTTAAAAACACAGATTATGCATTGTGATATCTAACTGGGTTAACGTAGCGCGCTCTGTTTGCATACAGGGGTGCTACCGCCGCGCAGGTTTTAGCTTTAATCCCCCCAACACGCGCTGAATCCTCACCGGCTGATTTGGCACTTTTTCAGAGTATTAGGCCACCAGGCGAGGAAGCTTTGTTTACCCGACAGACAAGTCATCAGGTTTCAGAAAATCCCTGCTAGCCTCCATTTTGATCGAGCCTGCATTTGGGTTTAGATTAGCTCAGTGCGTCGATGCCTAATCTGGAGAGATGTACTTTTACAAAATATAAAGACAAACATAAGAAAAAGTCCATGTGTTCAAGAAAAGTGCTATTTCAAAAATAGCAGAATTAAACCAGAGGCAGGTAACTGTTGCATCCTTTTCCTGTCTGCAAACTTTTAAACATTCACCAACTGACCTTGGATCCATTTCAGTACTAAGTTCACAGTTTTAAAGCCACAGATTTAAACACATGCACAATAAGAACAGAAAAATTATAGAAAGTTTGTGGTTTTATTAACTAGAATCATTTAATGAAAGATTGAAATCAATAAGGAAAAAAGTTCAGTTTTTGATTAATGGCCTCTCCTGGCATGATAAATTAAAGCTGAAAACTTTCTGTACACATTATTAACCCCCCACTTTTGGAGCCATTTGAAAAGCTGCAGGCTTATTTCCCATTAGGTTGATAATATGGGCACGGTTTGCCAAAACTCTTTGTGCTAATTGTGTGCTGGTTCAAAAAGCCATTTTCTGTTAGAGTGCACAAATCCATTACAGCCTCCTCCTCAACCCGGATAATGGGGATTGAATTAATGCTGGCAATAAACATGTGGCCCGCAACTCCCAAATATATGATTGATCATCTTATTGCAAGGTATTCAACCAGTTTAGTTGCAGTAATCAATACCATTACCCACTTTGGATTAAACATCAGCATGTAAATGAAACCAGACAAAGGATGGGAGGAGGATTTCAGATGCACAACTTTAAAAATAATAATATTCTGCAACACGTCCACCTTAAACAAGCACTGGTGCTGCAACATAAACGTGTTTGATTCTTGACAAGACAGCCAGGTTTTTATTGTGCTGACTGTGGTTTATCATCTGCCACATTTAAGCTACGGGATCCAACAGGTCGTTTAGGCAAAAATAGTTTGAACTGAGCTGCAGTGGAGCTGGCAGGAAGTGGGACGTACAGAGGCTGCTGATGCGTTTTCAAGTAAATGTATGTAATTACAGTGAAGCATTTGTGGACTCCTCCGGACTGAAATCACCGACCATCTCTCCGAGATGTTCAGGAATGAAGCTGTTGGGTTTGGGCAGCGGGTCGGGCGGGGGCTGAGAGGTGCGGAACGATCTGCTGCAGGACGATATGAGAGGAGATAAACAGCGATGCCTGTCAGGGAGCAGCCGCTGTCCCCTGATGGACACGGAGCAGTCGGATGCACGGAAGAGCCTGTTTTCATTGTTATGCATCGCTCTTGGGTTCGCCCGCTCCCAGGTTATTGTGGGAAACCAGAAGTTCTGATGTGTGCTTGGGGATCCTAACAGGGCTTCTCGGTCAGGACAGAAAGGTGAGATTCTACCCTTTGGTGTTATGAAGTGAGGAACAAGATGGTGTGTGCAGTCATGGAGGAGAGGAAGAGAGGCAGAGACGTCTTATTGCCTCTTCTGGGCTCCACGGATGTGTCATCTCAAACTAATAACCCTCCTCTGATCTGAATCTCTCCCTGCTTTGTTCCTCGCTCCCTCTTCCCTGTTGTCTGCCACTTTGCCTCCGTCATTCCTCCACCCTTCTGTCCCATCTCTTCCTCATTAGACCTTATCTGAGCCTCCACCTTCGCGCTTGCGTTTTATCTGTCTAATTATGTTGCTACTCACCTATGGACGGATTACAAGAAGCCCAACGGCATGCTAGGAGGAGGATTCTTCTCTCTGGCTCTCTCTGGTCCTGCCCTCTTGACTCCCACACACAAGCATCGCCCCTCTTGTCTCTTTCAGGCAGAATTTTTCTCCCCTCTTTTCAATTCAGCCACCTTTTCAGCATCACGGAAGGGCCTTTGATCGGGCCCCCCCGGCCCAGAGTCCCCCGAACAGCCCGGCTCGGTGATAAAACTCCCCTGACACCCCTCCATTATGAGGCAGTGATAGGAGGTGCTTCACACTCTCTCTCTCACACAGTCTGGATGAGCTACATGTTGCAGATACACACTGGAAAATCAAAATGCGACTAATTCTGCCTTTATTCCTCTTTTGCTTATCGGCTTCCTTCAGAAATGGCCCGTGTCTGCTTCTGCGTCTGCGTCTCTTCCGGCTGTCATCGGTAGAATATTTCACTGTGCTGCTGCAGAACTCAGACCAATTCTTTTACATTTTTGGTAACATTTCTGCTCAAATACTCATGTCTGGTGCTCAGATGCTACTAAAAAGAAATAGTCCCCAGAGAATCAGGAGATTCGGGGGGTTTTAGAACCAGCTACTCTTTATTCTCTAATCATGCATGTCTTAAAATCTATAGTAAGAAAGAAATAGTTATAATTGTTTCAAACTCAGGCATGGGAATTTTCACAGTTTAACTGTGTCGTTATGAATAACTTTAAAAGTATCACCATAACAGCAACGTTTGAGATACTCAGCAACTCTCAATTGTTGTTATTTTAATGACGTTATATGAAATATTTCATATACACATGGGTGCTTATAGGCACAATTTATGCTTCCAAGTGTTTAAGCTGGGTTAAATATGACTCTTAAAAGGTAACAGTGTGAGTTTTCGTGTCTGCTGGACTGTGTCAAAGAAACAACTGTCAGGGTCAAACTGGAACCACAGGAGGGCAGGATGGTCGACCAGGGTGGGTTTTATACAGGAGGCTGATAACCCTGACAATGGTAGTCCGTTCTTATCTTGATCCCAACACACACACACACACCGCTGCGCGCACAATATGTGATTTTAATGAACCTAATCTCCAGGATCACCAGGTCTCTGAGCCGGGAAATTAACGAGAGCAGGTTAAACACACACACAGGAACACGGTGTCAGAGTGTGTGTGTGTGTGTGTGTGTGTGAGGGTGAAATTGGTTTTCCTCAGGATTAAAGGATTAAAAAGGCTGTTAGTTCCTCAAAGTACTCCAAATACCCCCCTCAGTATTCATTACAGCAGATACAAAAGGCAGAGAGGAACTCATAATGGCCTCAACCTTCTAATCATTTCAAGCAGGGACGCTCCTGCGCATGCACGCACACGCGCACACACACACACACACACACACAGTTATTATCATTATCCACACTATTAGCATGAGATAAGAACTGACTGGAAATCACAACAGGGGCATTTTTATGCAGTGGAGATAATATTGGGAAAATGGGGCAGAAGTGTGTTTTTGTAATATCTGTACACATTTAAAATACACGTGGACCTCAGGCCTCCGTCATTAAAGCTCCTCCGATGCCAACAGGTCTGGCGGAGAGGTGCACCGACTCAACATTTTGAAGAGCGTGATAAATCAATATTTGTTCAACCCCCCATCTCAACCACACACACACACACACACACACACCATGGAAAACAGTCTTTTCGAGCAGGGAGGAGGGGCGCTAATTGAAAGTGATTGAGAGCGTTTCTCCCCGTGCCCTTTTTTCACCCAGCGGGTGGCCACTCGCTCACTGACAGCGGTGGAGGGATTGGTTTACACTGTCTGCTGCTTGGCTAATGTGTGTGTTTGTGCGCGTGTGTGTGTGTATTGTGGCCTAACAAAGCTGAAACTGATGCCGTTTTGGGTCCAGACTCATTTCTGACGGTCATTGACATTCAGATCCAGAGAACGTTGCACAATGCGTAAAAGGTCAAAGCTGAAGAAGAGCAGGAAAAAAAAATCAGCATCTAATGCTTCTGTTTAACCCAAAGTGTTTTAAAGTCTCAAATTTGTGGCCATTTGTGTGACAGAGTTTACATTTCCCGTCCCTCTACATGTGGGGTCACATTCAGTTTTACACTAGTGAGTCTTAAATAATTAAACTTCAAGAGTTTATCAAAGTTTTGCTTGATGATAGTTTAGAATTGTGAGATCATATACAGTATAGTGTTTTATGGGAAACTATGCAGCAATATAAATATGCTCTTTTTCCTTAAAGGAAAATAATTTAAAAGATATTTATTTTATGATTTAGTCACAATAAACTCATAACTTCTGCCAGTAATGATACTTTTAAAACATATGTACCATGTACACACATTTGTGTCATGTAAAGCTGGTAAATATGATCTGATAAGGAATGAAATAAATATATATCGATAAAGAACTCACCAATTCAATATGTTCATGAATGAGGGGCTGTTGTCGGAGCCGACGTGTGTAATTAATAAGAACACGTCACGACTGCAACGGTTTTAATGAGCCGGTCGCAGGTTATCGTGTAACAGCGGTGGAGCAGCATTCCACGTCTCAATGGCTTCACTGTCCGATGGAGGAACCCCTCGTGCACTCCCTGCCCTTCAGCCCGGGTTTGAGAGGCGCTGCTCACGTATAAAAACACCCCATCAGCTACTGTGGGAGACAGGAAACTATTACATGCACATCGTTTTTCTTCAACGTTGGCACACTCTGGTGCACAGGCCTGCCTCCCCGTGCATCTTCTTCCTCCAGCGCGGGTGGGAGGGCAGAAAACCTCCTGACAAAAATAAATTCTGCAGCCGCAGCTCTGCGGCTCGTGTTTCACCGACCAGGTCTCCTTTATTTCCCATCATTTCATTCAGTTTGTCACATCGACTTTCTGCACAACAGCTGTTTGACCTTTCGGGTTATCTCTGCTTTTTTTCCCTGTTATTGCACATATTCTGCATCTGCGGAAAAGGGCATCAGCTAAATGTGCAAATTGCTTTCACGTATGCATGTCAGCATTTTCCAGAGATAGACCCCCCCACACACACACAGTTTGTATTATTGCTTATTTTGCTATTATTTTGGAGGTTTACTGCTATAAACAGTTCATATTGCATCTGTAGGAGCTACTAGAACCATCATCATTTCAGCGACATGTCGTCCTCACCCTCCTTTAAGGTCCAGGTTCTTCAGCCAAGCATTCCAGATTTATACGTCTAAAGAAAGATGTTATCAAGCTGCATTAGGGGGGATGTAGATGCAACTTTCTGGGGCCCGTCTCTGAATTAAGTGCATGTCAGGCCCACATTGTTGTGCAAGTCTCCTGTGAATTCCCCCGATTTTTTGGAAGCGTCTCCTGTAAGAAGGAAGCCTCTCTTCACCTCTGTGAAACAGACTTTGCTTCTTTTTCTGTTCTCGGGGTGAAATACTGAAAAGGCTGTGCTGCTTGTTCTCCTGGTGCCTCTGCTGCGCTTGGCTGTTCCGTGTGAACATCACGGAGCCATAATGGGGGTGGAAGTCGTCGGGTAGCGACAGCGCTGGATCGACCATCTGTCTGCAGCGCGGTGGAACGGTGAGCATGAGCCACATCCAGCACACGCTAATGCTGCTAGCAACGAAACAAGTCACAAATCTGGTTCTCGTAGCAGCAGTTAATAAGTGAGGTCATTTATCTGCTCTTTACTCCTGCTTTTCCATCATTCTCCTGCTTCTCTCCCACTTTTTTTCCTGCAAACTTGGCTTCATTAAAACACTAACACTCCCAATAATGGAGCCAGGGATCGATTCTGATGGAGTCTCTTCTAATAAGGTGTGATGAGTGTTGGTTTTATTCACTGGACCGCCGTGGGTGTTTATGTGCGCGTGTCCAGGCGTTGCTCTGATCCTTATTGATTTTCTGCTTGGCTGCTGGATGCACAGGTGGACCTTCTCCAAGGATTTCTGCCCCTCAAATGCACTATTTCAGCATCAGCGCAGCCTCTCTGAGAAGGACCAAAGAACGTGGAATATGAAAGCATGTCCCATGATACATCCGGGTCTGTTTGGGTGTGTGAACCTGTCAACACAGCAGGTCTCAGTTTGATGGTAATCCCAGATTGGACTTTTTTTTTTTTTTTGCAGAGGGCAGAAGTGAATTCAAACTTTGGAAATTTGAAGAAAAACTACTGATGCATTTGAAAATCCAACATTTGCGTCTGAAGTTTCTTTGTCTGGTGTTCTCGGAGCCGTCGGGCCCTCGGAGGATTCCCCTCAGAGGGCCGCCGATGATATTGTTCTCTGTGGTTTGCATCTGTTGGTTTGATAATCCAGTGATTCTGCCGTCAGAGGGGGATTGTGGGAGCGCAAACACGCAGCAACGCGGCAGACTCCTGGACTGTGACGGTGCCCATTGTTCCTCACAAACAATGTCTTCACTTTGATGTCTGTGATGCTTGGCCGGCCGAGGGAAGTTTCTACAATCTGTGCTTGAGCCCCCAAATCCCTCTGTCTGCCCACCATTTCTGCGCCCCCCCACCCACCCCCCTCAAATTAGAAAAAAATGAATTTCTTTATTCGCAGCACACAAACCTTTCAGGTTTTATTAACAAGATTATAGATTTAGGCCCATTTATTGTAAATCGGTCGTCACTGACGATGAATGTTAGCTATGCTCAGATCTGTTACGCCCTCACTGAGGGGAAACGTGGCGTGTTCCGTGTCCTCTCTCGTGTGAACGCTGTCAGGTTTTGTTTTGCCTTTGAAATCTCCTGGAAAGGGCTCGGCTAAAAAACTGAGGAGGGGCCGGAGGGTCGTCATTGTGTGGCTGCAGGGCCAACATGCTGGCTGGAGTCGTGACTGACAGCTTCAGTCCTCCAATGTGCTTCGGCACAAAAGGTGACAAGCAGAAAGAAAATTGCCTTTTGTCGCCGCCTCAAAGCAACTTAACCTGCCTCCAGTTTCTCATTCACCCAAACTGTCACGTAAAAAATAATCTAAAATAAATACTGTTTATTTATAATTGTCTAATTTGAAGCATTAACAAATGTTAATATGAATAAGGGTGTTAAATAGAACCAATTTAAACACTGAAGTATCTCTCGTGATTGTTATAACCACCACCTTTACATTATTAAGTCTTTGTTATTAATAATGTAATTCTTAACATCCAGAATTTGACATCTAAATTTATTATTTTTTCATACATTTTTACCAAAACTAGTTTAGAGTTTTTTTTTTGTTTGTTTGTTTTTTTCTGTATTGATATCCAGCTGCAGTGGACAGATGTGGAGCTCTCCAGCTCCTCTCCCAGTAGCCTGGGATTATTAAACCAGCAGTTTTGTGCCCTCTTCTGGCAACATCTGACCGCCTGACTCAGCTGTGTGGAGGAGAGGAGACCATCTCTCTGCAGCCACACACAGACTGCAACGATTGGTACGACTGGCCACTCACCCTGAAACCACTCCAGCAGTTTAAAGCGATCATGGATTTAAAAAAAAAAAACAAAAAAAAACGCAAAATTCATTTAGATTTTTTTTTCCTTTGATGAATCAGGCACTGGTAATCCATCCCTGGATTATGTGCAGGAAGCGACGCCCGGAGAGGTGGGCGAGCCCAGCGGAGCGGAGCCAAAACACACAAGAGAAAAAACAATCAGTACGGAATCATCCTTTTTCTGTCACCTTCTCTCCTCTCCACCTCTCCTGTCTTCATCCTCATACCTTCCCTCTCTTTGCCCTCCTCTCCATCTGTGTTCCACTCTGACCATTTCGTTCCATGCCGTGACCCCCATATCTCATCCCACTCCCCATTAATTCCCATTAAAACATATATGCTGACTTCACAGTCAGGGTGGGGGCTGAGTGGTCCCGTGTGCCTCGGAGAGAGTCTTGCCGTTAACGTGAACTGTAAATGGTGGGGGTGAGGAGTCACATGACCAACATTTATGGTAACTGATGGCCTCCCATAAAAATGATGTGAAATTATAGAAAGTGAAAGGGAGGGGTGGGAAGGGCAGAGGAAAATAAGACTGAAAAATGGAGAAAAGACACAGGATATGTCTAACATAAATCTGTGACTAGGACATCGATTCCGATAATAGTTTAAATTACCTTATTTTGTCAAGTAATTTAATAAAGAAACTTAAAATGTTCTGAGTTCATTATGATTTGGTTAATTATCATTTTTTTAGTGATTATTAACTTCGTTAATAATCAAACAGCAGCTTCCAACTTTGTTAATAACCACTAAAAATTGTTCATTCAGGGCTACTGTACGAACATGAACAGGGGTGGTTTCCTAGATTCTCCTTTCATTTCTAAGGCCCTGCGGTGACCTTTACCTGTGCTTCTCTAAAGTTACATCTCAAACTACGTCCAGATCAAGGTTAAGATGTAATCATGCACTGAAATCTTGCAACGCATGACCTCCGACCTCAGGATTCACGTCTGAGAACCCTCTGAACGCATCGTGCGCACGCGACCCACTTTTCTAAATAAAATTGAACGTTTTCAGCGTGACCCCACAGCAGCAGGCGAATGCTCGGCGGAGGATGGCTCACACTGTTTCTGGTGTCGCCGCGTGCGAGCAGGAGGGTAAACAAATCCAGTTTTAATAAGGGCTTGTAGCTCATAATCCCGCTCGCCAGCAGGTGAGGGCCAGCATATGGGGAGAAGTCCACCACACACACACACACACACACACACACAGCAGCTGTCACTTGTTTTCTGAGGTAAGACCAATCCCGGAGAACGCTGTGGGTCTCAGGGATTCACGCCAAGAAAGGAAGGAAGAAAAAAGGTGGCAGGAGGAGGAAGGAAGGATCTTCTCTGCCTCTTTTTAAATGGAAGCTGATGTTTGAACCTGTAACCGTACCTGTCTGACGGCAGAGCCGCTACATTACCCAGCATGAATCATTAGCTCAACTAATTCCCCACCTTTGTAAACGTAATACGTCTGAGTGGCGGCGCTACTTCATGCTTACTTTGCCCTTGTGTGCTTTATAGCGATAAAATGTTTTCAGCGGCGGGATTAAAAAAAAAAAAAAAAAAAAGTCAATTTCCCCCCCGAGTGATTTGGTTGCACACAGCCTGAACACAGCTCGCTGTTTTGAAGCTAACAAACGCACTTTTGTTGTTTTTGTGGCTTATGGCAGAGAGCTTAGAGGGCTTTTCATGAGTCAAGGGTTGTTTTCACAGCTCATGAGGGTTGAGGGGATCTTTCAATAGATGCATAAAGACCAAAATAAAGCCTAAACTGAGGTGCTAATGGTTTTAGCTGCCCATTTTTCTCTTCTCCCATCACAGAATATGAATGTGGGGGACAGTCTTTCCCCTCCTGCCTTCTTTCCTGGATTTCCCTCTCAATTTATTCTTAATTTCGCCTCTCTCCGGTTAACTCTCCGTCTGCCTCTTCTTTGTCTGCCTCCCCTCTTCCGCTGCCCTCCCTCGCCTCCATCGCAACCCGTTTCTGCTTCTTATGAAGTGTGAAAAATGATCGTCTGCAGGATGAAGTGGACAGAATTTGCCGGCGTAATGGCCTGACAAAATGAATCGCGGCCTTCCTTGCCATCCATCACCGGTCCGAGGCAACCGCGGTTAAGATCTGTGAAGGTGCTGGCTTATTGATTACTGGTTGTTACTACAAAGTGTCTGATTCAGTGTTTGCTGCACAGCGGGAGGTGGGGGGGAGGGGGTCTGCTGGTGGGTGGATGTGAATGCAGGCGGCTGCAGCGCTCTCAAAAATCCTCTTGTGATAGATTTTAAATGGTGAAATATTGATTCCTGTCCAGGCCAAGGCCTGGCCGAGCGGGCCGCAGCCATTTATCGGAGGCAGGGAGCCGGACACACGGTTCTGCTGGCCTCCATCAGTCATTCTGACACGGGAAAAATGAGAGAGGAAGGCAGCGAGGGGGAAAGAGAGAGTCCAGGAAGAGGAATAAATCAATGGCCTCACGTTTAGCTCTCTCATACATGAATCAAAACAGGGGCTGAATTATCTGCATATAAAACATGCGAGAGTTCCACCTTAAAAAGTAAAAATATATATAAAAAAAATACATGGATGCTGAAACTTTCCTCATTACCTAATGTTCTTGACTGCTGACCATGAGCCAAACACTAATGATTCACTAATGCAGGCCGAAAAAAAGTGATTACAGCTCTTAACTGTTTTCCAAGTGCTGTAGAAACGCAGGCAGGAAGCATTAATCCACATTAAAACACAGCGAGCACAGGCCGATCGCGCTAAACTGCAGGATTGTTCCATGAAAAGTTTCAGGGAAACTGTGTTTTCAGAGTCTGAGCAGCCTGAAAACGCAG
The DNA here is from genome assembly GCA_015343265.1 of Pao palembangensis. Classification (NCBI taxonomy): domain Eukaryota; kingdom Metazoa; phylum Chordata; class Actinopteri; order Tetraodontiformes; family Tetraodontidae; genus Pao; species Pao palembangensis. The sequence continues at coordinate 4,660,925 of CM027085.1, read as the reverse complement.
AACTACAGCAACGCTCAGGAATTTTAAAGGAACAATATTCACCATTACCATGGAGATAAAAACTCCAACTCAAAATACAACAGGAGTGTACAATAAATACACACTCAGAATCAGTAATGACAATTGAATTTACACGCAGTAGTTTAAAATCCAGTACAGCTCCCTGGTTGCAGAGTTAGATTTTACTTCATTTTGATGGTAACTTTAAATTTCAATGTTTTGCTACAATAAACTACTTTAAAACTTTGATTGGCCTGTTTAACGCTATATTTTGCCATTATTACTGTCCAAGTCATCGATTTAAAGCTACAATTTGCCATTTTAACTGTACTTTTTGCTGTTTTTACTGTACATTTACCCATGTTTTATATATATATATTTTGGACTCTTTAAAACTCCATTTTTCCATTCTTACCTGTTTGTTTAATGTATATTGCAACTCTCCATAATTTAATCTGGATTAATAATGTTTCCTCTATTTTTGATTGCTGTTAATGAGTCAGTGTGCGGGAACACAAACAAAATTATTAAAAAAAAATTCTAGATTTCACACTCTATTGCAATTTACATGAAACCCCAGAGAGGTATGGATTGTTTTGGTCCTGTGGAAAAAAAAAAAAAAAAAAAAAAAGAAAAAAAAGAAATGAGGCCAAGAGCAGGTGGTGACCGCCCCACACACACACACACACACACACACACACACACACACACACACACACCGTAGCAGAGAGGAAGCTCGGTCCTGGTGGGAGGTCTGAGGTCTGGCCCTCCACATTCCACAGACAAGTGTCTAGCACCTGCTAGGCCTCAGTCATCCTTTACTGGCCCACAGATTAGGACGGGTGGACACGGGCCAAATCTGTCTGCTTCCCAGTCTGTGCATTGATATCCACTTTCAGAAGATACCTTTTCTGCATCGTGAGGCGAAATACTGTCAATTTGAATTCCCCTCCCTCCGCCCCCCCAGAAAAAAAAAAAAAATCCGCACAAAGGCTGATTACAACTTGCAGCTTCATAATGTCCTCTCACATCTCTATACCAAGCACACACAAACACACAGCTCTGTATGATGCAAACACAGCTTCAGCGGTGCATGTCTGACAGGAACATGTCAGTGAAAAGTTCAACCAGGATCGCAGCATTGGGCCTCCCTCTGCAGCCGTCGGGCCCCAAGGGTGTGTGTGTGTGTGTGTGTGTGTCCATGTCTGTATACACTGTAAATGTGTGTATATATGTGTAATCCCAGAGCCCGACGCTCGGCACCTAAACACTAGCCATATTCTTTTCTCCAGTGGGGCTGGAAAAAGGGAGGCTGATTTACAGAGCTGTCTGGCGCTGGAGCACAAGGATGCATGACTGACTCGGCCTAATGGAGTTTTCAGCCTCGGATTTACACTTCTCCCTCTCCTCCACCATCCGAGAGGCACACATAAGCACAGGCTGACTGCTGCTCATCTCTGTGGCGGCTACAGCATTTTAGTTACAGGATCTCGGAAGAAATGAATGTTCCCAACACACTTCTGTGCTCCTCTCTTAATATCACAGGTTTGTTTTCTTCACGTTTGTGCACCGGTGGAGAACACGTTCAAAAAAGTTTGTCACAGAGAATAAATCAGTACTTTGCTGATAATTGAAAACATCAAGTCTTGAAATCCTAGACGGTGTCTCCAGCGTCCTGTCACAGACGATCGTCACGTTGTTCTGGCCAAACTGGGGCTGAGCCCAGAGCCGGAGCTGCTAATGCTGGGAATCAAACATCGACGTGTTAACTGGGACCTAAATCATTTTAGTCTGTGTCGGATTGCTGGATAAGCGTCGTGGAGGGGCTGCAGAAGGTTGTGCAGCTGCCACTGAACACTGGTTTCCACAAATTACCCATTTCACAGCTCACAAAGCATTTAACCTCCACACAGAACAAATCCATTCCTGGGCTTTTGGAAGGACACCCACACACACGTGAATGTGGGCAGACGTGTGTGTCAGTGGTTCTAAAACCCTGGACCTCGTTATATTGACCGATCTTGCTCTGAAGGTGATCGAATGCTAATTATAGCTATTATCAATGTAAAACACGCCCTCGTCAGATAGAAAAGTTATTTGAAGTACAGCATGAACTAGCTTACTGCTACTTTTGCACGCAGGCGAGCTAGCGAGAGGGCTAATGCAGGTATCAGAATGTACGTGATCAAGTGGCGCTTTTCTATTTGTTTTCAGGTAAAAATGAAGTAAGTGCACACTGCCAGAAAGCAGCTGGTCGTTAACGTGCAACCGACAGACAGCGGCTAACAACACTATCAGCAACCAGAAGTTCATCACGAGAGCTAAAATCTTCGCTTGCAAACATTTAAATCGGGTGCAGCTTTGGCCCTATTCTCATGTCAGCAACAGCAGCTGAGCGGCTAATAAATTCTAGGTGAGCTGTGGAAAAAGCCATTTCTACTTCATCCGAGCATGTTTCTTTATGAATGCATGCTGCAGGAAGTTTATTAGACGGTGCAGCTGAGGCAAACTGCAATAAGTACTGAAGGAACGGCGGTGGGAGACAAGTGTCTTCTGCAAACAGAACACACTAATGTGCCAACGAGTGGAGCGCAATGTGCTCCTGAGTTCTTCATTGTCGTAGCAACAAGCTGAGATTTGTCTCTGGAGCACTTTCTACAACATTTATTTAGACCGAGAGAGACAGAAGGAGGGAAAAGGATCAAGGTTTCTGTCTATAATTACAAAGATAGCAACAGAGGCTCAGAGGCATCACTCGTGCTGCCTTCATATTGTAGGAAGACTGTTCTATCAGCAGCGGGAGCGGCCATCATTGCTTGTAAATTAATTTGGGCTTCCTGTCAGTCGGGGCTTTCTCCTCCTCTCTTATCTGGTAGAGTAATATGTGAAGCTGGGGAAATACAGCTGGGAGCGCTGGAGGAGAGGAGGTTAGGGTCAGGGGGGAGGGGTGTAGGGGGGATTCAAGAGGAGAGATAGGAGGCCAGAGCAAAACAAGAGAAGAAGCAACGAGTTATGGAAGCAAATGAGTGTCAAGAGCAGATTCAAGGATGGGCCCAACTCGGTGATAAGTGAATATGATATAGCATCCTATTTCACACTCACACACACGCACGCACACACACACACACACACACACACACGCACGCAGGCCATTTGTCATCCGGGCTGGACTCTACAGAGCGGCCTTCACTTATCAGCACTATTTGTCCCTGTGTCACAGCCTCCTGATAAATCTTCTGCTTTACTCAAATCCAACCCCTATTACCAGAAGGGCCCGACCCCCCCGTGACCCTCGGCACACAGAGACATACACACTGCTGACCCCCTTCACTTGATTCTAATTAACCCTTCACCCGTGCGGTGTCGCCTCTATTCCCTAATGGCGATAAATAGTTCCCATTAGTGGCCGCTGGGAGTCATGATGGTGAATCAGGAGAGCAACGGTCCAGCGTGATGACAGCAGAAGCTTTTTAAAGAGGCGTTCACTGCTCCTGTTCATTATTTATTCATTACAATTATCTGTATAGCTACAGTGTAGATTACATCTCGCATCAGAGCCAAACAAGTGCATAAATTCATTAAGTGTGATTTAATCAGAAGTCACGTGTTTCAGATTTTCACTATTTTTCAGGCCTTTTACCTCTGATACTTCACAGAAAGCAATTTTCAATTTTCTTTGTTCCCCAAAATTAATGTATATTTACTTTACTGTTAAATATAGTTAGACACATAATAATAATAATGTGTGGTGTGTAGTAAATAATAAAAAGTCAACTCTAAATTAAAGGCAAGGTATTATTTGGGAGACAAGATCTCTCTAGAACAGTCTGGGGGGGACAGCTTATTTTTAAAGAAAGGCAGCAACGGTAGGTAGATGTCAGCCACAAGCAACAGCTAATTTATACTTTTAGAATATTTATTCAACAAAGATTTAACTACTTATAAAAAACTCTATGCAGTCAGAATACTAGAGATCTACTGTTTGAAATCAGCAATGGACCAGCAGTGAAAACAACTGTGAAAAAACCATCAACAGGATTAAATTAAATGAAGCTGTTTGAATGATGTAGCTGGACAGTGGGGAAAACATTCATCCATTATAAAAATATTCATTACCAGGCAGCAACACAAAGTAGGAAAGGGAATTTATTGGAAACTGTATCCGAGTTGCCTGTGATAGTACTGTAGGCCATGGCTTCATTGTCTCATTTGGACTGGTTTGAATTCAACCAGGAGGTGGAGGTAATTGCATTCAAGTGTCTGTAAACAATATTAAATACCACTCTGCACTTCCACAATAAAACAAAGAATATCTTCCTTTCCAGGCAGGGAACCAAGTCTGCCAACAACAGGAGCAACCTCTATTTTCACGCTTGCACACAAGAGCAACAAAAAGCAAAACAAGCTTGGAATTTGCAGAGCACATATTCAGACATTTGGCAAACCTCCAGAAGGAAAGGAGGGGGAAAAAAACCCGTAAACACACAAGAGGCTATTTAAGCAGTGGAAACAATAAGACATGCATCATCTTTTGTGGCCTGTTTGGCACAGGTGGAATTGAAAATAAATTAAACCGAAATCAGTGGCGTTAGACATTTATTATAGATCTAAGCACCATTAGGTAGTTTTTAAAATTATCCAAAGGCATGGACAGTGTAGTAGGTGTCAGGTTTTGAAATTGGTTGTTTAGAAGGTGAAAGTAAACTCAAAATAAGACCTGACAGCAGCGAAGGATTTTTCCCTTGGTCACTACTGCCACCTTGTGGGGAAAATGACTAACTGCTTTTAAAGTCATGTATACATTTATATTGAATATATAAAATCTTTAAAAAAAAATTAAATTTCAGTAAAAACTGAAATATTGCACACTACAACAGAAGACTAAATTGACAGATCAGAATTGTTTTTTGTTGCAAGGCTGCAAGTTGTCAGATCTAATTTTAAGCATGTGTTTAAACCTCTTTACACATTATCACTATAGTTGAGCAAATAATCGCATTAGTCGCAACAATGAACTTTATCATGAAGAAAAGCACAAATACAGCAACTTAGCAACCAGATAACAGCCAAAGTAGCATCAAGAATCTGCTTTATCACTTACTGTTTTTGTTGTTTAGTCTTTCTGTCCCTTCTGTCTTCTTGTCATAATCGTTTAAAACGTTTTTGCTGACAAAAAATGTCGCCAGGGTAATTTGTGTTTGGAAGAAAGAATGTCCATGTTCATGGCCCCTTGATATTTTAATGAAATTCACCTGCTCAATTTTTTAAAGTGCAATACTTGTTTTCAACACACAAATGGGACAACTGAGAGGGTCGCTGTTTCACCACTTTTTAATTACTGGATATAAATATCCATCCATTTTCTATACTGGATATAAATATGTTTATATATATATATACAGTATATATATATAAACCTGCGTTTTTTCTACCAAATTGACACCGTCACTTCAGTCAAGATTTGTTTTTTGTTAATTTCTTTGCCTTTACTGCTGGCTCTGCATGCGAGTGTCCGTTGTCTGTATTAGACGCAGCGGCCGTTTGGGGCCCTCTTGTGGCCATTTCCGCCTTCTGCAGCTTGAGCTGCAGGATGTCAGTGAGCAGATTGACCTCCTGGGTCAGAGTCGCCAACATCTGCTCTTTTGTGGACTTCAGTGCTGAATTTAGTGATATGAAAATCCTCTGTGGAGAAGGATAAACACACTGTTAATAACAAAAACCGCCCCACGTCCTCTAACCTGTTTTCCAAGTGAACCTAACATCTCTGTCTGGCTCTCCATCCTCAGGGATCTTGATCTCTTCCACAGAGACCCTTTCTCCACATCTGAGCTGCTTCAGCTTCTCCTCCTTCTGATGCAACAGTGATCGTAGCTCTGCTTCTTTTTCCTGAGATTCCCATTCCTGTAGATCTACACCCTGAAACAGGCAGAAAACAGACTGAAAACACTAATGTGAATTTTCTAGAGCAACAAGATTGTATTAATTATTCATTGGATAATCCTGCAATTAAAAAAAAAAAAAAGTAAGTAAATTATTTATACTGGCATTGTCACCTCTGCCAGTGGACAAGGTATGGGGGGTGACTGCATCTCTATGTGCAGCTGAATGACTGACTCCTCGACGGCTCCAGTCAGCACGGCCTGGAAAAGTGCACGCTGCCTGACGCAAACATCCGTGAGGAACTGGGCGAACTCAAGCCGCTGGGCAGTGTTGAGGTTCGACAAATACTTGGACATCATGTCTCTCAACAAGGCCAACAGTGTGGGAAGGTCTGGACCTGATGGGCAAAGACACCTGAATGCAGGTATACTGATGTAGCAGGTGAAATACCTGGCAACCGCAATGAGACGAAAGCATCGGTACAGTTGCGCACTGACCATCCAGCTGTGGGAAGAGCGCCTTGGCCATCAAGGCGGCCTGGGTAACATCCGACCATGGGAGACCACGAGCTGCAGCGAACATCGTGACGTTGTACACAAAGTCTTGATGGAGGTTCTGTCGCTTGTCGCAGAACTCAGGCCATGTGAAATGAGAGCTGAGCCTCTGCACGCCAGCCTCCATCTGTACCAGACACACACACACACACACAAATTAAAACAATGAGATCATTGTGTTGATTTATAAATTAAGGACATGCAAAGTAGTTTAAGCTCGGTAGAACATTCTCTGGAGTTATTTTCTGTTATAGCTGTTTATAGTATCAGTAGCTTACGTTCTTCCATTTAGTATTTGCTTCCATAGTTGCTGACTGTGGTTGTAGTAAATTGCTACCAGTGATACAGACGCTGTTGGAATACGATGTAACACAGTTGCAACCAAGTATGCTGCTTCCAATCAAAGCTCCCTTGATATTTGTTCACAGAAGGCTACCTTCTTTGTTCAATGAAAGGACAAAACTTCCTTTGATCCCGTGATCTTTAGAGTGGTTTGAAAAAAAAAGAAATCTCCCCACTCAAGACTCAGAATTAGATTAATTCAGCATGTAAGTAAATATTGGCCTACCTCCTCTTCAGCTATGTGTCTTATTTCTGTTTCCGTGAGGGAATCCAGCCTGAAACCTTAAAACTCCAAACACTTGGTTGCTATTGGAGACGGGGGTGGGCACTCAGTGACGTCATACGCGCCCACAAGACGTGCAGCGTCACACGTGATACGTTAAGACCAGCGTACAAATTTAAAATTATGGAAATAACATTTATACCTGTTTTTTAAATGATTAATCGTTTTACGTTTATTCGTTTTAAACGTTTTATTCACACACTAATTATTTCACACACTATTTCACATAAAAAGTCGAAAATAATTGGATTATTAGGCCAATTAACATGTGTTGCTTTTCTTACTCTTTCGTTTTAGTTAGTCCACAAATCTAAATAATAAATCGAATAAGGAATGTCCCACTTGAGACAATTACAGTTAGTTAGAGCGTATGTTGGGGGCATGTGCTGCTCAATGAAGTTTTGCCAATCCGAGCCACAGATGGTTCATGGAGCTCTAATCCTCTTTCACATGAATCCCACTCCTTGTTTTCCTCTCCTCCTCCTCTCCGCCTTCCCCTTAATTCTTCTATCCTCTCTTGTTCTTCTGCAAAGAGCAAAGCAAAGAAATACGACGACAGAGGGGGTTCTAATGAACGGTAGCTTGACCACGAAGATAATATTTCAGTAGAATTAGCAATACAACAATTTCCGGTATCAAAATTAAAGTAAACATCCAATTAGAGTAAACGGAAAATATTAATGCATGTTTTCATTGCAATATTAATGCAAACATGCGTTAATATTTTATAAATCTGTACTTCGTAGTTTAATACTGAACATGTAGTAAATATTCATTTGCATATAATTTCTGATTGTTATGAAGACTTGATCTTCCAAATCATTTTCAAAACTAAACTTTCTACATTATGCCAAAAACAAAACACTAGCTCTATTATAAAGACTGACCCGATCTTTGCACAAACATGTCTTCAGCAAATTTGATTAAATTACATATACCGTACATTTGTTTAAAACAAAGAGCACGCTTCAGCTTGCCATTAATTTGAAAGCGTGTTTCAGCGTATTTCCGGCTGTGACATAGCGCAATTGACACGTTTGGATGCGCTCCGCGTATATGCGCGCTCTGTGGAGGGACGTTAATGCAGCGTTCCTTTGACAGGCGTGTGTGTTGCTCCATAACCCGTCGGTGCTGCTCTTGATGACTCCGCTTTTGCATCTCTCCTTTGGAACTTTGTTTTTTTTTCCTCCCCTGGATCAATAAATCAACATTTTCACTGCAGCCATGCGTCCAAACCGGTAAGACTAAGCCTTGTCATTAAACTCTTAACTGTCTCATGTAGATCTGTGTTGAGTGTCAAAGTCATTTAAATGCTTTATCTCAATATTATTGTTTTTTTGTGTGTGATCCAATTGTGAATCTCTCTCTCTCTCTCTCTCTCTCTCTCTGGGATGAGCGATGAGAGCACTTAATCTTCCCTTTGTTGTTGTGTAATTGTATAAGCCTTCAAAATTGAAATTATGTTTTAAGTATCCTGGGACTTTAAGGTGGAGGAAATTATTTTAAGAGTGACATGTCTCCACAAGAACAAAACTGGTGATACATTCCGTGGTTTATCTCCACTTAGCACCAGTGTCCTTTAGCCAGTGTCCATGTCAGCAGAGGAACCACCCATCCCTGACTTCCTACCTACCCAGAATTTTTAAGGGCTATATAAGCTGTGGAAAATTTCTATTTTAACATTTATTAGTTTTTAATGATTTAAGTGCAGCTTCTTCTGCAGGTAGCATCATAAGGTGTTAGAATGTAAGTAACGTAAGTAAAAAGTACAAAAGTTCCTGAACTTCTTGTAATTTTTCACCTTTACTTACACTTTATTTTTGGACTTATTTAATGGCGTTATAGTCTTTGACAACTCCTACTTTAATCAAAACAGCTGTGTGTAAAGTGTAAAATCACTTCTTGTGGTTTCAATGACCTATTTGCTCATCATTAATGTTACTTTTCTGACCTTTTCCTGCTGTCACAGCCAAACATGAAGAACTGCCTTCTCAGTTCTCGCAATCCAGCTTCTATTGCGTTTCCTTTGAAACTACAACTCCCAAAATGCACTCTGGCTAAAAACTAAAACTCAGGATTTGACTTTCTGCCCCAGACTGACTGATGTCCCTGCAAACCAATATTTTCATTTCTGACATGAGTCAAAAATTATTGCCCCACTGCTCTCCACAAAAAAACAAATATTTTAACAAATAAGGCACATCTCCCTGTCTCTCTCACTCTCTTTTACTTACACACACACACACACACACACGGGTCCTTAAGCAGGCTTTTGTTTCTAACCTTGGACCAACCCCTCCTCCTCTCCTGTCTCATCCCTCCCTCCCCTGCACCTTATTACTGGCTGCTATTTTACCCAGACAGCCGTGCAGCCGCAGTGGCTCGTCACCATATCTCACCCTGTCACTCACAGACATTCACAGACACTCACCCCCACACCATTTACCTAAAGGATCTGCTTCCTCTCCAGCCTTTTCGCGTCTTCTTGGAAAATGTTTCTCAAATATGTGAGTACAGCATAACTGTTGATGGATTCATTCATGTTAAAAATAGCTTTTAATGTGGGGATTTTTACTGGTAAACAGTGGTTAAAATGGTTAATTAGTTGAACAGTAAGAAGTATGTCACAAAAGTAAAATTTCAGGTGATATGACTCATAAAATGAGATTTGCTGTTCTGTTATTTACTGTCTTTAAAAAATGAAGGCAATCTAATGTGAGCAATCTTTAATTATTTCAGTTTTCGGTTAGGCACCATTTAGCGGATTTTTAATCATCTGGTTTCTGCCAGTAAAAGCACCCCCTTCCACTAATCAACACATCAACCTGTTTCAATTTAATATTTGAAGACTGATTAAGAATCATCTTTTTTTTGTCATTAAAGGAAACAGATGCTTTACAGCTTGATAAAAACTTGTCAGACTTTTGCATCAAAGTTAAATTTGGATGGATGAGGTATTTTAGGTGCAAAGGTGTTACGCGAGACTGAAGTGCAAAAAGGATTAGGAAGGAGGACGTTTTGGTCTGGGACTTAAAAACCTGATAAGCCGGCTGATAAAGTTCATCCTTTTTCCCCCCAAAGGTCACATGAAGTCAGAAAACAGTCATGTTATCGCTTCGATTCAAGTTTAGACATTTCACTGCTGCTGATATTTGTGTCTGGCTTTCACTCCTTACATTTATTTAAACAGGATTTCTAAATCTCTGCATCATAAGATTCTCCATACATGGGTTCCATTTTATTTTCTTATTATATTTATGCAACATGGTGAATGCTGGCTCCTTAAAGAGAACAGAACATGTTTACGTATATTGTAAATAGGATAGGTTGACTGTGCATATGGCTGTTGTTGGTGACACTGTGATTGTTTTCTGAACATCTGACACAGTTCCGTTGGTTCTGTTCTCCAATTCCTTCATTCCTTCAGTTTGAGTTCAGACTCAGACAGTCAGATAATGCGTGGGAATTTTCTGGGAGTTAAAGTCACGAGTCATGACTGACTAATGCAAACAGGAAACAGTGAAATTGAGAGAAATAACTGTATTCATCACAGATGAAATTGGTAAATAACTATGTGTTTGGGTCCCAGGCTCGTGTGAGGCTGCAGAATGTTGTCGGACCAGGCCGGGATGTGGGATCCCCGGCCGACATCTAAACATGCCTCGCCCCTCCCCCAGCCCCCACACACTAACCCACGTAACGCCCATTTGACTTCAGCCGCCCCGGCCAAGCGGATCACGTTTTACAAAAGCGGCGACAGCAAGTTCGGGGGCATCAGGATGGCAGTCCACAAACGCAGCTTCAAATGCTTCGACGCCCTCCTGGATGACCTTTCCCAAAAGGTGGGGCAGTTAAAGACTCTTTATATTCCCATAAATGTTCACCTGTGAGCCAATCCACTTATTCTCTATATCAAACTCAAAAATGATTCCTCCAACTCAAACCATTTTTTAAATGTATACAAATGAATGTTCACATATAGATGCCGCTGCCATTTGGTGTGCGCACTGTGACCACTCCCCGCGGCACCCACACCATCAAACATCTGGAGCAGCTCCAGGATGGTGGCTGCTACCTCTGCTCTGACCAGAGGCAAGCTAAGCCCATCAACATGGAGCTGGCCTGCAAAAGGCCAAACATCTGGCACCACTACAATCAAAGGCCCTATCCACCTGAGAACACGGCCTCCACGCCCAGCGACCACTTACCGTCCAGGAAGCGCCACATTCTGCTGGTAAAGAACAGAGAGCCTGGTGTGAGGAGGAGCATGGTGCTCAGCAGGAGCTCAGGCAGGAGCCTGAAGGCCTTTCTGGATGAGGCGTCTGAGGTGATGCAGTTCCATGTCCGCAAGCTCTACACTGCAGAGGGCCGCAGGGTAAGAAGATGAAGCTTTTTCAAGGTATGGTTATACTTTTGGTTGTCACTTACAGTGCGACTCTGGATTCATTTCCAGATTGACAACGTGCAAAGCCTGATGACCTGTCCCGGGGTCTTAGTGTGTGCTGGGAGAGAATCCTTTAGTCCACTACTGGTGAACTTCATGAGGAAGACCTCAGAAGAGAAACTCCCCAGTCTTAGTAGCAGGTCTTCGGCTCTTGGCCCGAGGACCCCTGGAAATGGGGCCCGATCTCCTGCTACGCAAGGAGCCAGATCACCAATTCATGGAGCTCAGTCCAGAGCCAGTGAATACAGCGACGGACATGAAAGCAAGAAAAATGGTAGTTTTTAGCTTTCATATGTTTTTAAATATCTATTTAAAACTATATGTAGTGTTGTATGTTAAGATATATACAGAGGTTACTGAAATTATGTGTAGATAGGAGATAAAACAGTTTCCTGAACGAAGGCTCATAGTTAAATGCTCACAGTTAAAAGCTACTGGTGGTGTGATCCAGTATAAAATGGCCTCTCTACAATGCTTAACTACTAACTATAAAGTAATTGCACTTTTAACATTTTTCTTTATCTCTCTTTTCAGTAAATTTTGGATTGGAAACCAGAAAAAGCATCATCCATCCTCGTTCAGACTCCTCTAATAGGTCCACCCGTGTCTCCTTGTCTTCAGAGAAATCCTACTCTCAGTCCAAACCTGCGATTATGAATGATGACATTGAAAAGCGTGTACTGGTCAATAAAGATGGAAGCCTCTCAGTAGAGATGAGGGTGCGCTTTCGCCTGCAGAACGACGAGACCCTTCAGTGGTCCACACAAATTAAAAAATCTCCATCTCTGACCAAAGAGTGCTGCCTCCTGAGCGAGGCCCAACCCCAGTACCTGCAGCATGGTCAGTCAGAGAGTTGCTCTGACCCTGATTCCACATCATTTGACCCAGAATGCGTGAATTACTCCAGTCAACATCCGCAGCATGTTTCAGAAGGGAACCACTGCCCCTGCTGCTACCAGAGGCAGAAACCACAGTATGACTTGTGGGAAAACCCAGCACACATCAATAATCAGCATCCTGTTCCTCCGCCATACACAGCTGGACATACCCACACCATAGTGAGGCACACCCACTCTTCAAGCTCTTCCTCATCGTGCAACTCCAGGAGGGTGGTGCGCTGTCGAGCACGGCTTTCTAAATGTTCAGGAGGTTCAGGTTCGGGGCCTAGTCAGTTGATCCGGGAGGAGATGTGTATGACAGAGCAGGTTGAGCGCACAGTTGAGGTGGAGCAAAATGGAGACACTCATGTGGAGGTGTGCAGGGTAAGTCGGAGCAGTGAAGTTGTTGCACTGGATAGCAACCTACGACCACTCAGTGGGAAGTCTGGAGAAGATAGGCTAATGATGGAAGATGAGGAGAAAAACCCCATGTCTACAGTCAGTAGCTCCTCACATGTCCTGCAATTACTAAAAGAGGACCAAGACGATGACCTACCACCGAGTGCCTCACAATGCTCCTGCAGAAATGAGCCGTCCCCAACATCTGAAACTGGTCCGGTCAACTCCTACCAAAGCGAGCATAACAATGAGGTGGAAAGAGAAAGCAGGGCAGGATTTGACATTTCTTTAAGTCGCCGCAGAGCATCTACTCCACATTCAACAGTTGACATAAATGAGATGCGTGAAACTCAGACGTTCAAGCCCACAACGAGCAGAGCCTCTTGTAGATCCAGCACAGCTGAAGCCGCAGCCTCAGAGGGAGTCCCAGATGATGAGGATGAAGAAATAATGAGAGTGGTTAGTGGCTTATCAGGTCGCACAGATGGTTCTCTGCAGTCCAGTTTATGCCCCCACTGTGGAGGCTCTAAACGCCCCATCAAAACTATTCCCAACAGTAGATCATCAAAGAGATCCCGTCACTCTCAGAATGCCTCCCCAAAGGCTTCAACACCTCTGCTCAACCAAATGCACGCCAGTAAATTCACTACTGATGATGATCATGTCTCAAAAGTTTCAGGTGTTTCAGCAAAATCCAATCAGACCAACGTCAGCAACCATATCACACGGAGCAGGGCATCTAGTGCCATGTCTAATCCTGAGACTAAAGAGGAAGAAAGGACCTCAGTGAGAAGTAGCAGATCCAATATATCACATAAGTCTGGCTGTAATGGTACCATGGGTCTTTCAGAAGACAAAGCTGGGGAAAGAAGCCCGAGCGCCATGTCAGCTCAGTCAAGAAAATCTCGTAACTCCAACAACAATGGTGCAACAGATGATACTGATGTCAGGACAAAAGTGGACGAACTTGGAGATAATGAAAGAGCGCTGAGCACCTTGTCAGCCAAAACAGGGGCTTCATCCAAAACTAATCCATCAGTCAAGTTATATATTAATGATGCCTCTCAATCTGATAGTACAACTGTGGAAGGTGGTACTACAGACAATAGACCAGCTAGTGTTAAATCAAATGTATCAGTTAAAACCAACCAATCTCAACGGTCAAACTGCAGTAAGTCCTCAGTAGCAGTATCTCCATGTGCAGATGAAGCTACTTCTGATACACTACTACTACAGGAAGAAGAGGAAGAAGGTAGAGAAACAGAGGAAAGAGCAGCGAGCACCAATTCCCGTTCACCTAGCAAAGCTACAGAAAGATCAATTTCTCCAGGATCAAAACCTGAAGACAATAACAGATCAGTGAGTAAAATGTCAGGGCAATCTGTTAATTCTAATGCTTCTCTTAAGTCCTCAAAATCACACAAATCTAACTGTAATGTCAACCAAACTGTAACTCTGAATATAACAGAGGGGGAAGATAAAGAAGGTGAAGCAATAGAAGAATCAAAACAGCGGGCAGAAAGTGTTGCATCCAGTACTAAATCAGATAAGAACCAAGGACCGACTTCAGAAAGAGATACAATAGAAAATGATGGAGACCAAGAAAAAGCAGAGATTGCCAGCATAGAGAAGAGAGCCCATAGTGCTATGTCAGTAAACTCCAACAGCACTGCCAAGTCTTCTAGTCCCCAGAAGTCAAACTGTTCTTCCCCTTTAGATCCCAAAAATGAGGATGTGCTTGAGCGGGCAACCAGTGCCATGTCTGCAATATCAAAATCATCAGCAAAGTCCTCACACAAATCAAATGCTTCATTAGGAAAGACCCGTCCTGCATCTGTTTCATCTCAGAAATCTAGTCATAATGGAGCAACGGATGTTGAAACAGAAGATGCAGATAACTGCATTTCTGGACATTCTAACGGCCAATCGCTGTCACCCAAAAGCACACGTTCCCAAAAGATTAATTCATCAAAAGTTTCACCTACACCATGCAGCAGTCCACGATCTCCTGTGCAACAGTTGCTGCCGGACCCAAGTAGTGAGACAAGAGGGCCCAGTGCCTTGTCAGTTCACTCTGTAAAGTCTGCAAAATCTGGAAGATCCAAATGCAGTTGTGGAGCTGCTTCTTCAAACAAGGAAATGGAGGAAGACAAGGACTTGAAAATTGAGGAGTTATCTGAGCAGCCTGCCAGCGTCCTGTCACCCTCAACCAAAAGAATGAGGAAAGAGTCAGGAGGCACGCTGAGTCGAAATTCTTCAGGGTCAATCTCTATCGGGCTACCAGAAGACACAGCCAGTTCAGACAGTTGGAAATCCAGTGTTTCTGGAAGAAACAGAGTGAAAAGCAGAAGTCCTGATGCTGCTGTGGGGAAAGATGTGGACAGATTATCAGAGTCTGTCGTTTCTCAGAGGTCCAATTTAAATGAAAGTAAAAGCACTCGTGATCTTCCAATCATAAATATACTCACCCTTAAAACACCAGGGCAAAGTCAGGAAAGTGGAGAACAAAATCCAGTAAGAGCCAGCAGTGCAGTTACAAGCAAAAGCAGCAGGTCTCGCAGGTCTTGTAACTGTAGTGTTAAATCAGGGAGTCCGAGGTCTGCATCGAGGCCAAAGGGTAGTTGTGTAGAGGAGCAGGATGATGGGGCCTTATCTACTGCATCATCTACAAGTGCTCAAGTAAAACATGTTTCAAATAAAGGAAATTCTGTGAAAAATGTCAGCAGACCAACAAGTAAAGCAAAAAAGAAAAAAGATATTGACAACAACAAAGCATCCAGCATCCCCTCCAAGAGTCCCTGTTGCCTCAGTCCAGTTGTGGCACCGCTGGATGATTCTATCAGATGTCCTAAGGCCACCTCCGATGGAAGCGTAAAATCATCCAGGTCCAGAAAGAAAGTGGAGCTGATAAAATCCTCAAGTCCGTGTCCTGCACCAAACACCAGTCCAGCTAGCAAAATTAGTAGTGGGAGCACTCTATCGCAATCCCTGTCGGCTGCAGACATGCTGAAGGAATCTGTGGCTGCTGCACGTCCATCCAGCCATCAGTCCAAGACCAGCAAAACCAGTCACAAGCCCAGGAATGAAAAACATCAGGAAAACCAAAACGAGACACCTTATGGAGATCTGGAACTGACACCAACCTGTCTTCCCAATGTGTCCCCCAACGAGGTGGTCAGTGAGTGGCTGAAAAGCATTCCTGCCGACAGCAGCATGCTCGACCTTAGCGATGACCTGCATGTGGAAGAAGAGCAGGTGGAAAAGGTGGAAGAAAATCCTGTTGAAAAGGCAGCAGCAGGAGAGGGACCTGAGGACAAGACATTTGATGATGAGGAAAAATCGAAGCATGGTGAGGAGAATGAGGAGGAAGAGCTCAAGGCTGAGGGTGCAGCTGGAGATACCGTGGTTCCTTCTCAGCCCAATACTCTGTTGATGAGTACCGAGTCTGTACCCAGGAACTGGCAGTCCTCTGCTGCTGTCATGAAAGTGCTGCTAAGCTCCTCTTTGGGACGATGTCAGAGCTTACCAGAGGTAAGACAGTTTATTTACACAAATTTAGAGTTTAAAGTAGCTAAATTTAAACATTCAGTTCAACAGAGTTGGCAAATAACCAAATATTTCACATAAATATACAAAATAGGTATATGATATGATTCTGAGTACAATAAAACAAGGTCTGTCTTCCGCAGGTGTCTCCAGTCTATGGCCGTAGACTCAGCACCTCTGCTCAGGGGTTTTTGGACTGTTTGGCACAGCTTCAGCTCATTGAGCCAGCAGTGCACCCGAGCTGTGACCCACAGAAAGGTCATCGGTATGAGGACATCATGACCATCCTTCAATCCTTGTGGCTCATTGAACCCAGAGATATTGAAGGCAAGGAGGACAAAGGCACCGGTACCAACCAGGTGACTCCACCAAGGTCTTCATCTGGAGTGGATATGAACAGCGGGTCTGGCGGATCAGGGAAGGAGATGGGAAATCAAGGTGGTGATGAAACAGTACAAAACCAGACAAGTGATGCAGTATCATTTCATGCAGATGAGCACGAAGCAAATACAGAGCAAGAGACTCTCCCTGCCAGTCTGGACAGTCCAAAAGTTATTGAAAATCCCTCAACTGAAAAGTGCTCCCCTGACGACAGTTGCAAATCCCCCACCGACAATGAAAGAGAGACACCAGAGGTACCAAGCAACGGCCCGCCCCCAGCTTTGCTGCAAACGCTGACAAGAAAACCATCCCAGGACCCTGATCCAGTTTGGATTTTGAAACTGCTTAAGAAACTGGAGAAACAGTTCATGAACCATTACGTCAACGCCATGGCAGAGTTCAAAGTCCGCTGGGACCTGGACGACAGCGTTATCCTGAACACCATGATCACCGAGCTGAGGGACGAGGTTAGCCAACGCATCCAGAGCAGCATCGCGCGTGAAATAAAGAAGATTCAAAGTCGCACCGGCAGAACGGAGCGGTCAGCTCATCTACCAAGAGAGCCCAACACCTCCAGGGATTCCTCAATGACAGAGAAAAGACGTCGTATGATGAGGGTAATTTCAACACAACATACTAAACATACTGATTTTTATTTAACACGGAAATAAGATTAATTTATGTTTCAGGTCTTGAAGAACCAGTCAATAAAAACCGCCGACCTCCTCACTGATGAAGAGATGATGGGCGACTTCAGCGACCAGAGGAGCGAAGACGAATACTGTCCCTGCGACGCTTGTGTCCGCAAAAAAATGGCTGCCCGGCCTCTGAAAACAAATCCAGCAGCTGCCGAAGCACCAGTTATGATGGAGTTCGACCTCCTGAAGATTCTCCAGGTCAAGAAAAGCCCATTGCCTTCAGCCACTCCAGCAAAGGAGGAGGAGGAGGGTAAGGAAGTGGTCCTGAAGGAAGAAGGGAGGAGTTTAGAGGCGGTCCAAGAAGAGGAAGAGGTGGAAGAAAGCAAAAAGGACATCAATGCTGATGTGATATTAAAGGAGACAAGCTTGGAGGAAAATGAAGAAGTAGAAGATGGGAGTGAGGCAGATGATGAGGAGGTGGTGGATGAGGCACAATGTCAATGCCAGTGTGCAAAAGATGAGACGGAGGAGAATGTTCAGGAGGGAGAGGGGGAAACTAGCAGTGACGCAGGTGAGGATGAGTCTGCAGATGATGACGAGGAGAGCGAACAGGAGACAGTAAAAGAGACAAGGAGAGGTGAGACAGCCAATGATGAAGAGGTGGCGGCAGAGGAATGTGACATAGATGAGGAGAAAGAAGAATCAGCTGGCAGGGAAAGTGCAGAAGATGAAAACACAGAGAATAAGGCAACAAGTGAAGAGGTCACAGAGAGACATGCCTCTGAGGCACGGGATGAAGAGGATGACTCCAGAGAGGAAGAGTTACATGATGAAGCACGGGGAGGAGGAAGTGACGAAAAAGAAGCATCAGAGGAAGAAACAGATGCATCACAGGTACCAGAAATAAAATGCACGATGGATTTATATGTTCATTTCAAATTTGAACTGGCAGATTTCCTGTGTCTTTATTCAGTGTAACATAATTAGTTATATAATTTGTTTGTAGTAATTAATATTCCTAAGAAATATTCTTACAATTGAGGCAAATAAGAGGAAAAAAAATAGGTCAAAGCACATAATTTCCTCTATTTTCTTTCTCAACTGCATCTATTTTTACCAGCCGTGAGGTGCTGAGCAGGACTGCTGGGTTAAATTGTTCTGTACATCTAAGAGGAACCTGACCCAGCGCAACCCTAACAACTAAGTCTAAGCCTGTGGGAAAAGATAATCTCACTATCCAATTAGACCTGCAGAGCCGATCTGTTTTCTTTGACAGCAGCAGAGCACAGTCTTCAGGCCATCAAGTTATACTTTAGCCCCTGCAGAAACTGAAAATCTGCACATTACTGCTGCCTTAGCAGCATGTTCTAATGACATTTTAATGCCAACCATTACCCTTTGTTGTGTAATTGTCGTGTACTGTAGCTTTAACATTTAGCTGCAAGTAGGGCTCCATTTACTTAATTACATCTGAGGTGCTGTTTACCCCTCAGGGGCTGGATTTCTCAAAGGCAGAGGAGGCTGACAACACCGGGCATCCCAGTGACACTAATGGTGACGAAGCAAGGGAGGTGGAGAAAGAGGATGAAGATATGGATGACAAGCAGGAAGAGGAGAACAGCAAAAAGGAGGATGGTGTCCTTCACCATCAGTTCACCAGGACCTCTGTGGAGTCTCAGCCTGGGTCCTTGGAGGATATTAATGAAACCCCAAACCCAGTGAGTTCCATAGAAGTGCCCAAAACAGGTGCCGGTGGTGGTGGCCAAAGGAGGTGTCGCTCACCCGCCAGGGTCAAACGTCGCAAACCCAAAGAGTGTGATGAGGAGGACTTTTAACTCACAAAAAAGCCAAATCTCTGGCATGGACGGGGCAAGGATTAAATCTCCCATGAACCCTTTGGAGGTAGTGAATTGTGTAGGTCAAAATTGCTGCAACCAAAAGACTGAAATACTTAAAGCACTTTAACGCTACAGATGTGGTGTAGGAGGAGTCTCACTGAAGAACATGAGTCAACAACTTTTAATCCTATATTTGTAAAGACATCTATATTTTTATAGTGATTGACAGGATGTTACATTGTACTGTATTTGTATGGATAAGGTTTAATCTACAGTATGAATGTATTACGAGAATCACGAGGGACCACAAGTTTAATTACTGTATAACTGTATCCATTAAAATACCAAGTACCTCAGAAATATCTTAAAACAGTATTATTAAGTTTTGTATTTTATTCTATAATATCTAACAGTATTATTAAGATGGTGCTTGGTTTATTTGACTCTTTTAAGCATGTCTCATTACGTATGCCGTCTCAGGGGTAAGGACAGCCAGAATGTTTTTGAAGCATTATCTTCTAATGATTACCTAACAACTTGCTAATTCTGTACAGACACATCGGTTTAAATATATGGAAGCACACTGATGTAACCTCAAAGCACCTTTTAGCCGTTGTTTAATATTTTTTGCTGACTCAACCTTTATATTGTCAGATAAATTTGAAGAGAAGCTTAAGTATTCTTAATTTAAATTAGTATCATCCTGGGGAAAAAAGGGAAAAAGTTAGTCTCACTTTGATGAATTCTTGCTAGACTAAATCATTTGATGGTCAGACAGGGACTGTTACAGAAACAGTTTCACTTCACTTTCAGTCTTAATGCTGACTAAGAGGTAAGGTAAGAAAGTCATGGCTCTAGCTGCTGTCGTAATGTAACCTCATTATGTAACAATTTGATCATGCACGAAAAATTTAACTAAATTTAAATGTTATATTAACGTAGTTATTCTTGACAACTGAACTTGAGAGAATGTCATATGTAAACCTTTCGTAACTGCTTGAAATCTAAACCTTATAGATTATTTGCTTTAGATTCAGTTGGGGTTGGAGTAACCGGCCACATGGAACAACAGCATGAATCACGTTATTGATGCCTTACTGTATCCATGGTTATAAGAAGCTAAGGGAGGTCACAGCTCATTGGCCATCTTGTGTTTCTGGGGAGCTCTTATTTCTCCTGCAGGTTTAAAAAAAAAGATACGAATCACTGTAAAATGTACTCTCAAGGTTTTATTTTTGCTCACGTTGAAGCTGAGAGACCTGATGTGGACACTTATTTCCCAACTGCAGAACAGTTTTGGACAGTATGACCAATGAGAGTGTTGGGTGTGTGCCTATTTCCTGTTAGACTGTCTCTCGGTCACTCGCTGAATTTACAGAGTGAAAATCAAGCACAGAGAGGAAGTAAATCTTTAAATGTAACTATGTCGATATGAATAAAATGAATGCACGGGATGGTGGGCAATCTATTCTTTCACGTTACTGTGTCTTTCCTGATGAGATAACCTTTTCATAAATATGACATAATCCATCTTTGAAGGTACCAAACTATCTGCCATAGGGGTCATATGCAAATACGGCAAAGGGCACTGGGTAACACCTTAACACCTGAAGACTGTGAAATTGAATAAATGACATCACTCAAGCTGTGTTGAGTTCTTCTGTGGTTACAGCATATTAGGAAGGTGCAAAACAAAGATTTACCTCTCCTTACTGTCAAGCTCCAATGTTGTTTACAAAGCTGCTCAACTCTACTCCCAGCACAGACACGTCACACTAATCCTCTGTGTGTCTGTAAACTCAAGATAATCACGCCTGCCCCCTTGTGCTGAAATGTGGTATTTACTTTAAAATTTCAGTTTCAAGTGATCAGATTAAAAAATATTTAGGTTAATAAACATCAGCTCACCACCAAAGAGAGGAGTAGTAAAGAGTGGTTCTGTGTATATTACATTTAAATTTCATTAAGACATAAGTTGCAGAAATCAGTGGGACTAATTATGACAGGCACAAGACAACAACCTCCCTAATGATTGGCTGCTGCTCTAGACGGGACTCCGCCTCTTTAAGGGAAGAGCTGGTCAGGAGAAGGATCAGAGCCAGAGGGACGACCTAAGCAAACACAAAATACAAAATAAAACACCCAGCTGACATGGCGCCATCATATATACCGTACTTCCTCTCACCCTGGTCCTGTGTTTAGCAACAAGTGTGTGAGTTCCTACATCAGATGATGTGATGTCTGATGTCAGCTGCTCTGACTGGTAGATGGCCTTCAGTAGCGCCTCCTCACACTGGGATTTAGGATGACCAGAGAGCTTCTGCGTAGAGGAAAAGCATTAAAAAACAAAAATTCAAAGCGTTTCCAAAATCTCTCAGTCCACCTAAACTGATTCCTTCTGGTGATAAATGCACTGGCACAGCCAGACACTGATTGGGACAGCGCAGCAAAGGTACCCTCCTTGGATGTCTTTATGGTGTGCAAAACAAATAAAGTGCCCTGAATTTTTAAGTGGCAGACAGGGGCTAACGTGCTGCGAACATCCAAATGGTACAAAAAGAAATAAATGCAAAACCAAAATGCATAAACACATAAAACAAACTGGAGAACTCTGCAAAAAAGAACTGCTCACAGTAACAATGCAGATTTTAAAACATTTACAAGGGTCCGAACCGCCGACCACAGTTCAACAACGCTGGTAGAATAACTGCAGAAACATCAACGTTTCTACTTTAGGATATTTATTTCATACTTTTATATCAAAAAAGTCCCTGAAGGGGTTCATCATTTGCTAAACCTTAATTATTTTTACTTTAATGTCTTTGATCCTTTGATGATTATTAGGGAAAAAACCCTGTAGGCTTTCATCTTTTGCGAAGAATGACTGACTTCAAAAAACATTGTAATATTCTTTTGGCAGATTGCCGATACAACAAACAATAAAAGCAACATGAGCATAGAAGAGACCGGTCCCACTGTTCTGACAGGCCACATCCTTCCACACACTTCAGTCGAGGTCCCGTTTAAAAAACAAAGACGTGAAACCGCCAGTGACACTAAAATTGCAAAAGCAGTTTTCATTATAGATTTGATATATTGCACAAAAAGAGCTTTGTCAAAAGCAGGTCAAGACGATATAAAATCAAAAGAGGGTCTTCTCTCAAGTTTGGATGAATCGCTGCCAATGACATCTAAAGCTCTTAACATTTCAGAGCCTTAACCTCATAGGCTCTCATATTCCATTGTTTAAAATTCTTGATTATGGGAGATTTCGAAAATTGGGATGCAAAAACTACAGTTTTTGCATCCTAATGAACTGGTTAATGAACTGGTTCCTCAAAAGTCTGGTTATGAAGCTGGCTGAAAAAGTGGTTCTTACGATTCTAGAATCTTCAGTGTGTCCTAGATCTGAGAAGACACAAAGGAAGGATCTAGTACACTGAAAGAACCATATACACCTTCACCCCTTCCCAAAGAGGAGGATGAACCAGAAGAACCTTCAGGATGTTCTGAATCCCAGAATCACCTTACTGAGTTTTCAGATGAATGGGTATACACTGAGGAAAAGCCGTAGAGGCAGAGCAAGAAGAAGCTGCAGGTTCTCCCAAAGTGGAGGAAAATCCAGAAGAATATTAAACTGTGCCTCAATATGAGGAGCAAAACCAGGTTTTAAATAACTCAGGATGTGAGGATGAGCCACAACAACCTTCAGCCTCTCCGGAATCTGGAGAAGAACCGGAAGAAGGTTCAGGTTCTTCTGAATTGGAAGTAGATGTTTCAGTCACTCCAGAAAGCAAAGGAGAACCACAAGAATTCACAGCTTCTCTTGAATTAAAAGAAGGAATAGAAGAAGTTTTAGCCTCTCCTCAGTCTGAGAAGGAGCAAAAAGAATACTTTTTATATGATTTAGGAGGTGTGGAGGACTTACAAAAAGATTTAGCAGCTCCCGAAGAGGTAGAACAAGAAAAAGCTTCAGCCACGACTGAAGGCAATTGCTGATCACATTTACATTGAAGCCAACATGGTACCTGAATATCACACTAACCTTCTGACGGCTCTGTTTGAATATATCTGGGACAAAGTCCAGGATAAAGATCTGCGTGTCTCAGATAAATCCCTCGTGAGTCGACGATTCATTCGACAAGTTTGAACACGAGATGACCGATGTAGGTTTGGGACCATTAATACAAGAACACAAACCTGAATAACAATCCATATGAAGACAATCAACTCCGTGTGTAGATAAAACAAGTCAAAGCGCTGCTACCAGCCCTTCTGTCGCATGTGGAGGAACATCCAGATGTGGAGGAACATCTGCACTGCAGATTCAGAAGAAGCAGGATTAGAAACTTGTGAAGGTTCTGAAGACTCACTGTGATTGTAGTTTGGTCAATGAATGAAAATGACTCAAAGTCCCAAAACGTTTCGCTAACCTTGAAAATGTACACGCTTAGCTTTTATTATCAAAACCGACTTCAATAAACCACTTTAACGACTCCTCGCAAAACTTTAATTTTGATTATATAATTAACCTTTTCCCAGGATAAATCTGTATTTAAACGCACAGTCACTCTGCTGTCAGCAGCTAAAATAACAGATATTAGGCTAATAATGTCATCACTGTAAGTACTAAAGTAACCCAATGAAAAAAACTACAATTCTTGCTTTTGGCCATGCGAGGCTTATTCACCCCTGTTGGCCACCATAATATATGGATAAAATGTGATGAATTGTTATCAGACAAAATGCAACGAAGGGTATAGTGTCGTCTGAGGTGTGTAAGTGTCCTTCCACAAGATAAAACGCAGGACGTTTTAGTAGAGTGTCATTAAAATGCTGCAAGGTGTGGACAAAGTCCATGTTGCCCCTATCCTGACTAATCCTGATAAAATGGTTGTTTAGTTGGCCGAAAGCGTGGTGATAAAAAATAGCTTCCAGGTATCCTACTGAGATCTCCATTGTGTGATTTTAAGAAAAGCAGCATGCCATCCCAAAGAACACACACCTGCAGCAAGCATGCGGCTCTGCGGTACAGTTTGCTGTTGGTGACCTGAACGTCCACCATGTGGTTCTGGTAAACCTTCCCTTTCAACACGTGGGCTCCTGTGCTGACAGCGTTCAGTAGCAGCTTAGTGGACAATTCCCACTGCTGAGAGACAGAGAGAGTGAGAGAGAGAGAGAGAGAGAGAGAGAGAGAGAGAGAGAGAAGGGTGTGTGTGTGTGTGTGTGATACCATATGTACAGAACTTCCTGAAGGAAGTGATGGCCAACTGATTTGTAGAGTTGATGAACACAGGTTATCGATGATCTGCACAAAAAGATAGATAGATAGATAGATAGATAGATAGATAGATAGATAGATAGATAGATAGATAGACAGACAGACTGTACCTGTAGTTCAGTTGGTATAGTGTCTCCATCCCGTCTGTAATAAATGGCGTGGAGGTTGGTCGTCTTCTCCCTCACTCTGCGTGCCAACTTCACCACTCCACTGAGATCGTCTGAGGAGACAGGTCTGATTTTTATATTTCTACAGTATATGCCAGACGGACAGACCATGCGAACATCCTGTTGCTCACCAGAACGCGTGAAGAGGAGTAGAACAGTGTCCCGGTCGGCGAGAGATGGGAGGATCAAGCGTACGAAATCCTCGTGAGAAATGGAAAAATCTGGACCCTGAGAAAGAAAACCGTGATGGAGCAGCTCTGACAGCAGCACCTGTGAGGTCACATGTATTTATATTTCCCTCTAAAGGCAACAAATGTAGTTCACACAAAGTCCAAACTGCTGCAGAACACCGAGTTAAACCACCAAACAGACAGATGTCGTGTGTTCTAAGGTGACAAATCCCTTTCCAGGTTAATCCTCAAGTTGAACTCAGCAGAGACAGATGTGTCGTTAAACTGAAAAATGGGATAGATTTCTTTTTTAATTGGATTTAACAGGATCTCAGACATTTTAATCCCTTTCCAGGACACAAGAGGAAGAGAAAAACTTTAATTGGAATCTTAAGAGTCGGCCATAGTGACGAGGGAGAGCAGATAAGTGTGAAATAACTGTTCTTTATTTTAATTGTTGGCGTTTCTGCTTCATACCAGAGAAGTGAGAGGACCCTCGTTGTTGTCCAGCTCTGCGTATCCTCCAGCAACGAAGCCGCGGATGTCTTCATAGTCTTCCAGACACAAACACAGGAAAAGGCAGATTTCAGTGCGTGAGGAGCGTTTGTGGTTGTTAATGCGCACGTCTCACCTGCTCCAAATGTGGGGTTGCATTCACTGGCATCAATCAGGCCCAACACAGCCAGCGAGCCCCAGCCGAGGTAACACACCCGCCCGCTGCAACGTAAACTGAAATCCAATCAGAAGTTAAATCGGCTTCGCTGCAAAAAAGGGATTTTGTATTTTCTCTCAATGCTCATTACTGAACGAGAGGAGAGGCAGACTCCCCACTAGCACAAGCAGCACTTCTGTCATGACAGGTTTTTTTCCTGCAAGAGAAGCTGATCCACCAGGACAAATGTCCATACTGTGGCTTTTACTGCAGACTTATAGTGTTAAGGAGTAAATGTTCCACCTCTTTCCCGCAGCCTCCAGCAGCGTGCTTATCTGCTCAGTGTGACTGTAGGTGACGTCCACAGCGTTCTTATATGCTAGCATGTACTGCAACATGACTCTGCCAAGAAAAAAATAGATTTCAGCAGTTTACCTGAAAACGAATGTCACAGATGGGACAACAGCGGAATATGGTTGGTGAGGTCTTTTTTGTTTTTTAGGGTTTTTCAGTGCTTTTTGGCAATAGCCTGTAGAGGTCAGCAACACACAGTAAAAATGACTATCTTGGCTAGTTTGCTTGTTACTACAAAATATATCACAACGTTAGAATAATATGGAAAAGGGAAATTTCAGATGTACAAAAACCTACACTGTCACTCACACTGACATTGTTTTTGATTATTTTACTCAGTCTAAGTTTACTCATTGTTAATTATGCTACCATTTTATTTCTGATTCCGCATTTATTGCCAGCTAGCAAAGACAATTGTCTAATAATTTAAGTACAACAGTTATTTGGTGTCAGATATTGTATAGTAAGCTGATAGTAGATAAACACGACACATGAATTTAACTGTAGATTAAAGTACAACTTAAAGAACTACTGCATGAACGGCAAAATTCTCTGAATTTGCATCTGAAGATCATCTAGCGAGCATTTCAATAAGCTTACTTCTTTGTGACGGGTACTCCCGTAAAGGCTGCAGCCTGAGCCGCAGACTGAATGACCTCCAGGAGAATCTTGGTGGCACTACCACCCTTCATCCTGGAGGATCCACTGATGGCTTCTGGCTGAACACAGACACTCAGAAGATGAGTTAGAGGCTTAAATTTCACACTCCACAGCCTGGATCCAGATAAGAACAAGCAGCGTTCGTACCCCGACTGCTGGGCTGATGATGAAAGCCTTTTGACTTTGTTCCAGCTCCAACATCCTTTGCACCACACTGTGAAATGTGAACGTGCAGCCTGCTATGGGCTCATCCCTGATGAATTTGAGTATTAAAATCACTTTTATATTAATCCAGACTGAGAAATAACCAAAAGTTATATTTGAGGATATGTCTGTACCTGGCCTGGTGTGCAGGATTGAAGCCAATTAACACTGGAATGTAGACTTCAGGGTGTCGCAGACAGAAGTCCAGCTGACCAGCCACAAATGGAGCCTGAAAAGATCCAGTTAATTAATATCCCAGGAAAAAAAAATCTGATCAAAGCAGAGTGACTTACTGAGAGTCCGCAGGACAGGCCAATGAAGATGACACGCTTCTTTCCCTCACAGGCCTGGTAACAAATACAAATGCTGGTCAGGTGCATTTTTCTTCTTTAAAAACAAAACTGCACTCATCTCACTAAAGGTCATGAAACCCTGACCTTTTTCAGCAGGAGCATGCCCAGTCTGCCATCATCCTCAGGAGCTTCTTGGGAGGACAAAAGCGCTCTGAGGAAACAGAGACATAAAAAGTGGGTATAAATGTTCTCCTTGGTTCTCTTTTCTAACCATTTCACATTTCAGCACACCTCCTTTTGTGGCATTAAAGCTATAATTAGCCAACATCAACCACCATAACCTGAAGTAAATTTATTTAGGTTTTTGCTCAGACATTATCGTGTCAGCAGAAAAGGCAGTTAGCTAGTTAGTCATTTGAAATAACCAAACGTTTTGTGTGTGATCATGGTTGCCATCACCCTTTTGCATACCTGTCTCCGCCAGCAATGATGTATGAATACACCAAACTCTGGTTGGCGTCCTTTAGCCTTCTGTTGAAACACGACTGTCAACAACACAGGAAGCAGTACTAGTTAATTTATTATATTACAGTTTAATTGACAGTCCAGTTTAAGTTTGTACGGAAAATATTTTGAATAATTTCGAGAATAACTCTTTGAAATAATGCTTTTGTTTCTGTTGTCAATTTTTTAGCCTCTTTTGAGATTTTTACCGCGATGAGAAAAGCTATTCGTCCAGACGTCCCGCATCCGCTCAGAACAACGAGACTATCTTGAGGATCCTGTCACAGAAACAGAAGAAACGTTAAAACATCAGGACCAACAGGCCAGCAATAATAGAGATACAGTGAATTTACCTTGAGAATTAGCTCCACCCTCTTGGCGACCTCCACCATAGTTTCTACCACCTCTTTGCTGAAAAGTCTCTAAAAGGACAGTTGAATGTAAAAACAAAAAGACTTTAAACTGATTATTTCTCTGGAACAGAGTGCTGACCTGGTACCTGAGCCCTGCGTCCTCTTCAAACATCTGGCCATCGCAGGCCTGTAGCATCCTGATGATGCCACTGGCTGAAGCCCGGTCGATGTCTCGAGTCAGGGGATTGGACTTCTCTGAAACAGGGAGAGACGGTTCGTAGTCTGGAGACTGATTACGAACCGTGGGGAATGTTTTGAAATGTTAGCTTAATTACATTCTCTGTGCCAGTTGGTCAGCCTAGCTTAGCAGAAAATTGAAAAATTAAATGGCATTTATAATACTCAAGCTCTTCTGGTGGTTTATTTTCCGATATTGGTGTTTGTGTATGTATGTTTATTAAAACTGTTGCAACGTTTTCCATGTATATTTAAGCAATTGTGCAATTTACATAAAACAGTTGTCAATAAAGCTTGAAACAGTTTGAATCTCGAACAGTCGCGGTTTAAATGTCCAAAGACTCACCTCCCATTCACGCATAGTTGAGCAAGTGTGCACAAGTCTGTGCTCCCGCGTCAAAGAGGATTGATCTCAAATAAATGTCTCTCCGTGTGTCCTGTCTCCTTCAGTCAGCTGGAGGGATGTAGGAGAACGACAGTGCGCGGCCCTGTCGGCGGTGACAAAGTCCGCCCCGGGACCTTTGAGACTGAGGAGGAGGAAAGGCGACTATGGGTTTCCTCTGACACGCACCAGTGCCCCCGCACACGCACGTCAGCAGCGGGAGTTGAGTAAAAACTAAAGTACCGCCTCGCAGGAGATAAAATACGCATTTATTGAAGCTTTTCAGAACAGAAATGTCTCACAGCAGCGTGAAAATACTGACACACCAGTAAACTGTAGTCTCTGCCGAACACGCCCACCCTGGTCTGACACACCGGCTGGCTAATTACTGTCAGTGACACATCAAGTAGGTGTGTGTGTGTGTGTGTGTGTGTCCGTGCAAGTCTTGCGTCTGCAGAGTGACGCGCGTGTGTCGGCTGCAGGCTGGTGAGTGTCGGTCGGGGGACATCATCGGACCTGTCACCGCAACTGTGCGGGGCCCAGAGGATGACGCACTTCCGGTTTGTTGGCACAGGCAACAAAACCATTAGGTTCTCGTTCTTCCAGTTACAGTTTAGTTTACCCTATTGTTGATTACAACATATCAGGATTTGTCTTGAAAACATGCCCCTGCAGGGCCAGATGTAGAGGTAGGCTGGCTCAGCTTTTACCAGCTTACAAATTAATGCACATCCCTTATTAAAAAGTGCTAAGTCTGACTTTTACTTGAAGGAATCCATTAAAATACTTTAAAAATAACACCAAACTAATTTGGCAAGTCTTAGTCTTAGTCTTAGAAGACAGCTATTCTAAAGTGCTTAAATGATCATTTTAGTTCTGCTGGATCCTTGTTTGAGTCGCTAAACTGACAAATGCTGGTCTGGCCACTGCTACCCTTGACAGTAGGCTGTGTGAGGGTCCATCACTTGTCCGTTTCTCTGGGGTAAACGATGCACTAAAGAGGCTTGACACATGTAAAGCAGCACCTGATGAAACTGAACCCTTTTCCTAAAAGTTGGCTGATTTTATTGCTGAGCCTCTCTCATATGTTTGAGTCATACCAGGAATAAAATTTTTCCCCCTTTTAAAAGGGGGGTGAACACACAAATGTTTACAATAACAAAGCAATTTGTAAATTTGTGTATTTTAGATAAATTGTGATAAAGTGACCAGCTAAAGGAATTTTTAGAATCAAAGAATTTTATCTCCAATCCAATCTGGTTTTAGAAAACAGCACAGCGTCATCACAGCTGAACTGACGTCCGAAATGATTTAATTGAGGATCTGGACAGCAAAAAAAGTTGACCACAGCCTGCTGATAAAAAACCCTACGTCACAGTGGGATTTTGAAGTTTTACAAGCTGCTTTGATCCAGTCTCGTTTATATGACCTTAAATTGGTTTTAAAACAGATAAAACCAAGCTCGTGGTTTTCTCTACCACAAATCATTAGAAATATTACAACAACAAAAAGAAAAGCAGCATTTAAATTACAAATACTTGAGTTTTTTCCTAAATCAGGAGCTTTCTTGCCCATTCTTGACTATGGGGACAGACTGAACTGAAACTCTCTAAAGTTATTCCAGCTTGAGCCTTCTGTTATCTCCTAAGGGACAGACAGCATGAGACCACTGAAGAGAGCTTGATGTTTGATGTTTTATATATATATATATATATATATATATATATATAGTGTTGTAGCTCCTGCACTTCTTGATGAAAAACACTATTGCACCTCTAAATTGTATGTTTTAATCTATACTGTCACTTCCTTGTAACTGTTCTTATGACATGTGCTGCTGACCCCTTGACGAGGTCACCCCTGAAAGAGATCTTGATCTCAATAGGCTTTTTTCTGGTTAAGGGGGGGGGGGGAAAATCAAATTAAATTAAATTAAAAATAAAATAAGTTAATTCCTCTGTCAGCCGCCAGGGGTCGAGTGAGGTTCTTTAGCTTCACCCTACTGTAACCTTTGATGTTATAATTTTGCTCATTCTTTTGTTAATCAGTGTTAATTGCTAATCAGGGTCCCCAAATTATAAGAGGTGCAGGAGCCCATTGGTGAGTCAGTAATCATCTTTAAAAGAAATAAGACTGAATGAGAAAACCAGGTTAAAAACATTAAAACTACTGGTGTGGTGCCTTTTGGAGTCTTTAATAGAGCCTTTTTCTTCCATGTGGCTGTTCGAAATTCACCCTATATTTCCATAAAGCACCATCCAGTCATCAAATGTGGCTCATAATCAGCAATAAAAAATAAATAAGTAATAAATAAATAAGTAGTCAGACAAAATGTTGTTGTCAGCACTCATTTTCCTCCTGATGCTGTCAGCAGCAAAGCACGTCGTTATCTCACCAAGCATCCCACAATCCTCCTAGCACAGGATTAAAAATGCATCATTCTACATTATAAATGTGTTTATATAAATATCTTTTTTCTCCTCTTCAGAAAAAGGAAAGATGGAAATTGTGGCACGTCAACATCTAATGAAAAGAGGTATAAATCTGCCAGTGTGAGCCAAACAAAACAAACACAAAAGCCTGTAAGATGAATTTTCATAGCATTTTAGATATCTCATGCTAAAATGATGATCTGCTTTCTTTCATATGTGTGAGTGTTTGCAAGATGCTCTCTCCAAGAGCACCTTCTTCTCCAAGATGCTGAACCACACCATGATAGAGGAGAGAAATGGTGTGGTTTTTAACTCTTAATTGAAGTATAATGGGTAAAACCCTCTTAAGTAAGTACTGTATGTGGAGGTCTCTTCTGGTTCTGAATGCTTTGTTGCACAGTCAGATTCTTCAGAGTCAGTGTGATTATGCAGCTTCTCGCTGAGCTCACATCTACCTTAGTGATCTGCTCAACCTCTACCTCATCTCCTGTTTTCCTTCAGGATTTTTCTCATTAACGTTTGTCTTTTATTTGTCTGGCTGACGCCACGCTTCCGCTGCGTTCATTGTCCTCAGTTTTTCCAAAAAAGCCGCTGCTGTGCAGATTTTCGAGGCATTCTTATCTCTCCTTGTCGTCCGCAGACACATCAGAACTGTCATTTCATGAATCCTGAGTCACATCCTTTTGAAACAATTGTCATTGTTCTGTGAATCCAGGAGCTGCTGGAATTTGCACGAGAAAATCATCAGAATGCCACTGACGCAAATAAGGTTTACATAAATGTTTTAGGGCCTGACTGAATGTGTGAATGTGGAAAGATCCAAAAAGCACGACTTTTAAATGTAATAAAAGTTATTGTGATATGTTTTAGAAATGGCAGGGGACTAAATGTCAGTTTAGCCTCATCAGTTTAGCCATCTGTAACCAGCTCATCTTACATTTGTCCACTGTGGGCAGCAGATTTAGTCTCTCTGTCCCAGTATAACCAGGTCCTTTCGCTTCCAGTTACCTTCAGTCTGATAAACATTGAATATTTGCTCTGCAGTATGGAAAAAGTTTATGGTCTGCTCCATTTTACCGCTCTAACCAGTCCATGAAGCTTCAGTACAGGAAGCAGCTCCTGTGTTGTGATTCATAAGTCACCTCTGGTGCTCCCTCAGGAGCATTTCTATTAATTTTAGTCATAAGCATAAAAGTTAAGATAATCTGTGTAAGAGTGTATTTGCTAAATGGTGCAGCTAACTGATGACTAAATTAAACAACTCTCAAAAAGAGACATTGATTGTTTTTTTTGTTATTATTTACTGAAATCTAATGTTTCACTTTAATTAAAATCATTTTTGAGCAGCTGGACATATTTATCTCCTATTTTTCTGCCTCTCTCAACGATCAAATGTTCTGTGAAGGAAAAGCCAGCCGCTGTCACTCATCATATACGGCCGTGCAGCCATCCACTCTCACTTGTCCTCTGGCTGCACAGCCACGGTCGTCATGACAACAAAGAGGCTAATCTCTGGCGGACAGGGAGAGAGTGCTTACACAGAAGCATGCGATAAAGAGGTGCATGCTTGAGTGTGTTTATTGGTGCATGCGTGTGCATTTCACCAGAGTTTAATGGGATGTCACATTCTATCATTCTGTCTTTCTTTTCTATTATTGAACATATAGTTTCCTCAATTTATTTCCACTATTGTCCGTTTTTTTTATTCAGTCCTTTGTAAGATCCTCAATTTACTCTGTTAGTTGTAATCTATCTCTTTTTGTGTAGATTTATCCATCCCTTTCTATCTCCTTTCCCTGACACACACTTTTCTTCCCTCCAACAATTCCTAAATCTCTGTTCTTTCTTTCTTGCACTTTATCTGTTCATTCTCTAGGCTTCACTTTGAATCATCCTCTCTTTTCCACCAGCTCTTTTCATCCCCTCCTCTAATTCTTAAATCCATCCATCTTTCTCCGCAGCCTCTCTGTAAGTTTCCCAGCTTCCATCCACTTGCATGCATGCACACACAAAGAATCCCTTCCTTCCGTTTTCACCCATTCCTTAATCCTAAATGCATCAGGGAGCTCACACACACACACACACACACACACACACGTATGTGTGTGTGTGTGTTCTTGCTGATTGGACTGGCAGAGCTAACAGGCCTCCAACATGGATGGATGAATGGATGGATGGAGAGAGAGCATGTTCACACACAGTTTGACATAGAATTTGAAGGACAAATGTGTCACTCACACAAACCATATTAAAACTAATTAAAAAAAAGCAGAATATTGTGTATAAATTGTTTTAATCATTAAATATTCATTACCATATGCACATTGGTTTTACATGCAGCACATATGTGTAAATACATGTGCTTGTCAACACTCACAAAGTCATTAAATATGTAACATTAAAGTCTAAAACATCTTTCAGAAATTCTGAGGGTGAGTCCAAATTTTGAGATAAGAAGAGGTCTGAAAGTGGAGGAAAAGGCTTCCAACATTAAAGTCTTGTATGTAGATTTATGGTAAGGTTCATTACTGTTTAGGAAACTTTACCTCACTGCAGGATGGATGGATGGATGGATGGATGGATGGAAAGATGGATGGTGGATTTGCTACCAAATTTCGATATTTTGTGTTTGGTTGCCTGCTGCACAAAACGGTGTTGCGCGTGCGTGCGCGCAATCCCGCGTGCAGATGTGCGTTCTGGGATTGAAGTTCCTCCGGCAGAGGGCGGAGTGAGAGAGAAAGTGAGGAGTGGGGAAGCTGGGCTGCAGAGGGCTGAAGCTGCGGAGAGGAGCGGGTGTGGGCTGCAGAAGATGCGGGGTACCTGAAGCCCGAGAGCGGCAGGAATGACAGGAACGTGTCGGCGGTTCTGCGGCTCACTGAACAGGGAACGTCATAGTGGTGGTTTGAGGGGGTAGACAGGTACATTCACGCACGGACACATTCACGCACAAACTCTATCACGCGTCTTAAGATCAGCGGGAGATGCATTACGTCATAGCCTCTAGTTGCCCTAGATGACCGCGCTCACAGGACGGGATGATGCAGGGCTGCTGGACCAGAACGAAAAGTGATTCGGCTTCTGCCGCTGGCGGGCGCCCGGTGGCGGTGTCTCGACCGGACCAGGACGAGGCGGAGCCGCCGACGCGCGGCCGCCTGCTCTGATGGCTCCAGGAGGGAAGGGGACAGCAGGTATCTGGGAAGTGACGTGGAGTCCGCGCCCCGCGAGAAACCACAACGGTGCGGTTACTGTGCGTTTCGCAGGAGGGCAGGAGCAGGAAGGCGAACATGGCCGCACAGTCGGACGGCGGCAAAGCCGCGGTCGGCAGCGGCGGGTTCGCGCAGCTGTACGATGTTGATGCCGAGGAGCCCATGGACTCTGCTGCCATCCACATCTGCCAGTGCTGCCGCACTTCGGCTTGCTACTGGGGCTGCCGCTCCGCCTGCCTCGGCTCTCTGCTCGGCGGGGGCCAACCTGCCGGAGGAGTCGGCATCCGAGAGACTCACTGCCCGCCCCGTGAGCAGCTGTGGCTGGACTGTCTCTGGATCATCCTCGCCCTCCTCGTCTTCTTCTGGGACGTCGGCACGGACGTTTTCCTGGCGGTGGACTATTATCGGAGGCAGAATTACCTCTGGTTCGGCCTCACTCTCTTCTTCGTGCTGGTGCCGTCGGTGCTGGTCCAGATTCTGAGTTTCCGCTGGTTCGTTCAGGACTACACAGGCGGGGGTCTCGGAGAGGTGGAAGGATTGACCAAGCGGGGCGCGGTGGCTCTGGGGTGCCTGTATCCCGGGAGGGATCGCCTGCAGCTGGCCACCATCTGGATGTGGCAGGCCATAATACACATCCTCCAGCTGGGACAAGTGTGGAGGTAAGAGGGGGGAGGAGCGGTGACAAACAACAACATTACAAACCCGATCCTATTAGGTCCCGTTACCTGTCAGTGTCACTGTATCACGCACACACACTCACTGACACACACACTTAACCTCGCAAATAGGGAGAGAGAAGTGTCTACTCAATGTCTGTGGAAGAAGGAGAAGCAACTTTCACTCTGACGGCAGGGACAGGAAGAGAGAGCAGGGAAGGTGCTCTCTGACCTCGACAGAGTCTGACAAAAAAAGAGAATCACGGAGGCAA
This sequence comes from Pao palembangensis, assembly GCA_015343265.1. Taxonomy (NCBI): domain Eukaryota; kingdom Metazoa; phylum Chordata; class Actinopteri; order Tetraodontiformes; family Tetraodontidae; genus Pao; species Pao palembangensis. Next base: position 4,625,919 of record CM027085.1, on the reverse strand, counting down.
ACTGAACATTTGTCTGCTTTTCTGCGCGACACAATGAAAACGTTAATTCTGTTCACATAAAGTTGAAAAGGGCTGAATGCTCCCAAGAGCGAGGCAAGTGGTTTCCTACCACAACTATTCAGCACCACGGACAGCATCCTATTCAAACTTTTTCCTGTGCGTGTTTGTATGTGTATGTGTGTGTGTGTGTGCATGTTGTTTGAATGTGTGTGTGTGTGTGTGTGTGTGGAAAAACGGTGTCATGGCCCTTCCCGTGAGTGTCAGCATGCATGTAGAGTACAAAGAGGAAAAGCATCTGTGCTTCTGGCAACACATATCCATCTTTCGCAAAACTCACACCCTTACGCATGCAGGCACACACACGTGCACACACACAAAAAGCAGTGTGTGACAAGGGTAGGTGCTAATTGTAGTGTTAAGAGCAGTGACACGAGAACAAAACACATGCATTTTTTTGCCCTCCCCCCCCCCCGCCCTTCTCTCTCTGTCACACAAACATACACCTACACCCATTAATAGAATTAGAAGCACATGATGACCATATGTGTGTGTGCAGATATTTTCCACATCATTACAAGGTTCTTTTATTTCAAACTACTCTTTCATCAATTTTTCAGCAGCCATAGCAGCATAGGTGATCTTTAGCCTAGGACGATTCTAGATAATGAAACTACTCACTTATCCCCCCTCTCTCAGAAGACTCTTTGATGGTGTCTATTTGCCTCTGGCGGCAGGGACATTAAATTATGTGTGTGTGTGTGTGTGTTTATGCAATTGTTTGCATTCTGCTGTGTTTCTCGGCTCCTCTGCAGTTGTAGGGTTAAACCACGCTTCGCTGTGCATGCACACATCTCTCCTTTATATCCATTCACTCCACCCAGTAAGCATAAGCTGCAGAATGGACTCTCCCACCTGAAGGAGCAGAGGAAGGGTGGGAGTGGGATTCTCCATGGTGAAAATGGTACAGCCTGATTGAGACAGATTGCTTATAGATTGCAAGGGAAGGAGGGGTTAGTAAAGTGATGGAGGCGATGGAGGATGGAGAACGAAAAGGTTGTACATGTGTAAAAAGGGGGGAGGGGAAAAGAGAAAGGGAGGAGAGAGAGATTGATGGGGGTAGATGTACTGCATGTAATCCATATGGTTTGTAACATTGCTGCATGTGCACAAAATACGTAACTCCCCTCAATACAAGCACTTCCTGTTTGATGCTGGATCTTCATTGGTGCTCTTGAGTCAAGGACAAACAGCCTTTTGGTGTCTGGATAAAGGTCCAAATCATGCTATTTCAAGACCAGAACAGACAAGGAAACCCGTTAGACTCCTCAAGCTACACTTTATCTGGTACAACGAACACTCGTGTCGGCGTCTCCTTATAGATCTATGCCTCATGAATTAGGCTTGCCTGCACCAATCCACATGGCTGTGATGTAGCACTTCATGCATAATGCAGGAGCACGTGCGCTTACACTCATGCACCGACACCAGAGCGTGAACGTGCAGAGGGAACGCAGAGGAGGATCCACACGGGCACCCATATGTTCCTGATTTTCATGAGAACCATTGTATAGAACCCACACGAATGTGCTGTAGTTCTAAACATACATTAACAGCAGCAAAACATTTTTAAATAAGGGTATTTCAGTGAGGTGGAGATCTGTCTTGACTGTTTTTATAAACATTTAGTGTACCCTCTGCTAGTGTTTTATTCCAGCCTTAAAGGTTTGGTGTGTTGTAGGTAATTAGCACTCTCGTGCCTGCAGGTACATCAGGACCTTGTACCTGGGGATCATGTCACGCCGTCAGAAGGAGCACCAGCGGCGCTGGTACTGGGCCATGATGTTCGAGTATGCAGATGTCAACATGCTGAGGCTGCTGGAGACCTTCCTGGAGTCTGCTCCCCAACTGGTCCTGCAGCTCTCCATAATGATCCAGGAGAACCGAGCAGAGACGCTGCAATGTAGGTGTTTGATTGTCAGAACAAATCCTCTGATGTGAACCGTCACTTTTGTCATTGCAAGAAGGGGAAGCCACATTGTTGCCCCTGGTTTTTGTCTGATTTTGACCCATAAGGCTTTGCAGGTTCAGCCCAAACCAAAAACGAGCATCCATCCACCTCTGACATGAGCCTTTTAAACATGAGGCAACACAACCTGATTGGTCTCCTGGCCTTGTAATACATATAAACAAATAATTTGCAATGAAAGTCAGAATTTGAGGTATAAAGTTTTAATGTCCAATTTCTTACTTTTTTTATTTGAAATTGTTCCCATCAGCCTCTTCGTCCTTATTCATCTTAATGTATCATCACCAGTCCACCCACTGGTGTTATTCATCCTGAATGTTTGAAACACTTTCTGCTTCAATGCAAATACGTGACCGGTGCAGGTGGTGCATCCACACAGCCACTGACATTTTAAAAATAACTTACCGGCTCGCACCATTCACTCCTTCTTACTCAAGCATATGCTCACCTCGCCACTCACAACGAATGACTCATAATTATTCGACATTTTCTGATTTCTTTGGCTTTCTCTGTAGGCATCTCCTCCCTGGGCTCCCTTTTGTCTCTCGCCTGGGTTTTGGCCTCCTACCACAAGCTCCTGCGGGACTCGCGGGATGACCAGCGCAGCATGAGCTACCGTGGGGCACTGCTGCACATCTTCTGGCGCCTCTTCACCATCTCATCCCGCGTTCTCTCGCTGGCCCTTTTCGCCTCCCTCTTTCACATCTATTTCGGCATCTTCGTCGTGGTCCACTGGTGCGCCATGGCGTTCTGGGTGGTGCACGGTGGCACTGACTTCTGCATGTCCAAGTGGGAGGAGGTGCTCTTCAACATGGTGGTCGGCATTGTCTACATCTTCTGCTGGTTTAACGTGAAGGAGGGCCGGACGCGCCACAGGATGGTGGCATATTACATGGTGGTGCTGGCCGAGAACAGCATCCTGACCGGGCTGTGGTGAGTCATTGCAGGAGCATGTCCTCAAGTCTTGAGTTAATAAATATCTTCATTTGTCCCATTTTAGTGGAAGATATATTTTTTCTGTCTGTTAAAAAACAGTAGTCGAAAAGCTAAAACTCTTATCTCACAGGTACGCCTACAGAGACCCGGTGTTGACCGACTCCTACGCTGTCCCTGCCCTCTGCGGTGTCTACCTGACCTTTGCCGGCGGTGTCCTGGTCATGCTCTTGTACTATGGATTCCTGCATCCTGCCACTGCTCACCTCCAGCCAAGTCCTGCCTCCTCCTGCTGTGCCCAGCTACTTTGGGGCCTCCCACTGCCTCCATCGGCCCCACCCACGGCCCCGCCCACCCCAGCCCACATGACCAAGTCGCAGACAGAAGAAGATGTGGCCGAGACTTGCCTACCCGTCTTCCAGGTGAGGTCAGTGCCCCCCACCTCCAAGCCCGAAGGTCCACTTATAAAAATCGACATGCCCAGGAAGCGTTACCCAGCGTGGGACGCCCACTACGTTGACAGGCGCCTACGCAGGACTATAAACATCCTACAGTACATAACACCAGCCGCCGTGGGCATTCGCTACCGTGACGGACCCCTGTTGTATGAACTGCTACAGTACGAGTCCTCACTCTGACACACACGTAGACACACACGAGCACACGTTTAGAAGACGCACATGTTCGGAGTAAAATGTGGCACTTGATGTAAGCACACAAACACAAAAGCAGTTGTCACAATTTAACACACAAACACACTCATACTTTCCTTGTGGGGACCCATGACCTGAGAGTCACTTGGCCATGACTCAACAAGCTGCTTCAGTGTGAGTCTGTTTCTTTTCACTCTCTATTCTTCTGTCTCATTATTTCCCAGCTCTTCTTGTCAATGTTCTGTTCTCATCGATTCGATTTAACACGTCTGTGTTCCCCGTGAAGGAAAACAAACACACCAAAAATAAAGACGGAGAGCCTGTGACCGCCGCATGCTGCTCATAAGAATTAGGTCACGATTCCTCGGGTTTTCGTCAAACAGATGTGACAAAGATTTGAAAAAGTGACTCCAAATACTTTTGACCATGTTGTTATTAGTCTAAATGGAAGGTAGTGTAAATATTTTCTATGTAGGAGTGGCACATTTTTACGGATTATCATTATCCTGGACAGGACACGGTGGTTGGGCACAATAGCTTTTAATGATGGATGAGAAAGTAACAGAGAAGATGCAAGGCATGATGGGAAGGATGGAGAAAGAGCAGAGAAAAAGATTGTTTCAAAAGTGTGTTCAAGCACTGAAAATATCACTGAAACTGCATTTCTTTCCAAGAGTATTGTTGCTAGATTGATATTTAAAGAAACTGACTTATTCCCCAAATACAATATATTAACTTATGTTGTCAAATACCTTAGAGGTTATAGTAGAGCCAAAGATCCACTGAAGACAGATGGATGATTACAGATCATGTTGCTAAAAACATACCTTTAGTTGTCACTGTGCAAACACGCATGAATATAGCATGAAAAATGCACCACCTGGTGTCATTAAGCAAAGCAGCACCGTAATCTAAAAACATCTTTGTACTGTAAAAGAGAAAAAAACTGCCAAAGTTTCTCTGACGTATGTTCATTAAATTAGAACTCTTAGCATTTGAAGATCTGTGCGGAGCTATCTTTATTTTTACTTTTTTCTCCATCATTTCCTGTTGTGCTTTACGTTTCCCCAACCTTTGCGATTGTTATTTTTATTGCGCGAGACCAACATATTTAATTAGATTTTTTTTTTTTTTGCGCTTAAAAAAAAGCACACACAAGACTAATTATTGCGTGATGTCTTAATCATGCTGGTCCCACAACAAATGGGCTCCTGCCAGTAAATTATTGTTGAATTAAACAATTTTTGGTATTTCAGACGTCACAGGGCTCTTGATGGCTTCTCATGATAAACATCCAATATCACCTCCTCCAGAGCCACCCACAGAGGATCTGTGATGCAGGCTCTTTATTTATTTATTGTTTGTTTATCCCTGTAATCCAAGCTGTTACATTGGCAGGCGACAACTAATTATATCAGTCATCAACTTGTTGACAGGGACGCCGCACCAGAAATCACACACCAGCGGGGCTGAAACAAACTGTTTGGAAAGTGGTGAAAGGTTTTTTTTCCCCCCTTTTTTTCTGTCCATGGGTCCTTTTTTCCAGTCACATGGCAGCAGTCAAAAACGATAAATCTTAGGCACTTGAAACAGCGTAATGACCACAACACAACACACATGGCTCTTATTTTTCCTGCTGGACGATAGCAACACTGGCGTTCAAAGGCTACATCCGCTTATTATTGGATGTATTTCAGACTATCATCTACTTTGTCGGCCATTTTCTTTGAGCTCTTTGTAGTTATCAAATTGCAGCTTCTGACTGGTTCTCATGGAACATGTGGTAGGTTAGCAGAGAGCCAGTGACCTGACAAGATTAGGTTTTTATTTTTCTTTTCCAATCCAGCAACCCGACACCACACCAGTTTTCCTGTCCTGGAAAAGTCCGACTTAAAATAAATTTGAGACCCACTCCCCTGACCAAAGAAAGAATGTAAAAAAATATCTTAATTTGATACAGATTGGGCAAATAAAGGCCCAAAAATGTCGAGGTATCCTTAAGGTTTGACCAACATGAATTGGGAGTGGGCCAAACAGTGTTGATCCTGTGGTGCTAGCTGATCACGACATGGTCAAATTAATCAACTCTAGGCAAACTCACGAGTGTATTCAGTAGGCTCCGTGTGAACAGATGTCAGTACGGTGCAACCCACTGGAGCTACCGAGTCGATTGGCTGCTAAAACCCACGTCATATGGTGCAAATATGAATCACACACGTACTTAATGGTGCAATAAGGGCAGATTTTCTCTCCGAATTCTATGGTGCAACTCAAGTACTGCCTTCAGTTATCGGCCAAGGCTGTGCCAAAGGCTCTGTCCAAACACACGACTGCTCTTCCTGTCATGCAGAAGCTATGCAAGTCTCCGAGGCTGGGAGATGTGCTTAGTGTGCACGTTCAAGACATACAAACATAGATACTCTAGTCGTTACACACGTAGAAAAGCAACAACATTGGGATGCATCCCTACCTCGCCACTGAAACAGACATACACACACACCCACACACACACACACATCCAACAGTCCCTCACTCCTTTATAATTTGGGAACAATGTTCATATGGTGCTATCGAGTGAACACGGATGGCTTTTTGTAAAGTTGCAGTGTTTTAAAAAGATGAGCCAAACATGCGTTTGTGTTTCGCGGGTTGGTCCTCATAAAGAGAGTGTACATAAAAAAGCAACACCTTCTGACTGACGCATACAAGCTACAATGCCTTATTCGCTCCACACAGGTGGTTTACCAGATCCAGATAATGAAAGAGGGTGGTGCTAATTTAGTTACACTCAGATCAGGTGATTCACCGGATGTATAGTGTGCGCCTCACAGCATGGAAATCAAGGGTGTACTGTGTTAATACGTTGTCCTAACAGGTGTTTGGAGAACACACTCACTCATTTTCTGTTTTACAGATTGAAATTTTTGCATGAATGTTTAAGATTTGAGGTGCTTGGAAAAGTCACAGTGTACCATGTTTTTTTTCTGGGTATCGTTCAAACCTACCCACCCTCACCGTGTCCCCCATTTTCTGCACCCACAGCTCTGGGTAATCACCGATCAGGTTCAGCAGAGTCAAATCAGGTCTGACACAACCAAAAAGAAAGTGCTTGGATGGTGTCCAGAGTCAGCTGCAGCCACTGGATTTGTGGCTACGGCCGAGTCTGCGCGCTGCAGATGACAACCCAGAGCCTTAGCCAGGCCACTTAGTAAAATCCAATCAAATTCTTGTATGGCTACATCTCCACAGCTATGCAACCGTATGCACAAGAAGGTTCTGGGCCTGGACGTAAACACACCACATTACTGTTTTCATGCACCTTTTTTTTGCCATTTCTCTTGTGTAGAATGTGCAAACACCTGATGTTGGTTTTTTAAGTGTTAGCATTCTTTTTTTTTTTTTTTTTTAGCATTTTTGTGTACAAAGTGCTGCAATGCAAATGATGGATATATTTTTAAACTTTTTCAAATGTGTCTGATTATTTGATACTCTTTCATGTCATTTCTGTCAAGTTGGATTATATTTTTCTCCGTCAAATCAGTGTGCTAATGTTGAAAACTTAACCCCAACATCACAAGCTGTGGGTAAGAATTCCATTTTCTTGGTTCTTTATAAGCACATCAGTGTTCCACTATCAGGGTCAGCAAAGCATATGAGGTGTTATGAAGTCGTATGTGTACGCGGCTGGAAAATAAGTGTCTGTAATGCTTCATATGCTTTTTTTTTTTTTTTTTGTAGCCAAAGTTCTACCTGGTCCAGAGCTGTGAATTATTTCTGATTAGGGTGTTTGTAGGCCAGTCGTTAAGCTGTTTCTGATCTCAGACCAGTTTTGAGTCACATCTGAGTCCACCTGAAAAAGGGTTTGGTGTTTTGGCACAAATGAGCGGTTTGACTCAGATGCAGGCACTATAAGAGCACAGAGCAGGGTCACAATAAACTAAATGTGGATGTATTTATGAGATGTACCATGAGCTTTTATTTTGTTAAAGTAATGCTTTTCTTATTGTGTTCTTCAGCTTGAGGGAATATTAAGTAGCTGTAGAGACTTAGATGTGCTAAAATTAATTTTTTCTTTCCTGTGGTTGGCATTTTGTAAATACTTTTCTTGTTTGGGTCTATGTTCATTGAGTTTGCTTAGATGGCTCTTTCAAAATGTACTGATCGTAAATGTTCTTTATCCAGAATGTATGACGAGAGGAGAAAAAAAAAAAGGCTTAGCTGGAAACTGTTTTCGTAGGAGTCTGTGCAATCGTGTTGTCTGAGTATAAGCACACTGATATTAGATCTGTAGGAAAGATGAAGTTTCAGGGGGTGATGTGCCAGGCAGCCATTGCCATTTTTTAGAGCATTTAGCGAACTATTTGTCGATTAAATTCCTGAGGTTTTAGCAGTTGCTGATATTTGAAAACCAGTATTACATTTGGATTCGTGTATGTTCTAACCGCTACCATTCTAGCAGCCTAACCCTAATCCTAACAAACCCAGGATAGTCTGTAACGAGTTTCAGTGCTGTAGCTTTAGCATAATAATATTACATTTATAGCAATTGTAGTCTTCCCAATTACTGACCTACAGGACATGAAATTGAAATTAAACAACAAAATTAAGAAATATGAACTAATATTTTGAAAAAACTAAACCAACGACTATTTCAAACTTGAGAAAATGAAGTGTCTGAATCCATGATGCACTGGCTGTCTGGCTCAAATCTCCCATCTTTACCGTAGAAATGATGGCTGCCGTCATCAACTGTGTTCAAATCGCTCCTGCATCAGCTCATTTTAAACAAAAGAGAAAAACATTCAGGATTCCTGCTCTTTGGGGTGATCCTCCAACTCGAATGTTGACCAAGCGCAAACAGGAGAGAACTGAGACAACACGGCGTGTTTCTCATGTTTGTCTGTGTATTTTGTGTCCACAAGTGTTAAAAAAAGAAAAAAAAAAAAAAAACATACTGGGGAAGAGTTGAACAATATTTTCAATGGCTCCTGGTGGCCAGCATTAGGAAAGGTGTTATTTTTGTTACAATAGCTCCTCAAAATAAAGTCTATTTATCTGTGAAAAGACAAAGATTTACGAGAATACAGATGATTACCTAGATATTATAACTAGATTTTAAATGACGTACAACAGATATTAATGAAAACATGTAGAATTCTTTTGCGTTGGAACCCGATGCAGAAATGTGTGTCAGTATTGAGTTTGATTTTATATATTTACCATTTTATTAAATTGTGATGTTGTGACTGCGATGGATGAAAAAAAAATATAAAGGAATATAAATTAATTTTTCCAAATTTGTGTCGCTTTTCTTTACAACCAAGGGACGAAGCAAAGAACTGGATATTCATTTTGTTTTATTCAGCTACAAGAACTTTCTCCATCAGTTAAGTAAAGCAAAATATGTGCACCTCATAAAAACATCTTTTACTACACTTCATCTTTTACTCCAAAACTGCATCAGAATGCAAAAATTACACACTTAACCTTTAAAGCCATCAGAAAAAATAAACAAACTGGAACATAACGGTATCTTAAATCCATCAAGGACAATTTCCTTATGTATTTATCAGTAAAATACAACTTTCAATTTCAGTGATAATTTAAGGTTTCTTTCTCATGAATCAAAGAAAACCACTGGCTCTCTCTGCTGGTGAACGCACACATACTTTTTAAAGATAGCACCAACACATAGAACAAACCCTTTCTCTTTATGTGACAGTCGCACTCTTCAACTTCAGTAATGAGCCAAAAAATCCACCGGAGCCACCCGTCTGTCCTCCAGTACCCAAATACTAGTCTCTCTGCTGTGCAACACCAAAAACTGAGCACGCAGAGTACCTTCTGGTTCACACGTAGTTTAAATACCTAACATTTTCAACTAGTAATGGTACCATATTTCCTATGATCCTCTTTAATCTCATACCTATACACCTAGGAAAATATTTTAAGTCTCATTCATACAAAAAAGTGACTTTCCCTTATAAAAAAAAAAAAAAAAGTAAGTGAGAGGGTTTGCTTATATATATTTATGCATTTTTGCAAGACTGTTTTCTAAAAGCTCTGAAAAATCATCAAACCACCGACTCCACACTGACCAGAATTCTGAGGGAGGAAAAAGGGTTTTCTTTGGGAGGGGTTAATTCTCCTCTGTGCAGGTTACAAACCCTCCGACGCTTCACATTTATGTCACACAAATAAAGATTTGCTAATCTTAGCTAATGCATAAAGCAAAGAAGGACAGGTGACCTCAGGCCTTCGCAGCAAAACTCTCATTTTTGATGAGTGTTTTGTTCGTCCATTTTCACTCCCAGCTCATCGGTCTAGTCCATCAGGAGGGAGATGTCGTCGGCCATTTGCACCCTCTGGAAAGACCATTGGTGTCGTCTTCGTCTCATATACCTGAACAAAACTGAAGAAAAACAAGTCCAACCGCTTCAGGAGTTTGAATGTAAATCAGTAAAATCATTCACAGTATTTTTGGCAAAGGTGAGTATGTGGGTTGAAAAACAGTCTCAAACTCTATTAAATACGCTCAGGTACTGACCGCTTTCTGTATAGCAAATTTAAAAATGGAATTAACATGTCAGTTGGCTGCCACAAACTGATGGAAATCGACTGATTTCATCAGTTTAAATCAAGCCAGAATAGCAACTGAACACAACATTGGTCTTTAGAAACATGTTTACACTTACTAGTGGTCGTCATGAGGAAAATGATCACGCCTATGACGAGGCTCACCACCACGAAGCCTTCGCTGCTGACCGCAGTCACCATCAGACATTTAGCATTAGACAGGCTTCCGTTGTTGGGCTGCGCTGGTATTTGCAGCAGGTAACACATGAGAGGGTAGAGATCCACGCTTTGTAAGGAACGCATTTTATAACCCTGGCGGAAGCCGGGTCCTGACGCTGCCATGAAGGGGTGCATGCTGGGTAGCAAGTTGTCGTAGCCATGATCGCCCACTGAAAAAAGAGGTTTTAAAGAGTCATCTTTCATTTGCAGGTCTATATTGTTGATCTATAGCAGAAGGAGCTATCAGGCCAGTATTTACATTTTGATATCCTGTTCCCTCGCTGGACGATGGTCCAGCCCTCATCTGCAATCAGCAGGATGGGCTGGATACGGTCGTTGTTCTTGTAATGTAAGCGCTCGGGGATGTCTTTCTTCAAATACGCCTCCATACGGGGGTGGCACTTTTTTAACAGAGCGTAAACAGCTTCTGGGTCTGCAGCGGATCACAAAAGGAACTTCTGAAAAACACCTCCAGAACTGCACCGCTCTGGAAATCGCTGATGTAACCTGATTACCTGCAAGCGGGATAATGGACGCAACAGGTGAAAGTTCCAACGCTGTGTAATTGTCGGGGTGGAGGCAGTCGTCCAGCCGTATGACGCGATCGCTCGAGCACTGCGTCATGCCGTGATCGCTGGTTATCACCACATTGATGCGACCCCAGAGGCCGATCCGTTCCAGCTCCGACATCAGCAGGCCCACGTTGTCGTCGACCTGAGGGGACGCATGAATCATTCCATTGCCAATGAAGTTACCGCTGAACAAAACCCACATTCAACGCTCTGACTCGCTAACAGCCGGCTGAGCGCACGGAGACAGTTTTCACTTCCCAAACAAACTGAAAACTGAAAAATTTGTGGTATTCATGCTTACTTGGTGAAAGAAAAAGAAGAAGTTAAACGTTCGTGTCATGCTCCTTGTGCTTTTTACACTCGAGCCATGTCTGTGTTTGGCTTTCTAACTCCAACCATCCTGAGCTGTGTGAAAAATGTAGCCTTAGTTAATTACTCCACCTCCTTCAGGGCACTGCTCATGGCTGTAGCGTTGTCAGGGCCGAACTTGTGACCAGACGCGTCTGGTTCCTCCCAGTACAGAGCTGCAAACATCACCCCCTCCTCCTGGTGGAACCAGGATGTCAGACAGAATCCACTCACATTACAAGACATTCTGTGGCTGACAAGAGCCTTTACCTCTTCGTTTCCCAGGATCCACTTGATTAAACTCTCCAGTCGTTCCTGAAAGGTCATGAGGTGGTTGTACGGCAGGAAGTACGTGCCCGTGCGGTTGATGGCGTCAGAGCCAGGCCACATGGCGGTAGCCGTCTTGTATCCATAGCGCTGTGCAGTGATCCAGAGGGGCTCCGCTTGACTCCACCACATGGGATCAGTGTCGTTGAAGAGGGTGAAATGCTTGTGGCTGAGGGGATCGTACATGTCGCTAGACACGATCCCGTGAGACTCGGCGTACAGCCCCGTCACCTGGAGAGAAGAACCAATGTCATTTACTGTTGCCTATGCAGACAAGCGTAGACTTTTCTTTGTTTGCATCTATTTCAGGGGTTGCCAGTCCTTTTTTGGCTACCCAGACTGTACAGATGTTATCATGATGCTAACATACAGGTGGGGGTGGGTGAGAAACCAGGCATGCAAATTGTGTCAAACAGCACCGTGGTGCATTTTCAAAGCAGTCTGCAGTTTATTTCTCACAGGCGCTGGGAAAATTGTACCAAACAGGAACCTCCCGTACAAATTGTAGCAACAACAACAAAAAAAAAAAAACACTGTTAGAATTAAATTTTCATTTATAAACTCCTTTCTTAAACATTTCCATTCTCCTTTACATCCTGAATATCTATAGAAAAGCAGACAAAAGAAAACATCCTTTCATGCTTTGATCTGACAGCTGACAGGAAGTGTTACCAGTGTGTAGTGGTTGGGAAATGTCTTGGTAATGAAGATATTGTTGAGCTCCTTCACAAGGACCCCTTGGCTGTAAAAGCGTTTCAGGTTGGTCATGGGGAACGTCTTCAGGTAGTCTGCTCGGAAACCGTCAAAAGACACCAGCAGCAGAGGTAGCGGCAGGCTTCCCTGACTCGTGCCGTTTCTCGCAGGCAGGGCAGCAGCCAGGAGTCCCAGCAGGAGCCAAACACCAGCCAGGAATCCTAGCAGGACTTTTAAGAACATGCTGAAAAGATGTAAAGAAAAAGACAATAGTCATAGCAAGCCAACATTAAAAATCCAAGATTGCTGACTGATCATCTTAGCAAGAAAGCAGAAGTAGTGAGCTTCATAACTGTCTTTTTGAGGTAAGAGTGCTTCGTCATTGTTCTATAACTGCAATTTTGTAACTTGTAACTACTGAAAGCGCAATGGCAATAAATGTGCAAAACCGCTAAAGCCCACTTTTCTGTCTTTGTCACAAAGATTAAATGCTTTAAAGGAAATGATGATATATTCATATTTTGCAAAACAGCAACCACAATTAAATAATTTATAGGGAAAAAAATTATATTTTTAAATACTATAATTCTTTTTCACCAGTATAGTAAAAAAGATAGCTCAATTGTTAAGAATCATATTTGCTTGACGTTTTGTCGCTAAAATAGTTAATATTTTAATTTCTTCAAGTCAACTCTGTTCCTCAGGTTGACATAAGAATGATTACAATAATACTTAACCAAACGATGCCTCCATCAACGCAGAATCAATAAGAACTCATCAATAAAGAGCTGAGAATTCACTGACAAATTAGCTGGATAATTTTAGTGCGTTCACGTGAGGTTAGTAATATTTTTAATAATATTACCCGTTCTTGGTGGAAAATCGCGTTTTTCTTCCTGACAAAAATATCTACCAACTTTTGTGTTGTCACTAACGACTGCAGACTTCCTCGTACGAGAAAAGCCGGAATTTCGTCAAGCTGACGCGGATGCAATTGTTTTAGTAGTATTTTTAATCTAAATTTTCAAATTAATATGCCTTATAAAAAAGTTCGAGAATCTAGACAGATGACTATAATTTAGGCATCTAGTGTTTGATATTCTAAAATCATAAATCATCTCCAATAAGTCAATTACTGAAACGCTAAAGCCTGGGTCACATTTTTATATACTAAATGTTTTATTTTGAAGTTTAAGAACTCCACATCCGCTAATTCAGCCTGCAGCTCACCTTAACGATACTGACACCTGACTGAACTGACAGCCCCAGCAGCGATTCATGGGCTCGTGGGGCGGGGCGACTTTCACTTACCTGACATTACCGTGATAGGATGTCATGGTGGAGGTGAATTATGGTCAAATTTGCTAAGCCTCCAGTTTTCGAAGTCTCACTCCAGACTTTGATTAAACAGAATAATCTTTTAATTGTATTTCCCTCCACTGAATGTCTCATCAGGTATGGGAACCTGCATATCTACTTATCTCGTACAGCTAGAATGTACCAGTTCTGTCACCTGTGCTTTTCAGTGGCTGTTTGAAACATTGAACAGTTTCTGTCAAAAAGCTTCTGATCTGTGAAATTTACATGAACTAAAACTAGACACTGACAGTTATCTCCTCTCATCCTACTGCAGCCTGACGGTTATTATTAATGTGCAATTACGATATGTCACCAGCAGGGTGCGTACTGAGCAAACTGACACAACCCGTGTGTGTAAGTGGCTATTTTTAAGTTGAACTGTGGAGAATGTTCTGACATGGTGCCAAGATAGTTGGAGATGGTTCCTTTAATCATGTAATCATCTATCTATCTATCTATCTATCTATCTATCTATCTATCTATCTATCTATCTATCTATCTATCTATCTATCGCTGTCTGTCTGTCCGCCTGTCTGTACTGAGGAGTTATTATTATTGCTATACTTAGTAAGTTTATTGTTCACTAAAAAGGCATATTTATCTAACTTAATACTAATTTAGCAGAACTGTCCTTTGAGAATGTTTAAATTACTCTCCACATGTATAGAAGTATACGTGGTGTTTATTTACAGCTGTCTGTTGAAACCTTTGACTCACTCATTTGTGCTACTGTTTGACCTTATCATTATACTGGCTCAAGTTTCAGCACCTTTTGATAAAGTCTTCAATTTCTAATGGATGATTTACATGTAACAAATCACTTACTGATACCTGATAAGATAAAAAATCTGCTTTATTTGGCACATGCAGTTATACTCAGCACAATGATGCATATTAAAGGATGAGGTCCCATCAAGAGTTGAGTTCTGATCACTGGATTCGAAGTCCAGAGTGTTAACCATTACACCATGAGACCTGTTAGATTGCTGTACTGTAACAGGATTTTTTATATATTTTAAATATAATTCTACAAAAACGCTCTATTAACAGGCTCAAAATTGACATTCACAGGACTTGGGAGACTCGTTAGTGCTGATGACACCTGCTGAAAGTCACCTGCTAAAGTTCTCCAATGGCGGTGTGAGATCTGGGTGGGAAACAGGAGGTGATTTGTCTTTCTTCTTCTTCACTGAAGAGACTCAAGATTCAAAGTTTTTCCCTGTTCAATTAAATTCTTTCTTTGTCATTCACAACCAATGCCAAGAGAATTAAGATGAATGAATATGAATAATTGAGCAAACTCTCTCTCTCTCTCTCTCTCTCTCTCTCTCTCTCTCGAGAGAGAGAGAGATATTTTATGGTACATGTGCAAAACAGTTTGAGTTAAACAGTAAGTAGAAGGATCCCCACCACCCCCTGCCCTGAAAAGAGAAAGTTATTTTTGCCCAACAGTGTTACACTCCACCTTCAAGGGGCTACAAGTTGAACCTCTGTCTCTCTCTCAAACACACACACACACATACACACACACACACACACAGTTCAGGTCGGCGTTGGCCTGTAGCTGACTCTGCAACACAGCTGCAAAGGGACTCGACTGAATTCGCCACATGGAGGAATAAGATCTGCTGGAAACTGAAACTCTGATAAACACACACACACACACACACTTGTAGAGACAAACAAGAGTGTATTTTTGTCACTCATGATGGATACTGTGGCTGAGGAGGACAAAGATCCTGACATTGAGCTGTTTGTTAAGGTGGGGAGCTGTTTAACATTCTTACTTGCTAATGTTTTCTCATTCATTCAGCCTGTGGCAGTATTTGCTAAAAAGTGCTACATTTTCCAATGCTGGCAGTTCCATGCCATGTTGTTGTTGTGGTTCTTTGTTTATTTTCCATGCATGAAACTGACACCCACGTGCATATACAATCTCTCTCGCGCTCTCTTCCAATGATTTATTAATGGAGTTCTTTCAGCATTGACAATGGACTTAAGTCATTGTGTTGGTATGTTAGCTTGGTCAGGCCTGCGCGGAATTAATTTTTGTTTTCTATACTGTTAGTATTTATTCTGCTAAAGTTTTGCACATTACAACTAGAACAAAATGCGAAGTTCCAGTCCTTCACCTCTGTGCATGATTTATTGAATCTATGCTATGGATATGTAAGAAAGTTTAAAGGTAGGTTGTAAACCTTTTTTTAAAACTCTGAAAAATTCATTGGAATGCTGTGGGGAGCAGGAAATGTCAAGCATTGAAATTTTTAGTTAGAGCTTAAGATTGTCAGTGCAGTAGTTTATCTTAGCAAGGCAGAGAACATGTTTAGAGAGACTCTACCTTAGTTTGGCCCAACCACTAATGGAAAATGGCTCAATAACTGCCAGCTGATATTTATATTTATGTGACCTACCATGGATCAACGACTGGGAAGTTATACACAATGATTAATATGTAATGTATAAGCTAAACATGAAGCTACTATTTGCACCTCATTAGCTTAAATGACCTTCAAAATAAAAGCTGCACCCTCTTGATCACATCCCCATGTGGCTGGCAGTGTAGAGTTTCCAATAAATGCCACAGGAATAATTCCAGATTCAATCATTTAGAGGTGGGTTTCTAAACACATGTTTTGATTGACTGACAACATGACCAGACAGTATAGACTTTCCTTTACAACAGAACACACTCTTATAGGAAGCAGAGGCCTGCACAGGCAGCGAGGCGGTTAATGGGAGCTGTGTGGATTATTAATGCTGGAGTTTTCATTACAGTGTCCAGTTTCAGACTGTGGGTGCAAACGCACATTAATTTTACTCTACTTGATCATATAGAAGCGATAAATCCACCTTCAAACTGACGGGTTCGTTTTATGTGTGAATATGGTCATTTTTAAGAGTGTGTGTGTGTGTGTGTGTGTGTGGGGGGGGTGGTCCTCCACCATGTCTATGAATTCACTGTAATAAGGACAAAATGATAAAGAAAACATTAATGATCATCTGAATGACAATCAAGAAACCAATCCTGGAAGCAGATTTGACATGGCTGTAAAGTGGATGTGGCTTGTGTGTGCAGGCCGGCAGCGATGGCGAGAGCATCGGAAACTGCCCCTTCTCTCAGCGCCTCTTCATGATCCTCTGGCTCAAGGGAGTAGTCTTCAACGTCACCACTGTAGACCTCAAGAGGTACTGGTAACATCCCAGTATGATATGACACAATACAACACAACATATTTTACTATATTTCCACATGTTGGCGATGTTGGCTTCTAATGAAAGTGTTTAAAATAGCAGCAATGGCGACCTTTGTAAAGTGTATGATATATTTTTTTTCTTTTTAAATATGATTGCAGGAAACCAGCTGATCTTCACAACCTGGCCCCGGGGACTCGCCCGCCCTTCCTCACCTTCCAGGGGGAGGTTCTGACTGATGTCAACAAAATAGAAGAGTACCTGGAGGAGATGCTGGCCCCCCCAAAGTAGGAAACACGTGCAGGAACAGCAAACTGTGACTCGGCCAAGCTTTAACTGTGTTGACGCTCTTGTTGTTAGGTACCCCACACTCGCAGCAAAGAACCGTCAGTCCAACACAGCAGGAAACGACATATTTGCCAAATTTTCCACTTACGTTAAAAACACCAGGCCCGACAAACACCGAGGTGAGCTCATTGTCTGTTGACCACCAGATAAATGTTCCAGTGTGATCCAAACACATTTGGTGCCTGTTGTGTGTGTCCAGCTCTGGAGAAGAGTCTTGACAAGGCTCTGGCTCAGCTGGACGACTACCTGACAACCCCGCTGCCTAACGAGGCTCAGACTGGAAAATCCACACGCAAATATCTGGACGGAGAGGAACTGACACTGGCTGACTGCAACCTTCTGCCCAAACTGCATGTTGTCAAGGTAAGCCCTGATCGGGCAAGAGCATATGTGAGTTTAGATATCATGATGTGAAGATTTATTCACATCCCCAGTGCTGAAAAAGTACCTCAAAACAGTATTTGTGATACTTTTAATTTACTAATAATAAATGGTCACGAGCTGTATTTTAATAAACGTAAATGTATGATAGTGTAATGCGGACATCTCATATATAAGGTTTCAATAGGACTGTTTTTTTGAGCAGGTGGTTGCAAAGAAATACAGAAACTATGACATCCCATCAGAATTCAGAGGGCTGTGGCGTTACCTAAGCAACGCCTACAGCAAAGACGAGTTCACCAGCACCTGCCCCTCCGACCTGGAAATCGAGCTGGCTTACAAGGACGTGGCAAAGCGGTTGGGGAAGTGAACTGGCCATTATGACCTGCATTTTTTAATCTTAGATGACATGCCAGTTAGAAGGAAGAGTCTAAATTGCTGAAAATTTCAATCTTGTGTGTTAATTTAGTGGAGGGGATATTTGTATTTATTGATAGATGTGTTTTAAACCTACTGTGTTTTAAACCTGATGTTGTAAAAGACTGAACGATTGTCATTTCTGCCAAACTTGTTCTATTTTGAAAGCGGTCTCTGCTTTCTCCAGTAACTGTCCTCTTCAGAATGACTGATCAGCTCTGGTGTACTGGCCCGATTGACTTTTGCTGTTGTCAAAATGTAATTTTAATCACCTCTTTTTTTTTTGCCTTTTCACTTTTATTTTTTGTATAGAAATTATGTTTGAATATATTATAACTGAATCGCTGCTGTCTTCATCATGTGAAACTGTGTGAAGATGATGTTATTGTTTCTGTCAGTGTAGCTCACATCTGAAGATTTTAAATGTAGTCCCACTTTCTATATATTGCTCATATGAATGATAAATCTATTTTCTCAAACACTAGGTGTATTGCACTTTTTTTCAACCTCTAGCAAATTTTTCTACATACATGAAGAAGCCACCTTGGTTATTTTTTTAATGTATGCATTGGAAAAGAAACAGGTGTGTGGTGCAAATAAAAAAAAAAGGCATCTAAAATGTTATTGAGAGGCATTTAGTACTGAAAACATAAAAATTACTTTCATCAAAAAAACTCATTTAGACAGGATTCTTCCCTTATTTGTAGTTATTTATATATAATACAATTTACACTCCAGGCATGTGAGCAGAACTGTGGCTGTAGCGCCTCTAAGCCAGCAGATGGCAGCAAATACAAAGCATTCATTGGCGAAAAGAAGCTGAAGCAAATTAAGGGACCGTCCTCCTTTATGTCAAATTGTTACAGTCAAAGTATATTTTGTATTTTCATATAGAATCTTCGCCTCATTTCGTTATAGTGTCCCTACATCATCTACAGTTTTATACTTTGACTTAAAATAGTATTGCACCAATTTTTGTTGTATAGTCTTATTTACTTGAATTAAAATATTCTTTCAGTACACCAATAAATTGTAATTGAGAACTTGGCTCATACAAATTGAAATAATTTATAACAGTGTAAGTATTTATTTAAAAACCGATTTGCTATCATTAGAGGGATTACAATGTAGCTGCATTTTATTTTGTTTTGAATTTTCCAAGGTGTAATTATGTTACATAGTACTAAATATGTAAACGGTCGCTTGATGTTTTTTGCGAGGTGTTTAACACACACACAGTCCCTGAGCCGAGTTGTATCCGTGGGCAGAGCTCCTGAGCTCAGGCTGCTGCTCAGAATCTCATCTTTCCATTCTGAGCTCCGGATCGACAACCTTCACTCTCACTTCACTCAGCGTTTAAGCCTTAATTCTACCCCCTTATATCACCGTGGGTCACCCAGGTACTCAGAAAAGGTAAGCCGACCCTCTGTCAGGGTGACAGCGAAGGAGCCTGTTTCGGGCTCCATTGTTCGGGGATCCGCGCTTGGAGAATAGGCGCAGTGTTTGGCCGTGTGTCGCTCGGCAGTGGGCGACTTGTCATTGCGGCGCTTTGTGCTGTGTTGTGAAGTGTGCGGTGGTCGACAGAGGCAGCTTGCTGTTTCAACAAAACCCTCGAAACCATACGAAGTCGAAAACAGCGAACGCTTAGCCGTATCAGTGAAAAGCTAACATTAGAGCTAGCTGATATGTGTATATATTTATCAGCCACTTGCGAGAACGTCCACCGCCGCAGCGGACAAGGGGGTTCCATTTTACGCGACAGCTTTAGCTTTCATACCCACAAGAAGTGATCGCGTCAGCGGCAATAACGCAGATTATAGACAAAGGTGTGGGGGAGATGGCTTCGGTTCCAGGAGCATGTCTCAAACAGGTTGCGCAATGAGTCCAAGCCCTAGTATTTCACCGAGCCAGGGGCTGTTTCTGCAGCGAAACTGGGAAAACGCTGTCAGTCGCGCCGCTCGTGGGCTGCTTTTTCTTTTCACTTGTGCTCAGGATTGCGCTGTTCCGACAGCAGGTTCCGTCGGAAAGAACTGAAAGACAAGCGGAAACAACACTTAAAGGGAGGTTAGTGGAAACAAAAAGACTTTGCTCCAGGTAAACTTTGAGACATTTTGTAAATTAATTTTCAATGAGTCACGCTCTAACCACAGTCTCCTATTATCCAGTCAAATTTTGGCTATCCTCAGACAGTAACCAGTTAATTTAGCCTCTCTCCCACCTGAGTTTATTTGGTTTTGGTTATCCAGTCCCTAATCCAATCCGTTTGTAATTTACCAATGGGCAAAGTATACAGAGCAAAAGTGCAGTATCTCATTTTAAACAATGCAAAGCAATTTACAGTTATTTAAATTGAGCTATTTTGTGTCTACACTGTGAGAACAGGCTGGGGTGGTTGTTTGCAACAACAACAAACTTAAACGTCTGGGAAACTATTTGCTCAGTAAATTTAATTCTGTAAACACTTTACTGCAGTAAGTGCATGTGCTCCAGTTATTTAGAAGCAGCATTTTATTTTTTTAACATGTGTAAACAGTCATTAACCAGGACATAATGATTGTGAGAGGCTTGACTTGGCCCGGGCGTGGATTAGGTTAGGAGTCACTCCAGGAGCACTTAGCTCACCAGTCAATCCAGTCAGCACCACCAGCAGCCTTGTGTAATGTGGTTAAAGCGTGCTGATTTGATTGTTTGAGATGCACCTTGCATCATTATCATGCCAGGTCTGATTGTGCGCTTTCAACAAACAGTTTGATGTTTTAATTGTGCTTAAATATGCTTCTGATCCATTAGAGTCCAGGACAGAGTTCTCCACACGGACAGTTCAGGTCCTAATTTCATTTAAATTTATTCAGTGTTACCCTGCAGAAACGCTTCCTGTTTCTTCTGGGCTGTGGAAAGCTGAGTAGTGACCATCCCGAGTCGAGCCAGCAACTGCCCGTGGGTTTATAAAGAGCTCTTTCTGCCTCCTTTTTCTGCTGGAGCCCTGGGGATTATAAATCCTGAGGAAAAAGAGCTTTGCTTCGGTGGCATGCTTCACTGGCAAGAAATCGTTGTGAAGTGTGTGTGTGTGTGGGAGTGGATGGATGAGGGAGGAAGGACTGAAGACAGAGGGACCAGGGAGGACCGGGCTGTGGTGATGGATGCCGTGCAGGGGAGTGGAACACTTGGCCCCTCTCTGATTAAAGGGCTCCTGTTCGGTTAGCACAAACACTCACACATTTAATGCACCTGTCCTCCCATGCTTGACTCCAAGTTATAAAATCAACTTTTTGGAGCAAGCCCTGTGCCAAGTTTGTCACACAACCCAACTACTGTACACAGTGTGCAGTTTAGATTTGGTTGCGGGCATTTATCTGCGCTGTAGAGAGGTTCAACATCAGTGAAAGTCCTGAAGCAAATCCTTCAGTGAAGTAAGGCCAGGACGCTGATGTAAACAGAAGTAATAAAATGACGCATTGGTGAGGAAATAAGTTTAGAACTGTGTGTTCTCATTTTGCTGAACCAGTGATTTGAGTTCTCTAATATCTGAGCAGCAGTAGTTGAGACATTTGCAGGTTATTAGTCTGAAAGTGGATGTTTGCCACTCCTGCCTGCTTTTTAAGCATTTGTAGAGGATTTGGATTGCATTAAGCATCACAACCAAAAGTAGGATTAGTTGTTGGCGTGCTGTGTAGTGCAGAGGTGGCTTTTATATCACTTTATATAAAATGACTTTTTTAATCACAATTGTGCTCGTACAGCTTTAAAAAAAAAAAAAAAAAAGCTAATTTGGGGTATCATGGCAACAGATCTTGTTTGTGTTGGAAAAGGGAAGTGCCATTTCTGCCCACCGAAGATCTTGTGTCATTCTTACTCACGCTTGTCACGGCACTTGTGTTTCAGCATGCAGCTCGTGCTCAGTCATCCTAGTGTCACGCCCTGTCGGTGTGTACTCAAGTTAAAAGACAGTTTTGCAACTCGAGTGTTGTTGAATGTGTAAAAATACTGCAATTGCAACTAGAAATCTGACGCTCCAAACTCAGGCGTAAGTAAAAATGTTGAAGGGACACATCTTTGTTGATCTCCTGTTCATTTCAGTTGTACCATTTCTTTTGAAAAGAAAAAGTGAGTCATTAATGACCTCTGACTTTATTGGGCTGCTCTTGTACAACATTCCCTTTCTTGATCAATCACATGACTTATGGGAACACTTATCAGCTTTTTTTTTTTTTTTCATGAGCCCAAAGATTACATTTCTGTTGTTCTCTGCTGACAGATTTATGTTTTTGTGGTTAATGAATGACGCGTAGGTCCTTAGCTTGTGCCTGTAGCTTGGGTGTAACACCAAGAGCCGACTGAAGGATCAAACTGAGATGTTTGTGTGAAAATTGCTGATAGAAGCAGAAAATGGAGATCTACGTTTCACTAACTTTCTTTAGTCATACCTTTCTTTAGTCATTTGACTGTTTTTTTTTGAAAAGCTGGAGTTTGCACGATGCACCTCATTTTTAACACTGACTGGATCCCTGTGCAGCTGGCCGAGGACGATCCTGTGTGTTGAGATCTGCTCTGTGCAGTTTGACATGTCAAAAATAGACGCCACCCACCCACCTCTCAGTGATAAAACGGAGAATACTGCTGTTCCTGTCTTCTGTTGCCACGAGGCTGCTATGGTGGGTTGCAAGAGCAAGTTCATCAGGTTGAACAGAATACACTTCAACTGTTTGAATAATTTTTCTCAAAAATGATGACATATTAATATTTAAAACCCAAAAAGTGTCAAGAATGTTTGCTACTTTGTCCAGATTTTGGATTCACACTGGTGTGCTGACAAAGCTGCAGCAGCGGGCCTGCTTCTCGGGGGGGCATAATGAATAATTAAGAGGTGGAGCTTATGTAAAGAAGCTATTAAGATGCAGAGTCACACTTGTTTCCATGGTAGCAGGGTCATAATACCAGGACCAAGGGTCCTTTAGCTGGGCAACATGGGAACAAGCACAGGGTCGGTTTGGGCAAGGAGCTTTCATGGCTTTTGATTTCTGAAATATTGCTGAACAATAATCTAAAGAATGTAAAAAAAAAAATCTGTGCCAAACGGACGGGTGTTGCTTCAGAATGTTGGATCAGGTAGGTGGGATTGGGACATTGGAAGCTTTAAATTAAAGAACAGTCTGTTGCTTTGAAAATCAGAAGCAAAGAAGTGCCGGAGCAGTACATAAAAACAGAAATCTAGAGCTTGTAATGCTTCGAATTAAATGGTTTTTCTAAATAATTATTCTCTTTTATGCAATACGGGTATTTCTATTCCAGTTTCATTGTAAATAAGAGAGGTAATAAGAACAAATAATTTAATTTTCAGAAACTGGAAAATAGTTTTTTTTTTTTTTATTTTGGCTGGAAACAATCATTCTTTGTTAGTTAAAATCACATCCATTTATAACATTGCCATTTGTTTAAACTATAAATGTGAATTCTACCTTAAAGGAACTTCCAGGCATTAATTTTAGAGCAGTTTGTTAAAGTAAGTTATAGAGAAATGATAATTGATAGGCAGGTTAACAGATAATGAACAGAGACCACCAGCACCACTTCTGACGGGGTTATCACACCCAGAGCGCTCTCAAAATACCCCCCTGTGAGCTGTTTTTGAAGCTATTTATATTCAGGAGAAACATAGATCCTTTTTAGAAAATGGATCCATAATTGATGGTGGATGCTACATCTGGAGCACATTTCCCACTTTCTAAGGTTATGCAACAAGCTCTTAGTGTATGTTATTTCAGTCCAGTTGAATATTCGCTCCTTTGGACCTGAAGTAATGCACCGGAATTAATGGAGATGTTGCCTGGTGTCTTCCACCTTTGTGAGGTATCTTCTGAACTCCACAGGAAAGTTATTTGCAGCTACATACCATCAGAGATGCAAAGGAAATGGCCAGAGTCTTTACCCAGCACAGCCATCTGGCCTCGTCCCAGCAGTTCATATACTGAAACAAGGTCAAAAGCCTACATGTGATTAGGTATGCTGGAGAGATATTAAAGCAGAGATGATTGATTTAAGATTAATGTTACCATTTATCATTCCATCTGGACATGAGGTGAAATCAAGTGAGATTGACAGCCGCAGAATTGCTTTTTATTATTATTATTATTCTCATTGTAAAGAATTTGGCCTCTGAAGTCAGCAGTTTATAAAATTACACTATGTTGTTGTGGATCAATGACTCGTGTGAATGGCTGAGATGGGTTGTGATGCTATTAGATTCACAGACACAAATGCCATCAAAAATACCCACGTTTCTCCAGCTAAACATGTAAAAACAAAACAAAACAAAAAAAAACCCAAAAGAGCCAGACTTGCATGTTTAACAGCACGCATTTCAGAGCTGGGATTCGCATTGTTGCCTTTCTGAATCCTGAGGGATATTGTTGATTTAGAAACTCTGATTTGACCAACCAGCCGTTCAGCCTTCCAGATGTTTGGAGTGTGTTTTGGTGCTTGTGTGTGTTTGTGAGTGTGCATGCAAATCATTTATTAAGCATTGATTCTAAGCAGATGGCCTCAATTCAATTAATGCCCCAAACTAATAAAGCGTCTATGTCAGAGGTGGGCAAACTAAGACCCAATAAACTATTTAATCTGGCCTGCAGAGCATTCACAATAATTTTTCCAAAAGCCAAATTATTGTTTTTTTCTAACCTTTTTGGTTGGAAAAAGGTTCAGACCCCCGCCCTTCCCCTAGCATGCTAACATGTCTTCTCAAGAAGGTGGGGCCAGTCCATCTCTAGTTGGACCAATTTACAGGCTCTTCAAAACGTTTTCTCTGTCAGTAGTCCATCAAGCATGATTTTTAGTTAACCTCTGATCTTCATTTGGGGGGTTAGTTTCCCGCACCACCTGGCCGGTGCGTTCATCAAGATCTAAAACCCAATGTGGCCTTTCAGGCAAAATAATTGCCCACCCCGGTCTATGTTGTTTTGTGTGTGTGTCTATATATATATATATATATATATATATATATATATATATATATATATATATATAAAAAAACAATTATATATATATATATTATCGTTGTTGAATGCTTCTAAAAATTTTATTTAGTTCAGTTTGGTTCTACTCTGCTCTAGTTTTACTTCCTAACAATGTAGATATATTTTTTAAAAAAAATTGTCATTGTAATCTAATTCTTTTTCAGCCTTTTAAAATTCTGTCTTTTCTTCGCTTGGTTGCACTTTTGCTACTGTGTGAAACAAAAATGGTGACTGTCAAGCTGTGAGTTTTTTGTGAACACAGCTCTGCCCAAACTTGCAAAACTGCTTGATCAATCGTTGAAGGATGCAAAGGACAACTCGTTTCCTCTCGTCCACCAATTTAATTGAGTGTTAGATTGGGAATAGGAAGGAAAAGGTTGTTAACCTTGAAGGTAAACAGAACATACATTTTGTACACATTTGTATCTGATTTGCATGCTTGACACTTGATGTAAACTAATGTAAACATTAGGCAATAGCCAATATTGGACAGATAATGCAATCATCAGTTTATACAGCAAGTAAGAAATGAACTCTACTACCGATCATTACTACTAATAGAACAAGTATTACTACCAACAGGATGAGCTTTACTACCAACAGAGAATAGATCAGTATGACCATTAGATATTACATTCAATGGAAATACAGTCTTTATTAATCTTTGGCTAAACTCAAACGTTCAAAGTTGCTTCATACCAGTTGCATCTTCTGGTTGATCAGGAGCTGTGGTTGCGTATTTGAAGGGCAGGTCCCAGCTACATAATTGTAACTCAGTGTGTAGCTTTACATGAAACCTGATGACCTGATCTCATTTTTGATTGTCTGTCTGATTGATCTGCATCTTTTTATCTTCTGAATTTTGGGTTTTGACGCAACAGTGACATTTCAGCACCGTTTTATTTAACAGAAGAAGCAACAGATTTGGTAGGGTAGCGATTTCCATCAGGCCTAAATGATTCAGTTGTTAGTGTCTTCACCATCTGTAGACTCTGTGGTGTTCTCTGCACAGCTGCAGCGCTCATCAATGGAAAATCCGATTCAGTGGGTTGTTGCGTTAGCATCTCAAGTTGCAACGGATCATATATTGTGCAGCCTCATCCGGCTGTCACCACATCCAGTTGCAGTGGTTGCTGGTCTGTTGCTGCTGAGATCCAGTGGGCTTCGTGCCAGATCAGGAGTCAGAAGTAAAGCTCACATTTTTAAAGTATTGTTTTAAACATTCGCTACTGATATTTGTGGTTGAAGTCCTACATCAAAGGAGCAATGCTGTGAGATAATTCCCAAATAAGATTGCTTCAGTCTGTCTGCTCTGTTGGATTTGGCCATCAGTAATGTACCACAAGGCTCTCTGGGTACCATCCCTCTGTGATAACACCCTCACAACCCCCCCCAACCCGGCCACATTCCCTTTCTGACCTGGAGCTGTGCCGCCAGCCTCTGCTGTCCTTTAAGCAAGTGTGTCGCAGGCAGCAACACACTTCCGATGTTAGCGGCGATGCGCACAGCACAACTCGGTCGTGAAGTCTCAGGACCGCGAGCTTGCAGGTCTCGTCTGCACCACGTAAGCAAAAGTAGTTGAGTTGAGTCTGAAAAAATCAAGGGAGAGGAGTAATAGAGAGTTTCTCTGCACAAACGTCAACCTTTTGTCTCCAGTGTCTGAACAATTACTGTGTGTCATAACCTGCTGTGAGACTTGAGCGCTTCTGGAAGCTGCCTGCAGCTGTCTCTGACCTATTTATGACTCTGATGGATAGAAGGTGAAAAGAGCCCTTTGTGTCTGGGCCTTTTTTATGTCGAGGGAACATGCACAGCATGTTCGGATATGACTATCATCACATCCTCCTTTTGAATACTGTCTTCTGAGGCCATTAACCACATTTGGTCTGCTTTTGAAACTGATTTTAACCTTTACATTTATATATTTATAATATAAATTTCTAATATAATTTTATATCTCACTGCATTTGAAGAGGAAAACTAAAAATGACTGTCCATACTGTACATTTAAGGTGGACAGACACATTTCAGTAAAACAGAGAAGATTTTAGAGATAATTCAGGAGTTTCTGTGAGGGGAAAACCCAGTTCTAGTATAAATAAAAGAAAAAATCTACCTTTCCTATTCCTGACAAATAAGCTCAACATTTGTTTTAAAGTCCTGTCTGTGTTCTGACTTCTAACAGAGGATGATAAAGTGTACTGTTAATATCTAATGAAAATTTGAGGGAACTGTAAATCTGCCTGAAGTGCCCATACCTACTTCACGTACACAGGCCCCACTGTCAGGTGGTGCAAATCCTGAGCTTTAAATGGCGTCTTGTTTCGAGCCATCAGCATCATATGGCCTAGTTGTAGCTGAGCATCATAAAATGTATTGCTTTCTTCTGCATGTACTGTATTTTTTGTTTTAAACTAACAAGTTTTGTTCCTTGTTTAAAAACGACTTCAACATCAACTTCCTGTTGCTTGCGTAACTGCTGCTTCTGTCGTTCTTTAACACCTATTCGGTTAAAAAGACATTTTTTTGTAAATGCATCCATTTATGTCAGAATAGGAAAAAACACTGGCTTTAAATGCTGTTATTGTCTTTTTATGTCAATGTAAATGAAATATTTTGGCACTTTTTTTTTTTTGAGATTTTAATCTTTTTTGTTCCTTTAAAGTGATCTGTTTAATGTCGCTATTTAAACATGCACATGTGCTTTTGTTATCAAACACTTTGTCATTATCTGTTCTTACCAGGTCATTGAGCTAACAGGCCTTTTTTTTGTCTTCTCTTTGGCAGTGTTCTGCCATTTGGACGCAGTCCACTGGGATGGTTCTGAGCGATGAGGATGGGCCAGAGAAGGAAATTACACCGGTGAGGCAAACAAGCCCTCCACCACCTCACAACAACCGCAGTTGCACTACCATGGCCACACCCCCACTTCCCTCCTGATCCCCCCCCCCCCACGACCCTATTCCTCTTTCTTTGGTCAAATCCTCATTCAACAGCATTCAACAAACCTACTGTCCAGCCAGCATGGCAACCCCCTTCCTGTGGAAGCTGTCCTCCCAGAAGCTGGGGTTCTTCCTGGTCAGTTTTGGGTTCATCTGGGGGATGATGCTGCTGCACTTCACCATTCAGCAACGAGCCAGCCACGAGAGCAGCGCTGTGCTGAAGCAGCAAATCCTGGACCTCAGCAAGCGCTACATAAAGGCTCTGGCTGAGGAGAACCAGAGTGTCATGGATGGGCCTTATGTGGGCACCATGACGGCTTACGGTGAGTGACACTACAGAAAGGCTTGTTGGTTTTGAAAATTCTCTAAAACACACGCCTAGAAGTGATGCAACCAAAAAAGTAGTTTAATAATCTGCCACCTGCTGCAAAATAGTACTGACAGAGCTGGAGCATAGTCTAATTGCACAGGTCTAAATATCTCACTGATGTTCTTCATGTCTTGACCTGGATGGCTTAATGGGAGGCTTCATTAAAAACCCGAGATTGGAATTGATTATTCTCTAATGCCCACAGAAACGGCAAGATACAATAACGCTTTTAAACCAGCTCCCACTGTAGGCAGAAGTATGCAAAGAAAGATGTATGCAGCAGTTAGAGCTCAGATGTGATTAGGAAACGAAGTGTTTTTTTAAAAGCTATGCAAATGTGTGGAAAATGCACATTTTTTTGCGCAATGTAACAGCAAAAGTGAATGTTAATAATAGAGCTGCAGGTAAACATGAAAGTTTCACCTAATAATTACTGCAGAAAAACAATTGGTCTTAAAGGCCGACGCTTCAGTTTTCATCGTACTCTTAAATGAAGGATGGTCAAGTACATTCTTGCTTTAGATGAGTTCATTTTGTGTACCACGGTGCCTTTTCCAGCAGATGAAATGTTTCATTCGCTGCGTGTCTGGGTTTTATCGGAGAAACAAACCCAGTCACTGCCAGTGACAGCCTTTTCATATGTCTAATGCCTGCGGAACACAAAAGAGACAAAGAGAGGTTTCTTGTTTGTTTCTTTTTTATGGCTTTTCCCCCAGTGTAATTACTTGAAACACATGTTTTGGAGAGGAGGCAAGCTTTGCGGATAACTGAATTGTTGATAAAAAAAAAAAACATTAATAATGAAATAATAAAATCAATACACATTTATTGAATCCTTCCATATAATAACAGACGAGCAAATGGATATAAAGGCAATATTTAAATACTCGTTTATTTCAGATGGATTTTGGATCAATTCTGTGCTCAGCTTTTGCTCTTTCTCTTTCCCAGATTGAATTGGTTAAAATGTAAACTTTCTGTTTAAATGTCAGGCCAATTAGTCAACAGGCACATGGCTTCCAGATTGTTGCTCAGGCGTAGCGCTAATGACGGCGGTACTGAGACAAGAACAGTCAGTCCGGGCTGCTGCAACTCTCTAAAAGAATTTCTCCCATCGTTTAAACCTTAAAAAAAAAATAAATAAATAAAGTGTGAGCCAAGCAGTTTAGGCTTTAACATTCTGCAGAGTTTTAAGCAGTGCCTTTCCGATTTGTTTTGCTTCTTAACAAAAATGAACTCATTCTTTTTGTGTCGCCAGAGCTGCAGGATGGCAAACTGTCAGCCGTCCAATACCCCATCAAAATTCATTTCTTTTCAATGATTAGATGGCAACGCAGCAGGATATTTTGTGCTTCCTGTGTTCCCCGACATGTTTGATGATTTACCCTGATATGATGCGTAATCAGTTCAAGGGGAAACAGGGTTTCCTCCCTCTCTTTCCAGAAATGACCCATGCAATCTTAATGCATCTGAATTTAATCAAGTGGCTCCAACAAAGACAGTTTGGTGGATAGTTGCTGCCTTCAGTAGTTGATCTGATTGAAGAAAGGCAGCTGTTAAAAGCCACTCACTCCATCTGCCTCTCTGTACAGACAGAAGAGGTTGTAAATAATATTATTCTTGTCTTGTTTCAGTTTGTGCATACGGAACCATTTTGTCTTCACTGCTGTATTACTGTATCAAAACTCAATGTATTTATTCTTATCTTGCCCCCAATTATATTGGCGATCAATATTTCTATCACACTGTTGGCTGCACAGCATTAAACACTGTGGCCATGTGAGGTATATTTTATAAAAGCATATGCATCCCACTTCATATCAGCTGCTTGAAGAAATCCTGATGTCTGGAAAATACCAGGTTTTAACCCTTTATTACACCATTGTTGGTGTAATAAAGGTCTCACGATTAAGACTTTTATGCTACATTATTGGCCTTTTATAGAGTTTTGAAGTCATCTTTATCTTTCATTGACACATAATTCAGGGCCGTAGGATATTTGGAACATTATCAGGTGAAACGCTGTCTGACACTGACACATCATCTTCCTCTGCCTCAGTAAAGTCGGACGTAGCTAGAGATCCGATCTTTCCCGTTCCACCCTTTCTGAATAAAACAACGCAGCTGGGTGTGAACAGCCACGACATGTCTCGTTACTTCACACTTCAGCCACTATCGGATGTTTCTTTTGTAGTGTGGACACAAAACCCTTTTTTTTTTTTTTCCCCCTTCAATCTGATGACTGTTAGCGCCTGTATCACAGTTCAGCTCTGTCCTGGATCATATTGCAGAGTTCATCCTTACTTTCTTTTCTAAAACATAGACCATTATTCCGGCTTTGCATTGAGCAGAAACCGTCAGCCTTCAGTCACAGAACGGTAATCTGCCCCTCGCTATGTGATTGCCTGGCAACATTGTTGGTGCACAGAGCAATAAACACTACTCAAAGTGCAATGGAGACTTTAAAATGCTGGATAATGAAAGCTAATTGAACTTTTTTTTTATACTTGAGAGGAGCTTTTTCAGCCTTCATTTTCTTCTTCTTGTTCATTGTAAACTAGACCTCCCAATTGAAGTGATGGTAATAATACTTTTTCATAAAAAACACACTATTGGGCATTTTAGAAGGCAAAAAAAGTTAATGTTAAATTTACATATTATATGTTTGTGAAAAGGTTGCAGAATTGTTCTACTAAAACAAAAAAAGCTTGATTTTACTTTTAACAAAAGCAATTAGGTATCAGGAAATAAACTCAGAGCTATTCTATTTCCAAGTAATAATATGTGAATGACCATAATTTGTCTGGAATATTTTCTTAAATGCTTGGCTCCTTGGGCTTTTCTTCTCAGATTGATCAATTATTGCCTTTTTTTTCTTTTTGTTCAGCATGTTTTAGCCAAGATACAAGCTAAGACTTGGAATAAGCCTGATATTAGCGGGCTTTTGTGCCCGAGGTGAACAGAGGGAGGCTTTGCCTTTTTCTCTAATTATGTTCAGCCCAGTTGCTTTGCTCGGTCTTTTCGCCAAAGCTTTGCCTTTGGTTTCTTCTGGCTCTCGCTGCGCTGCTCCTCGCACATTTACTGCTCACAGCACGGCGTTAGCTCCAATCAGACAAATGCTCTGGCATTTCTCTTCACACGAACCAGACTCGTGTGCTCTGCCAGGCCTTGTTGCACCCCTGCCAATCTCTGTGATGTGATAGAAGCTGGCGCCTTAAATGCATCATATCGAGGGCAAATGTGGCACTTGTATGTGATAGACAAGCTGCAATTATCTTTGTGTGAGGAGCGTGATGGATTTAGCATCAGTTCTACACACAAAAAGCAAAGCAGTGATAAGAAAACGAATTTTTTTGCTTGATAATGTAAAGTGCTTTTTGCAGATCTTGAGTATTTTTTTTTTATGGCGGTTAAACTTGTTAGTGTATCTCAAAACAGCCTCACAGTTGTCTTTAAATGTCACTGCAATTCCTGCAGGTTGCAGTATCAAACAAATACCAGAGCTGACGGCCAAATGTCATCTTGTTCTGGCTTGGCATTCTTCTCTGCCCTATGCTGGTAGATCATGTTATTAAAATAAGCCACCCAGGGCTGGAAAGGCCCACATTAAACCATAACTTTGCTCACAAAGGCCTTGCGGTTGTAGTTTTGCGTTAAGGAAAAACCTCAGTTTGCTTGAAACTCAGAGATTTGATGGAGTGAGAGATGAACACTCACCAGATGGACATTTATAGCTTTGCTGTAGCTGAGCAGAATTCATGCATGTGTTCACTGAGTGAAAAGTGCAGAACAAGAGGCAGAATGAATCACTTATTTAATTAGACGTATAAAAATGGACATAATACTCTTGAAACTATTTCACTGCTGGAAATCCCCTACACTCTACTAGCCATAAATATAGATATTTTTCATGTGAGAATATAATATTTAACATTTTTGTGCTGTGTTGTATGTTTGATAACTTTACAATATGACTAAAGTAAGTGTCAGGTGTAAACATCTGTGATTTTTTTTAGGTTTTTACCGCACAGCTTACCTATTCCTCTCTGTCCTGCAGATTTGAAGAAGACTCTTGCGGTGCTGCTTGATAACATCATGCTGAGGCTGGGAAAGCTGGAGGCCAAGGTGGAAAATATTTACAATGGCACAGGAGCCAACATGTCCTCCAGCACCAGCACTGCCACACCAAGTGCCACAAATGCTGAGAAAGTTAATATCGCTGGTATGTATTAGGTCTTTTTTTTTAAGGTTTGGTTTTGAACCCTTCTTTGGTTTGAGGAGAAATATTGTCCAGTAAAGCACCAGAGAGCTCTGTCTCTGGAGATGCATCCCCAGTTTTCCTCAGAGGTTTGACTCATCTAATCTGCTGCTCTGTTATTTATTGCATGAAATTGAACTGGAAGAGAGACTTGAGTTTCATTTGAAATTCCCCTGAGTGACACACTTTCCCACTGAAATTTGCCAGAGCGCCCCAAAACACTTTATATGGCCAGACCACATCCTCGGACATGATTCAAATCAGACCTGTTCAAGCTGCGTGACCCAACTATAAGTTTGTATTGATTTTCCTGCCAACATTCAGATGAAGAATTGCTCGAGTTGAGAGAGAGAGAGAGTTGATTTTTTTTTTTTGTCCTTTTTTCTTAGACTCCAGGCAGCATGAAACAGAATATAAGTTATGTGGTCTGAAACAATATGTAGGCTTAAATTAGCCAGTTTAATTTAGCCACATTTGATCGGACCTGGAAGATTGCCCTGGAATTTGTTGCTGTTGGTGGTTCTGCCTTTGGGTTGAATGGCAGTGTTATCAGAGGAAAATCCTTGCTTTTGTTTTTTTAGGATGTGCATATGTTTTAGTCCATTTTTTTTAGATAATCTCTCCATCAGGTTACTTAAAAGATTTTTTCTTTTGCTGTTTTTTTTTTTCGTCTACTTGCTTATTGGTATCAGTAATGTTGGGAACTTGTATCTTGAAACAACAAAGGCAGTGGCAGCCCATTCTTCACGTCTCCAGCAGCTGTTTCTTTGGTCTCAATCCAGCCACTGTGGAATCTAGACACTAATCTCGTCATTGAGTTGCTCTTTATTCGATGCGTTTCTCAGTGATAACACCTGGACCTGTGACTCACGTCTGCGCCGCCTCAAAAGCTGCGTTCGCTGACAACTTCAAAGAGTGCTCTGAAGAGGCAGCTTTGTTTGCTGAATGCTGGTCAGTCTGACAAGCCGCAACTTCAATCCCTCTTGGCATCGGACTAGATGGACCGCTCCAAGATCTCAGTTGGAGTGGGTGGCAGGAAGCTGTGCTGCAGCACTATGATAGCGCATCTCCCCGACTCAAAGTCAATTACACAGATAGGAATCAGGACAGTGAAGGGAACATGCCTGGCTTTCAGAGAGGCTGCTATCAAGATGGAGCCGAGCAACAGCCGAGGGACCGCACTGTTTCCCCCTCAGTTGTATACCTCTCTTCTGCGAAGGCTGCCAAGGCTTAAATAGCAACAGAAGAGAAAAGTGGACCGGTGAAATACCAGACCATGAAAATAATCCATACACCACTAGGTGAAATCAACACATGTACAACTATAGGCACGTTTCCACTGCAAGAACGTAATTTTACGGGGCCCCGGCCCACTGGTGCTTGTCTCCACTGCAGGAACCGTTACCAAAAGCCAATTGCAGGAACCTTTACGGGGCCTAACCGAGTCCCTGCTCCAGAGTAGGTACTGGGATTGGCCAAGAAAAACTCCTGAGTGGGGCTTGAGGTTTACTCGCCGCTGAATGGCTAAAGCTAGAGCAGGATGTGATGGGGAACCGTGGAAAAGAGGAGAATTAGCCTGTGTTAGAATGTGTCCTGTAAAGTTCCTAACTTCCGCACTTAACGCACATCTTATACTTTAATTGCCTTTATGTGTTTGTTAATGGTAATTCTCCACTTTTTAATCTTTCACTGAGCTATTTATTAATTTCGTTATGTATTTTATGTGATGGCAGTAGTCAGATTCTGATCAAGAAGTTCATAATTTTCACATTGCGCTGTAGTGAAATAACAGCTGTCCAACCGCCGCTGCTGTCTGTAGTCATCTCACAAAAATGTAGTCCTCTGTCATCACTTATCAGCTACACGTCGTCGTCTGTGCGTCACTATTGAAAGAAACAAATTTATCAGTTGCAGTTCAAGCCCCATTTCTTTCACATGAAGTACAGCAAACAAGCACAGAAGCCTCGTCTAAAGCCACAGTGATTCTGGCCCTGGATGTCGCTCAGCAGGACGCTGATGGGACAACAACCGTGTGCGTTGTCTTGTCTTCTCAGCCTCCCCCAGCAGTGTTTCATGTGTTGGCTAGCACATGGTATGGAGATGTAATCTCCTCCTACACACACACAAACACAAACACCCAGATGTAATGAATGGTGTGGCTTCATGTTTTCCTGTTTTCTCCATGTTCTTTCCTTTATGAGCTCTTCCCCCACCCAGTGTGACTTTAGTGTTTCTTATTGACTTTTGCTCGACTTGCAGCGTACCATCTCTCTGGTATACGTCTCTTTTTTCAGTCAGCGGCTCAGGGCAACTTCACCCCTTTGTCTTCATCAGTTATTGATCCGCCTGCTTCTCTGTTTACATTCACGGCAAAACACAAGATCCAAGGTCCCGTAGTCAACAAAGAAATGAGGGCAGGGTTTCTGCTGAAGATTGTCCTGGTTACCTTGTGATTTGTTTGCCTTGGCTCATAATTTTCCTTTCAGCGAAAGTTATTCAGTCTTATCATTTTAACAAGAAAAAGAAAACGTCTTGCGGGACTCCTTTTTTCAATTACTTTCAGAGCAGAGTCTCTGGTCTCCATTGTGTTCTGGAAGGTCTGTTTACTTCTCCAGCCTGGCGATCAATACTAATAAAATCCACACAAACCCACTCAGTGCAAATAAGTTGCTGAGAGATGCTGACAGCTCCCACACACTGTCAGACTCTCGTATGAGTATTGACACTCATCGCACTGTAGCACTGGATAGAAGTTAATGCAGCAGCTGAACTGGAATCGTTAGTTTCACTTAGTTTCTCTTTATTTGGGATGTTGGTGCTCTGTTTTTACATTGGATTTTTACATTAATCTAAAACAATATTACTCTTGCCTGGGATCAGGCAGGTTTTTTGTAATTGAACACCGGTAGATCTGCGAATGTGACATTGTTAGTGATTTTAACTGAACTGTTGTATTATATAAATCGGATCACTGTCTGAGGCAAACTTTGGCAACATCATTTCAAAATAATGTCTGTATGTTTTCAAAGAAGTCCACAGTTTTTCTGCTAACTGACACAGAACAGTTACTGCTGATGTTTCCTGAAGCCATGTTCTTCTGAATTCTACATTTTAAGATTTAATGTTGTACATAAGTAACCACACCTGCTGGATGTTCATTTGTCTTTCGAAGGCTTCCATTTTTTGTCTGTTGTGTTTTTAAATAGGTTGTAATCCCTCCCTTGAGTGTGTGTTTTTAGTTCCTGTTACTTCTTCTTTCTTTGCTAAAGGACCAGGGTTTCCAGGAAGTACAGGAAAATTAATATTTACAGGAAAATGAAGATATTCAAGAACAACACACACACAAAGACGTACGCATATTTCCATATGTAAATGTGATTTGCCTGCATCTAGTGCGTGTTCATTCCTGTGCTGTCTCCTCTCTCCTCTTGTTCCCCCAACCTTCACCCTTGCTGATTTTTAAATAAGAAGACAGGGGTGAGATGGTTATAACATCTGGCTTACAGCAGAGTTGACTGGGACACGTGCACCCCACTTTTTTTCATTGTCCCATCCCCACCCCTCCGCAATTGTGATTGTTTTGTGGAAAGTACTCTGAAATTTCAGAGGCATTATGTAATTTCTGGGTGGGTTTCAGACGAGCAAAGTCAAAGTGTGGGAACCTCAGTATTTAATTTAGCAGTCTGCAAAGCTGAAATAATATGGTTTATATCATCATTACATTTTTATAGGCTTATCCCTTCCCTGTCCTTGCTTTGTGCATACTGTACATCCGTGTATATTCTGCAGTCTGTCTCCCTCTCTCTTACGTGGTCTCCTCCTTCTCTTTAACAGTCTGGTTTATGCTAGTTTCAGTTCCAGCTCCAACTCTGTGGGAGTTAATTTTGCTTTGCCTCATAACTCTTCAAGCCCAGTAATTTTGTTGAATTTTTAATTAACATGTAAACAGTCAGACATTGGGCATATTTCTATGTGAATATTTTTTAAGAAGGATTAGATTGCACGTTAGCATTTGCGCCCTGCAACTGGCAGATGTGTCATTTCAAACACTTCTTCATAAGCTCACACATGAATTCACACTTCATAAGGTGAAGAGCATGAGCATGGTCATATTTTGTGTTTGGCTTCATGCTGGTGTGGAGGTGATTGACTATTAAGAACAAGCAAATTATTTTAAGCTTCATTGCGGAGCCGAAGAGTCAAACTGATGCAGACTGAGGATGTACTTATCTTGTGGTTTGTGGGAACAGAATATATATCTAGCAGGTGGCTGAAAATATTTCTTTTATTTATGCCATTTCTAGGAATTTTCAAACAACTCTCTGAAACTTGGTGTTTGTTTTCAGTTTTATATAGAAGCCCTTTCATTTATATAGAAGCCCTTTCATCACAATGACCAGTACTATGGCAACAACACTCAATGTTCAGTGTGTCCTCAACTGTTGGACATTTATCACAAATTATGAATGGAGCATTACTCATGGCCTTGCGATTTTAGCTAAATATCGTTCACTGCCTTGTGCGCACACACTCCAAAAGCCGAATCTTCCTCTTAGAGAACATTGGGACGATCAGATGGCATCAAACACAAAAGAAGGATTGATTACAGGAAGACAACAGAGGACTTTGCAGTTCTGGAAAAGGGGGGTGTAGAAGGAGGAAAGTCAGCGTGGGCTGGAAAAGGGGAGTAGATGGACTTGGAATCTGGAATTTAACAGTGGAAAATCATGTGTGACCAGAGGCAGCTTGTGTTTTTACCAGCTCCAAACACGTGCCTTTGCATGCTGGGAAGCCAATCTGGTGTCTGTTGCATTGCACTGCACCTTCAGGTAGCAAGCCCCTGTCCGGGGGTGAAGTAAAGTTTGACGCTTTCATTGGACGTATGCAGTGAATTCTGACATCCCTCATGTGACATAGAACTATTTGAAGTTCATTTTAAAACCATGTGAAAGAAGAAGTGAAGCTGTCGGGATATTTTCCTTTACATTACAGACAGGAAGTGCGTATTCAATAATTCTTCATGCGAGTGATCTTGTCCTTACACTAACATGTTTATATCTCACACACATCATCTGCAAAATAAGATATGAACATGTTCTCGGTAGCAGGGGCTGATCCAGCCTGGACAGTTATTTCTATACATTCTCTCTGTGTAAGGAGATACTTTGATCATCTTTTCAGCTTTTTTTTTTTTTTTTCACCTGTACAGCTGTTTGCTGTCGCTGAGAGATCATCCATCAGGCAGGCTGCTTTATGTTTAATTGATGAGCTGCCGCAGAGATATGATTGTCACACACATGCACACTGGTATTTTTGCATCTCATTCCACAGTGCATCTAAATTTGGTTTTGGTGAATTCGAGAATGCAGAGGTAAGAAATTCTGCACTTTTGGCCCTTAACTTTCCATTTTCTGTTTTATTTTTGAGCCCCTGTTTGCATTTTTTTAGTCTTTTTTTATCATAATGCAATGTAAAATTGTCAGTAAACCTCAACAACTCTTTCCACACCAAACTGTGCCATTAACAGTTAGGTCTCAGCAGATTTCGTGTTATTCTTGTGATTACTCAGTGCACATAAAACGAAAGTGAGAGAGATGAGGGTGGGGAAGCAGAGAATAGGAGAAAGAGAATAACATAAACCAGATGTCCTCAGTCTAATACTGGAGTTGTCAGATGGCAGATGACCTCATAGTTTTTTACAAACAAGGAGAGAGGAAAAATGCATATGTGCATTCTCACTCATTGTGAGGGTATTAAGCACTGTTGGATGGCTAATAGCAGCTAATGAGTCTGTTCCAAGTGCTGGATCACCTCAAATAACTTCAATTGTTGTGTACACATTACTTATTTTCTGAACTGGCTCTAATTTTACATTTGTCCTACATGGTCTGTCACTACGGAGAAAATAAGCCAATTTCAATGTAAATGTGTCACAGCTATGTCACATTCTCTCTGTAAAATTCTGCTAATCAGATTCAAACCAGTCTCAGTTTGTAGTGATTTTTTAAGTTAGTGGGTACGGAAGACAGGTGTGTGAACACTTTGACATGATTAATGCCCAACGTCGTTGGAGGTATTGAATGAATGTACATAAATGAAAAGAAATCAGCACCACTGTGCGTGTGTGTATGTGCGCGCGAGTTATATTTAGCCGCTTCTCTGCAGCAGCTTCTTCTGCTTAATTAAAGCTTGAGAAAATGTGCCTGTCGGCTTCAGCCCGCCGTGTGATTTTTAGTGACTGTTTACCTGCTCTGGTGGCAAGTTCGGCTAAAAGTGCTGGATAGCTGTGATGCTAATATATAGCATATCCGCAACCCAGACTGCACTTT
This sequence comes from Pao palembangensis, assembly GCA_015343265.1. Taxonomy (NCBI): domain Eukaryota; kingdom Metazoa; phylum Chordata; class Actinopteri; order Tetraodontiformes; family Tetraodontidae; genus Pao; species Pao palembangensis. Next base: position 4,586,960 of record CM027085.1, on the reverse strand, counting down.
TATGGCCATTTGGGGATATTAAGGGCTTTTGGTAAATTAAATTGCATCAGTCCATAGTTCCAGGATAGAATAGGACACTTGGGCAGCAGAAGTTTGGACAGCATGGGACAACAAAGGTAAGTCGATAGGCTGACGGATGGGCTATAGGCTGTCCAATATTACGCAGGAAGAAAGAAAACTGCTCTGTGAGCTTGTCGTGCTTATTTAGTACTTAATCTGGTGTTCAAACAATGTGACACATTCTACTTTTTGCAGGCTGCCACATCTTGGTAATTTCTTTGTCCATTATTGGTTCCTGTTTTCATTTTTTGGTTGTGTACAGCTTCTCTCAGTAAACCGCCTTTTCCCATCTCCACACTTTATGATAGTAAATGCATGATGAAGAGTTGTACATTAGTGTAAAGAAGTAGAATGGGACTCGGGACAAGGCCTTGTGGGCCCCCTGTGCTCAGCAAAAGTGTGGAGAGGCACTTGAAGTTAATTGTGGGGTATTTTTTTAAGAGTGATTGTATTTGAAGCAGCACTAATACAGAGCTGCATCCACAAAAGCAAACATTTATATGCCCCAGGTGGTGAATTATAGTGCAAGGGATGGTGCAGAAGGCTTTTTGAGATTAGTTATGTTTAACACACGACAAACTGGCTAAGGTAGATAAAACACAGAATTTGTTTTTAAATGGCTTTATTTTAGGAGACATCTTTACGACTTTAGAAATAAGCTTTTGTCCCTTCATTTGTTGTTCTTCTCTTGTTAATGTGGGAACATCTTATAAAGATTTTACTGTGTATTGCAGTGTGTTTGTGGCTTATTTCATAGCTGAATGGGCTCATACATCTTCTTTATTTTATTACTGAGCTCCAAATAATGTTGATTTCTATTGTTCTTGTCAGATGTTTGACTAGGCTGTATGGCACTAGAGTAGTCTTTGGCCCTTTTTTGCCTTTTGCAAAAAAAGGAAATACCAATATTGACATCACATCTAATCAATGCCGTTTGTTTATTGTTCAAAATATCAAAATATTTTGTAGGAATAATGAGCATTGACTATACTGCAGTAAAGATTCACACGTATTTTATCGACTGATTAATTCTGTAGTCACAGACATCAAATATATCAGATGTCACATATGTAAGTAGCCCTTTGGACTCGGGTTCCTTTGTAGCTGCTGCCAAAAGCTGAATGTGATGTCAGTCAGTATTGTTTTATCTTTAATTACAGGCGTTTAATTTGAACTGACTGCTTTTAACAGGCACATTTTGAACTGAACCTCAAGCTTTGTTGTGCTTTGAACGGAATGACAGATGTTTGCATTTTGAATAATACACTTTAGCATATGTCAGCCTGTGATACAGTCAATGTTTGACTCCAGAAAGTCAAACATTCTTTATTTGAAATAATATTATTAGATTACAGATGATGATAAAATGTAAACATGTAGAGCGTGCTTGGGTGCTAATGTCACATGTTTAAAAATGCCCATTTTTAGCAGTGTTATTTGAGCGTATCTGACTCCTCTTGGATAATGACAGAAGTGGTGAAGGGAAACTTATCTTTCCATCCCCCTGATTTCATATTTACTTGCAGTGTTCTGTTGCCTATCATCACCACTCTTTATCATCTTAATAATGTCTCATCCTGACAGCACAGAAATGGTGAAAGCCAAAGCAAAACTTTCCCAGCAGTATAAACGGTCTGCTTCTTGGTGCAGATGCACCAAAATAATGTTTAAAAAATAAACTTGGCATACACGTCCAGACACCCCAGAGCTGCAACTGGTGCTTCATACATGTCACATCATAACACAAAGTCACCTTAAAACCCTGCTCACTACCTTATTATGTCAGTCTGGTGTAGGTGTGCTTAGGTTTTATCTCTACTCTGCACAGTCTCCAATAATTAATTATTTATACCCCGGCAATAAAGGTCAGTGATAATGACGTTAATGTCTCTGAGTAGGGATCTCAAAAAGGTCATTATATGAAGGGGAATCTTGCGTGCAAGCTGGGAATATTAATCTGATGCTGATGTTGAAAGCATTTGAGATTGACAGCCGAAAAAAAATCTTCCCAATCTGTGTGTGTGTGTGTCACTATGACCTCAGTCAGCACAGGTCTCAGTTGTGGTTCCAGCCTGTATAGAGTTTAGATTGCACAGCCAAAGGTGATTGCAATGGCTGAAATTCATCCTTGGTCGCAGATTAGTGAGCAATCTCCAGATGTCATTGCTATTCTTGCTTTTAAAGCCCTGGGAGGTGTAGCCAGATTACAGCAGCAGGGCTGGTGTTGCAGTGGTACTGTGAGCTAACTTATAATAAACAGTTATTATTAGGTATAATCATACGTTTATTACTATATTTAGCTTAACACTAAATAACTTTAACGTAAAATATCTGCGGACAGATGAGCAAAGTCATGGTGGCGCAGGAGGAAAATTCGGGGCAAAATGTAAGTAATAAGGATCTTGTCTGATCAGGTTTTTGGATATCTAAGAGAGATTTCAGCCTCTGACTGGAAATGTTGATGTCAGCATAACATAAAAGATCTAACATGAAATGGGTATGTTTTATTGCCTATCAGCATTTAAGGGCTCAGTAGTAAAACGCACCCAAGCACTATTCTTGATCTGTTCTTGTGTACTTCTGTGTTTTCTTGTTGCTCGAGGCAAACAAGGATAATCATCTAAACCACAGAAAGATGATAAAGCTGACAGAAAAAGCATCTTCCTGCTTTGCAAAATGCGACAAAATGCTCCCCATGCATCGAAGTTACCCAGGGGATAGAAATTAGTGTTATTTTTTTTTACCCACTGCTCTTCACTCGTTGTTTTGTCAGGCACTCGTTCTGTTTTTAAATCTCTGTAATCACAGTGAGCTGTGACAATATTGCAAAAAAGTAAAAACGATTAAAGTTCCTATCATAATTGATCAGATCTATCTGTTAAGAATAGAAGAGGTGTCGCATAACTATTATGTGCCTAATGCAAATCATTTTGCTAATGGCTAACAGCTAACAACGTTTTCTGCAGCGCCACTTGTAGTGAGTGCTGCATTAATTAGCATTTTTGATAAATACTGTTTCTGATACTGTTTTCATTTAGTTTTGGAGGAATGCTTTACTTGCCTCTCCTTTGAGCATGATACACCCTGTTAGAGCCACTGTTGGTTAGAAAAATTTCTTGACTTGACTATTGATTTTCTGTCCGTCTCTGTCTCTCCAGACCTACTAAATGGAGCCCAGGAGAAGTGTGAGCTCCCATCGTTGGAGGGCTTCCCTCATTGTGAGGGCAAGATGAAGGTGAATTGCATGCACCCAGACACATGTAAAGACAGCTCTTTTCACCACCTTCTCTTTTCATTCTGGGTTATGTTAAAAACAAGTTGTAGATTAAGAATTACTGTGGCTGGGGAAATGAAAACTCAGCTGAGCAGACATGCATTCTGTTTGACTGACTAATGATTTTCTTTATTAAAATGATTTTAACACTTGCTGTGTACTTCCAAACATGCCTGCACAATTTTTTAAGACCCCACTGGTGCAGACTGGAGGCTCGTAAATGATGCACCACCCGGATATTTTTCAAAACGGGAAGCAGAAATCTCAATAACAAGCCATCTCATACATATTTTGGACATAAAGCAGCGACCTAGAAATATGTTCAGAGCTGTATTAGGCAGTTTTTGATCATCAGGGAGAAATGTATTCTTGATAAAAGCTTTATAGTTGAATTTTAAACTGATGGACGAGCTCAGATTACATTTTTAAATAAACGCAAACAATATTATGCGGTTTCAGAGCAGACCTTATGAGTTTTAACACCAGAAGAAATCGTTTTTCTGGGCCTAATTGAGTCCACACATAGTCTAGATGTACACACACACACACTTGTAGGCGTGTTTCCATTACAGCGTGTCCATTTCTTTGTCTCCCTGGTGCTGATAGGGTCCTATCATACCCACCATCTGCTCAGCTCGTCTCAGATACTGCCAGCATTTCCAAACAGGCGACAGCCATTGCCGTAGCTTTACAACGTACACACATACACAAACACATATAGACACAAACTCTACTCAGCCATAGTGATCGCCACTCCAGCAGTTTATTGTAAATCGGTATGCATCGAGTAGCCACTTTATAAACCTATCCTGATAGTTATTCTGATTTTAGTAGGAATTCATTTTTTTTTTTCACATTGATTTTATTTCAGCACACTGGTACGCTTTTTGTTATTACTCTCTTCTTTCTTTCATTGGTTGTTTGGATGTTTATTTAAACTCTGGACTCCAGAGTCCAATATTTAAAATACTCAATACATATTGTAGTGAATGTGGTAATAAGATGAGATTGAGCCATGTGACACACTTTTTCAAAATCATCCTCTTTCAGTGGATGAAAGAGATGTGGCGTTCTGATTCCTGCTACTCCAACTATGGCGTGGATGGATCCACCTGCTCCTTCTTCATCTACCTGAGCGAGGTGAGCCCTGTTTGAATATTTAAAATCATGTGTATCCACAGTTTGAATACAACCTTGGTGGGAACAGTTGCATTCAATATTTTAATAATTTAACCCTTGTATCTTAAGGAATCAAGAGCACAACAGTCACCAGGGTTGAGCACTCTGGGATTACTGCATTAGACTGAGAGCGATGACAAAAATAGAAAGTTCAGTAGTTGAAAACCTTTAACCTGCCAGTAATCACGTGAGAAATGAAGGCTGACAATAAGATGAAACGAGAGGTTTAATGAGAGCGAATTAGAGCATGTTCAGGGTCTTTCTTGTGGGAGTAAGAGATGATGGTTCACTGGAAGAGGAGGCAGTGCTGAAGTTTGAGGGATTCTTTAAACTTGGAGGGGAAGATCTGAAATTACTTTCCTTGCTAGCAAATGGCCAGACCAGCATGGAGGACTCATATTTTATTGACCAGCACTAATATATAGAAGCTTGTATTCCTTCAAGGGCCACTTTGAGAGTTTCAATCTTGCATGATTCCTCCTTGCCAAACTGGCCATATGGCCTGTAATTATTTTTTCAGAGATGCAAATCAGATTTTAGAAGGAATTTAAGGAAATTCTCAGATCAGTGGGGAAAAAAATAAATATCTTCCGAGATTCCAGCCTTGATGACTCGTATAATTTTAATGCTGATTACTGAATGTAGACTCGAGAGAGAAAATTCTCTTTGGAGAGCTGCTGTGAGGGCTATTTTTGAAAAGCAATATTCCTCTCAGTGTTTCAGATATGGAAAGGTCAGTACCTGCTCATGAATACTGCATTTAAGCTGAAAGCATTGCAGTGAATCGGCAAGGAACACAGAACATTCAGACCACTCTGTATGAAAATAGAAGTGAGCTAGACAGGAGCAAAATCAATTAGCAAACTCCCCAGCGCTTGAAATAAGCGAACAGCATCATATTTACAGTAAAGTAAAACATCGTGATTCATGACCAGTGCATTTGTTTCCTGCTTGCCCTCAGTGTGCCGCTCATCACCGCCAGTCTTGCGGTCAGTGAGGCAGTGAGCATGTAATATCCACTTAGAAACTGCTGTCATCAAGCCCAAATCTGAAGACCACAAACACACAGGAGTGCTTCAATACACACACGTGTCCATGTACAATTCATACTTGTTGACCAGCTCATTAACTTTGTGGAGAAGCAAGCAGAGAGGGCAAGATCAGCAGGAGAAGGTCAGGGCTCTTCTTGTGTGTGTGTGTGTGTGTGTGTGTGTGTGTGTGTGTGTGTGTGTGTGTGTGTGTGTGTTGTGGTTTGAGACGGAGAATACACACACGCACCTTGTTTCTCTGAATGTATATATTTTAAATATGCTGACATCAGCAAATCACACACATCCTTGTACTTCTATCTTTGTGAGGACTTTCCTAGACAGTGACTTCCCCAACCTCTTACACTAACTATAACTATCACAACTAAGCCCCTAACCCTAATGTAAACCTAATTCTAACCAAGTCTTAACACCAGTACACACCATTTTGCCATGCTGCTTTGTGACACATATAGTATTCATGGATTATTTTATTAACGCGGACAAGAATACTGCAGTTGAATTTAAATAACTTTAAAACGGGCAGATATCAACAGGCCGGTAACATCTGACTGAAACATTTAGCAGTGCGTCTGTGTTATAATCGAGTCAATATGGCAGAGGTTGGTCCAGATGTTAACACCCGTGTATTGCATGGTTTAGTTCGCATTGCACAATGTGACTTTGAGGTACCAGAATCATTTTTGGTCTTTAATATCAGAATCAATTTCAGGTGTTGGAATTGAGCATAAATAGGATTTATTAAAATGTCTGTCGTTGTTAATGTTTTATAAATGTTGATTTATAGTTTCTGGAGAAGCAGACTTTTTTTTTCACTTTTGTAACTTGTATTTCAAGTCAAGCAGCTGCAAAAGGAATGCTCCAGTACTTTCCCAACCACAACATATCAGCACACGCTAAAAAAAACCTAATAATCATAGCACTTCACATAAACAGTGAGTCAGATAAATTCTTGAAGCCTTGGCAGTAAATCTCAGCACACTTTAAAATTCTCTCTTGACTCCTAAAAGGTTTCGGTTACCGGCCGAGATGACATGCATCGCGTGAGTGTGTTCTGATGTCCAGTAACATTAATGGGCGTATTTTTTTAGGTGGAAAACTGGTGTCCTCGTCTGCCCTGGAGGACAAAGATCCCAAATGAAGAAGTAGACAGGAGGGGACAGGTGAGGACTCTACTTTTGGAACCTTCACTGAATTATGGGTAGGAAAAAATTTCTGTGAATTTGGGTGTTGGTGAATTTAAATGGAATCATTTCACGTAGTTTTGTAAGTGTTTGTGACAACTCCATACTTTGCAACAGAGGGTTCATCCATTAGCATAAATTTTTGAACACGATGTGAAGTCCCACTCCTCCCCCACTTGTAAAACCACTATCAGAAATGCCATTTAATAGGAAATTTAATGTCATAAAACACTCGCACTAATATGGGTATAGCTTTTAAAATTTAATTATATAAACTGTACTCCAATGGTGTTAAAGAGGGAGGGGTTATATCCTTTGCAGTGTGTGTGATATTTTAAAACCAGGCAGGAAAGGAGTGAGCTGACTGAAGCTCATTTGCTGTGTCAACGTGATGGGAGCAGTTATCGCAGACCAAAGCTGGAATAATGGGACCTCGGGACAAATCGGGAAATTCGGCAGCTTACTCAAATCCCACTTAGAGCGTGCGTCCAGTCCACAGCGTCCTTTCCAGGCACCACCCCCTCCACATCCCTGTGCTGGGGCTTAATCAATATTAGGTAGTCTTCATCCATTGTCTGTGGACACATCAGCAGCAGGGAGAGCTCAGAGGTGGGGAGATGGCAGTTGACAGGGTTGGGAGATTTTAATTCAGGCCCAGATTTTAATAGGTTTAGTCCACAGGAGTGAAATCCTGTTGTGATGAGGGATGCAAATACACCGCAGCAGCAGCCTCGTTTCAGCCACCCTAGCAGCTGGTAATGGCACTGTGGTTGCTGTTGAGCTCAGTCTTTCCTTTTATTGGCTCTAGCACATGCACTGGCTACTCTTTCCATAAATTATTCCATTTCAAATGGAAATTTTAAATGTTCGATCAACCACTAGATTTTTTTTTTCATATATATATATTTATATACTTAGCTTTTGATGTTATGGAGGTTATTTCCACCCCACCAGGACAGCCTGACAAACGGTGTAGAAAGCTAAACACTGAATATTCAGGTGGCTCTCCTTTTATTTATTTATGCTGACCTTGGCTTTCCTTTCTCCATTCACTTAATTAATAGTATAATCTATAATTTAAAGTGGTAAAATAGAAGGTTTAGGAAATTTGGATCAACATTTTATCCTTAGGCATGCTAGAGCTACTTTTGCAAGGTTCCCTTCCAAGAAAACTTTGCCCTTTTAACGACTTGGAATGCTCAGTAGACGATATTGCCTTTTTTAAAATATTTTTAAAGTTTTTAGTAAGATTTTGGTATAAATGTATACAGAACCTAAAAGAAAGCTGGATTTTTAAGATATTTAAACAAACAGCTTAATCTTGAATTCAACATGCAGCTTTTGGCTTCAAAGTATTACTGCATGATGGCTTGAATTTGGGTTTGTACAGGCAGAAATCCGGACCGGCTTCGAGGAGCTTTATCGTGTGATGTCGCAACGGGAGGAGTTCCGCTGGATGATGCTAAGGATAAAACGCATGGCCGAGCCGTGGGTCAGTGCCATCCGCTCGCTTGCTGCCAAGCAGAACCTGACCAAACGCCGGAGGAAGAAGGTGAGCGTACTTTGTGCAGTGGGTGGACAGAAGGCTGGGACATGCAGGGGTGGTCTGCATGCTGTGTTTCAGGTGTCATTTTGGTGACATTTGCAGCAGAATCTGGACATTCCAGATCACAGTTCCTCTATTTATATTTAGTCCGTTTTGTTTTATGCTGCAGCACCAGAGGGAATTTTAACACTGACTTAAAAGCTAAAAAAAAATTGAGTTAAATTTACAAATCAATTGACGTATATTTTGATAATAATCCTGTCAATAAAAGAAGAAATTAAACCCTTTATATAAACAGTTTCTTTATGTTCAATATAAAGATATAAAATATTCGTGGAAAAAGACTCATGGATATTCTACTGGTAACTAAGCTAGAAACATGCTCTGGGCACAGGATAAAATTTCTCACACTTTTCATTTGCCTTGTGAATAATAATAATGATAATAATGAGCCTTAGTGGTGATGCAAAGCAGATGGTACCAAGAAACAAAAACTCTCACCTTTCCAACTGATATTTTATTCTACTTACTTATTCTGCTTTTCATTTCTAAAGTTTAATATCTTTTCTTGGTAATTAATCAGAGAATATTTCTCTATTTACCGGATGCTAACAAAGCCAATTTTTTATTTCAGACCCTAATCTCTTTTGGATATTAATCTGCACATATTAAGCCTTCAGTAGGATGTCCTGGGGTGGGGGCTGTCAACAACAAAGTAAAATGACTTCAAACAGAGCTGGTTATAATCTCCTCCTTCTGCTGTGCAACACAATACGCTCTGCTGTACATGAAAATCTATGTGCATGCGGGTTTGTTTGTGGGGAAGGTGTTTATACCATATTTGTTAATGTTTCAAAATGAGTTAATGTTTAAGCTTATCTACATCGTCAAGTATTAATTTACAGAGTAATCTTTAAGTATTTGCACAATACTATATACTGCCACATCAGTACCTTCAACACAGCCTTCAGTGTAGCAAAGCATACAATCGCTTATTTCTGTAACTTTTCTTTCTATCAGATCCTGGTACACTTGGGTCTGCTGACTAAGGAGTCTGGCTTCAAAATAGCTGAAAATGCCTTCAGCGGGGGTCCACTGGGTGAGCTTGTCCAGTGGAGCGACCTCATAACCACGCTGTACCTGCTGGGACACGATGTTCGCATTTCAGCCTCGATAGCTGAGCTCAAAGAGTCAGTACCAAACACACTGAATGGCAGCACTACCATTGTGTAGCATACTTGCATTGTGGTTCATTTATAATGTATGAAATAGTGAGCTTTGGCAATAAAGTTATATCAAAAAGACAGTATCAGAATGAGACATACTATACTGATTCCTGAGGGCAAGCATTACATGACATATAGTAAACTAAAGAGGGGTGGAAGTAGCATATCTGGAGATATCCGAAGGACACTGATCCTGCATTGCACTTTTTTTTTTTTTTTTTACCCATTTGCTTCACTCTTGGAAACGATTCCAGATTTTGATACATGTTAAGTACATATGTGCAGCAATGCAAGATTTGAGTACATTTTCATTTCATCAAGTCTCACGTTCAGCATTTAGTATTGATATTAACACAAGCATCATTAGATTAAGTCCACCACTGGTCAACTCTGTTGTCAGAGAAATTGATGTTGCCCTTGGTAAATGTGCAGCATGTTGTACTCTGTGTTTACACTGCGCTGTGTTAAGGGATTTCATATCTTCCTTGATTTTAATTCTCAGGATCATGCGCAGGGTCATGGGGAACAAGTCCAGTTGCCCCACCCAGGGGGACAAGGTAGTTGAGCTCATCTACATAGACATCGTGGGCCTCACCCAGTTTAAGAAGACACTGGGACCCTCCTGGGTTCACTACCAGTAAGTCAGTTTTTTTTCCCCTCATAAAAAAACCCATTAAGTGCTTTTTCTTTACTTTATATTTGATTGTACCTTATTGATTGGGCTGAAAATCAAGGATGAATGTGCATTTTCTCAGAAGTAAAGTGCTCTTAAGTGTATATTTTGTGCAAACAGGAGGTAGTTTAATGGTTTCTGTTATGTTGTGGCAATTAGCCAGAAACACTTTCAATTGGTAAATTCTTCTTCAGGGTCGAAGTTGATCATGGCCAAAACAAGGTTTGGCATGGCTTATGTATTGCATGGTCAATACAGTACAAGGTAAACCAGGTCCTGCTCTAGTTTGGTATTCATCATTAGCAGTATTCTCTGCCTCTTTCAAAGCCAAGTCCCATGTTTTTACTCTGAGCTGCTTCCTTGAACAGTCCTGTTTTTTTTTTCTTTTTTATGTTTTTGATGGCTGAATTCTGTCTTCCAGAACTTTTCTGTATTGCTTAATTTTTTCAGTTTTTCTGCCCTAAACTATCGACTGTTTCATGCACACCAGCCAATGGACTGTGGCAAATGTTGGGGCAGTGAGCCTGTTTTCTCTGACGTTGCCATCATTTCCCAAAAGGCTACAGGCCTTTGTTGTTTGTAATGTTTTCGCTCACTGGCTTGGTTTGTCCACAATTGTTCCGCTGAGGATGATGCCCTCCTGTTTTGTTTAGAAGAAACTCTCATCAGCTCTAACTAACAGGAAATGAGTGGGAACAATAAGCCTGGAGGCAGTAATGGCCCCACTGGTGGCCCCCGGTTGTCAGCAGGTTTTGTTTTGCCTGTGACACCTTAAACTGCCTCTGCACCGCTCGTGCCCCAAGGAAATTATTGAGCCTTACCTCATAATGTCCAGATGCTTCTCACTGCATTAGTTCTCCTGTTGGCATTGAAGACTTCTGCAAGAGCATTTAATGTCACTCTAAGTGTCCTATGAAATTTTTGAATAGGCCCTTTTTGGAATTTTACTTCTTTCAGCAGATGTCACCAAAACCCATAGTAGACCGGCCTCCCCGTGTTGTTTTTCTGCCAAGCGCCTCAGTTACTGTCTGATGTATTCTTTGGCGTTTGACCCATCAATCCCTTTGTGAACTGCCTAATTTTTCTGCTGACATTATGGGGAAAAAAGACTTGTCACATTACTCTCAACATTATTTTCATTTTTGGTATACTCTATTTTTGTTTAGCCATAAAGTGATAAAGCAAATAAGTCACTTAATGAGTGTTATTAAGGTCTTCTTCTCTTTTTTATATTAGTCTATTACTGTGTTTCAGACTGCTCTAAAGGAGTATCAGCATTGGGCAGTATTTTCTGAGGAGGTTCTCTTTTGCCTTATTCTGCTGTTTTAATACTTTCATCCAATAACTGAAGGAAATGCACTCTTATCTCCGTCAGCTAGGCTATTGAAAATGTGTCGCAGCAAACCAGCACTCTGTCTGTTTTGAAAACAATGATGCAGAAAAAATACGGATTAAATTCAGCTGCTGGATTTTGTTTCTATCATCTAGCCTTTCCTTTTTTCTTTGGGAAAAGACAATAGTCTTTTAATGCATTGTTCATGTGCGTAGGTGTCTGATTTACTAACTCGCTTTTCCCCATGTGAGCCTTGCTCTGATTGTTCATATTCTGTATTGGTAACACCCACCTACCTCTATATAACCAGTTTAACCAGCTTGGAAGTCATAACCATGCACAAGATTGTAAAAGTACAACTTGCGAGATGCACTTTTCAGGTAAATTGGAATTGTTATTCTTTCATATGAAAATCAACGTTCACACATGATTTTTGAGCCACATCAACAAGTTTAAAGATGAAAATTTCAATTTGTTGCATTGCTAAAGAAGCTGCCATGCCACTGGATCATTAATGAGAGGAAGCTCAGCACCAGAGCATGGCTTCCATGACTCCCTGGCCCCAGATATGTTGAAAACCTTGCAGCAGCTTTATTTAGACCCTAACATGGCGCTAACAACACACTTCACCCAAGTACTGAGGTCATATCTGCTGGGAACAGGTGAAGGTTGCCTTCCCCAGAGAGCGTGGAAGTGGCATGTGGGCCTTGTTGATTTAACATTTCTTCATGTTGAATTCAGTTCCCAGCTATAAGTACTCTCAGGGCACTGTGCATGGATTTGTTAATATTCAATGTCTGCAGCAGATCATACATTTAAATGACCTTTTTAAAAGAGTGAGTTATAAGCACAGCAGTAGCTGCTAAAGGTCACAAGTAATTATCTGCATCTTTTGCATACCACTGCCAACTCTGTATTTATTAATCTGAGCAATCATGTGCTGTGACCTTTGAACCAGCCATGAGATCCTTTTGCACCTGATAGCAGTTCAGCCTCAGAAATCAATTTGTCCTGTGTTTCCTTTAACCGTTATGGATCTGCTGATGCCATCTGTTACGTGTGTTGTTACATATATTTAAAAGAGGTACTGATAGCATTAATATATGGTAGTGTGTATTCTGTTAAATAAATAAAGTAAATAAGGCATCTTCACTGCAGGGTTTTTTTTTTCTTGGTTTTTTTCTTCATGTCAAGAAGTTTGTGTTTTTTATGCATACTTATTAACTGGAAGTGTGATGTTTTCAGTTCATGTCCTTCACCCCGGTCCAAACCATTTCAATGAATGAATCTTAGTTACATGCACTGCTCACTTTAATTACTGTGTTTGTTTTCTAATAAGTAATGTGAATACATTAAATATAATATGTAATAACAGTCATTAGGATCAGATGGATCCTATTGAATCGATGTCTATTTATGTGGTTTAAATTAGTTTTAGATTCAGGCTTATTTTTCAACTTGTATAAAGAGAAATTTGTTGAATATTCTTTAGGAGAATTATGTCGCGGTTCTCTGGTCCTCTGTTTGCACAAGGTGTGAAATAGTGTTTGAATTTTACATGCTACTTTACACACTCATGTTTCTGGTATGGAGCAGCCGGTAACAGTTTTGTCTTTATTCAACAATAAAGGTGCATGTTGAGAGTGCTGGACTCGTTTGGGACAGAACCAGAGTTCAACCATGCCCACTATGCCCAGTCCAAGGGTCACAAGACTCCCTGGGGGAAGTGGAACCTTAACCCGCAACAGTTCAACACAATGTTCCGTGAGTAAAACACTTAAATATGCCAAACATTGACTGCTTTGACAAAATAACCAGTATTTTTAATTTAATCATGTGCAGGATTTAAAATCATGTTCAGCATTTAATCTTTAGGAACAGCTTGCTTGAAAACATTACCAAAACATTTCAATAATTATTTTGCAAGTTGGCCACGTGTGCTGGAAACTGTTTATTAAGCATTTCATATTTAAAATATTGCATTGCTTAGTGTTTGCTGCTTCAATCTTCAAGTAAGTTTTTCTGATTAATGACTCATATTTAATCACAAAGTTTCCCAATCTGCAGTCTAAACAGGTCTGTTAAGTGCTGCTGTTTGCTGTATAAATAGCTTTTCATAATTGCACCAATTTTCTCTTTTTGGTTGCGGGGAAAAGTCATGAAAGGGATTCTGAAAATCCCCTAATGGAGCATCACTATAGCAGATTAAAGGAAAATAAGAGGTCACGCTTGTATTTTACAGTGATGTAGATCTCAAGGGTTTATCTGTTCTGTGTGCTGTCTGTAACTGAAGACTATCACATTGGCTGTGCCACAGAGAGGGGAGCTAGCCCCTTTGGGGTGCAGCACATTTCCCTTGTTGCTAAGATAAAGTGAAATGTTAACCCTCATTCAGGAGGTACGGTGCAGTACTGTCTAGAATCCTGCTGCACTTGAAAAGCCCCTTTGTCAGCTGAATAGGGCATGTCTTTCCCGTAACACACTGGGGCCTCTGCAAAAAAAATCAGTCAGTCAGTAGGTTAGATGATATCAAGAGAGAAACAAGTGCTCAGTAACTTAGTCAACTGTTAAAATCACGCAAGGCTTCACTTCAAGCCACAGGAGATTTGTTCTTTATGTCTCTGTACCTGTCACAACCATGGCTGGAGAGATTTGCTCCATCAGCCTTCAGACTGTTTGGATGGAACCAGAAGAGAATAGTTTAGAAATACACTCAAAAATATACATTAAATGCAGACACTGCAGACACTCTGGAGAGTGAGAAGGGAGCAAATACAACCACCACTACATATATTGTTGCTGATCCCTCACCCTCTCATTGACGGCATTTCAAATAAAGTGACACAAAGCAGCGTTTCATTTAAACATTTTCATAGCAGTGCACAGTTGAGCCAGTTTAAGCTGAAGGGAAGAATAGTTATTCATCGGCATACGGTAATACAGTATATGTTAGTATATGTACTGTAGGAGGAACTCCCTTTGATGTCTTTGTTAAATTAAGAATTGTCATGCTAACTATTGTTTTTCGTTTTGTTAGTTAGTTGCTATCTTATTTCCTGTTTCCTGTCCACATACTAAGCTGCTCTGCTGAGGTCTGATAAGTGTTGGATCAGGTTGCTATCAAGTATTCAAGAAGTTTTTCTTTTTTGTTACTAGTTTTACTAGTCTTACTACTAGTTTAAATAAACAAATGAGCAACTCAGTAAATAAGAGCATTATTCTGAATTCAGGTTATACCAGTTATATTTTATGTAAGATGAAGTGTGTGTGTGTGAATTTGTTTTCTTCAATAATACTAAAGATAAAAAGCATTAAAGAACAATGAGAATCACATTATGAATTGAGGGCCACAGATGAAAGACTCTGATGATCCCCTCTTGCCCTTAAAGCAGATCAAGTATAAGACTTCGCCCTGGGTCTGCCCTCAGCTTGACCAGTTAGTCTCAATAAAGTAAATTTACCACTTTTCACAAAGCAAACTTGTTCAACACGCGCGGGTTTGCAGAAAGTGACAGAGCCGTTGCTTCTCTGGCGGTGACATTGCCGGCTGTTAGGCAAAAGCACCTGAAGATGTGCTTCTCATCTGAAGTGTCAGCTCAAGCAGGTATTTGGTGCCAAATACATCATGGGCTACGCACTAATTAATAGCTTTTCCTGTTGCCACAGTTTGGTTACACCTGCCTCATTGCAAGTACCCAGAACCATCTTTGCCCCTTTGCTGTTAGATCGACACACAGGTGGAATAATTTACATGTTTCTAACTGTAAAGATGGTGCTTTCACTTGTTTTTTTTTTTTAAAGTAGCCATTTAACTCAAATCTGCATCTGCATTTGAGTCAAGGGGAATATTCTGTTCATTATGATTTTAATAATTATTTTATCTTTTTTTTTTCTCTTGGAAGCTAACAGTGATGCTTTTCTCACAGCTTTGACCTGCTCCATTGTAAAATAAATCCGGAAGCATGTACATTTGTTTTTTACTGCACGTTTTTCTCTCAACAGTGAGAGTATACATCACTAATGATAGTTGATGTTGAGCTTTTTTTTCTTTTTTTAAAAAATTTGATGTTTATTTAGTCAGCTCTCTAGAGACACTTGAGGAAAAGTCCAAACGTTCAGCTCCTGCCCACACTGATGCCTCACACGGATCAGGTGATATTTTCCGTGGCATCTGCGTCCAAATTCTCCCACACACATTCAACAGAAACCACCAGGCCTGAGAGTGGAACTACCATTGTTGTTTTGTGAAGAAGCAGAATATGAACACATTGGCCAAGACTTGTCATCAGGTTGATGTGTTTCACCTGTGATGGCAGTGACAGTGAGTGGTTCTCACTGTCTGCCTCTGCAGAAATATTACACTCTGCATTTAAAATTTTGCACAACACGTCAAATGTGAAGTATCTGCTGATAAAAAAAAAAAAAAAAGCATTTGACTGCACGAATCAATTACAATCATCATGAGAAAAAACCTGCTAATGCATTCATGCTGCTTCCTCTGTCATTTGTTTACTTTTTATGTTTGTCTTTGCAGAACAAATTTAAAAACAGCCAGGAAAGAGCAAATAGACCTAATATTGTCTCTTTGCCAGCAGGGAGAACATGTCATATTCCAGCCAACACCCAGATAATCCTATTAATAAAAAAGAATTTGGTGTATTTAAACACATAAACTTTTTCTCTGTGGAAAAGGTCTTAATACATTCTTCTGTTAAGTTCCATTTCAAGTATCTGACTGACCTTAATTTGCCCCGTTGGGGCTCTGACCCAAACATAAAAAGGGAGATGAGGCATCTCCCTTATTTTGAGTCATAGATTATTGATAGTTATAATTTCCTTGGACTGCACTTCACACCCCTTGTCTTCACATTGATTTTTACAAGGCAGATGGACATAAAGAGCTGCCAAGTCCAGGGTTCACACTTGACCTACTCATCCCGTGGTTGCCATAGTAACTAGTCATTGCAGGAAATATCGGAAGGAACAAACACCCAGAGTGCTTTTGGAGATGTCATCTCAATGTTTTTTATTTTATTTTAAACACTGAGCTCAGGCTCATGTGTCTAGCTGCATGATCTGCATTTGTTCCAAGTATTTTTTTTGTGAAAGTGAAGAAAATAGCTGGAAGCCATTTGGCAATAGTGTTTTGCATTTATTTGCATTTAAATTCAGACTTTTTCAAGAGAGTTATTTGAGTTGGGTCCGTGTAAGTATTTATTTGTGTTTATTACTTTTGTAGCACACACTCCAGACAACAGCTTCTTGGGCTTCGTGGTGGAGCAGCACCTTAACGCCAGTGACATCAAACACATCGATGATATCAAGAGACAGAATCAATCCCTCGTCTATGGCAAGGTTGACAACTTCTGGAAGGTAAATGTTCCTGATACTTTTATGATATTCTGCGGGGGGTTTTATTTTTTCATTTTTCTTTTATTTGACCTTTCTATTAATAGACTAAGTCGTTATATAGCAGAGAAGAAAATTCTGAAAGTGTTCCACATACAGCTGGAGACCATTTAAACCCTTAAATGACCCAAAAACACGTGAGCAGCCTGGATTTCTGTTTTCAGACCTGTGAGAGCTCCACACAGAAACTCAGTTTGGCAGCTCAAATCCAGCTTATCGCCCTCTCTGTGGTGTTTTTAATATATTCAGATGCATGCTCACACTGCAGCACAGAGACCAAGGGATTACTGTATCCTAGACAAAAACGACTTAAAGTCTTGGAGAGATTTGGGCATTGTTTGGCTTGCCATGGTTGGTTGGATTACTGCCTGCGCCTTGATGAGCTTTCAGCCAACATGTATATTTCAGCATGCTGCTCCAGATCCAGCCAACTCCTTGGGTTTCACATCACAGCTGAGAGTTTGACACAGTCAGAGCTAATGAAAAGACAGTCCTTAACATGCTCAGGAAATTGATACACAGAGCTTTCAACTCATTATTCATTTTTTTATATTAAATTTTAGGATGTGACATAAATTTGACATTGTAAAATTCAGCCACTGAACCAGCACAAAGCACTGTTGGATTTTGAAAATAGTGACAGCAGAAACAAAGGAAATGTGCCTAATCTAAAATGTATTAATGAACACCGGCCGTGTGGATTTCAAAGCCTTGTAGTTAGGCTCTTAATCCCAAAGGTGTGATCGTTTTTAATCCAGAGGTAGCTGGAGTGCTGCTGCGGTTTGTGGCTTCTCGTATAGTGAGTCGGAATTTGTCAGTCGTGTAGCAGGGCAGACGGAAGAGACCATCAGCTCGCAGTCAGGAGCATTAGCTCTTAATCAGGCTCCCAAGCGTGTTCATTACCTGCTGCTTTTAATTAAAGGGGCCAATTTTGGAGTCAAATAATAATCCTCCTCCTCTGCTGACATTGTGCCATCATTTGCTCTTCTTCTCTTGATATTGTTTTTTTAAGGAGTCCACGTTAATGCTGGGATCTCATGTACAGACTGTGGGTCATCACAGAAATATTTAATACTGCTGCTGTTTTACAGTGCAGTTGCGGAACATCTAGTGACAGAAATATGATTAGACTGATGGTCCAGCATGCTGCCATCTCTCATGGAGATTAACGAAGGGTTAATGTGTCTGAGGCAGGAAATATCCAGCTAAACATTCACCTAATTTCTGCCTGATCAGTATGCAAACGTCACACTCTTCCTACAGATGTTTGAAATGACACACACAGAGGCACACTTGCATTCTGGATTTATTTTCATCAGATATTGAAAAAGTCTTAAACAGAAAAAGAAGAGCATTTCCCTTCCATGAGTTAAACTTTATAAACAAGAATATTTTTAATCAAGTCTAGAAGCATCCACCTAAACCTCCTCTGGAGAGAACACGGTCTGTGTTGTGAACTTGATAGCAGCATGCCTCATACAATATTAATGCCTGCTATGGTTAATCTAAGTAAAGGGTTGCTGTTAGGAATTAATTAACTCTGAAAAGGTCTAGAAGAATCTGGAAAGTGTTTTTATTGAAGGTTGAATTATATGTTTAAAATGGGAAATCTGACATAGTACGCCTTTTCTTGCGTGCTGTCTTGATATTGATATTATTTTTGATATTATTTTTTAGAGGTTGCGGTGCAGCATTAGTTGTGAGTCAAGCCGGCAGTCATTCATCGTGAAGCAAGATGATTCCTCATTTTGTCCTGGACTCGAGAGAAACTCATCAAGGCCGGGCATGGAATTTGAAGGACGAGTTTTCACATCCTTGGGATTATAGAGCCAGGATAGCGAGTAATTATTTCCTTGAAAAAGAGGCTGTGTTGATTGTGAGACCTGAAATAAAACGGCCAGGCCACCTTTGAGAGCGCTGTTTCCATAGCAACCCAGTAGGAGGGGTAGACAGAAAGGCAGCTTAGAATGTGTCTGGCTGAGTGTTTTCCTTTCTATGTGTTCATCACACGTAGAAACTGGTTGATTGTTGACTGTATGTTCAGAGTCTGTCGGCATCAAAGAACTGCTGACTTACTTAAAATTTTCTTCTTTTTTTGGTATCGATGTAATTAAAGAAACCAATTAAGCATTTACGGAAATCTATGTGAAATTACTGAGTGTACCGGTTTTCTCAGCATTTGGTGTGGCAGAGGGGAATGGTGAGAAAGGGGAGAATGAGTGGGATGTGCAGAGAGGAAAAGCCTTTGGCAGCAGATCAGCTGACATGTCGGTGAAAGAGGGACTGAGTTGGCAGATACAGAGCAGAAAGGCCAATGATCTTGAGTCAGAATCGTTCCTCTTTCATTAATCAGCTCAGAGGACAGTTCTGCTTTTAGACTTGTAAAGTTGAGCTGATCCTTCCAGTTGTCGACCTCATCTTGGTTCATCGTGTCCATTCTTTCCGCTTTTGTCTCCCTTCTGCTACATTTTATTGCGGAAAATCAGCAGCAGTGAGTTGAAGGTCT
Organism: Pao palembangensis; assembly: GCA_015343265.1. Taxonomy (NCBI): domain Eukaryota; kingdom Metazoa; phylum Chordata; class Actinopteri; order Tetraodontiformes; family Tetraodontidae; genus Pao; species Pao palembangensis. The sequence goes on along the minus strand of CM027085.1, from coordinate 4,567,521 downwards.
GTTTTGTTTTGACCATTCACACAGCTCATCCAGGAAGATTCAGCCAAGAAAAGTGAGAAGACAACAGAAAAAAATATTGCTGGCTGTGAAATTAATGATTCAAGGACTTCTCTGATCACAGGGAATATTGTGATAATCAGACTGAAAATGATAAACTCCTTTCTGAATGCGCTTATTGTGGATCTTGCATTCTTCACCGGGTCCTACTTTGAATGTTCGTGCGGTTTCTAAATGCAACCAGCGAAGTGTGAGAGGCTGACAGGTGTTTCTGAACGCTGCAGGACATTTGCAGAAGGAGTTTCATAGTTTCTGCACGCTAAAGGTAGACTTCGCTCTGCATGTTAGCACAAACATAATCACACCTTTACTGTGTGTGGCCACCAGACTTCAACAGGTTTCCACACAGCTCTCTTTAATAGCTACAAATAACATCTCACTGCGTCTCAGCCCTTCTGGATAAGATCGCGCCACTTGTTTATCTTTTAGCTTCTATTGAAGTCCTTTTTACCCACAATCCAATGCCCAATATTAATTCAAAGTCTAGTTCAAACTAAACCTTCTTGTAAACAGTGAACATAAATGTTTAAAATATGTCTTGTAAGATGTGAAATCTGGTCAGGATATGATGTTTTAAATTACATCGTCCACATTAATTATTTATTGAAAGCCTGCCATGAGAGGCTTTTGAGCCTGACAGACACAAGTCAACCAGACAGAGCATGAAAATGCCTGATGGCTGATAGCAGTGATGGAAAGTCCTTATGCAAATCAGCAGATTAAAATGAACCGCTGGCCCTTATCTCTGACTCAGTGCTATGACATCACGGCAGTAATGCGAGTGTGAGACTTTTTCTGAAGATGGGTGCAAATTCATTTCTTAGATGCTGATTGACAAGGATCCAGTTTTGGGGGCTCCAGAGTCAGCTGGAAATTTATTTCTGATGTTGAGATGATCAGAGGTGCTTTTGATGTTGGAAGGGGGATGCAGCTCAAGGGGCAACTAAGTGCAGCTGCTGCCTGCATTTTTGATAAGGCAGAAACTCTTCTCACTTCTTTAGATCGCTGCACTTGTGTCACAAATATTCAATCTTGAGAATGACATCACAGGGATGAAGTCATTTAGAAAAGATGATGGCGTCGCTTCAGATTTGCTCTGATGCAAACAAGGCAGCTCCATCTGCAGTTTGGTGATGTCACTACCAGTCGAGATTATGTGCTGAAACACGTCAATCTTTGCACTGCAACTACAGTCTTTTACAATAATCTAATGATCAGCGCACATGCTCTCATCTACTTCGTTCATTTGCATTTCAGATTGGAGTGCTGATGCTTGCTCTCGCTTCTGTAATCCATTATTAAAAACCTGATAAACTTATATTTATTTTCCCTCTCAGGAAATATTATTTAACATCTGTTAATGCCTCTGCGACTTTGCAGTTGCAGCACGCTACCAAATTATCCTTGCTACTGTAATAATAAGAGGAGGTCACACCAGTGGCATGAGTAGGTAGCGAGCTAAGCTAAGCATTCCTCTGGAATCGCCCTCCATCTCTCGCTCAGTTGAGAAGCCAGCAGCCTCTCAGAGTTTGGCTTGACAAATTCCATCTGATTTACCAGGTCATAAAGCTCAACCTCTGCTTCATCTCTCCAGAAACTAAAGCTAAGGCAAAACCACTACAATCGATAGGCTTCCTGGTTTCAGGTTGCCCGCAGTCGGATACCACTTTTTATTGAATGCATGACGGATTGTTCAAGGATGTTGAAGGGTCTAAGTCTTTATAATTCAGTCTCTGTTTCACACATCTGTGTTCTGGCTGTGTAACTTGTTTCTATTTAAGCACGCTGCTCTTTATAAACACCACCAGAGTGTGTACACATGAGAAATCATGTAGATACATGTAGAGCATCTGAATCTGGCATGTGGTGGTGGTCTCTGACCATAAACAATGTTTGTGTTGCGATTGCCTGCAAAGGTCATGGCAATTCATTTTTCCTTTGCTCACGCACACGCAGATGCATTATTAACTTTAGTATATCCAATTTGAGCATACTTTTTAATAAGACACAAGAGGGTGGCTTTGTTTTGCAGTCAATCAGCATTGAAATACACTACTTATTTTAATTAGTCAATAAATTCCTTCCTGGGCATGTTTTTATGTAGCTGCCCTGTCTTCATGTTCTTGACCTTCATTCCTAAAGTAAATATTTTCACACATCTCTGCTCAGCTCTCCTGGGTGAGGGGATTACAGGGTAGTGATTTCCCCCTCTAATTAGACTTCATAGTTCTCTCTGTCTCTCTTTATCTCTCTGTCTCTCTCTCTGTCTCTCTCTCTCTCACACACACACACACTCTCTCTCTCTCTGTCTGTCTCTCTCTCACTCACTCTCTCACTCTCTCTTTCTCACACACACACACGCTAACAAGCACACTTGCTTTAGTTACTGCAGGCTGGCTGGAGGCATCTGATAGTTGCGTCTCCAGGGACTCAGACGAGTGGCTACCTGTAATTTAAAACCAAAAGAGAGCAGTGAGGTAGAGGTACACACATACAGGGAGAGAGAGCGCAGTAAAATGTGCTGGAAGAGGAAGAAGAAAGTGTCAAAGATGGATTTTCTGTACGAGTCATCAGATAAGTCTAAAAGCTTCAGCTTTTAACAATAACAGTAATTGGGGCTGGATCTTTAGGACATCCTGCCACTGCGGAGAAAATGTGTTTCATCTTCACCACCTGCCTTAAAGGGCTTAGCGTTTAAGAGCTCTCCACTGTCCTGGATGCTGCGCCTTAATGGCTCCGTTCCAGGAGGAAATGGAAAAACACACATTTTGCCTTGCATTTCAGTGTGAGGCAAAGAAATATTTAGTGTGTAAAATTTAAAATACCGCAGTCTTATACTCATTTTCAAAAATTAAAGACCTGCTCTGATCATATCAGGATGTCAATGATCACTGTTTTCTCCCTGTAAAGAGTGTTTCCTTCCAGACTGTTGAAAGAGCAACTGTAGATGTTTTCACACAGTTTGGTGTCAATGCTTGTGTAACTGTACCGTCCCATTTGCTTGTTTCCATGGAGATCAAAGATTCGCTCTTTTGAATGTTGGCGAGATTGCGTGTTAAACTAAGGTCTAACTGTCAACAGCCCATTGCTGTAGCTCAGTGTTTCTCAGAGTGGGTCCGCGGGCGACCCCTAGTGGTCCGCGAGGTGACACATAACAAATCACATTAAAAAATTTTAAATTTCAATACTTAAAATTCAGTGTAAAATCAGTATTTCTTGAACTCCCATGATTTAAAGAATTCACTTTATTGTATATTTCCTGATGCATCTGTCATACCAGCACCCGATCGTTACTTAGCATATTGTTTTGGGGGCTATTTAGAGTCAGGTGGTCCGTGAGTGTTTATTTAAGGGTTCAGTGGTCCTTGGTCTGAAAAAGTTTGAGAAACACTGCTGTATCTGCAGTAAATACTCTGACCATTGACCCTTAAAAACAAACTAATGTGTAATTTGTCTATATTTCATATATTATTAGCAATGCTGGTTTCTTTTTAAAGAACAGTGTTGCGTCAAAACCCAGAATTCAGGATTTGAAGATCAAAAGATGCAGATTAATCGGGCAGATCAAAAATGGGATCAAAGGAGTCTTTGAAGAATCACGTGGGATCAAAGAAGCCGTTAAAGTATTGTAATCAAAGGACAAAAGGATCAAAGGACAAAAGTTGATATAAAGCAACTTTACTCGCTGCGGTGCAATAATGCAATAAGAATGGACTAGCCTTTCAAACACGACCACAGCCCCTGATCAACCAGAAGACGCAAGTGTTATGGAATAACTTTGTATGATTGAGCTAACTAAAGATTAATACTAAACTTCAGTACTTCATTGTCAAACAGTCATACTAAATAAAAGTCATAGTAAATGTTCTAATAGTAGTAATGTTCAGTAGAGTAGTTCATTATTTGCTATGGCCTAGGTAAAATCGCAAAAAGTGCACAGGCCAGTCAAAGCAAAGCAGCTTAAGGAGTTCTTCCCCGACACTGATCTAGAAGACCTCCAAAGACCCAGTCATATTGAACTTCTCATCAGTCACCATGAGGGAGAATTAGCTCCACAAAGAGAAAAAGTGGTAGGATGTCTTGTCCTTTGGGACAGCCCCTTAGGAAAGACTGTTGGTAGAGCACACCCGGACCTCCGCGAAGTGATAGACTCAGCCAGCCTCCACATGTCCGAAATTTATTTTGCACAGTCAATGAAGGCCTCGGCAGTGACGTACCAAGAGATCACTGAGGGGCAGGATTTCAGAACCAAAACCAAGAGCATCGGTGCAGGAAGAGAGTTCTTAGACTGGTGGAGATGGGACAGCATTGGGGTGGCCTGCAAACCCAAGTGCGGGGGATGCCGGTACGGCAGCTGTCAGCCAGGAGGCAAAGAGATGACACTAAGCGAGGAAAGAGAACTAGAGGTTATTAAAAAGGGGCTCACCTATACTAGAGCAGATGCCCACAGCCAGAAGCCTCGCTGGGACACGAAGTACCCCTGGATCGAGGACCCAACCTCCCTACCCAATAACAGAAACGCGGTAGAGGCCACCTTCCGGAGGACAGAAAGACAACTCAAGAAAGAACCAGAGTGGCGCGTGGCATACGCAACCCAAGTCCACGAGATGGTGGAAAGAGGGGCAGCAAAGAAACTCACCAAAGAGATCTTAGCCGACTGGAATGGACCAGTATGGTGTGTTAGCCACCTGGTAGCACCAAATCCTCACTCAGTCACGACACCCATGCGGCTGGTGTGGAACAGCAGTCAAAGATATAGAGGAGTCAGTATGAACGATCTTCTCCTGAAAGGGCCTGAATCCGAGCTGTGCTACTGAGGTTCAGAAGGGGAATTCACGCAGCACTAGGCGATATTAAAAAGATGTACAACTCCGTGTGGCTTGAGGACCTGGAGATGCACCTCCACAGGTTCCTGTGGAGAGACAGGGAAGTTGATGAAATAGAGGAGTATGCCATTACTAGAGTGAACATTGGCGATCGGCTGGCAGGGTGCATAGCGCAGCTAGCCATGAGAGAGACAGCAAGATTACCCATGTTTGCACACTTGAAAGAGGAGTGTAGGATCCTTGAGGAGGATTCATATGTGGATGATATCCTAACTTCCCATAACGACTTGAACCAGCTAGACAGAACCACCAAATCTGTTGAAGAAATCCTGAAAGAGGGTGGATTCTACCTCAAGCCTTGGGTCCGGTCAGGCCAAAGTGGGAGGCAGGGACAGGCTTCAGAGAAACCAGAAACACCAGGTGAACAGGCGTTCATTCTCCCAAACCAGTTGAAAGGAGACAATAAAGCCCTTGGTGTGGGGTACCTGGCCAGCTTGGACAAGCTGTACGTCATGACCTCGATCAACTTCCCGGCCAAGAAAAAGAAGATGAGGCTAGGCCAGAACCTCCAGAAGGAAGAGGTAAGGGCAGAAACTCCGAAACCACTGACTAGGAGGCAACTGCTTAGCCAGATTGCCAGCTTATATGACCCAATAGGCCTTGTGGCGCCTGCCAAACAGAAGGGAGCCATCCTAGTCAGGAAAGCATTCCAGGAAACTGGAGGCAAAGCAGTATGTTACACGTAGGATGAACCGTTGTCTGACGGCCTAAGAGAAGAAGCTATTGACTTGTTCGTAGAGTACGTATGTCTCAGTCAAACCACCTTCCACAGGAGCCTGACGCCAGCCAATGGGGTTGGATTACCCTGGGGAATAACGTTCTCCGACAGAAGCGACCAAAGCTATGGTGCCGTGGTGTACTTTAGATGGGAGACAGAGGAAGGCATCCAAGTACGACTAGTTGAGTCGAAGGCAAAGCTCACGCCAGTGGACCAAAAGGGAGACCCGGTAAAAGCTGAAATCTGCGGTGCTGTTTTCGCCGCTAGGCTCAAGAACTACGTTGAGAAGCACAGCAGAATGCAAGTCGAACGTTGGATCCACCTGGTAGACAGCCAAACCGTACTGGGGGCGATCCAAAGAGAAAGCTATGGATATCAAACGTTCTTCGCGAACAGGGTGGGGGAAATCCAGAAATCCACGTCAGTAGTGGACTGGATGTGGATCCCAGGTGAGCTGAACGTCGCCGACCTCCTGACAAGGGGAGGGGCCCCGAAAGACCTCGAAGAGGGCTCCGTGTGGCAAAAAGATCCGGAGTTCCTGGGACGGCCTGTAGTAGAATGGCCATCGAAGACAGCCAGAGGTCACTGCATGTGCCAAAACCATAAGCAAGCTCCAGAGGAAGTGCTTTACAGCAGCACTGACCCGAGTGCAAACAGGAGATAGCCAGAGGGGTGGGAGCACCCGGAAGTGAGCGCCCGGAGACCAGCAGGCTTCGCAGTAACTAGAATCCTTGACATACGCAAATTTAGCAGTGTGGCCAAGCTCATCAGAGTCATTGCCTGGGTCTGGAGAGCTGCCGCAATGTGGAAAAGAGCACTGTCCAAGACCAAAGCACCAAGCAAGCCGAGTGGGGGGAAAATTCCCTCGCCCGAAAAGACTGAGACCAGAGCCAGGGGGGCTACACTCACTGTGGGGGAGTGCAAAGACGCGCTCAGGGACCTTTTCCTCGCAGCCCAAGAGGGGTGCGTATATTTTAAAAGTACCAGCTCGCTGCTTTAGCATAATCAGCTAGCAACATTTCTGTGTGATGGATGTTGGCAGTACCGGAGGTTTGGAGTAAAGGAAGTGGGTTTCCCTCAGCATACCTTAAATGATTGATGGGCTCAGATCAGATACACAACAAGCTATACAACGATGCTCTTCACACAGTCAGTTTGTGGCCACGTGGTCCTTTGTGTATCTCAGTTCACCAGTAAGGTTACTGATCCACTACTGACAAAAGTGTCAGGCAGAACCACTTCTTTCCATAATCACAAATGAACGGAAAATGTATTTAATTTTGACTGTCCGTTTTTATTAAATATCAGTTCCTTGAACTTTCATAATAGTCTTTGTTTTTGTTTCTGTTTCAGGATAAAAAGAAATACCTGGACACCATCCACAACTACATGGAGGTCCACGGCACCGTGCACGGTACCAGCACTGTGCACGTTCCCAGCTATGTGAAGAACCATGGCATTCTGAGTGGCCGAGACCTGCAGTTCCTCCTCCGAGAAACCAAGGTGAGTCCTCCCTGCAGTTCTGGTGCACATGAGAATAATCTGAAAATCTGGCCTGGTGTCGAAGCTGCGGTTTGCTTAACCCCCAGAGAGGAACAACCGTTTGATGTTGAATGTACACATAGAACCAGGGAAATGCAGCTGACATTCATGCTGTTTTAGCTGTGAAAACACTCCTAAACTGTGCTGAGTTATAATGCAGCAGCTTGTCAAAGAGAGGGATTTCAAATCCGGCAAGTGTTTCCTGAAGGTGAAAAGTATCATTAGCTTTGGCACTGAAGGATGGGGTTCTCTTGACTTTGGTTATGCCAGCCTCTTCAGGAGAAAAAGGAGAGAGAGTTTCGATTTCTTTGACCTCTGAAACCAGAAGCTTTCCCGTCAGACCAGGGACAGAGGGGGGGGAGTCGGAGGACACAGACATCAGACAGGAGCCAGGGCAGCGATAGAAAACGGAGCCATAGATCCTGATTGAGACTTTTATTGAAAACAAAACTGGGTGAGATTTAGAGGCCTTTTGGTTTGAAAAGACTTTGGAATTCTTTATTTCTGATCGTGCAAAACAAAAGAAGCCAAGGGAAAGACTAAGGATCAGATCATTTAAGTGTTAGGAGAAAAGAGAGAGGGAGGAAAAACTGGGAACTCAGAAACTACTGCCAACATTTGCAACATTAAGCTCTATATTGTCTCATTACACACAGTTCCTCTCCATAAGGGAGGGTCTGTTTAGACCCACTAACGGGCAACAGTTCTGCTGTAAGATAAGGAGAAACAAGAAAACAGCAGTAACAAAACAGCAGTATATTTTTAGCACAGACTTTATTGCAACAACAAACTGTTACCTGTAACCAGACTCCTTCAGCTAATTGGTCCTTTGTGGTTTCCCTGTTGACAGTAAAAATACATGACGTGGGATTTTTGATTATTCATTCAAACCAAACTACAAAAGTCAACTCCCTCATCCACCATGAACGTAGCCTGTGTGGTATTAAACATATACAGCTTGAATTAAGCCATCAGCCACATTTTTAGGTCTTTTTGACTTTAATAATAGGAGCTTTGAGAAGCTTTTTGTATGCTGTTACTGCCACCTGTTGGCTTAAGTTTGTTGCTACCAAAGCTGTGGCATCGTGTGTGTGTGTGTGTGTGTGTGTGTGTGTGTGTGTGTGTGTGTGTGTCTGTGTGTGTGTCTGTGTGTGTGTCTGTGTGTGTGTCTGTGTGTGTGTCTGTGTGTCTGTGTGTTAAACTCTGTTCCTATGCCTGTGGGCACATACAAGCTGGCCAGAACAAACACTCAAAGGCTAGCCAGTGTAGCTGCCAGTAATGAGCCGGGAGCATGTTGCTACTTGCTTCAGTAGCTCCACCCGTCCTTTAGCTCAAATATTTGCTTTTTACGTCCTGGAAAAACAACAGAACCCTCCATACATGCAATAGATACTGAAAAGAAAAAATGTAATATTACAGTTAAAACCCTAAGTTGTCAAATTTTCAGCCTTAATCAGCTAATAATTTAGGCCGTGTGAGTATAATGATAAAATTATAGCTTGCTCATAACTCCAATGTGACTGCTCATATGGTTAGCATATGACCTCCCCCCATGTACTTATCTTATATCAACTGTGTTCATCATAACTGCGTAAGCATGTGCTAGTGTGCTTTGCTTAAACATAATCTTTAAGTTATCGTCAAAACAGCTTAATGGTTCAACTTGCTGAACCATTATAAACAGGGGACAACTCCTGTTAAATGTGTGCGTCATGCAGCCACCAGATAGGCAATGGGTCTGGTCCATTCTGTTCTGAGATTTCCTAGCAGGCCAGCGGGACCTCCTCACGTTATCTGGGGCCTCTGTGCTCCGTGTCCTTGAAGGATGTGAGAACAGGCACTGTTTGAAGCATTTGTTTGTTTGAAGCAAAGAGGTGACGAACCTGGCTGTAGATTTTGAGCACTTTCAGGAAGCACATAAGCAAACTGTCAGCGCCCGACGGGGGCAGAAGGCGTCATACCAAGTCCGGAGAAGTGTCTTAAACTCGGCTGAGCATTCTGGGGACACCTCTGGAGACCGGAGGCGGGTGACGACGACTTCTGCTCCAGTCGGCTGACCTTTTTGGGTTTTGATTCACCACTATATTTTTGCCTCGTACCTTTTTATTCTTCTGATTCCATTTTGTATTTTTCTATAATAAATTCTGGGCGACATTTTTTGGAAAAAGACAACCTCTGGTGCTCTGCATCACTTTTTTGACATGAACACGCAGGCAAGTGCCTTCTGATTCTCCACCGGACTGAAGCTGGGAAAAAATCCTGCAACAGTACATACAATATGTTCATACTCAAACTATTAATATATTTTTTAACCATTTTTATGCTGTAATTTGCTGTCTGTATGTCACCCAGCCCCTGTGGGACAGTGTTTTCATCTGCAGCAGTGTTCAATTGTTTCATGATAGAAATATGCTGTCTCGACTGTATTTTCTGCTGATAACGTGGGCGGTTTGGGTCGGCTGTGGCTTAACTGCTGCTGTCAGCAAGAGACGAGTCCTCAACAGCCAGTGAAGTTTCCCAAACTACTTCTCTCTACTTTCACCTATTTATCTGTTTTCCATTAGTTTCATTACATTAACTTAAAATACAAGTAAGTACGCTCTGAAAATTCATGTTTTGGTTGATTCATTTGCATATTTTTCCTCTCTGCAGTTGTTTGTGGGTCTCTCCTTCCCCTATGAGGGTCCAGCCCCTCTGGAGGCCATCGCCAATGGCTGTGCTTTCCTCAACCCGAAATTTAACCCACCAAAGAGCAGCAAGAACACGGACTTCTTCAAAGGCAAACCCACACTGAGAGAGGTGAGAGGAGGTGACATCAGCATTACTCTGGTGTCTTCAAGCCCTGGAAACACATAATCTGTGCCTCATCTGCCTTGAGGTGCAGCTCCAGCTCAAATAATGTCCCGTCTCTGCAGCTGACCTCTCAGCATCCTTACGCCGAGGTGTACATCGGTCAGCCACACGTCTGGACGGTGGACATCGAGAACAGTGCCGAGGTGGAGAAGGCCATTCGCACCATTCTCAGCCAGAAGGTGAAGCTCAAACACACTGATGAGTCTGTACCTGAAGCTGATCAGTTGAGAAGAATGACCCCGGTCAGGTGTTTAAATCATTTTTAGTGCAATTAAAATATCCTCTAAAATCCAAAGATCTGTAAAACATTTAAAAATGCATTTCACAGAAAGAATGAGAGAGAGTGAGAGATCCTGTTCAGTCTTCACTTCCTCTCATGAATTTGTTAAGTACAAACTCAGAACTTGTTCTCTGTTGAGTCACTGGGAACAATGGGTCTATTCACCATACGAGCCAGCAGAGCCTCATATGCTTCGTGATCCATGGTGAGTCGGAGTCTACCAGGCTCCGGCTGGACTCACCCATCCTCCCCCGCCCCCCCCCCCCCCCCCCAGCACACACAAAAGCAGAGGAAGAGTGAACACCCGCACAACAGAGGCTGCAGTTGTTGTTTGAAGTCTGATGTGTGTCCTGACTTCCTCCTGAACTGTGTGTTTTGTGACTGTGAGCAGATTGAGCCGTACCTGCCGTACGAGTTCACCTGTGAGGGGATGCTGCAAAGAGTCAACGCCTTCATCGAGAACCAGGTACCGAAATTAAAATACCAAACCACTCAAATTTGTAAAATATCGTTTGGTAATACTGTTCAGCATATTTGCATTAAATATATCCAGAAACATGACAAGTCAAATCACACATTCAAAATTTTAATTGATCAACATTGTGGCCAAGAGTTTAAACTTGAGATTGTGATGATTTTATATTTATTAAAGCCAATGTGTGTTTAACTGGCAATTTACTTAACATTACAGTTACAATCTCTTCTACATCTGCAGGAGTACAAATGTGTTTTCCGTGTATTTTTTTTTTCAGGACTTTTGCCACGGACAGGTGATGTGGCCGCCACTCAGCGCTCTGCAGGTCAGGCTGGCAGAGCCCGGACGCTCCTGCAAACAGGTGTGCCAGGAGGAGCAGCTCATCTGTGAGCCGTCCTTCTTCCAACACCTCAACAAGGACAAGGACCTGGCCAGGTGCAGTGCACACTGGAAAACAACCATTTTTACTTTTCATATTAAACTCTGAACTGTCATGTGTGGAGTGGCCACTAGGTGGCAACACAATAAACGTATGAGTTCACCTTGTTGGTCAGATTGCAGACTGCAACTTTCTTCACAGTCATCCTTCAGTAAAATATCAAGCTGATCACAGCTCTTCTTATTAAAGCCTACCACTTTTATCTTCTTTGGATCTTTGGAAGATCTGGGGTGTGGGGACAGCCCCCTCCTCCACATTAGACATGGCAGGATTTGAGCTAGACGCTGCACCACTGGTGACTTTCTCTCTCCACCATGACATCCAACCCCTTCACTTTAAGCTGTTCTCGTAGCACTTTTAGGTTTATACTTTAAATGGACGTGTGGCATGGCCTCATAAGATTTAAACCCACAACCTTCTGAGCAACAGACTAAGCTGTAATCACCCTAACCTAGTTTTCTTTTCTGACTTTCCATATCATCACAGTCAGTTGATCTTTAAATGGCAAAGTCATGGAAAATGTTTCTACAATTAATGGAATTTAATGTAGTCTGTGTTTATTTCAAGAGTATGAAGCAAATCAGAGTAGGTCCATGAATGCATTGTCATACTACCACCAGAGGGCGCAGTTTATTGTCTAATTCTTCACGTTTCATTTAAAACGTACATTTTACATTAAGTGACTTGATTCTCTTTGTTTCTCCATTAGGTTTGGTGCAGACTGTCAGACAGTGGAGTCCAGTGCAGACACAGTGGTCCCGGCCTACAGCCCGAGCCGCCAACACTGCATCTTTCAGTCTGACCTGCTGCTGTTCAGTTGCGCCGGTGCCCACCCGACACTGCAGCGTGTCTGCCCCTGTCGTGACTACATGAAGGGACAGGTGGCGCTTTGCAAAGACTGCCTATAGCAGCATCGCGCCACCAGTGGTGGGTGGCTGGATTGGGAGTTCGATAAACACGGAAGTAGCTTCAAGGAGTATGTGTGGGTTCGCACACCTTTCTCTGGGCTGAAGGACACATCAGTCATATTTATTTTTTTCCCAGCTGCTGCATCAAACTAAACGTGAGCAAGTTTCACCAGCAGTGACAGCAAAGGAATTGGTCTCACAGCGGCAGGAGCTCTGCGAGCTCTGTGGTGGTAGATTGCAACATATCAAGCTGTTTGTCTGCAGATTCGGGGCAGCAGAGACTCAAAATACCCCCCATCAACCTAAACATGGTCCTGAAACTCTTTCATCTTTAGGTAGAATTACACTGGACAGACCTTCATTCACACAACACACACACACACACACGGAGGATGAAGAAAGCCCAGTTTTACACTGAAACCAACATCTCTCTTCTGGACAAAAGAGCAGATTTGGTATGTAGATATCTAGACTTTTATTCTGAAAGAACTAAGACATCCTCCTTGATATCTATCACCCCATTTGAGGACAGAAAAGTGCAGCTGTGATTTTCTTTCTTGTTTTTAATTGGTTTTATTTAAAGCTATATTAGAGCTAGATAAATATAAACAAAGCATTTGTGCTTCTACAAGTGGCCAGTAGAGGGCAGTGAAACTGTTTTTGTTTGACTGTTTATACGTTCCATCTGCAACACCTACACCAAGAGATGAGGCTCAGGGAGAGGGTGAAGGTCTGCAACTTGTAGCGCCGTAGCATGTCATGTTGTAGCCAATAGGACGTCGTTGATGGCAGCAAACCTGTTTTAACTACAGATTGTAGACACACTTGAACGCCTCACCTTGATGTCGGAGTTAAAATCAGTGAACACCGGACACACTCTGGTCTGATCTCTTAGCTGTAAATCTGTGCAAACATGCCAATCAAGCGTTTCTGCTGCGCAACTCTTTTTCTTTGATGGTAATCTGAATTTTAAATTACCAGCAGTAAAACATAAAACATTAATGGTGAATGGGAAAAATGCACTATGTTTATCTGTTTGCAGAGGTTTTCCAGGATATAAACACTGTATATTGTTCATATGGGTTTCAAATTTTTTTATTTTGTATACAAATCTATATTGTTTTTCTTTTTTATTTAAAAAAGGTTGTCTTTTACTTTTTTCCATAGCTTGTATTATTTATAAGTAATTTAAAAACAAAATAAGCATACTTAAAGTGTTTGAGTCACGAGTCTGCTTCTGTTCATCTTCCTGCAGCTAAGTGAGGATGAAGTCTTCTCACACCCAAAATTAGATTTTCCTTAATCATTTATCATGATTTTATTCTTTTTACAACTACAATTTTGGTTTTGGCCTCATGATCTTCTGAAGATGGACAGCAGTGGATAAATTACACTTTTTTTGTCTGTTCGCACAAAAATCAGCCAGATTGGCATCATCCAGCAACATCGTCCCGCCTGCACTTTTGTCGCCCTGTTTCGGTGTATTTCGCCTGTCTGCTCAAACATGTGCCTTTCACATGGTTCAGTTTTCAACAGCTTGTTTACACTCGTTTGCCATGCAGCTCCCAGCTACAAAGTTCAATTATTTCTCACCTCCTCAGAATGGATTTATTTTTCATTTTATATCTTTTTTTTAAAATATATCTATTTTTCTTTTGACTGCTCACATTTGGTCACTCAGGTTTGAAGAGGTGTGCTGATTGGCTGATCACTGTTAACCATCACTGGTTACATCATGTAGAGGACCCACATGTTCTGAAACGTGTGTGCTCTGCTGGAGTAGCACACATCCTGTCAGTAGGGGTTCTGTTTTGATTATTGCCTTAAATTGATCATTGAATATTGATTTGTAGCTTTCTTAGTCAACAAATCCCATTTGCAGGGCAAAACCGCTGACTTATAGGAACTATTTTCAACTGCTGATCAGTGAATCGTTGTTTTATTGGGCAACTCATGTGACTTAATTGGCAAGAATCAGGTTTATTGGCACAGAATACTGCCCTTTAATGAGATTTGTTACACCTAAGAAAGCTGAAAAGGTTCGTTTTGCATGTTGAATTAGCAGAAAGTCCCTTTGAGATAACCGAAGAATTTGGTGATTTCTGTATTTAAAAGCACGACCATCTCTGTTTGGTTGCAGTACAAGCCTTATTTAGTTTATGTTGTTCAGGTTTTAAAGTGGGAAATTAGCTGTGTGTTCCTGAAGACAGGAACGTTAACCATATTTGTCTCTGTAACCTCAGCACTGAATGTCTCTGTTGTTTAAGTCCTGTATCTGTCTTTTTTGAGCGCCGTCACTCAGCAGCCGATGATCCAAACAGTGGAGAAATGAAAAAGGCAGAGGCACCATGTTGACTTTTCAGTCCGTGACAAGGAGGGATATAACTTTATTTTTAAATAAACCTTTTTTTCTGTGACTAAAGGCTCAGATGCTGCTTTAATATTTGCACACCACAGCGATACAGATGCAGTATTTACACTGGTACAGTAAAAGACAGGCCTACTGTGAGGGTGTCTAACATGTTTGAGTACAAAATGTTGCTCCAAACGTTAAAGACGCAGCACAGTGACACATTAGTGTGCTCTTCAAACTAGATTGACATCACAGTGTTACAGCCACTGCAGCAAACACCAGTTCTCTCACAGTCACGTTGCACGCTGAAACACTGCAGGAAGGTTAAGGCTTTCAAGCTTAAAAAAAAAAAGGAACATTATTTCAGACTAATGAAGTGATCTCATTGTAGTTAAACAGTTGCTGGGCTTCAGAAAATTTGTGATTTAATACAATTTCACATCTGAAATTTGAGGTTTGAGCCAATATTTTAGTAAGTTTTCTCTACAACCCAAAATTAGATGACCACCTTTTTCTCTACAAAATTAAATTAGATGACCATTTAACTTGGAACTTTAAACTTGGACTTGTAGAATGTTCAAATCTTTTACAAATATCTAATTAAACCAGTTTTTATTTACCCTGAAATCTTGTGGGAGATAAAGCATCTCAAGCATTAAAACAAACACACACCAGTTATCCATGAAAAAGCCTGTGGGACCCTGCTGCTGCCTGTGAGGTCTCAGGTGCAACAAATCAGCTGATAAAGCCAAAATCTCAGATTCCTCAAAATAACCAATCAGTACTTACTTATATAGAGTGGCAGCAATACGCTTCTGTAAATCAGCAACACTTTTAAAAGTCGGGATTCTGAGCGTTGTCTAAAATTACTTTTTAAAGTCCGATAGTAATAATAAATGATTGTTAATCTATGTGCAGAGAGTTATTAAATGCAGTTAAATTTTGGAGTTGCGGTTACATCTTTTCGGCAGCAGGTGGCGCATGAACCGCACATGTATATTTCTCATGTATATTTTCAGCGCGGCCGCAGTAAAACATGTGCATGAAAGATGAACCATTGTCTGCTCTTGTTCTATTTTTCTGACCTTGACGGTCGGGTCAGTTTTTGTGAAAAACGTGTTACACCACTGCAATCCACATTGGAAAAATCAAATCACATTGCTTAGTCCAAATGAGTGTGTGTGTGTGTCTCTGTGTGTGTGAACTCACTTCCAATTAGATCATGTGCTTATATATTATTAATATATATTATCCTTAAAATTGAGACACCATCCATTGATGCTCCACTGCTACACCAACAATGCCTGTCTGCACAGGGAAATGTTATAGCACAGCTGAGCAAAGGCCTCAAGGAACCTTGGGAAGAAAAAAAAAACAAAAAAACAAATGGCTGTGTACAGGGCGCTAAGGTGGAAATGAGGTATTTTACATTGGCTTGTTGAACAAAAGTGGCCTTTGAGTTCAGGCGCGTAATGTCCACCCCATGCAGCAGTCTGCAACATCCTCTTCAAAATGTCCAAAATGGAGAAATGAATAAAAAGTGTCCCATTCACCAATAAAAGACATCAATATATTTTATGTACATGAAACTGTAAACCATTTAATTAGCTGCTGTCATCACTGGCCTAGATCCTCAGTCCAGATGTTTGCATGAGACAACTGTACAGATGCTGAAACTGCTGCTGGCACCTCCAGGGTTGTCTAGAAACAGACTGGGGGGGGGCGGGGGCTTTGAGCCTCATCTCCTCTCCTGTCCCTCCAAACTCCCCTCTTCTCCCTCATCCTTTCCGTCGCCGCTCCGTCACTCAAAGCGCTCATAGTTCCTGGTCTGACGGATCCGTGGGATCACGTCCAGCAGGAGCCTGTGAGAAAAGAGCAAAGTGAGCTGATGCAGGCAGGCAACTCCAACCCCCCGCCCCCTTCTTACTTGACTCCATATGCGAGGATGATCAGACCTATCAGGACACCTATTGTTCCATCCAAGTACCAGACTTTGGGCTCCTGCTTGAACACTTCAGCACTGATGAGGATGGAGAAGCCCATGACTCCACCAACCAGAGAGTTAAACCCTGGAAAAAACCACAAACAATCCTACATTCTTTCCCTCAGACATCCACTTAAAGCGATGCTAATGTGCCAGTGTGGCGGGTTCCAGGAACCAGGAAGTGTCAGACTTTGTCAAAATACTCCTGCTAAAACATACATGTTACGTGCACGCACCATCAGTGATGAGGGCTCGGCTTGTCAGCACTTTGCCCAGCATGAACTTGATGACGGACAGGATGACGCAGATCAAACCGCTGACAATGGACACGCTGAACAAGAAACCATCCTGAGAGGAGCAGACAGCACAGAGACCGCAGCAGTTAGAAGTCAGCACGAATGGATTCATTCTCATCATCACTAAAGAAATCACGTGTGTGTTATATGAATAAACATGAGCTGTAGCTCAGGGTGATAAAAAGCTAGCAAGCACACAGCGTCGGTCTGGGACATTTTGTTGTATCTGACAGGCTGTAGCTCCGCCCACAGAGTGACCACAGCCTGGCGTGTGAGCTCCCTCATCTACCCCACCTCCTCTCTGCAGGAATATTTGTCTGTTTTTCTTCCTCTACGTTCCCCCACGATTACCCGTCAGATCCTGCAGTGCCTCAGTTTCGATTCTATTTGTGTTCACGATCCTCCAGAATCTTTTCTGCTCCAGGTTTTGTTACTAAGAACAGCAGCGAAAAGCACAACATCTAAAAGCGCCACTGACTGATGGAGGACATGAAGGCAGAGAGAAAGAGAGAGGGAGCGAGAGCACTGCAGAGCTCTGGCTCCTCTGCGGCAGCATTAATATTGCACTATGGCCCCGGAGCCACGAAAATCTACTCAAAGACAAAGATGCAGGAGAGGGAAAAAAAGGCAGCTGCACAACAGCTCCAGTCAGGTTGTGACTGGAGCTGTGAAAATGAAATCTAAACAGCACATTACCCACAGAATAACAACCACATTTTAATAGGGGGGAGTCTAAATACCAGTGTAACCTCTGTACCATCCAGAGAAGGCCACTGGAGCTTCACAGGGATTGATGCTGGGCCCATTTCATCTTACTCACCAACCCTGTGTCATTTATATGTGTGCAATTAATTAAATACAGCTTGAATGTTGACAGATCAGGGTCAAGACAGTAGAGGAGATAAAAAAAAAATAAATACATAAAATGAGAAAAGAGGCCTTAGCTGAGTCTTTTGTGAGCTTTTTGTGGCAGTATTTGTTCACTGCGAGCTTTGCTAACACCACCGCTCGCTGGCGGTGACAGATGTTGCTCCTGTTAGACGGAATGAAAGGTGCCGTGGGAATTCCCCATCATGTGACCTTCTCATCAACATTCAGCTGAGCTCGCATTCTGTCCCAGGGAGGAGGCGACTAACACGCGCAGGCGAAGCTGGTTACAGGGGCCCCGCCCTGAGTGTGACATTTATATGACACACTCAAAGTCCCAAATGTGAAGGAGCTTTAAAGTGTTTGCTCTTTTGAGGAGAGAGAGGAGAACTGAGGGAACAGAAGGCAGAAACTTGAACAAAAAGCCTGTCCCTTAACAGGTTTGTCAACCCGATGATGACGACACACTAACTGGATGCTTATTGATAATAAATACAAAGTGATGTCCTCTTCTTCAGCTCCTCACTGCTGCAAATATCAGCAGCTGCCCCTTCAGGAGGAAGAAGAAGAAGAAGATGAGGAAGAGACGAGGAGTCTCAGAGGCCATGCTGCAGCAGAAAGCAGCAGGAGAAGTGTGTGTGTGGCAGCAGAGGAGCAAGTTGTCTCTGATAAACACAGACTGTCTACCTCGCCAGCACTCCCACAGTCAATCTGTTGATGCTGTGGCGTGTGCTCCCCCTCAGAGGCTCCACAGAAGGAGATGGAAAAACACAGCCAGGCTAATAAATCAATAAGGATCTTTGATGCTAATTGGATTCCAAGTGCAAGAGAGCTGCAGAGGCTATTGGAACACGTCTCATTTTTTTGTTCTGAGACTGGATGGAGATGATTAAAGTTCCTCCAGCTGTGTGGATAAGACTGTCCAACCTAAGCAATGCCACATATGCATCACCTGTGGAGGACAAATTCAGTCAGACCTGCTGAAAGTATCACGCTGTGATGGATCACAATCAGACTGTGCTAATATTAATATGACAACAGACTGTGGAGAGGTCAAGGTCCGCTGCAGTGCCAAACATCACCAATAGGGGGCACCTGACCTATATAAACTCAACGTTGGCAGAAAATTCATGTAAATATATTTTAGTACAGCAGCTGTTAGTATAAACACCATATGTATTATACTACGGTTTGATATTGGTTTATTAAAGGTAAAAATTACCACATTTTTGCCCAAGATCTCGTTTGTTGCTACTGTGACATAATTTCTGCCCAGCCCACATAAACAGGAAAAACAAAATCCTAAACATAAATGTGATTAAATTAACAGATAACGAATTTTTTCAGGTGGGTACACTTTTTTTTAACCTACATTTATCTGCCTCAGGCTGAACGGTGGCTCTGTGGCTACTCCTATAGTACTGTAATATAAAAAGAAAAAGGAAAAAAAAGAAAAGGACGCGCTTTTGCGAGCAATCCACCACCAGGGGGCAATAAAGGTCATCTGTCTTTGTCTTTTAGGGTGTTCCGTAAGCTCAGGTATTTTCAACTTCTGATCCAACAGCACAGAAGTCGTAGAAAATGAGCAGCAACAACCTCTCTGAAATAACTCAGCCATCATGTTACTACTTGCCTACACTCATCACTGTAACACATTCAGATGCTTGACAGTATTTCTGAGATGAGGACTATTGCCAGGCAACAGGGCGATGAAGCTATTTCAGGAAGTGAGAATATTCCCGAGCGTTCACACCTGAGAGCAGTAACAACACCGTCACACATTCACACACGTCAGAGTAAAAAAAGAAAAAAAAAAAAGATCTGAAGTTCAGTCAGGCGAACCATTCGCTCCATATCAACATAACCTGAAAACCTGATGTGGCTTTACTGACGTCTTCTGATGAGGCAAAACTGTGGTTAGACACAGCCGGAGACATTGACAGAAAAAAACCAAACTCATGATAACATTTGTCTGGGTGTTGTTTATCCTGAAGACTGAGAGGAACACTCAGAATTTGCTAAGATATTATTAGATGCAGACATGGTGGGAGGCGGATTTCTGGTTTCATTCCGAACTCTGAGTGAAATCCTCGACTGGCTGCTGGATGAGCCCTGGTCAGACGGAGCTGTTTTTACAATCTGGCCAGTATTAAAACCAGCAGCAAATTCCACTAAAAAATCCGATTATAAACCAGACTTTGGGCCTAAATTGTGGATCCTGACCTGAGAGGGGGGATAAGACTTTTAATTGACCCTGCTTTAATGTTCAGTTGACAGTATTAATGCAACACAGGCAGCGTGTTGCTTATTTCCCTCCCGTGTTGAATGACTGATATAATCTGTCCCATATGGTTGATGCTTTAATCCAAATCTCTCATATAAATCTAAATCTGACCCCGGCAGAGCATTCAGACATTTTGGGATACTTACGACTTCAGGCAGCAGCTTGGTGGCCAGGTCGTGAATGGCCTTTCCCAGGATACACATGGAGGACAGAATGAAAATCACGCCCAGGATGGCACAGGCTCTGTGGTGGAGGAGAAGAGGAAGAACCAATCAAGTCTTAACCACCTTCACGGAACAGGCAGGAGGCACCAGTGAGATTATTCTCCTATTTTTCTCCACTTTAGATCAAACCATAGTTAAAATTCATGAAATGATCTAATAAGCCTGATTAAGTGTGGAGGAACCATGATCTCCATGCTGCAGCTGTTTCTAGACCATCGCAATCATTTTCATATATTTACACACTGATGGCCCCATTTTTTGGCATATTTTGACGCAGTGCAGTTTCCATAGTTAGCAAACATAACAGGGAGCAAATGTCTGATTTTCTTCAGAGAACGCCTGAAAGAACCTGGAAAATACAACACTGTGCTAACAATATGCTAGCATACATGCTAACTCCTGAACGGCTGATAAATGCGTGACACTGGTGTGTGAGCAGAAGCGTGTTTGGCAGTTGCAGATGTCCAATTAACAAAGTCCGCAGGGAGACTGAGAGCTGCCGGAGCATATGTGCCGGTCATGCATGGCTGCCATCGCCTCTTTGGTTCTGAAGGCTGCTCTCCAGTCACACTTGGTGATCAGGGTTTCCGCTGATGAGGTAACCAAGGCAACGTCCAACATCCATTCAGGAAGTCCGCATCAGGACACACACAAACACACAAGGAAGCCTTCTGCCTGCTCCCACGGGCCTGTCAGGTGCAGTGGGTGAAATCATCCTCGACAACAATGAAAACAACAACAACAATAGCAGCGGCTCCTACAGCAGCACAGGGCAGCCAAGTTGGGTGTAGTAACACATCCGTCCTGTCTCAGGTGCATTGTGCAATAACAGAGCAGTAACAGCTTCTCACTCATGAGATCGATGCATTTTTTTCATGCGCCTTCACGACCCTAATTTGTCTTGTGTTGACATCTCAAACTGGTTACCCTGGGAACTGCTACAGCCCGCTCTCTGGGCAAAAATGCCTGAAATACCGCTATACTGTAAACAGATACGTGCAGTACAATGTCCTGTGAATGACTTTGTACATCTTATGGCCTCAGTAGTGTTTTACGCTATCGTGTGTTGGGGGGAAGCAGCACAGAGGCATCGTCAGTGCAGGAAGGAGCACCACCGCGGGTCGTTCCTCCCCACAGCCATCAGACTGTACAACGCAGCATCCTAACGCTACACAATCTATTCGCTTTATTTATCCACAAATAGAAATTAGACCTCTGCATTTTACACACACACACAGTGGGCAGCCACTTTAAGGCGCCCGGGAAGCAACTGGGGGGGGGGGGGGGTTAAGGGCCTTGCTCAAGGGCCCAAAGTGGTGGCCAAATGATGCAGATCTCGGTCACGGTTTCTTCCTCTCACGTCTCCCGTGCCGACCTCTCATCTGGTCTAGATTTGAACCGGCGTCTTGGTTGCCTCCTGGGGCTCGCCTCTTTATCCACTTGACCACCACTCCGCCAACCGGCGTCTTGGAATGTGCAATATGTGTCTATGTGCAATATGGTTTCAAAATTCATGTACAGCACAGTATTTATATGTGTTATTTGTGTATATAGGGTTTGTCATATTTCTTGTTTTTATGTTTATATTTTTCTAAGGTCTTTCTAATATTTATTTCTTAATGTACGCTGCTGCTGGAACACTGCAATTTCCCCATTGTGGGATAAATAAACTAATTCTATTCTATTACAGACGGGCGTGGATGCTTCAGTGTCTGCTCACTTTTCCGTATCCTTGTGCTTCCGGGTTTACTTGTGCTCCCAGTGGGAATCGTGAAAACTCAGTCAAGCCAAACGCTGCTGCAGCAACGTCCTGAACTTTGTCTGTATTCTCCAATAAGCAGCCCACGTGACTCAACAAAGCCGACGATCTGAAAGCGACTGGGCAGATATTCTAGTTCTGAAAAGTGCAGAATTCCTTGTGGGCCTGGTCTGCAGCTGTACTTACATGTATTCGCGGTGTGCTGAGTGGACAGCTGCGGCATTGCTGTACCGCCACAGGACTATGACCGACGACAACACATCCAGAGCGGCGTCAAACTACAACGAGAGAGAGAAGAATCCATCTCAGTGAAACGATTAGCTGCTGTCGATGTAAAACAGTGGAGACTTACAGCAAATCCAAAAGCCGAGGCGCTGTGGCGCATGACGGAAACAGCTGGAAAGAAAAGCAGAGTACAGTTAACGAGACACAACAGCGCCTTTTTCCTGGAGTTGCTCTCTCACCTTTACCGGTATTTTAAACGCACCACATCAAACAGAGGAACGCTTGAGGTTTACCAACATGCATTTTGTGTTTTTTTAGGGTTATTCTGTTCACGTGTGCAGCAAACGTGAGGCCACGCCTTCACCTGCTTCTGCTGCCTGCCATCATGGCTCTGTGGCGGGGAAAGGAAGGAAGGAGGGCAGGATGATGAAACAAAGATGAGAAAGATGCAGATGGAGGGAAGGAATCCTCTCGTCTCCACCCAGGGTTTATTTTTAGCAAGACTCACTGGGGACCAGCAACTTGCCTCAGCCCTGAATGCAGAAGCACTCTGGTCTCTCTTTCTCTGCGCTCCCCCTTTAGTTGCTAAGCGGAAGCACAATTTCATCATTCATCCTTTCCTCCTTTTTCTTCCCACTTTTTCAGCATTTCTTATGTCGGGTACAATCTTCCCCTTCAAGCTGAAACCTAAAAAAAAAAAAAAAAAAAAACGGGAGTCGGCGCTGCCTTTCGATTCTTTGGTAAACACTCGACCTCATGTGGATGACAGCGGAATACAGATGAGATGGTGGGATGGCTTTTATCATATCTGAGATCTGCAGGGATCCGCAGCCCAACACAGGCGTTCAGAATCGTCACCATCCAGCCTCCCTCTTCGCTCCTGAAGACCACACATGCTCTCAGGGACTCAATCACAAAGACGTAGTTGGTTTAGTCAAAAAAAAAAACAAAAAAAAACAAAAAAAACGCTTCATGTCTTTTAAAAAAGATTTACACAACAGCAAATAGAACTTGACAGCTGTTCAAATGAAAGTGGATGGAGTGGGAGTGGGGACGCTGCTGTGTGTCATCTGAAGATTGACATAATGAGAGAGAACGTGCTCTTTTGTTTACATGTCAACTAAGCTTATCTAAGCATGTGTTGCACAAAATAACAAAGCTCTTCTCATATGAACCTGACAGCTTCTTTCCAAAATCGACTCTCACATCAAAGACACAGTCTCCATCCACTGCACCAGTGGGAATTCTGTTTGTGATGTTTCTGGTGTTTAAAGGATCCTGGTCTGCTCCCTCTCCTTCCTTCTTTCTTCCTCCTACTTCCTTCATTAGGAGCAAAAACAAGAAGGAAAGAAAAATGTGTCATTTAATGCGCGGTGGCGCTGCACTCGTACAAAAGCTCAGCCCAACAGCACCTAATTGGCTCCCATAACAAAGCTGGATGGGTCTCGGTGGAGAAGGAGCTCCACTGCTCATACAGCGATCTCCGTCACATGTGAAGGCGATATAACACCATCTACTGGCTGGTTTCTGCAGCCGCTATGCACGTCAGAGGAACATAGTGCCATCAAGGTTGTTTTTACAACCAGCTGGCTGACTGTTCATCTCAGTGTGTTGTTGTTGTTGTTGTTGTTGTAGAAAACACACTCCTGCAGCATAACTGCAATGTCAGTTATGTTTGACTCAGCTACCTCGACTACAACATGTAAAATTCAAAGGCTCTGGGTGAAATTCATCTTTAAACAATGCTTAAATGTCTGTTAAGATGACTAATTTAGCTTAGATATGTTTGAAAACGGTGGGTGGGGGAACTGTTTTTTTCTATTAGATTTCTTAAGAAATATATTAACTCTATGTATACGAGCTGGACTGAGTATTATGTTAATGCCTTCCTGGCACTGTCTTCATATTTAATACACACATTTGACTTTCACACTCCTGGCAACGGGGAGCAAGAATAACCGCATGATTTAGCCCGAGGAGGGTCAGTTGAGTTTAGCATCATGTCAAGGTGAAGAAAATCCATACTTTTTTTGTCTCAAAAAAAAAAAAAATTAAACATATTTAAGAAGAAAAGATGAATGTAAACAACAATTATTAGTATATGTGATATTTATCAGTGGGAGTGGGAGAACTCTTAGATCAAATGTGCAGAAGTGCTTCAGAAGCAGCTGCTGGGTCTCCAGCTGATGTCTGACCCGAGTCTGTGCTTCTTCCTGAATCTGTTTTTTTTTTTTTTATCTCATGTGTCATCAGCAAGACCAAGATCCAAACAAGACCGATGCCGCTCATCTTATCTAACTCGTTGACTCAAAGGCTTTGAACAAGATCCTTCAGTGGGAAAAAAGTTCTTATTTACTGTGAGCTTCATGGCTGAGTACACACAACAAACACAGGATTAGAGACAGTGAGCGAGTGATGGTTTTATTGGTCGTTTTAACGAGAGTTCCTTTTAACACTGTCGATCAAACAGGGTGTTCCATCTAAAGATGAAGAGGATTTATGCAGCTAAAGTCAAATAATGGTGGCTCTAATACATCCTCCTGCTGGGAAAATTAAAGATTAGCAGCGATATCAATTATTCTGATTGGAAATGTTGAATAAAGGTTAAACTCACACATTTGCATTTTAATATCAACAGCAGGTGCAGCTGAGCTGTGAGGGACTGGATTCATATCTCATATTGTGTTGTTGTGGGGCAAAATGGCCCCACTTCGCTAATACTAACTGTATTTTGGTGATCAGTATGTCGTAAATGTGAAGACACACACACACACACACACACACACACACACACACACACACACACACACACACACACACACAGACACACTTCCTTTACCAGTACAGGAAGTGGCAGCAATGGTTTAAAAAAAAAAAGCACAGGGTGAAGATCAGAAAAGTGTTGACTCTTTACAAATTTGGAGCCAAACTTAGAGAGCGCACGCGGCCACCAATCCAATCACTGAGTCTGAAATTTCATTTTCGAGGCAGATAAATGACTTGGCTACAGCCAAGAACAACAACTAAGGTCCATGTGACTCCCAGTTAGTCCCCTCCTTCATCACTGTGTTCCCTTCTGAAGTTCAGACAAACACAGAGACATAAAGAGGAGGAGGAAGACTCCGGGTCTCACTTCTGTAGTATTGTGGTCACACACTGGCCTCTGCACTTTGCATGTAACAGGAAATAATCTGACCTGATTGCAGAAGAGATTCTCAACCTGACTGGCAGACGTTGACACGATCTGCAAACCTCTGATTCCACAAACTGAAACCAGGATGAAGCATTACTTGATTGAAACATTCAGACTGTGAAGCAGAATCAAGCTGCAGGAGGATCAGACCTCTCTAAACATCCTGCACACACTCGCTGCTGTCCGTCATGCTGGCGGTTGTTTAATCAGGCTGTTGGGTGTCACTCAGATCAGCAGCCTGCCACTGTAACTAACAAACCTGTCCTTCAGCCGAAGGCCCAAACAGCAGGCTGCACAACCTCTCTGGACTGTCTTCTTCATCTCTTTTTCAGAAATGTAAAAAAAACGCCGCTTCCCGTCAGACGGAGGACTCATGAAATGAAACACTCACTGAAAGCGACGATTGCCAGGATGATGGTGACTGCTATGGACACCCAGGAAACCCACAGAGCTTTCTTGCGGTAACTCTGCGCCTCGTGAGGCTTCAGACGCATACTGCTCTCCAGAAGACCTGCGGACAACAACAGATGGAATAATGTCGCAACGCATATGTGGGAAAATGCTTTGTGTTCTATTTCAGGGGTGTTTGGACACTTTGGACGTATTCTGAAGGAAAAGTGCATCTGCTGAGGAGGACAGCACCTGATGGGATGGGACAGGAACATTAACTGCATCTCGCATGGCGCCGTTGAGGTCAGCTTCCCTTCCTCGGCTGTGAGTCAGTAATCACGCCGTCATAGTAACAGACAATCCGACGGTTGTTAGCCCATTACCATGACTGCAGGATGCCAGCGTTTATTTAAATGAAAGCATGTGAGCCGTGCAGTGGTGAAATGTTGGTGGAAAAACAAGCAGAACATGACAAGAAGCCTGATTAAATGCTGCTGCTGCCTGCTGAGCAGTCTCCGGATCATCTATGAGGAATAACATTCAATCTTTTGTGGGGTCAGTTTGCTGCAGTAACGACAGATCTTTGCCCGTTTTATATTTTTAATTTAAAGGCAAAACCTGCTGGTTTTTGTCACTGTTTTATCTTTTACCATCTCCAGGGTGCAGTCACATGGTCTCTGCCATCATTAAAGGATTTATATATTTGTAAGAAACTTTAATATTTTTTTTATGATGCAACGGTTTAAAAATCAGAGCTGAGTTTTATCTACTCTTTTACAGAGATCGTCAGTATCACACCAAACACCCCTCGGGGGTGTTTTGAGGGGTGTCTGGACACTTACTGCTGCGCCATATTTAAGATATTGAACACCTGGTCCTGTTTAAATGGCTGCCAGTGTTTGTTCTCAGGCAACTCACTCATGCATTGACTAAACCTCCAATCTAAGCACTGGTTCAAGCAGAGTAAAACAAACAAATAAAAAGGATAAATCTGTATTCCAAATGAAAAGCTTTTTAGATAACTCATCATGCTGATGGATTATGACCCACCACTGCAGAAAAGTCTGGATGCTACAGCTGTTCCAACCAAAGCAGACTTGTGTTTATGTTGCAGCAGCGGTATTACGCACAGAGTGCGCCGTGGCGACCGGGCATCTTAAACTTTCACCGCCTACCTCGGTCGTCAATACTGTCTGTTATCTTCATCTCCTGGTCCATGTTGAAGTCTTCCCCCTGGCTTCCTGTGCTGGGCTGCTGCTCCGGCTGCTGGGTGTTCTCCTGGCGGCACTGACCGTTCACTGCCGTGGGGTCCACTACTACAACCCCGTCTGGGACGGCGGTGGAGTCTGGCGGTGCGGGGTCCGTCATTTTCTCGGCTTGTTGCGGTTCCAATCAGGCGCTCCAAAAATGTCGCACCTGGGTGAGACTGGCAGGCTCGCGACTTGGGAGAGAGCTGATGAGGGAGGGAGGGAGTGAGTGAGTGAGTGAGTGAGGGAGGGAGGGAGACACCTCGCATGGCAACGGGTCCGGATGCGCCAATCAATACAGCGAAGCAGCACCGGAAATTAAAATATGTTTATTTCAAAATAAAAATGGATTATTATTTTGATTTTATTGTTGATTTATTACCGGAATAAAAACTAAACTTTCTAAGACCACATTATGGTTTTGTTAACGTCTAAAGGTGAGACGTAGTTTATTTTATAGGAGGTAACAGGAAACAGTTTGTCCACATTGATGTGTATGTCGGCGCATCTGGACATGTGACGAAAGTAAACATTCGCCGCATCCGCCGATTAACGACGTGGTGAGAATACGCGACCGCACCTGGACTCTAATTACAAATGCGCTGGAATTCCACATGCACGTTTGTGTCGTGCGGCGACGTTACGGCACAAACAGACTTAAAATTCAAGAGAACTCAAGTTTGGAGTATTTTAGCATTTATGCTTACAACACACATATCCAAAATTACTCTCAGAATACGAAAGATTCATATTCTATATATGTCTGTTACAACATAGAACCAATAATATAAAAATACATATTGCATATCAACTTGATTAGTAGTAACAATGAAAGCTGAACTTGAAAAATGCACCAAAGCTGTAGTTGAAAGCACATTAGACGAGTTAATATACTGTAACTATTGACAGTCCATCACTGCTTGTTATGTAGACAACCCAATATAGCCGAGAATTTACCTGCCGTCCTATTGAGGGGAACATTTATTAATTGTTCTAAAGTTTAAATTTTAGTTTAAAGCCGTCTAAAGTAGGTTTACTACTGAATATCTGATATTGTTTTTAAAGCAAGGTAATGCCCGCTGGACCACTTATTGTAACCCTCCATGTGCAGCAGTTCTGTGGAAACTGAGTGGTTTGAATTCGCAGCATCCGTCTCCATCTAGTGGTAGAAACCCAAAGTTGCAGCCAAAACTTTACGTGTTGCACTGTCATGATTTTTTTTTTGTTTTTTTGTTTTAGACTAGAAACTCATAATCACTCAAATATGCCAGTTTATGACAACAGAAATAAAAAATAACTATTTAGTTCACAATACCATAATAATTTGATAAAACATGCCTCTTGACCGAATTAGTGAAAAAAGTATATGAATTGACAAATGTCAAGTCTGTGTCTGTTCATTACATTCATTTCCTAGCTCAAAAAACTAAAACAGAAATTCCATCATTTGTGGGAAAAGGGCCGAATTACGCAAAAGAACTGAACATTTCGACCCCTGACCACACGGAGCGCTGTTTTCCAACAGTCGCTTTTCCGTCTTCGTATGTCGACTCTCTCTGTTTCCGGTGTCCCATAGCCCTACTCCCTCCCGATGCTAACACCGTCGGGCTTGGCTGTGGGAGCGTAATGGCGGTGCACCGGGGACCTTCTACGAAATGGCTCTTTACCCGGGATCAGCTGGAAAACACGCCGTCAAGACGCTGCGGAATAGAGGCTGACAGAGAGCTTTCCTACCGACAACAAGCCGCCAACCTAATCCAAGATATAGGCCAGAGACTCAACGTGTATCCTTTATTAAATGTGAATGCTAGCCGGCCGGTTGAAAAGCTGCGTTTGAGTTAGCATAGGCTAAAGTAGGCCCTGGCAGAATAACAAGTTTTTGCAGTATAATGATGCCGAAAAATCTTAATTATTAGATATTTTTATCAGTCACACACATGCACTTCTTTGTTAAAAAGAAGGGCCAAATAATATGACTAATATTTTTGGAATTAGATCGCAGGAAAGGTATCGCGGCCTGGGTATTAGCTAAGCTTTTGTTTGTCTCAGTGGACAACTGCTTCTGTCGTTAGCGCCGCATCAAATAAGATAAACGAAGCGATTGAACGTGTACTTTATCACAGTATTCCGACCGTAATGAAAAATGTAGTAGTCCCTCGAAAGGTGCGTTTATTCCGCCGTTTGTCTTTGTCACGTTTTGATAGCTAGTGACTCAACGTGAGCTCGATGGTAATAAAGCAGACCAAATATAGCGTATATTTGTTCTACCTTAACTGTTTATTCACATCCAGCTCTCAACTGATCATAAACACCGCTATAGTATATATGCACAGATTTTATATGATTCACTCTTTCACCAAATTCCATAGAAATGTAAGTATCGCCACATTATTAGCCTAGGCCAGCAGCGCAGGCACGACCAGTTATAAAAACAGCTTATTTTCCCTTTCTAGATAATTTCACAGACGACGTTATTCCTGGCAGCCAAAGTCGAAGAGCAGCCCAGGAAGTTGGAACATGTTGTTAAAATAGCCCATGCCTGTATAAATCCCCAAGAACCCGCTCTAGACACGAAGAGCAACGTAAGTGCACTCTGAGGAGGAGCCACACTGTGGATGTTGACGCGCTGCGTGTTACCTTCGTTGATTCACAGTGACCCACCTCCATCCAGACCTGTGGATATGTGGTTTTGTGAGCCTGCATAACTGATCTTTCTTTACAGGTATTCCAGCAGCAGGCACAGGAACTTGTAGCGCTTGAAACAGTAGTGTTACAAACACTGGGTGAGTAGTAACAAAGGTTTAATATCCACCGTGGTGTTGATATATTAGACATTTTTAGTTTCAGGTTTTCTAAACCTGAACATCGCTTTGCTGATCATGATCTTTAATTTGATTTGCAGGATTTGAAATAACAATTGATCATCCACACACAGATGTTGTGAGGTGTTCCCAGTTAGTGCGAGGTATGGAACCTAGCTATAATCATGACACTCTCTTAATCTTATTGTTTTGTCTGACTTTTGAGGATATTTTTCTTGTTCTTCACAGCAAGCAAGGATTTGGCACAGACTTCCTATTTCATGGCTACCAACAGGTTATTATCCTGTTCCCATTATTGCACTGTAATGGCACACTATAGCTTCCTGTCCTGCAAGGGCCCCGTTTCTGTGTCCAACGCCCTTTTGGCGCCCGGGTGCTGGGAACCCACCCGTGTGGGGAAGTACCGGCTGGGCTGCTGTGTGCGGTGTATTGTACAAGGGCTCTGTGTTGGCACATAGGGGTTAAATGCACAATATGGAGTGTAGTGGTGCTGTTTACCTCTCACAGTTGTTTGGTGACGAGTGCATATTTCTATTTAAAAACAATCGAGTGGTAGCCTGAATATTGATTGCCGCTAAAGAATCGTAAGCTTAAAAAGCACTTGGGTAAGTATAGTTTACACTTTTTTGATAAATACTTTTTTTTTTTTTTTGTCCTAAAAGCTAACAGTAAAAAGCCAAGCTACACTGCAAAATGAACATTGAACAGGCCATCCATTTTCATTAGAAAGGCTGTTTTGTATTCTTTGATTATAATGTTTTGTTTAGTAGTCTGGCCAGTGATGCTCCCACTAAATGACAGTAGGCACAGACTTTATTCTGAGTAATTTGACGTATCAAATCAAAATTGTTCCCAACAGAGTTCAGACTGCAGAATATTTCTGTTCTGTGAGTACAAAGCCTCATCAGTAACTTGATTATTTTTAACCCAGGAGACCTAATTTCTCTTTGGTTGTATTTTCTGTACACCTGAATTGTTTTGCAGTGTAGTTTGATATTCTGGACATAGACAAAATTAACAATTGTAAACCTAAAAGTCCACTGTTTTAAAACTTCAAATAGACCTCAAAGTTTTACATCAAAATCAAATATGTATACAGATTTAAAACAATCTACATTTCTGTATTGTAGATGAAATAATATTAGGTTTATTAGATGTTCCAGATGTTCAGGTAAGGCTGTGTGTATGAGAACATCTTTGGTTGTAAGCATTACTGGGTGTTGTAGCGCTGTGCAATATTATTGTTTAAATGGATTTACTTGTTTATTACAAATCTATGAAAATCCCTTAAAGTCTTTTTTCCTCTTCTTTGTTTTTGAATGTCTTCTGCAGTTTGCACCTCACCACCTTCTGCCTGCAGTACAGGCCCACAGTTGTTGCCTGTGTGTGTATCCATCTGGCCTGTAAGTGGTCCAACTGGGAGATTCCTGTTTCCACAGATGGGAAACACTGGTGGGAGTATGTGGACTGCTCGGTGACGCTGCAGCTGCTGGACGGTACGTGCTTTTCCTCCTAGATTTCACATACTGTGCTGATATAAAAAAAAATGGTTAATTATATTGAATATGGACTGGTTTGGCCGTTGATGATGAGAGTTGATGGTTTTTGTTCTCTCGGTTGCCAGAACTCACACACGAGTTCCTTCAGATCCTGGAGAAGACGCCCAGTAAACTGAAGAGGATCCGGAACTGGAGGGTATGTTCACTTCTGGAGCATCACACGGTGAACTGGGCATCTCCTCCCAGAGCAGATTCGGTGTCTCATCTTGAATTTTTTGATTTCCAGGCCAATCAAGCAGCTAAGAAGCCAAAGACGGAGGGCCCAGCGGTGGACAGTGCCTTCCAAGGGACGTCTTTAGACGCGCTTTCTGGCGTTGCCAGTTCACTCTTCCCGTCTACGTCTGCATCGGACACAGAGATGACCCCGCTTAGTTCCATCGCTGTCCCCTTTGTCTCGTACCAGCATGCAGGTGAGCAGTCGAAGCCCTGCAGCTACAGCCAGTTCTCTGACCCTCACCCTACAGACTACACGCTGGTGAAGCACGAACACAAAGCCGCAGGAGGCGCCAGTGCTAAACAGCAGCAGCTGGGTACAAACGCCGCTTCCTTTTCACGGCCGCAGAAGGTCTTGACTCTGGAGAAGTACAGAGAGAAGCACGCGGCGGAGCTGGCCTTGCACAACGGCATAAAGGAGGAGGCGAGCTCAGACGTGTGCGCTCCACCTCCGCCGCTGTCGTCACACCATCACAAGAAACGCTCTCAGCCACAGCAGGTTGGGCATTCGAGCGACGGCAGGAGGGAAAGGTCCAGCTCTAAAAAGTCCAGGCTGCCCGCTCCTTACGGTGAGAACGGCTCTGCCACCGGCGAGGAGATCAAAATGAGAATCAAAGTCTCATCAGACCGCCACGGAGGCTCAGAACACAGCGGGACTCTGCCTGTGAAGGACAAGCACAAAGAGCACGGCAGCCACCGCCACTCCAAACACGGCCACGCGCACGTTTACTCCCTGACCGGGAACGGCAGAGGGACAATAGACAATCCATCCTTATCCATACGAGCTCACGGCAACCACCTCAGCGACATGAGCTCCTCGACGACTTCTCGCAAGAGGCCTCACTCTGACACGGGAACCCACCACCATCACCACCATTCGTCAAAGAGGAGCACCAAAGGAGGCCTGGGCTCCTCCCACTACTCGACAGATGGCAGCCAGAGGATGATGGATCACCACGGCCATGATGGAACCAACGGCTTGTTGACCACCAACGGTCAACACACCAACTACAAAGACACTTTTGACATCCTGGACTCTTTACTAAGTGCCCAAGGAATGAACCTGTAACTCTCAAAGAGCTCGCAGCGATGTCTAGAATAAGGTATTACCATGTTTAATAGAATTTTAAAAATGATTTTGTCTTAAGTTATCAGAATTTTGCATCGTCTTCGGTCGTTTCTACACTGATGATTGATGATTACCACGAGCTGTCAAAAATGTAAGATTATATGCATTGAGCTGTGAAATGCTAGCTTGCAAAAAAAAAAAAAAGAATGTGACTGGAAAGACGGGAAACATTTTAAATGTTCTTTTGATTTATGCTGATATTTTAAGGTGCATGTTTTCGGTCACACAAGGGAAAACCTAGCTAGTGTTCGCAGCCATCGTGACAGTTTACAGTTTTGGGGTGGGGGGGTTTTGTATGTTACAACATTTTGTTCCACTAAAATCTCAGGTCTTGAACTTTTTTGATATATGAACGATTCTTCCTGTGTTGGGGTGAACTGCCTGTGTCTGTGGAGATGTACCAAGTCGTCCATTTACTGAAGGAGGGGGCAGAACTTTGAGAAACACACAGTCTGCTGTCCGGCAGTGATCTAATAGTTCTAAAAGCGATACAAATGCGTGGCTGACTCATTTTGCTGTTTATTGGGACTTCCAAGGCCACATCTGAACTGAAGGTGGAGTCTCGTTTTAGAGCTACAAACGACGTTCATGTTACATCTGCTGTAAAAGTGCATTTAAGATTTATCGGCTCCAACTGCATAAAGGCCTTGTGATTGTACTTAGTGAACTGCTACTCAGTATAAGTGTTAACTATCCAGAAAGACAGATTTCTAAAATGAGATGTGTAAATAAAACTGTAGTGCAGATTTTAATCTGTTAATTTATTCCATTGATTCCAAACCTTTCTCCATTCAGTGTATCTTTGAGATCTGAAGCAGACTATTGATGAACATATCCTGGATTTGTGTATTGGGAGCCCAAATAAAGGTGTACAATTACATCACAGCTGTCATCTCCAAGGAGTCTTCATATAAAACTACAAACACACAGTTTTAAAACTTTTTTTGTCCATTTGAGTGAGAATGGGAAATATTTAACTATTGAAGTGACAACCAAGTAGTCCTGAATCCACAAACTAAAATTCATAAATATCCTGTTAAGGGAAAAAAAACAAGATGACATTGACCTTCATGTTGATTCAATCAACTCAGAACAATTACAAATATCCCATTCAGTGCTTAAACATATAAAAATCATGGTGAAAAAAGAACCTTCAGAGATTTAAGTCAATTTGGGCATTAGGAATGAATGTTTGAAGTGTATTTAAACTCTAAACACAGTGAGTTTAACAGTAGTGGAGCTCTGAAACCGGTGATGTGTTTGTGTGTAGGGCCGTTTCTGAGCAGCTGAGTTGAATACTTGGCTGAGGTTAAAGTATAATTGAATTGGATTACGAGTGGATTAAATGAATTCTTTCTGGAGTTTTAACAAAACAAAACCCCGAGTTTGTTTCCTTTAGTTCTTTTCAAAGGAACAAACAGGAGCGAGTGTCTGACTGTGAATGCCGTCAGACCTCGGGGGTGTTTCGGGGTTCAACGCAGCACCGATGCTCCGTTTGTGGGTGGAACATAAAACCAGTCCCCGATAATTAACCAGCGCTCTCTGAGCAGACGCAGCCTTTTCACCAAGTATTACCTTCTAATTTTAGCAGGGAAGACAATGGGGAAATTCAGCAGGAGGACGTCAGTGAAGATTCAACCATCTGGACATTCTCGCATACTGGTGGGAGGGTGATGATTTATTTTCAGCAACCTCTCGAGCTGTATAAGAGACGCCTACTGGTTGGAAATCCGCAGAGGAGAAGTGATATGAGAATGGCTTTGTGAGCAACAAATCTCAGAATTAAGAGCCATCTGAAAAGGAAAAACATCCAAGATCTAATTACAACTTAAAGGCAGAAATGTATTTAGCATCAGGTCCAACATACAAATGGTTTTATCACCACTGCTCACCGTTTCAGCAGGTAAGGAAAAGTAAATTTATTGATCGTGTCTTGTAATTGCGTTTGTTGTGTTTGACAAGTCACAAATCACAACTGTAAGTCAGGCTTGCTCTCCCTGCATCGCAGCTTCTACAGTGCCGCTCGTGTCCGCTAGATGGCAGTGTTACATTTGGCCTTTTATGGCAGAGTCACCGTCAATTCATCCGTTTTCAGATTAAATAAATAAATAAATAAATAAATAAACCAAAGCAAACAAGACGCAGCGTTGAATAACCCTCAAAAAAGGATACAACTTTTTTTTTGCCATCAATCCAAGGTGCCTCTCTGCACACCTTGTGATCCTCAGACGAAGCCATCACACAAACTCACTCACACGCCCGCGTGTGTCGCCTCACACGGTCACAAAGTTTGGACTTGATCCATCTAATTAACACGCGGATAACTGTTGGAAGGTGGCAGCTCAGAAGCATTCCAGGAAATGTCACGACACTGGGTAATTTCAGCTGTGGATCTGATCAAGAGGCCTCTGCGCTGCAGCATATGGTGCACTTACACCCATATGAGTCTTAATGCAAATGATGCCCAGGAAATTGTGCAGGAAAGTGGCATAATTGCAAGCCATTGAAAGTCCATTGTCATTTCTCTCTGAGAGGTCTCTCTTGAAAAATCAGGAGCTGATGGAAACCTCTCTGAGTACCTGAGATAGGGCCGGAGGGGGAAAATGACTGGGCCCGGACTGCCATTATGCCATAGCAGCGCAATTATATTGGTGATTGGCAGCAGCATAAATTAGGCTCCGTCTTCCTGGTGTGGTTCCCCCTTTTATTTGTTTCTAGCCAGCTATCCCCTTTTAACAAGTTAAAAAAAAAGATATTATTGCAGTTTCCCTCAATAATGATTCCCTTCGTTACATCCCAGTTTACTCTTCCGGCCGATGGAAATGCATCCACCAGAGATTCATGTTTGCGGTGGGAACCGCACGGCAGCAGCTGTCCTCTAAAAAGAGGCAGCTTTCAAAAAAAAAAAAAAAAGAAAAACAGACTCGATGTGAAATGTCTTCTTCCCTCGTCGTCTCCCGTCATCAATAATTCACACATTTGGACATTTGAACTAATTGCGGGGCACCGAAGGCCCATTTGGTGCAGGTCCTGTCAGATGAACGCTGCGAGGACCTTCCTGTCCATGGACTGAAGTGACAGCACCGGAGGCTGAAGCCATTAAAATGAGCCTCGCATAGACCAACAGGAAATGCTTCCCCCCCCCACACACACACACACACGTAAAGATAATAAAGGTGAGCATGCTCACATGCATACACAGACACGTACACGAGCATGATGGTGCTACAGTAGTGCGCGTTCGTGCGCCGGGATGCGACCGCCACCTGTGTGGGTGGTTTGGCCTCCTCATCCAGACCTCTCTGGTTTTAATTAGCCTGCCGCTGAAGTGTTTTCTTTTTTATATTCTCTGAAGGGCGACGATAACAGCCACAGCTGAGACGGAGGCT
This sequence comes from Pao palembangensis, assembly GCA_015343265.1. Taxonomy (NCBI): domain Eukaryota; kingdom Metazoa; phylum Chordata; class Actinopteri; order Tetraodontiformes; family Tetraodontidae; genus Pao; species Pao palembangensis. The sequence continues at coordinate 4,531,429 of CM027085.1, read as the reverse complement.
CTCCGCTGGTTTGTTTCATTAGGGAAGCCATAATGACCCTGCAATCACAACACCAAGAAAATACCCAGCCTAATAATTATTTTCCTCCTAATGGTTCAGTTCATACTTGGCTGTGGTGTTTGTCACAAGTGCCTCAATGAATGAAAGGATTTATTTATATAACAGTAACAACAGGCATCACCATCCTCATTAGAATGGAATATTCAATTTGATGCCTGGGACAACTCACTATATTAGAGAATCAATATCACCCTTGTACTCGACGTATGAAGCTGGAACAACTAATGTAGCCTGGTGTAAAAATGTGGCGGTGGTAGACATGACGGAGGGGGCTGACATGGAAGGGTTCATTAATCTGCCGCAGGACTGATGCTGCTAACTAAATACCGAATCCATCCCTCAGTCCTCCAGCTAAAATGCTAAGCTAAACCAACCGACCGCTAAGCGAGGCTCCCTGACAAACACAGAGAAAGAGTGAATCACAGACATTGAGCAAACTATTTTCAGTCTGAAAATAATTCAAATGTGCCTTCCCGCTTCATGTTATTATCTTTGGTATCTGCACAAAATTGAAGGGAAAAGTACCGACAGACATTAAGAATCAGGCCACTCCATGAGATAAAACTATTACCATCCTCCAGTTCTGTTCAGAACTTTTTCAGCCCATTATTCTGAGCCCTCGTGACATGGTTTATAGATACAGCACAATGCTCCTTTGAGTGAATATCTGCTCTTATTCTACCTGTTAGAGCTAATGACCCCAAAAGATTTCTCAACAATGAAAGTTGGGATTTACATTCATCAGTTGGACACAAGCACAACTGCGAATTAATCGTAATATTGGAATATCTGTTTCCATTATGCTGTTTGAAACAGATACGGTAACCACATCCTGAAGTCAGTTAAGCCTCAGAGTCTTTCAGAGACCGCTGTGACCTCTGAAAAACACACAAGTGACTGGTTTTGTTAGCTCGTCATTGAAGCTCCTTGACACACAAGTTTGCTTCATCCGGAATGTTTAATGAATTAAAAAGGGAAAGTTACTGAAGGCTTTACTTCGAAGCCTCAGTATGTATGTTGAGAGCAGACACACGTTTCAGCCAGAACCTTCACGAAAAAGACCACTTAAAGAAAACAGGCGAACCTGAACAACACGGACCCGCTGGTGAGTTACAGGAAGTCTGTTTCACGCAGAACCCAAGATCTTCCTGTGATGCCCTGGACTAAACGCCCAGAAGCTGCTATTTGGACCATCGAGGCTTCGTGGGAGATACCGCAGGATGTCATCAGCGTAGCTGCGTAACAAAATGTTATGGATTATGTGACCGAGTGGGAGAGCGAGGAGGAGGATGAATTGGTTATTGAGAGAGCTGAATGGTAAAGGTAGGAGTCGAGCCTTTCCAAAGCTGGATTTGGGTCGACAGAGCATATAAATCTGGTTTTCTCTCTCTCTCTGCAGCGGCAGCGGGAAGAAGCGGTGGGGCTGCTGCCAAGGGTTTATTGATATTTTAAGGTGAAACCACAAAGGGGAAAACAGTGACTGTGGCTGCAGTTTTGAGTTATGATAATACTTGTTTCTGTGACTACTGCGGTTTCATAAAACAAGTTACACAATAATGACAAGCACCAAAACCTCTAAAAAACAAAACAAAAAAAGCGGAGGCAGAGGAGCACAACTGAAAAAAGCAGCAGAGCTCATATAAAAAAGGGTTTGTGTTTGTATCCTCACCCAGGGCGCCTAAATGCGACGGCAAGTATAACAACGCCGACACCGAGATAATGATGCCAAAAGATTGTTTTGCAGCTCAAACATCTGTAATCTTCTGTCAGCGTGTCCTCATCAGCAGGGGTGAATGCATGGGAGAGGCAGTGGTTGATGCTCTTGTGCGCGCATTAACAATGCTAATCCTTTGTGTTGTGCGCCGCAGAAATGAGATGCACCTGCTGCCGGGCGATTCCTCCAGCGTGTGAGCATCTTGGCGCCCCCCTCGTCTTTCTCCTGAACCGAATCGGCTCCTCGTTAGTTTGACGAGGACTCTGTCACGTCTGACGGTGGCATTGGCGGATTTGGACGAGCTGCATTTATAGCTATAGATAAAACAAAGATCTTTATTCATTTCTCTCTGAATATGCTTGATTGTTATATTTACTGCACGTGTCATTGTCGTTACTCTCAATCTGCCTCTTCTTCTCCGTGGCTGGAACCCGGTCCCCGCTGACATTATTAAAACTTACTAATCTATTAAGGAGCAAAAACCACCGAGCTGGTAAATTCCAGGGACGATCTGTACATTAAAAGAGATAATCGACATCGTCCTAATTGGCTAATTGATGCCAGCATCACCTCTGCAGGCTAAATATGAAGCTGCTGCCTGGAGACGGAAGCTCGACGTAGCATCCAGGAGGGAAACAGGTGGCCTGGCTCTATACAGAGGTGACAGTCCCAAAGGTCTTGCAAATGAATGCACTATAAATAAGCAAGTGGTGGTTTTATGGTTAGCCCTGACTGGATTAGATTTATTTCTCCCCAGGCGGTGAGATATTTTTTCAAACACACCTGCTGTCATCAGCGACTACCGTACTTTTCTTTTCTTTTCCCCCCTCCACGTGAACAGATGCACGTCCTTCTCCTTAAATTAACACACGTTGTTTTCCAAAACTTAGAGAAAAAGAAAGAATGTTGAGAACGCCTATTGGATAACTTGCGCGAGGATGGGGAAGCGCGCTATCTGGACAGAAAGACCCCATAAAGGCTCACCAAATGATCCGTAGTGATGCTATTCTGGTTCTGATAGCCCTGCAGAAGGTTCATTTCTATTACAGACCACATCCTGTAATTTCACCATCCTTAAACCCCTCTCCAAATGACTGCTTAATTTACCCCAGAGCACATTGAATATGGCAATGTTTGTCCCATCTGAATGGGATTTATGTCTCATTTATTGGAATAAGCGTAAATCATAGGCTGCGTCGCCTCATTTGTCAGATGACAAAATGGATTATAACATCCACCATCCTGCTGCTGTCAGCCTCGGAAATCCCGATTTACTCTTAGGTGCCGCTGCTCCCCAACACGCCTGATATGAATCTAGGACACAGAAACTGACTCTAAAAGTGTTTGAATGCGATGGAGTGGACGGCGTGACTCAATTTTTACACTCTGAGGATTAGCGGCGATGGTCCAACTCGCTTCTCCAGGTATTTTTGAACACCTCGCTCCTTTCATCATGGCTGGCAAACCTCGCGCAATTTCACATAATTAAATGAGATTTATATCATCACATAGAATAATTCCGTGTGGGCGGACGGTGAATAGCGCCACGGCCAACTTCCCCCTGCTTTTCTTGCACCGGCCCACTCGCGCCGGTTGAGAACCTGCCATAACTGAATATACAAAAAAGTGTGGGTGTGAAAATGGCCATAGTTGGGGCTGCCAAAACACAGCCTACTCAAACAGCAAAATGTGACAGTGCTTATCGATAAATGCCAGTGATATTTGTGACGCAGGTGTAATTGCATCAGTGTGGAGTCAGATGTAAATATATGATGAAAGCTGGATGACAGGCTGAGCAAAACCCTCCTAACCTTTGCTAATCCCGATATGTCTTTGCTTCCTCAGTGCCAACATAACTTTGTGAAGTTAATCATTGTGTCGGGTCCTTCTTGATTTGACTGGACTAATTTTGTAAGTACGAAGCACTTCAGAATCTGCTGCCAACGCGGAACAGCTCTCCGACTCTCAGTCCAAGAAATCACCATTAACACTTCAGTTACACTCTGCCCTTTCAAAACTTCTCCAAAACTTTTTTTTTCCCTCTCTAAATTGAGCAAGTTTTTATTTAATGATGATGACAACAAGGTGATAATGATCTAGTGGCAAAAATCCCAGATCTGGACCATCAACAAAGACATCAATTGTTGCGGAGAGCAAAGCCAATCTGCCCACTGAAAGCTGTTCACGCAGGTTGGAGAAAATCTGACCTTTCCCTGCAAACAAATGAGCTCACCGCGCGCTTGATTTCAAATGAAATGCGGCACAAAGTCTGCACACCTGTTTATCACACATAATGTGTCTGCAATATGTGCGAGCGAGCACGCCGCATCCATGAAGCGTCACGTGCACTTGTAGCTGAATGCTGAAAACAGAACCAGGGAGGAAGTTAGGAGGACTGGAGAGTGTGAGAAGCCAGGAATTCAAAAAACTGGAATTGGAACTCAAAAGAAGGAGTGGGGGGGAGAGAGTACTTTAGCAGATAAATCCAAACAAGTTTGGCCAGCTGGAAAGAAGCGCGCTCATGGACGGGAGGCGGCGGGACGATTTTCCAGACTTCAAGCGCTCAGATTTATGCTGTTAAATGACTCTGTAGAGGCGAGCGCGACTACAAAGTCAGCACTGTTCCTGGGTTGGGATCTGACACAAGTCCGACTCCTTATCCCTCGTCTAGGCGTGTGACACGGGATATCTGCCGCTGTTCACATGTTGGAGGCATTATGGGATGTTGTACGGAGGCAGCGGAGGGCTGATGGAGGACGGCAGCAGTCGCCCTCTTCTCATTAGACGCAGGTCTGTCTGAGCTCATTAGGCCGGCAGCAGTGCAGTGGGGATCAATTCTCCTGAGGTGACCAAAGGTGCTTACACAGACCTTCCAAGTGAGTAATGATGCCTCAGACCTGTCACTCCTGTCACACCACTGACACGACCTTTTTTTGGGAAAGGGGGCAGGGTGGCGGGTGGGGCGGGGCAGGGTGGCGGGTGGGGCGGGGCAGGGCGAATTTCACAGGATGCGGAAACAGAAATTTCAGGGATCTGTCTGATTTTGCATCTATGCATGCAGTGAAACGACTGATTTACTTTTCAATCAGGCAAAGAGAAGTAGTTTCCTCTGAAGTTATTGGCAATTTAAGCGATTTGAGTTCAGGTTTTTAATCTGAGAATAAAAGCCAGACCTCGCCATTATGACCTATGAAACGTGGGCATGCTGGGCAGCGGCGCAGAGGCTGTGAATAGATGTCTGGAAGCAATCTGTGAAAGATGGCTGATCAATGGTGGCTAAATGAAATGGGAGATGAAAAGATATCTTTTAAGGCTCATGAAAAGGGAACTTGTCGGAGGGCATTTTGTTCGGCTTTTCATTTCCAGGCTCAATCGTCTGCACACGGCACACATGAAAGGAGGAAACAGTCATATTGTAGCCTACTGTGGTTTTATTCCATTGATGTCAAGTGCCACCAGGAATCCTCTGTGAAATTTCAATCTATGTTTTAAAGTATATATTTGCTCTATACAGACTTTCCTTCACTTCCACGCTGCTGTGCATTCAGGCAGCTCCATGTGCTGAAGCAGAAGAAAATACAGATGAGATTGCATCACACGTAATTGCATTATTCACACACTTTGTAAAGACAATGTGGTCATTCTGAGCGCTCAGAGGGACGTTTCTGACACAAAGCCTGCTTGTAATGGGCCACATGAAGCGCCAATTTAGCCCCACACGAGCTCAAACATACAAATGAGAGCCAGCCACAGGAAAGACATACATTAATCCTAGCCAGATTGGGAGACTGTATGAATTATGCTAAGAACCTTATCTGTTATTTCCCCCTGATCTCCTGCTGGGTGAATTGATTGCATTTTTGGTCTTAATCCGCAGCACGCCATGCATCTTGGGAGGCAACCGGGGAGCCATCTTGAATAAATAGATTTAAGACTTGACAAAAGCTGCCTCCAGCTGAGCCACAAGAAAGCATCCTTTTACCACAACACATCCCCTACTATGCAAAATGACATTAGGAAATGGCCGGCCACAGTTTACACAGAATCGTCCTATTGATTTTTCTGTTCTTTGCTTCAGCTGCAGTTTCTTTCGGAATATTATTTGCACGTATGACACTCATCAGGATGAATAAGCTCATTTTGGAAAGCTCCCTCTGTTACCGCGTCCCCAAGAAACATTCCTGCGAAAGCAGGGAGGGTGCTTTAATGAGATTAATTAGATCACTTATGAGTGATGGTCCTCCACCAATTACCTGGGCTATAATACCGTTTTCCTCCACCCAGGGCATCGCGCTCTGCCGAGTGGTGCCAGCATTCTGTGAAGACGTGGCTGCAGCAGGAAATGATTAATCAGCTCATCACATCCCAGGAGATAATATGACAATAAAGACAAAAGCCTCTCATCAGCTGTGGCTGTTTAAAGCCAAGAACTGCTATCTGAACGTGAAACTCATCAATTGCTGGATGTGAGTGTGGCTTTTTGCAGTACGCCTGCTCCTGGTGTTGTAACACAGCACAGCGGAGGTCCAACTCGGAGCTTATTCCTTTTTTTATAATGAGGTGCTACAGTGACAGAAAACCAGAGGTAGTTTGGCAAAAACAAAGACGGCACCGCTTCTTTCTCCCACTTGGGGGTAAGACCTCCCTCACATCTATTTCCCTTTCCTTGCTGAAGGGCAGGGAGGGTCACCGACACAGAGGGATCGCAGTAGAGAGTGCGGCAGCCAAGAATCAAACCGCAGCAGGGTTCAGCCTCGGATTGGAGAGCCAGCGGCTGCACACAGCGCATCACGCAGGCTTTTATTGGCCCTTCTCCATCACACCTGTCACACAAGATTGGGTTTGTAGAAGCGCTTCCTTCAGCTGAAAAGGCCAAAGTAGATTATGGGGGCAGGAGAAGTTGAAATGGAATAACCAGTGGAATGGTGCCAAATATACCGCCTTACCGTCTGAATGCAAATCATGATTGAATTATGAATGATTTGTGTAGTTTACTGTCACGTCTGGCCTGGTTGGGGAGGCACTTTTCTAACATTTTTATGTTGCTGAGCCCTAAAAAGACATCATTTATCACCATCCTGTGGGGAGATAATGCTGACAATGAAGACTATAATTACAATAATCAATCTCATACAAAATGTAATGCTGGTAATGAGAGAAATTCCATAAAAATAAGTTACAGCCATATTAATCTATTTCTCAATTTGTTGTGGACCCTCAGGAGGTCTCTTGGGGGGGGCCTGGGGGGTCCTCTGACCCATATTGAGAAGCACTGGTGTAACGTAAAATGTTGTGGAATGCTCAACGCATAAAACGCAAATGTGTGTGTGCATATCGTGTTCTTAAAGTAAAGCAATCAGGGATTTAAGCCAGTTAGAAAGATTAATGCTCATCTTGGCGTTCACGCCACTCTACCACGACTCTGACCGTGGTGCCTTTCCACCATCATTCAATAACACGGCATTCTCTCACTGAAAATATATATTTTTTTTTCCCCTGGATCTCATTTGCTTGATTTTCTCGCTTTTCTTTTCCACTCGAGTGTGATTTTCTAAGTGCGAGCCATTGTTTCCGCCACATATCCGATCATCTAATTTTGGCCATGTGACGTTTGAAGCATGCCGCGTTGCTACGAAACCTGGTGAAGGGTCCTATTGACATGATGAATGCGCTTCACGGGGGGAAAAAACAGAGGTCTCTTTAAAGGAAAAGTCAAAGCGGAAGGGTCTGCCTGAGACATACAACAAATATTGCAAACATCTGAGGCCGCCTGTCGCTGTCTGAGGTTTTCCTCTGAGCTAATATAAGTTGTCCAATGCAAATAGTGTCAGCGGCTGCAGCAGACCCCTCTGGCTCATTATGACTCTGTCTATATAGTATATACACACACCTGTGTATGCCAAACACACTGTTTGTGTAATACACGCAAAAGTCACTCAGCTAGACTTTTACAGCACCCTCTGCTTTCTGCACACACACACACACACACACACACACACCTTTTGGGTGTAATAAAACAGCAGATCAGAGTCATTGGGTGCTGACAGGGACTGACACCGAAACCTGCTGTTGTTGGAAAGCTGCCTGGGAGATGTTCATTACTCACAAAGCTTGTCGGTTTGGACAGGAGAAGAACAGCGGCCTTATTAAGTGGAGACCTGGAGCAGCCGTGGGGGAAATACATACACGCCCACGCAGGCACCCACATGTGCTCTGACAAAGTTTGAAGCCACTGAGAATTTTGATAGGCTGCGAGTGGGGCTGGAAGGAGGAGAAAAAAAAAAAAAAAAAAGTTTGGATTCTGTTTTTAATTCAGGAAATTTGCTGCATTTGGACTGACGGACAGACAAATCATGACATCGCAACGTGTGCGACGTCAACGCCTCGGCACCGAGTCAGGGAGTTGAATTCCGCTCCGGAGGAATGCAACGGCCTGGTTTTCACACAAACCTGCTGCTATCGATTGGAGTTTCTGATGCCTGTCTGGCTTATTGTATAACTCTCACAAGAAGAGATTCAATATTCCTGAATATGGCTGAACCCGAAGCCTTGTTTCCATAGTAACTCTGCTCTCCATCTCTCTAAACATAGCCCTCCTGACTGACTTTAGCCCTGCTCAGATCATCAAGCACAGCTGAAGAGGAGGTAGATGCGTGGACACGGACAATAATGTTTCTGACTCCAGGCAACGAAACGATTTGCTAGCTTGTCAGAACAAGCCAATGTCTCGGTGTATTTACAGTCCAAACCGTGGTTAAAACACCGGAGGAACAGAAGAAGGCGACATGAAACAAGACGAAAATAGGTTTTTATTTCACTCCGGAGCATTCGTGTGTACCAGCCAAAAGGGAAGATTTACAAGGCATCACTCGGTGTACGCCGCCACTGCGCACACTTGCTGCTTTGGTTTGTCGTGGTTTTAATCACAAAGCCCGAAATTCATCTCTCACCTGCTACTTTCACCAAGTTTGCAGAATCTTTAAATAGCAGCATCTCTTGGTACAACCTGCTCCATTTCAGCCTGGAGCAAAAAAGGGGGGCGTCATCAATCAAAAGCAGCGCACTTATGACGGTTCCGGGACGAGAGGGGCCCGGATTTGCATTCGAGCAAATTTCAAATGCTACGACCAGCCGGACACCTCTGATATCATCATAAAAGTGTGGCAGAGGAAAAGCAGCGAGAAAAGCCGGTCTTATCTGCCGGGGTGAAAGCCATTTCCGAAACTAATATGAATGAGATCGTGATGCTTCCTCATTTATACCTTTAGAAATCACACCAGTGAGAATTCATTTACACCCATGCAACCCTTACTAAACCTTCTATTTCATTTCCTGATGAAGAACCTGCTGATGTCTGATGCAACCTTGGAGGCTGCGCTGCTCTTCCTCATCTGGCTCCGTTCTTTGGCTTGTGTAGCCGTCCTCTGTGGAGGGAAAAAAGGAGCATGATGTAAGAGTTAAATCTGTGGTCTGCTTTATAAAGAAGAGTGAGATCAATATATTGAGCATCTCCAGATTAAAGTGTCTGCAGGGTGGCATAAACAGCGAGAGGATCCCCTTATCAGAACGCACAGTTCTCCACATCAGTTTAGATATGTCAAAATATGAAGCTCTTCCTTCCAAAATGACACCCACTCTGACAAAATGCTTTCTAGCATGAAAGCAAAGCACATTTTGTGTTACAATGCAGGCTGTATTTCCTATTGAAACCTCTACTCAGTTTTTAAAGAGTGAATTGTCTGCGATTATGAAATATTGACTGAAGAAGCTTATGGAGGAAAATGTTCCCCGAGACAGCCGTTTGCAACAAATGCTATTTATCACTCTGTCACAGAGCCACATCATGTGACGTTATTACAGGCAATATATAGCTGTGTGAAGGATGGTATGACTTTTGATCAATGTGTTTGACCATGTTTCACATTACTGCCACCACATTTGATCCTCAACGTGAGTTATGAGCCTTTCTCTTTATGAGGGGATAAAGGAGAAGCTCATCCACGGCACACGTTCAGTGTTAGACAAATTGCTTTTGCCCCTGAGCCCTTTGGCTTTTAGCGCTGGTATTGCAGTTGTTACATGTGCACGTACGGCCTTATGGCAGACGGTGCAAAGTGTCTGCAAGTTATCCAGAGAGCACTGTCCTCCCCCACGGTAAACCGGCTGGATGTGGTCGACCTGCCAGAAATCACCTTCAACGGGAGCCCGGATCATCTCGTTCAGCTGCAAAAACATGAAGGAAAAAAAAAAAAACTGTGAGCATCAAAGTACCCTCTGAGATTTTTATCATACTGCACTGAACTGCCAAAAAAAATTTAATAAATAAAATAAAAAAACCTGCAACTGCAGCCGTGTTCTCTCATACATAAACATTCCTTCTTTTCCCCATCAGGCAGGCACAGTCTAGTCCTGTAATTTGCTCAAATTACACATGTGCACACCATTGCCAGTTAAATATTAGAAAGTTACTGATGCAACTGTATTCCAGTTAGATCTTTACTGGAGAGCTTCACCAGGATCCAGTGCAGCAGAGAGAAGACAATGGGGAAAGAAATGACCTGAGGCCTGAACCAGACAGCTTGGTAATGGTAAACAACATTTATTTCACTTTGAATCAAAAACAGGGACGACAAAGTAACATAGTATCGGATCAAAAGATGAAGACAGAATAAGAAACAGGAAGAGGACCCTGATGGGAGGAGTTCAGGGCAAGAAACTCCATTTTTCAGCTTTGACTGCTACTCTGCCAGCAGTAAGGCAGCAAGTTGGAATTGATCCCAAAAGATTTAAAGAGCAGGCCTGCCCACAAGTGCAAAGTTCATGCCTCTCTCTCGCTCGCTCTCTCTCTGTCTCTCTCTCTCACACACACACACGCACAAGCACAAACTCCAGTCAACTGAACCTGTTTTAGGGTAAAACCCAGACACTTGTCGAAACCAGACCCCAAGTAATATTCAGTCTCAATTGTGGTTGCAGGTACAAACACACAAATACCAATACAGTAAACACATACTGCTGTGCCCATACAAAAACACTTGTACACACAAAGACACACAGCAGAACCCCCGGTGTGAACCAAAGAATGAGCCTATAATCTTGAGGCTCCTCTTCCGCTGCAGCGTCTTATCATGTGGCTGAGTTTGTTTCCTCTAAAGCTCGGCGCATCGATTGGTGCTGATGCTGCTGCCGGCGGCATCGGGGAGAGAGGTGAGTCTGTGTGTGATTGTGTGTGCGTGCGTGCACGTAAGAAAGAGCGGGCAGGCTTTGCGGGATAACAGCCAACCAAATCAAACAGGCTTACTGGTCGAGGCCTGGCACTGGGGGAAAAAAAAAAAATCAATGCATCCAACAATCCATTTACTGGGAGCTGGCCCCCTAGAGTGCAGATCAACCTGTGTGCATGCGTGTGTGTGTGAACATATGTGTGTAGGTGGGTGGGAGGAAAAAATATAGGCTGGTTTATTTGCATTTCCATCAGCTGCCTGATTTGCATCAATAGGACGGTGCAAAAATGCAGGCGTTGCGTTGTATTTGCATGCTCCACAGTGGTGGAACCTGGGGGAAACCTGGTACCTCAAGGACAGCAACAAAATATGGTTCTGACCTCTTTGAGTGACAGCTGGGCTAGCCAAGTATTCTCCAGCATCTCCTTGCGCTGGGAGGGTGGGGCGTCACGGACCTTCACGAACAGGTCATGGGCATGGAGACCACAGTGTTGACAAGTTCCTTGCTCCACCTCCAGCATCCGGGAGCGCATATATGTTTGGCTAGTTCGCATCTGGAAGTCCTCCTGACACCTACAGAGAGGAAAAAAAAAATCTTAATTTCCAATAAGAGTTCCACCTCTTTATTTTCAAGGATATTTTAGGAAATGTATTTCTTTGATTGTGGTTTCACTGAAAAGAGAGCAACAAAGTTTGAAGACGTCTGTAGAGCAATGAAGCATTGTATCTCACCTCTCACCTGTCCCATGAAAACCACTCGATGAAATAAAATTTCTACCATATGAATAAGACTACCAAGAGCCCAGACACAGGTCTGGGTTGGACAGAATGGATGACTCAGGATCAGATCGAAGCGATGGAAACATTTTTCTACTTGGTAATCCTTTAAACTATTAAAAGAAAATTGTTTTGAAAAGAACACAGCATGACGGGAAAATACTAAGAACAGCACCCCAAAAACTGGGAGCAGCAGCCTATTTTTGTCCTCGGAAAAGTTTCTACTTCCTGTGTAAACGCGACGAATCATCAAGGCGCAGTGTTTGTTTACCATCAAACTCCGGAAAACTGAATGTAGCTACCATACGGGTGGGCTTCGGCAGAGCACACAAACGGTGCTCCATGCTTTAGGCATGCAGGCGCTGATGAAACTATGACTCTAATACTGCAAAGAACGCTGTAAGTTAAGCTACGTGTGTTTAGCATCATGCATGGTTTAGTGACGGTTTTACGTGTGGCTGCAGAAGCGAGTGTCCCAGGGCCCACCGCTGGTAGAGCAGGCCTGCTGGCAGGACAGACACAGAGGGACGCCACCACTGTCGACTGCCTGCAGGTAGCCTGAACTGGATGGTGGCGGCTCCAGGCAGGACTCTTTGTCCTGGCTGCAGAGGCAAAGACAGAAGCAAATGTTTCAGATTTACATAAAATTAAAGAGCTCTTTATTTGGCTCCCCAGTCTCATCTTTATAGAAATGCTTGCGTGACATAGCCCCTTTCTATCCCATACGTTACAAAAATGAAAGGTTTAATTTGCTTTTCAGTTCCAGTTTTCTCTGGCTGCTGGAGTTTAGACACAGATAGAAAAATAAATGAAATAAAAAAAGGACTCAGAACTCTGATTCCTGATTAATGAGGTGATACCTGCTACTGTAGCAATAGGAAAACGAAATTGTACAACAGAAATTTATCAAAAATTAACAGAACAGGCAAATATTTCGAGCTTACAAGAAGGGCGAAGGTTAGAGCACTTTAATGCAAAGAAATATCAATCACCAAAATCCCTCTGATGTTAAATTAAAAGTATTGCTAACAGAAGAAATTATAGTTATTGTTAGCATCTGAAGACAAACTGCAGTGATTCAGTCTTGAGGGTTGCATTTGTGATATCTCTGCGGCGCTGTGTCCTTTTATTAATTACCTTGTGAAAGACAAACCAGTTAGAGCAAGACATTCCATGTTCATATCAACAGAAGTGGAAGTGAATGCCTTCATCTCATCAGTCAGAGTCTTGCTTTTCAGAGTGTGTAGAGATGGACATATGGCAAGTGATCGTGTTCTGTATATACACCCTGAGCTTTTTATCTATGTATATGTGCATGCCTGTTTTTGGCACAGGACAGAGAACTTTGAGCACTTGCCATGTGGTCCCAGCACGGTGCTTGAGCCACAGTGGAGAGGACAGATGGACCGAATTCTCCTTCTCCATAGTTTACAATTCACACAGACAGTGAGAGGAACAAAGAGCCAGAGCGACAGAGCACTAGACAGAGAGATTTCATCATTGAAATTGGCCAATGGGAAAAAAAAAAATATACCTCTAAAAAGGAAACTCACTGCCTCAAAGTTGAGAAGATAACAAAAAATCTGAACTACCAGGAGGCAAATGCTGTGCCAGCATCATCTAGTGAATGAAGGAGAGACGGAAATAGACTTTGTGCCCTGACTATTTTCACCATGCAAAAAACAAAGCTAAATGATTCACTGGGGTTTAAGAATGAGCTTCTGTTGAAACATTATTCAGTTTAACATTCTTACGTATTTCATATGTGCTGAAAATTAAATTCATGTATGAAAAAAAAAAATGTTGGCTGCTGCATTTTGCAACATCAAGTAACTTGGAAAATTCGTAGAAAATGGCTTAGAAATCACACAACATGCCTTCAGTAAATAGCCGCCAGCCTGCTAATATTTACTGCTGAGTGAATCCCTGATGCCACTGAGACCAAACAAAAGCAAATGTGTGATAGATGAAAAAGATCTAAAGCTGTGAGTCCAGCTGTCAGTCCATGGAGCTTCTTCACTTCCAATCAGGGAGAGGCTGTTTTTATTAATAATATCTAGTTGTTTCTCAGGAGCAGCAGCAAGCTACAGTAGAATATTCATTCTTCAAGGTTCTTATACACTATTAAGGTCAGCCTAAGCTGACAGTCCATACAGAGGTCCAATCGTTTCTAAAAAACACAAGCTTGTTAGGAGATTTGTCTGGTGTTTCAACAAAAAAAATTAGCCTGGAGTCATCAGAACTGAAGAAATGATTAAATTAAGGGCAGGATGAAAGGTTTGGATTGACCTGACGAGCAAAAATATGTGAGAGCTTGTGATTAAAAGCTGCCTGATTGAGGTTATAATGGCCAAGAAACGCTCAACTAAATTTTATGGCTTTAAGTACAGCATTTTTGTTATTAGTATATTAGTATTTATTTTCCTAATGATTTTTTAAAAACATTTTCAGATTTGTATCTTTCTTAAGAGGCATATCTTGGACACCAGTAAAAATACAGCTAATGGACCATCACTGGCATTCTGCATGAATAACAAGTTGCTGCATATTGAGCAGCAACTGAGAAGAACCGTGTTTGCCGCATGTTTCCATAGTGATGCTCCCTCCTGCAGTGAGCTGGCCGATGTACCTCACCCAGTAGATTGTATTATGGTCTATATTTACTGTACCAACACACTCAGTGGGTCTTTGCCTCTCTCCCACAAGGCAAATATGCATCTCCATGGAGACGGCTGAAGGAAGAAAAATGAAAATACACCAAATCCAAAAGAGGAAATGCATGTGATGGCACAAGCCAACACGCACATAGATTGAGAAACCTTACCTTTAGCAGGAATAAACAAGATCCAATTTAATTCTAATTAGAAGAAACAAAAATGTGCCTTCTCCTTGAACTCACCTGTGTGACTCAGGCGGCGAAGCAGCAGCAGACCTCCTCTTTGAGAAGAACTGCTCCTTGGTGACCAGTCGGATACTGCCTCCCTCCTGCTGGGCCTTACTCAGTGAGGCCTGGGCCACCTCGTCCTTACTGAGGTACCTGTTGAAATTGGTTTAATCTGAACTGTGAATGACTGCAGGAACTGGTTATACAACCAGATGACGTGATCTGATTCCCATGCAGAGTACGGGGGAGTCTTTTCAGTGAGATTCACAAAGTCTCTGGACAGCTTCAGACTCGGCTGAGATAGGAAATGCGATGATGACTGAAAACGCAGCTATCTTCAGTAATCCTGGGACACACACCCACAGAGAAGTAACACACACCATCGCCCACACATCTGACAAACTCTGCGCCGCCTCTGTAAAGCCAGATGCTGCATTATATATTTTTTTCATGGCCCCAAACTGTGCTTAAAAGCACAAATCCTCACTTTCATTTATTTTTGATTCTATTTGCGAGTGCTTATATTGGTTGTTGTTCCCTTCCCCTGCCGAATCCCATTACGATTGCTGCTGCAGCAATCTAATTTCTGCACAGGCATCGTCAATCATCTAATCGAATCCATCTGAGCAATACTGCTTTTATGACCTGTGTAATACAGATGATATGTGTGCACATCAGAAATTGCATAAAACACTACATGCCAATCTGGTTGAGATTAAAATGACCTCAGGACATTAGAGTTTGAGAAGAAAACTACTTCATTCCGGTGGGACAAATTTTCTGTGGTTTTGCAAGTGACTGAACATTAAGAGTCTCCGGGGTACGTGAAGACAACCTTCTTAATTGTCCCCACAGCAGTTCTTTCTTTTCCCTGGTCTGCAGATTAAAGGCCAGTCAGGAACCCAACATCAGCCCTAAAGATGGTGGAGTGTTCAAATTTTGCATTATTCGATATTTTAAGAGCCAGCTATGGCTTCTTGAGTTAAGGTGTATAATGACATTTTAAGAGTTTTTCTTTCTAGAGGTACGTGGCTATGTTATTATGCTTTTTCACCACCGCCATATGAATCCAATATATTGGCATCATCTATGGGGGCAATGGGGGTTTGCAACCCACCCAATAATCCAAACCAGCCACTGCAACCCCCAGTGACAGGGAAAGTAATCTGAGAGCATAGCTATGTTTAATCACATGTAGTTCACTGCTCCCCACCTGTGATTGGCTGTAGGCTACTATAAAAGTTTAAGTTCAACGTATTTAAGGTTTCCATCCTTCTCGTTTTTTTGTTTTTGTTTTTTTTTTTTTTCAATAGAGCATATGTTGTTCTCCTTGAAGGAAAATAGCCATTTAAAAACCTTTTTAAAGATGTTCTCATGCGGGACATGTCAGACCTGCTTCACAGGTGGAAATCCTCCCCACCCCCACCCATATGTTTATCTCAAAGATACGGCCTTGACAGAATACTTATTTTGCGTGGGTAGGGGGGATAAAGGGGAGGCATGTGACAGGAGGCAAAAAAGTGGAAGAAGAGGAGGCATCAAAGAACAGACGTTTCTGCGGAAGCTGAAGGCAGATGAGGAAGAAGGTAAGTCTCCATCAAACACACCAACTTCCCCTGCTTCAAAGAGTCCCAGCACAGAAGCTGGATGAAACGAGACACCTTACACTAAACACGGGTCCAAATGCACTGCTGGCACAGTCAGAATGTGTCTGTGTGTGTTTTGAATCTCTTTCCTCAGTCTGGTGTTTGGACAAAAAATTCTGAGATAAACCCTGCATCTATTTTTGCAGTGCCTGTTTTTGACCACTAGGGCTAACTGTTTCTATCGAGTATGATCGATTAGGTGGCCATAAAAGCAGGTAGGAATAAGTTTGAACTTGTTTATGCAGGGTTGTAGGATTTAAAACACATTATATGTGCATATTTCACAAGAGAGCAAACATTACAAATCTGAACCTCAGTGGCACACACATTCTTGGCGTACCAACACGTTTAAAAATGCATGAACTGCTCTAACACATTTTAATTCCAGTAACACAAACAGGTCCTGTTGTTTCAGCATCAACTGCAAGTTGTCCAGATTGCAGAAAGGAAGAGATGTCATAGTTTTTAATGTACCCCCGTGTCCTAGTGTGACAAGAGCTCGGCAGTTTCGAGGGCTACAAAATGTTATCTCTAAATGTTATTAGCCATGCTGCATTTTGTTTACTTAAATTATCTAAATGATCAAACCATGGCCGAGTAACCTGCTCTAGCTTTGATTGTTGAAATGTTACAGAGGTGGGGGAGTCGCAGCAGCAGTCAGCTGTGTTTTTCTTGGAACACCTTCATAGATTTCTGTTATTCTCTTGATGCATGATTGCAGGAGAGCTGCTGCAGGCCTGTGGTGGCTAACTACAGGCCTGCAGAGACTAACCCGCTACTCCAAAGCCAACCTGGTGTCCAGCTCTGGGGGAGAGACCCTGCTCAGCTATATGAAATCAATCTAACAAAGTAAAACCTTGATCTGGCCTGTCTGAACCTGCTTTGATTGACTGTTCAGCCCATTCAGTCAGTCAGAAACAAACAGCTTGTACTGATTATGTGTGACTTACAGAAACCCACTACAATGGAAAATAAGACAGGAACCTGAGTCTGAACTTTTCTGAACTGACAAACTTATCAAAAAAAAAATCGGTCTACTATAATGTTACAGGAAGTGTAGGAAGAATGTGAACTCTTTTAAATTTTAAATGCAATTTTGTATTTTCCTTTGTTACAATATCTTAAAAAAAACATTTTTACTTTTTAATGGTGCAGAAACAATGCAGCAGTATAGCCAATGGCAGTAATTTTGACAATAATCTTAACTTTGGAAGGATGCTAACTTGATTGTGATTCTCCCGGCTCTTCTCAAATGATTGTAAACCACTATGAATGGCTCACGAACAACAGCAGCTACAGTGTTGGAAGCCCCAGCAAAGTGCGTTAAGTTTGAAGCAGTCGAAAACTGAGCCGTCTCTGTGCTGGGAAGGTGATCCGTGTTCGCCCCACTGCGCCTAAGCTGGAGCTTGATTGGTTCTGATTAGTGAATAAATCAAACAGGTATCAAATCAAGCCGGGCCAATTGCCTCCTACTTACACCTTGATTAGGTTCATGCACCCCTACACGCTCCCCAGTTGCGAAACACCCCGTCTTACACAGACACATAAACACACACACACACACACACACACACCCAGGGTGTACCCTATAATTGGCAAAGTCTCCCTGCCTCTATCCACGCCAACTGTAATTAGTGTGCCAGCAACAATGCTTGTTTGTCAAAAACACACATGGACGCACGCACAGCGTTCGTCCCATCATCTCTTTTCGCCTCAGCTGACTCCCTTTGATATTCAACACACAGACAGACACACACACACAGACATAGGAAGGAAGACCACAGGACCACATCACACAGCCTTCCTGTGATGACTGCTGCAGTTAGTTTATACAAATGGGCTCATTTGGAGATTCTCCACTAAAATAACGTGGGGGATTGATTCATCTCGCTATTTTACTACATTTACAACTTTGTTGGTGGAGGCAGGCAAAAATACACAAAAGAGGTTCAGCATACTTGGGGAACAGCACAACTGTTTGCTTCTGGGTAAACAGTTGGTTGTATATGAGACTAGAGAGGTAGAAATTAAACTCAGACGGCATGCATTATTCATCCAGCTTCTTTGATGGCTTGGAGCAGTTACAGTGTGCTGGTCATGTTTGTTTAACGGTTAAAAACACCATTTACGTGTATTTTATTAACTCAGTCGCTGTTTAACTTTTCTATTTACGCTACACATTGATCCACATCATTGTAAACGTGCCAGCGTTCAGCAGAAGGCTAATTTTCAACTGCTGTCCCGAAGATAGGTCGGACCGCCAGCGCTGGTTGTGGCTTTGCAGCTGAGTTTAATTGTCTCGGTCAAACAAAGCAGTTTTTACTGAAACAAAAAGTGTGGAGCCGGACAGAGCGACTAGCAGTATCTAGAATTGCAAAAGCCTTTTTTTTTTTAACTTCAAATTGTCAATGCATTTCAAGTTGTTGTTCAAATCTCATGAGGATAGTCCCTGAAACTATTACTGTATGGTCTATATTGACAATTGAATATGAATATGGACTAAATATTCACAATAATTTATGTTAGGTCAGTATTTGGAAGGTCAAACTTATTCCCGGCTATTCTCTGACCTCTTGGTGCTGAAGTGTGAGCGCTGGGCGGCGGCCTGCTGCTGCAGCGCCAAAATGGGGCTGTGGAAGAGGAGGCCGCTGCGTCGGAGCAGTTTCTGCTTCATGGCTGACAGGCTGCTCCACTCCTGAACAAACCTCAGCACCTGCACAAGGACACAACGCCACACTTCATATTCAATTTTGAATGAAACCCACGCCACTGAAGCTTTCATCTTCATCACAGCAGCTGATGGAGTCGAGATATTGACTCATCTTTAAGAGAAAAACTTATTTTAGCGCATCAATTCAGAAATAAACCTGGAAAACAAACAATTCCAACTCGCGGCACACGCACGCACGCACGCACACACACAGACTCTGTCTGTCTGAATAGAATTCATCAGACATGTTGAAAGCTGTATATATTTTCAGACGTCAAGAATTCAAAGATTCACCTGCAAAATTAAAAAAAAAAAATGGGACATCAAGCACCAAACGGGCAATTTATTTCCATAGATGACACTTTATTTGCCCTATGGTCCATGGTATATATGTAGAAACATAATTCAGTATGCATTTTAGAGAGCCTCGCTGAGTAATTGGTGAATCACATTTTCTGTGTAGTTAAACAGCAGATCACCATCAGGTAAATATCTTGGTCTTAATGACAGGATATTATAATAAAATATGATTCCCAAGTGAAACTGGACCAGCCTGATTAGTTAATGTAATGTTGACACAGTTGAAATATTAATGTTTCAATATGTTATCTTTAGTGTTGAGGCAATCAAAGTTTTGAATCACCTGGTGGTCAAATCTGTGGAATGGAAATGTGAATGCTGGCAATTGTTTTTACCATCTTAGGAGAGAAATAACTTTCCAGCTCACATTACACTGGCTGCTCGGTATTGATTTCAATGGACATCTGGCGCATAACTGGGCATAAATGATGGGTTAGAGGATGGATGCAACTCACGCATTTCATTTTAGCACCTACCATAAACAACGTGACAGGTACGGCATCTGTCAGCGGCTCAGTTGCTGCTGCGTCAAAGCGCGAGACGTATTAGCTGGTTGGCACGTGGGTGTAGTTGAAGGTGATGATCTGTCTTCTTTAACAACCCTCATAAAGCTTCCTTTTCCTCTTGTTCATCTCCTTTCCTGCTCAAACGCCCTAACTGCCTCCTCTCTTATTTCCTCTCCCCATCACCCGCCCAACCACCTCCTCCTCCTCCTCCTGCTTTCCCCCTTTCAATCCCTGCCAGGGAGAAAGAGGGTGTCCACGTTCCTCTTCTCTTATCAGTCGGGCTCCCAGTGCTCTTCTCTCCTCATGATCACCAGTGTCATGGTCGTAACACAATATCTGCTGAAACTTCATTGGGCCAGTAAAATTGGGAAGATAGCCTTACCGACTGCCATATCAAACTAAATTATCTCAGTCTAAAATTAAAGCACCCAATGGGCGCACCAGCTGGAAAAACTTCTAACTCCATCCTTGAGCTAATATGGAACTTTTCTGCCAGCTCAAAAAACTGCAAAGATGTATGGTTTAATCTCTCTTGATGAATATACCTAAAAAGTTAACCCCTGGCATATTAAGAGACACTGCACATCTTCCTATTGTGAGCACTCAAGATCAAACAAACACGCAGACAGACACACAAACACACACTCAGCCTGGCGGGAAGGGCAGACCTGCATTCGATTTTCCTCACGCTTGCTGAAGGCCTCGGGCAGGTCGTCCCAGTTGGTTAGTTTGATGTCCAGAGGGATGAAGCTCAGGCTCAAAGGAGTGCCATCCTGACCGACAAAAAGGAGACAAAGCAAAATGATTTACAACCGCTGTTATTTCTAAAATACTAACAGCTATAACTGGCCTTTATTCACAGGATCCATAACGCGAAATTACAGGTAAACACTGCTAATCAATAAATCTGGCGTATTAACCAATCTCATGCAATCAGGTACCAGCAAGGGCAGTAATTTAGGCTTCATTATCTCACTCAGGGACACGACATGAATCGAAGTACTGACCTTCAGTTTTACTGGTTGAACTTTGAACACCACTCTCGCTGAGAACACCAAGAATTATCCCACAGTTTCTAACTAAAATGGCTGCTGTAGATTCCCAACAATGGCATGACGAACACAGACCACACAATGTCCATGAGGTCACTCTCCGATTATTATTTGTCAGAAGGTTTAATTGTCACACACGAGGCATTATGTCTCTGTGTTAGTATAAAAAAGCAGCAGTACATAGAGCTGTAGAGCTGAGTAGCACTGCCACATTGTGACTCCCACTCTCTTCAGAGGTCATTTGGAGTTTCTGACTGACTGTTTCTGCAAAAGCAGTTGGTGAGAGGTAGGATTTATTGTTGAGTAACTGGCGAAGCCAAAGCTAGAAAATCCAACCACACGCACGAGCTCAATGTACTTTCAAGTGAATGCTGTTTTTACAGATACAAACTCGAGGAGAACTGCAAACCTCGGTGATAATAAGAAATACCCACTACTGTTGTGCCGAAAAAGGTCATGGTCATAGTAATCTCTCCTTTGACACAACAGCAGAGTTATCTGACGTTACCTTGTAGCCACTTGCTGTAAAACTTTAAAGTGCAGGGTTAATTTCATTTTCACACAATGTCCAAATTCACGTGTGCTCTCCAGGGCACATACCCACCACAAGCCCCTTCACTCTTTTTTTTTTTTTATGGCTGTATGCTAAACACGCAACAACCAATCAGGATGTCAGCTCTCATCAGCCCGACTAACAGCTGCACCGGTGGTGCAAAACGCCAGCAGCATGAAGGAGAATCACCAAGAATAAGACAGCAGTGCTGTGTCACTGCACAGACTCTCTACGGTCTCTACAGCTTCGTAAGGTACAAATCAACACGAGAGCTTCAAACCTGTAGACAGAACAATAAAAGTACAAGATGGTGAATTTACCCAGCAGTATCTTCATTGTGCCTCCCCTGGCAGATGCACGGGGGGCGTGGGGGTATCAGAGCTGCTACTCTGCTGTCAGGTAACAAGTGTTACCTTGCCGTAAAATGACAGATTGTGAGATTTTCAGTTTCGCCATAAGAAATTCAATCGAATTAAAGTATAAATTTGACTAAAATTAAATGGGATTTAAAAAAAAGAAAATGGCAAAAAGTAAAAATGCAAAATGTGGCCAAGCGTTTGTATCACTTTGTATCTCACATAATTTATGTTTTAATTCAGGCACTTGCAGGTATCATTAATGAGGCTTTTTTTTTTTGTTTGTTTTTTCATTTTTCTGACAGATAACTAAATTAAGATGCTCCAATTACCAGTTACAGATCACAAACTCATTTACATGCAATTAACTGCATTGTCTGATGCTCCATTGTTAAACTGCTTGTATTTCCATTTAATGGGAAACTTGCAGAGCTTGAATATGATTACATTTAAGTCCCATCATTTGACCAAACTTTATTCTTAATTGGTTGTCATGGTAATTCTTCTGTTAAACAAGGAGCTCATTAGGTGATCTCTGCTTTTTCTTTTTATTCAAATAAATGTATGCTGCTTTGAAGCTAAAGCTTTTCTTGTGACAGTATGCATGCATTAGCATTAAAAATAATGAGGATTATGAAGCTTAATTTTAAAAAAAATTGGGTAGCCTCGTGTGATAATGAATAATCAGACCGCTGCTTTGAGGAAGTATGAGCTATTCAAGAGTAAGGAAAAACAGAACACAGTAAAAACGTTTGTACAAGTATTACTGTTCATTAAAACAGTACATGTAAACACTATAAAATCATTGCATCTGTACTAACCTTACCAACACTGCAGCAATAAATAAAAACTTGTCCAGTAAATGTTGGTAAAACATTAAAACATGAATTTCAGCTTTCCAAAATGCCAGCATATAAAGCTGAGCAGAATGTCTGCTGGAAAAGACAGCTAGGAGATGGGAGGAAGGAGAAAGTTTCAAGGTCAATACTCATGGGAAGCCGAAGCATGGATTTTGAAGATATAAATCAACATTAGCTAGTTTTTCTTGTGTGGTACCCTCTATTTGCTCACATGTTTATCTGGATTAGGGTGGAGCAGACTGTACTGTGGCACCAAGAAGAATGCCTATAAGAGAATTTAAAATCAAATATTCTACAAGTTATGCTAATTGTTGCATAATGTCATATTTACATCTATATGTAGAGTATTGAGAAAAATGCTGAAAAAGTGCCTGTAAGATGTAAAAATGTCTTTTTTTTTTTTAAACAAACACCTTATATTTACAGGTATTTGCATGCTCTAGCACAAGTGACACGTGGAACTAGAAGGAAAAGTAGGCGCAGCAAACACCACCACCAGGGTCAGTGATTCATTAATCAACACACCCTGCTGGAACAATCATGACCTCATATAGCATATCAGCATAAAAACATCAACATGTAATAGCTTCCGGCTGTTTACTATTAAAAACAAATCAGACAACATGTATAGTTTATTCCAGATGGTCCATGCATTGGAAAAAAATCTATGCATTCCAGTAAAGGAAATGAAACTTAACAAACAAAACCATCTGAACAAACTTTGGGGAGAATTACTCCCAAAGTTCAGATTAGCCACAAACGAGACTTTGCATGTCTGTCTCTGATAGTTGTGTCTCTCTCTTGCATTTTTAATGGCAAGTGCTCCTTTGCCAGCTGTCATTGTGCTAAAACACAAAGGCAACGTTAACAGAGGTAAAATAATGTTAAACAAACACAGTTCAAAATAGAGCTCACTTAAACTTAAACTTAAACTATATTGAAATATTAGTCTGATAATTGTTTTTAGTTTAAAGCATTCACAAGATGAAGAACACAAAGTCTAAGGAGCTTTTCTCCACGCGCAGAATGTGTCTGTGAATCATCCTGTCATGTAAACTCAACCCATCTGCTGCTGCTGATTAGTCACCTTCCTCAGAAGAGGAGCAGCAAATCTTAAAATACAACTATATTACCTACAGGAAAAAAAAAAAATCCCCATACTTAGAATATTTCCCCCTGAAACCCCATTGACACATCTTGTTCAGCACAGAGGAACTAGGATTACCCTGATGTGACAGCTTTTCAGCCAGATTTCTATAGTTTATCATTGAAACGACAGCAGGGGACATTTATCCCCTCAGCTTATCGTCTCAACAGCGCGTACATGCGACTTGCCTATTGTCTGGGTAATATTGCATTGGTGATTCAGTTCAGTGCTCTGGTCCTCTCCGTGTAAAACCCTTGTTTCTAATCTTACATTTGTTAGGAGAGGAATCTGATCCCTCATGAATGAAACAAAAGGTTGTTAAGTATCACAATCCGATCAATGCAGAGGTCTGTTGGCAAGTGCCCCCGAGAGGAGTGCTGGGAATGCACATGAGAATAATCAGAGCGGGGTTAAAGTCTACATTACCGTGGGCTGCGTGGGTGCAGGAACTACAAGTGTTCAATGACAGGAGCAAAATGGATGCTTGTTTGTTGCCATCTCCCAGTCAGTTCTTTGACAATGAGCCAGTCAGAGCTAGTCAGAGAATGTCTTCAAGTTAATGAGTGATCACCTTCCATCCCAGCTCAGTATCACAGCATGGGGTTCTTCATGACTCAGAGTGAGCCAGGATGTTCAGCTCTTGTTTACTTCAAACAGCTGATTGTAAATTCTGTTATACTGGTTAATAATATTTTTCCATTACTTACGAGTATATTTTGCAGGAAATAACAAAAATCAAACCAATTTAAGTTCAATCTTCAGTCTTCTTTGTTTTTAACAGAGAAATAAGTCCAGTAGGTTTCTGCGCCACAATATTGAATTTGTGGTTAAAAAAAAAAAAAGAAAAAAGCAAAACAAAGCACCACTGCACAATGAAAATGACTTTCCATCCATCAAGGTTGCAGAAGAAATATGAGTTGTTACTACCGCCTTGAACCCTGTCCAACCCTTTTGACTTTTGGGAAGCCTCTGCAGCACATCATTCAGTGGAAATAGATCCCATGACCACAGTAAATACAAAAATAGGTTTCTGTTAGAAAGCATTCCCCCGGATTCATCTTTAGTTTTCCACTAAACACAACAGTTAAGTTTGAGATGGTACACGTTCGACCCACAGTCAGGCACAAAGAACGATTTGGTGTGGAATGTTCGGGGCAGACATGGGAACTAATTACCACTTGACATTAATCACTACTTGCATTCAACAACGCAAAAATGCCACCAATCATGCACAGTATAGCACAGATAAATATTCTATTTGGTTGCATTGACACTGCCTTAAATACATACCTACAATGTCAGATCAGGGTGTGTCCTTCCAGAACGCATTATAACAACTGAACTGTGCATGTCTTTTCTTAATTAATAAAAAAGGTGTGATGAGAAACCCCAGCAGAAACTGAGTGGTATTTAAAATCACTTATTATTCCTTCGAGGGGTGGCTAATGTCATCCTCTGCTAATGTGATCTGAACCTCCAGTGGTCTTTACTTTGTCAGTGTTTCTAGGTGATGTAAGCACCATTTTTTTTTTTTTATCCTAAGCTTGGGGCGCGCTGAACAATAAGCATGAAATGTGCATGAAAACAAACAGCTGACTGTGACCTGTTTTTTTTTTTTCATATTCATGTTACTATGTGCAGAAAACTCAAAGAAAACTCAAGCTAAATCCTACCAGAAGACCTCACTATGACATCATATTATTAATTCCAATAAGAACTGAATGAAACAACATTTGTAAAAACTGACTACATAAACATGAAAAAAAAACACTTACTGTATGTGAGCCAAAAATAAAAAAAAAAACACTCCCTATAGTGCACTCAATGTATCCTAGAATGCATTATGAAAAGTAGTGGACAACTGATGCTCCCTAGCCAAGCAACATATCCCATCACTCATCATCATAGATAATAATTAAATTAAATAATAATGACATAATAGTACATAAATAAAGAGTGTTTTATATTTATTTAGTAGAAAAAAAATATTCGACCCGGCGCTGACGTCACTCTGATACACATTTATTAAGCTGTAAAGCTATGATGCAGTTAAAGTGCTACAGCTGAGTGTCATCGGTGAGTCCAACTCCTTACGTAGTGAGTAGTGAATAAGGAACGAGCGTGTGATTTTAGACACATCATTCGTGTTTGTATTCCTGCATTCGCATTAATAAAGGAGGATGGTGGACAATAAAGAAAAGGTTAAAAGACATCTTAGAGATGGGTAGCTTGTTAAATCGTATTGGTAATCCTTCGGTAACTCCTAAACCTCTAATTTGGATTGAATCACTCATATGTTTGGATTTGATGAGCTTTTCTTTCTCTGGTTTTTACCACAAAGCCGTAATCAATCTCAAAGAAAAGAAAGCAAAGGAAAAAGAGTAATCCAAAAAGGTAGTTATGGCTTTGACAGAGTCGGGGCTAATGTTGGGCATTCAGTTGTTGCAGTAATGACCTTCCTTTTCGCTTGAGTGGTCTTGACATCTTAAAACATGTCTTTCTAATATCAAAGTATATTAAAGTTAACTTCTAAATGGAATAACCTGCATCTTTTTTAAACTGAAAAAGCTTCCTGATCTTTGACATTCTTAATGACTTTTCACACCATTCCTGTTTGTTAATTGGCAACGTGTCAAAAACTGCACGTATCTTATTTTTTCCTTTAATTCTATTGCAATTCACAGCTCTTGATCTGCAGCAGATTCCTGCTCCAGGAAAAGGAATTAATTATTATGTTTTGTTCTCTCTTCAGCTAAATATGACAGGAACAGGTTGCTAAGGAACAAAAACACAGGATGTATCAAAACTCTACATGCTGTTTCGGTTTTACATATTCTTATTGCCTTGAGACCAGGCATGAAAAGTATGACATCAGACGCATAGAAAGTAAGACTTCCTGTTTTCTGACAGTTAAAACTTTACAAGATGTTTGCACTCTAGCATCTAGAAAATTGCTGTAGGAAAAAAAAAAAAAAAAAAAACCTTTTTAAATGGAATACCCTGAAGTGCGCAAGCGTTTGACATATCAAGCAAAGAAATAATCCAAGGACTGGAGAACAACAACACAACACATTTATTTCAGTTTTTGCAAACCTCACCTGTTATGACCTTATCTTGCTGCTGAAAATACGGTCATAAGCGATTCTTTTTCTTTTCTTTCTACTGTCTGGCAGTGATAGCAGAGAGAACATGGTGGTACTTTTCAAATTATACTTCAATTCAGTCCCCCGTGCTTTTTCAATTATTCTGACATTTATTTTTCTATTTACCTGTAGTGTAGAACAGTCTGCACCACAGGCATTAAGGGCTGAAGGAATATAAAAAAGCGTTAACACAAAAGACAATGGTTGCAAACTGCTGAACAAAGACAAAGTTCAGTCACTACAGTTTCAGCTCCAGTGTTACTTTACCCACCAAAGCAAAGGAAATGGCTCCTGGCTAAAAATGGCTCCTGAAAAAAAACAATGTAGCACTTATAGCAAGATGTCTGTGTAGATTCTCATTCATCCAGGTATAGTTATCCAAAGTTAGATTTCTGTGTGCAACTGGACTGTAAGTTATTTGGCTTTGACAGAGTTCTTCTTCAGTTCTGAAGATGATAAGAACTGAAAATAAGTTCTGAAGAACTGAAGAAGCCTTCTGGAGAGAAGGCGAAACGTCTTCAAGGAAACCTTACAGTCCAGTTGCACACAGAGATCTAACTTTGGACACTTATAGCAAGACACAGTATCATGAGGAGTTTGTGTAGGACTGTATACGGTCAGACTTTACAAGGGAAGAATTATAGAGAGATTTATGTTCGTCTAGAGCAGGGGTGGGCAATTATTTTGCCTGAAGGGCCACATTGGGTTTTAGATCTTGGTGAACGAGCCGGCCAGATGGTGTGGGAAACTAACACCCCTGTTTGAATTATGAAAAGATGCACCAGAAACAGCACACAGCAACAGAACCATCCTGTTTGCCTTATAAAATTGATCTTGGTTCCGAATGCAGCCACCAAGCTGTTTTTCTCAAACGCTATTTGGCATTGACATGCTTGGAGTTAAAAGCTTTACAGCCATTAAACTAACCGTGCCATACTCTCTCACCAATGAAGAATAAAAAAAAAAAAAAAAAGCAATGAAAATCTTTAGCACACACTTTTGCTCGTCCAATGAGCCCAGTCAATCAGTTATCCCATTTGAACAATCACACTCTGGCGCAGGCTGTGGTACCTTGGTGTAAAGGTATATCCGGTCTGTGTACTGGCTGGCACAGAACCGCAGGCCCGGGTAGACGGGATGGGTGGTGCTGGAGTCCTCTTCATTACTGGCCACATCATCATCATTAGCATCAGCAGCAGAAGACAGACATGCCACTGCTCTCAGGTCTGTGGAGAGAGAGAAGAAGAGGCTGACAAATATCTCACCCTATATTTGTTCTTGACTCATTATTGGCTTTCACAGCTTTATTGGTGTCTGTCTCTCCTCTGGTGATGCAAGCACTGACAAAGACATTAAACTGCAGCAGCTTTTGAGACTTGTTATACACAGAACAATATTGAGACGATAAAACATTTGAAGCAGATTATGTAAATGCGCATACCAGTACACTTGTAAAAAAAAAAGTCTTTAAACGAAAGCTTATTGACTCTCCAATAGCTTCTGATTAAAAAAAGGATGATTTAATTACAACAATGAATGTCGGTTGGCTACTCTCTCTGAACCTGTACTGAGAACTTAAGAAAAATCTCCCAATTTATCCTCCACAAGTAAACAAAAATTTGCTGAACAACAGGATGGAACAAGACGCAAGAGAGCAAGAAAATGACAGTCACCGATGGAGAGAAACAGAGAGAGAGAGAGAGAGGAGAGAGCGCTGGGTCATTAATGTCAGCAATGTAGCTCGCTCATCCTGCCAGCATCTAGCGAGAAAAGGTCAGGCGGTGGAAATGAGACCGCCGCTTCTCAACCACGCTTCATTTAGACAATGACCTATAACACTCTGATAATACTTGCTTTAAATCACTTCGCCACTTGGCCAGTTGTCTGCCTTGCCTGGGTGTGTGTGTGCGTGTGTATTCATGAGGATGTGTGTGAGTTGCTATTTGCCCGGTTAATGGAGAAAAGCACTGGCAGGGGCTGATGTCTGTGACAAAAGTGTTTTTCTCAAACAGGGGCCGGCATGTATCTGCTCCAAGTCTAATATATGCTTCCATTATTTATTTCCAGGCTTTAAAATGTAAATCATAGGCTTGTTTTAGTTAGACTGTCCTTTTATTATCACATTTATTGTCAGAGGGAAATACTTAAGATTGATGTAATGACAGCTTTGTTATATCATCAGTAGAGCTCAGAGCTCACAAGCGACAGGTCACAGTTTGACGGGAACAGCAAACAAAACACTGCCTTAGAAATCAACTAAGGCAATAATTTGCCATCATTTTGAGAGCAACTGATCCGATTTAAAGCTGCTGGAGGTTTGGGTCCGTGAGCAGCAGGGCAGAGTGAAAAGGGATGTGACAACAAATGCTGAGGTTGTTCAGCATGTTGCCTGCAGCTCATCATTGGTCAACAGCCAATCATCACCGCTGAGCGACGACGCTGTTTTTCTCCCTTTCGATTCGGTCTGCGTTGATTATAACCTACAGCGAGGACCAGACAATGCGAAGAAAAATAATTTCAGCCTGCATCGGATCTTCCTCGTGTCACATTCTTCGTCTTCAGTGAATCTATTAGTGAGCTACACTGTGCAGCTTAGGTAGCTAAAGGGTCTACGGCTGTTTATCTACCATAACCTACAGCGGAAACACAAGCAGAATGCACTTGACTCAACTGGAATAAAAGCCTATTGTGGATTCACTAATTTCCATAGCTCCCACAAAATGCCGAGACGGAATGAAAACCTGAGGTTGTCTTGTTTTGCAGACACATTGTTTCATTCACTTCCTGCAACTAGCTTTGCGAAAATCCATGCCGGTAACATTTGTCTGACATTTTCTGTTTCAAGGTGAGAGCATCCTGATAAGTCTCTGTTTGACCTGTTCTGTCCAATGTCAATATCTTTCATTTTTATGTTTGCTTTCCTCCAAGGTGCAATTTCCCTCTGCCTGGTAGGCGCTGTTCTAATCTCACCCTGGATTTTGCTGAAATGGGCCACTTTGTGCCTGAAAATACTGAGATGACCAGCGTTTTACAGCACAACAAACCTAAACATTTTTATGACAGTAACGTTCCAGAAAATCCCATCTATCTGCCCTTGCACCTCTGTAATGAAACCCAGCATTTCTCCAACATCCACACTGTAGTTGTTGTAAGCAGTTTTTTTTTTCCCCCTTTTTCACTGTTTGCAATAGCAGAATGCACCAGCTGCATTAAGTGGGCCATTTTCACGATGGGGCAATTCATCTTATAAAGGCGTCTTATTAGACTGTCACTTACACAGTATGAACACTGCTTTCAAAACAACCCAAGGGATTTATTTGTTATTTTACTGCAAAAGAAAGAAAACAACACCTAATTGGACTGAGACATCTCATCTTTGGCAGGACTGAAACAAAAAAGGCATAAGTTAAGAAAGCTGTGAACTTGGAAGTATGAAGGAGGTTTGGCGCCTCCATGTTTAAATGTTTGGGGCCCAGATAGATGGAGCGACGGAGAGCGAGGAGAGACAGACACAGGAACGGTAGGGGGAGGAGTGATTGCCTGTCTGCGCTGTGAGCAAAGTAATCTCAGAGCAATCAAGAGATGTGGGTGGCCGACAGCGCTGCGGTGTGCCTTCTAAAACCACGAGCAGGTAGAGGAAAAATCATTAGGCTTCGCTCCTGACCCCATAGGTCACTTTTATTGGACAACCGCTGTGTTTCATTCTAAACCCACGCTGGGGGAAGACAAGGCCGCCAACGGCATGTAATTAACAATCGGACTAACCACAAATAGTATGGATGGACAGACATACGGACGGGGTTGTCTCCAGGGAAAATATCACTAAATGGGTGGTAGGGGGCCAAGTTGGTATCCAGCAGCGGCTCTTTAGAGCTGCCGTTCCTGATCGACAGTGAAGCTTTTATCTCCCACCTAGAGTCGCTGTAAATAGAGGCGTTTTCTTTTATAAAGGAAAAGAAAGCCGTCTCTTCGTTCACCTTTAGTAATTTTTTTCTCGCTCAAGAATAAAAGGGGAACGTGTAGCACTCCACGGGATGCTGGGGCAGGATTCAATTCTAGGCCATTTGTGGTGCAGGGGAAGCTGCAGGTATGGGAAAAAAAATCTACCACTCCATGTTTTCTGGCCACTAATAAATGTCAAAGAGCGAGTGTGCGTGGGTGGGTGTGTATGTGCAGCTCTGAAAGGACTGTGCAGGGTTATTGCACACTAATCTTAAGGTCTCAAATGATAATACTGGCTGATAGTTTGCTGTGAAAACCTAAAAGGCTTGAATTGCTTCCCATGCTTAGTACACTGGGAGTAACGGTACACTAAACACAAATATACAGTATATCAAAATATGTAATACATATAATACAAAATATATAACACAATCCGATATGTATCATGTTCATGCAGTTTACGTGAAAAGACTTACTGTTTATAACATTTTAGAGTAACATGATATTCATTTAATGACACTACACACTTACTACAAAACTACCCTGTCTTATCTTCCAATATTTCTGCCCCCAAAATGTCTGCCTCTTTCAGAGGCAACACCCAGGTCACAGGCTTTTATTAGACTCTGCTAGTCTGGCACTTTTTTAGAGCTTTTCATATTCCACAACGATGTAATTAGTTCTTTGTAATTAGCACAATTTATTGCTTAGCATATCCCTATGAGACACAACTGCTTGAACACAGAGGTCTAAATTTGCAATATTACACACTACGTAATTGAGAATTTGTTTCTCCACGTCCCTCAGAGACTTACAGACATATATCCATATAACCAAAGTGGACAAAGAATGTTAAGAAAAGGGTTTTATTTCAGGGAGATGTTACGAGGGGACTTGTTCCTTTTGCATAATTAAACCATATCCATTTTATTAAAAATGTAAAAAATGCAATTGGGAATTTCATCACTAGCCTTATGGATCATGATTTTTATCTCCTAAATCTTGTGCGTGTTTTGGTATTACAACCAGGTGTCTTTTTTGTTTTTTTCAACAAGTTGCAGTGTGAAAATTAGTGAGCCCTTACACAATATCTGCTTCCTGGGTGCAGAAATATGGCCATATCTCCGACTAGGTAATATTATTAGTAAGAATAATAATAATACCCAGACACATATGGAATGAGATATGGTCCCTTATTGGCTTTGACGTGACGGTATTAAACAGCATTATATAGCCAGGTGACAACGAGGCAGCAGCCAATTTCCCTAGATATGAAAAAGAGAAGATTGCAGGTGGGATTACCGTGTGTGTGGTCAGGCGGGAGGCAACTGCCACCGCCAGCAATGTTGTCACCTCGCTCTCCTGCTGATTGTTTGCCTTTGAGCTGCCGCGTGTCCTCCTCCTCTGCTTTTCCTAGTTTCTGTTTGTCTTTCAGAAGCTCTTCCTCCTCCTCTTCCTCCTCCTCGCTCTGTTTATCTTGGGCTGATTTTGGAGGATGGGCCTTTCCCCAGCTGAGCTCTGGCTCGCTGTCGGAGCTGGAGAGGACGGCGCACGCTGCAGCTGAGGGGGGTTGCTGAGGCTTGGGTGGCTCTGAGCCAGCAGAGGAAAGAGGGAGGGAGAGAGGGAGATAAGATTACTTTATTGGCTGAGTTGCACAGTGTAATCAGACTTTAAAGAGTTCCATTCCCTGGTGAGATATCCATCATCTAAAGAGTGTGACAGCGTGACTCCTGACATGAAAGTAAAACTCATTAGTGATGTTATTAGCTACTGTATCATAATGCTGTAACTGAGTCTTAGTCTGAAAAATGTAGAGGTATAAACCAAACCAGTGTCTAAAGCATGAGAATTTGATTAAAATCCAAATCCAGCAGAATAAAGTCAATAAAATCATGGAAGAACTGAAGTTTTAGACTGCCGAGGACGCTTTTGTGTTTTTAGATATTTGTTCAACAACAAGACATCCGCGATAAAGCAAAGAGCTGCAGATGAACACCTGCCACCTCCTCTGTCCCAGCTTTATGATCAAAGAGCCAATGCAATTTGCAGGAGCACAAATTATGCTCCTGTCACATTGTTACCTTAATTGCCTCCTGCATCACATGCAATCAAATCTAAACAAGATAACTGCCAGCGATCGCTGCATCTGTGCAAAGTTGCAGCCCGGTGTGGAGAACTGTATGCAGGATGCCAGATATGGCTCGATTTGGAGGCACAAGTTCAACCTCTTTTTGCAGTTCCGCTCCTCCATGTGAGTCTCATACATGCTGAAAGTTGTAATTCCGTGAAGGTCAAGAACAAGTCTAAGCCACAAAAATGTTAATAGATGCAAAAGATATGGACACCGACAGTCACAGACGTGTAAAATTTCCCTGTCAACTCCTGCTCTCGGGCAGTCCTGCTCATAAAAGTGAGGGTTTGGTGGGATTGATGTCGATTATCCAGGAAGAGTTAACCAGCTAATCTGCTGCTGAAGGCAGGAAAACAACTAAAAGACAATATAAATGTCAGTTCTTCGGGAGAAGTGCTCATACGTCATTTTGCTACTTTCCCAGTAACTTTAAATTATATCCTTTCACATTATTTGTTATACTTGAGGTATGAAATGTAACAAGACACATAACTGGTAAGGCTCAGGGACGCAGTGGGATAATTAGTGATCCTTCTTCTTGGGGACTTGTTTCTTCTAAAGGCCAGCCTCTAGTTGGTTCCCATGAAATGTCATCTGAGTCTCCAGGCTCCTGGCCCCACAGCTGCCCCCTCTACTAACAAGCCACGTAAGACCACCGAGAGGTGACTCAATTTGTGTTAAGCTGTCCCCAGCAAAGATGCTAAGGGAAACGCCTCGCTTTACCAGTCAACCTCCTTATAGCCGCCCCTCTAATCAGAGCACCATCAAGCGTACAGTAGCAGTAGCAGAAGAACATAGCATATCCATACATTACTGTGAGCTGACAAAGTAGAGCAGCTCAATAAAACAGAAGGAGCTATCACTGGAGGCTGCAGGGAGTGACCTGATTGCAGCCAGAGGCAAAAAAAAAAAAAGTATCGAACAACAGGAAAGATCAGGCCCCTTAAATGCTATGGTATCAAACAGTTACAAGATCCAACTCCACCTTGTTGTCACATGTGAAACTGTACAAAAAAAGTACAAGTACAGAGTGCGAGCTGAGAGGTAAAGAGAGCAAGAAGATAAGGAATATGTCCTCTCTTTGTATACACAGTCAGTGCTGAGAGACAAATTGCTGGTCTACTGGTAAAACAGCTGGAGGACTGAACTTTGCCCGTGCTCGCGGCCCGAAAAAGTTGCAAACATGGAACCTGATACCTGTAATTCAACCCCAGAACAGCTGGACAGAAGCTGTCTGGAAGTTTACCGGTGCAAAATCAACTTTAGTAAATAGTTCCAACTAATAACCCTCAATATGTCAAACTCTGTCACACAATACAGGTTATAATTCATGACAGTTTGATGAAAAATAGTTCTCGATTACTGATAACGTAGCGCAGCAATCCCTGTCCAGTAATTCAATTTCGGTGCCATTAATGAGAGCTGAAAGACACCCTCCCTGTAGTTTGGTATTACAAGTGATGGCTGCCATCGCTGAAAAGAAAAGCAGAGCACACATCTACAGACATGTGACAACAATATTACAAGAAATTCAAAATTAAAATTTCACCTACTAAGCAGAAATCACATAACTGTAGTTCAGAAACTGTGGCTTTGGAGTTCACCAATATTACATTTCCATGGAGCAAATATGAGATTTCGACATTTGACATTAGTCAGCTACAACCCGCAGCTTATTTTTTTTTAATATAATGCTTTAAGACCTTCAACTGACTTCTACAAACCTCCAGTCAAACCTTTGTTTTGGTTCTCCATAACAGCTCCAATATTTGTCATCTTCTGTAACATTCAATATAATAAAATGTTGCTCTTGAAAGGATAACATCTCCCAAGTCACACTCTAGGACTTGACCTGATTATTTCCACACTTATCACCAGGCCGAAGACAACAGTGCCATGTTGAGAGATGCCTCCATAAGTATAGTCCCTAGTTTTCAGCACACCCTGTCACTTACAAATTGAGGTTGTTAAAATCCACATCCAGTGAGCTGACACAGCCTGCTGCTGTGAATGCAGAGTGGCGCTTGTGACAAAGAAAAGTGTGATTGCTGAATAGTTATCAAGCATCTGCTGCAGCAATTCACAAATGGAGGGGTGAAAAAAAATGGTGTGTGGGTGAACGTTTCTGTGCAGCTCAAAGGATGAGGCACTGAGAGATCACTTTGCACTGTGTGCTTTAAGTGCTGCATCAACATTTTCTAGGGAATAAGCAACAAACAAACCAAGAACAGCTAACGCTTAAAATAAACAGCACTAATTAACAAGGAAATATGTCTAGCTAACTAATACACATATGCGTACCTATAGATATATCAAAATTAGAAGTTTTTCTGAATGCATGGTCAATTTGTCATGAGACCTCTTGTTACTGTCAATGTGAATTTTCTTTCTGAGTTGAAAACATTTTACTATTAACTGTGAATAAGAGCTTTGAGACAGTATGTCTTTAAGGTAACTGTGGATCCAACAGCAGGCTGACAGTAAAGATAAGACGTCAGTGGGGGGAGGTTAGCAGAAACACTTACACTGTAATTAACGTCATATCACAGAGAGTTTCCAAAGTGCTGGTAGGCGTGTTTCTTTTTCCCATTGTTTCCCGGTTCTTCGGGCCTTTCACACAGATGCTCAATATTAAAAGTGAAACCAGCTAACTTAAACTCAGGTTAATTATTTACTCAGTCTGCTGTTTTTTCCAAGTGTAACAGGACAAACCTCGTGTCTTATTCGGTGGATGCATGATCTCTAATTAAACAAGTCATTTTCCTTCCAAGATGAAGCATAAATTTAGCATTTTGATTAATGACTGAGTTCCCCGAGGTTGTGTACTGGGGATTATTTTTAATGAGAAATCTTGATACCAGTCTGACACCAATCAACTGTTGTCAGTGAAGGAGCGTTTCCCTAAACTGTGACCGTAAAAACCTTTCAATTTTAAGAACTGTGCTGGGAAACGATGACGACGTGAAGAGGAAATGAGCTCAAACATTCATCTCACTGCCGTTGCTCTTCCGTATGTCTGCCAAAAGCTTTTTGTTTATTGGAACGTTGTTGGTTTGTGGTAATTTTGTGAGGGATCCAAAGGCGCAGATGTGCTTAAATAAATTACGAGCTAAAAACAGATGCAACCGTGTCTTTGTTGAGGTTGTTTTCATTCTTGAGCTGATCTAAAGCATCTCAGGCATTCAAAGAGCACGGACCTGCAGCCTGCCAGGTCAGAAAGACTTCCCTCTCCTATTTTTCCAGATATAATCATAGACTGTCAGAGATATCAGCCACAGCTAGCTCAACTTCTCCCAACTTTGTGTGAGACATTTGTGGTGGTAGGCACATTTACTCTCTCTCGATATCTCACTTGCTTTTAGCTTGACAGGTGAGAATTATATTATGTCCTTGTCATCCGCAGAGCAAAGGAGGGAGACGGTAGAGAGAGAGAGCAGGGAGACAGGGCAAAGTTATTTCAGACTCGGGCGAGACTCTGCCTCCATCTTGCCGTTATCACGCATCTCTATCTGGTAAACTCTGTAATGCTGTTCAAAAGTATTATGTCAACAGACTGCTGGGATTGATATTGACAGGAAGATAAATACAGATATAATGGATTTCAGCTTGCACTGCTTCATTTTCAGTGGTGGAAAAATGACCAGAAACACAGACCCGAGTCCTGAGCTGACATTAAAACCTTTTCCAATGACTTCCTTTTTGATAAACAGGGTCAGAAAAAACATTTTAATAGTCTATTTTTCTGTGTCTGTATAATTTTGAGATTTTTACGATACATTTTTATGATGATTTTTAGTAAGTTCTGTTTTTCTTCAGAGTTCAATGTTTAATTATGAATTTCCAGCATGAATATGTACAGTATCATCCATTCAGTTTTCTATTTAAAACTGATCCTTTTGACTTTATATTAAATAAGAATAGAGGTCACTACAAGGCACATTAGTAATACTGATATATAAATACAATTATGCAAAAACTAAACAAAAACCACATTTAAACACTGTAAACTATTCCTCTAAATGGACTTTATTGGGGGTGTTCTTAAATCAATGTAATTGTACCCTGTAACATTTTTTTCCATATAGTTTTTCCATTTTTCCAAAAATAAAGGTAAATCTGTTTAAAAATATATTATTTTTGCTTAGCTACAGCATGTAGCTGGTGTAATCTAGTGTAGTGTGGCAAAATGAAACCATACCTGACTTAAGAGCAGAAGACAATCGAGGGTACTCGCACATCTCACAGTAAGGCAGCAGGCTGCTGTTGGAGTAGGTGCAGGCCCCACAACTCCATGCCTCAGGTGAAGGCTCAGATCTGGATAGTTTCTGTGAGGCCATTAATGACTCAGGGGTGCTGGAACTGCTGGATTCCACACCCCGAGCTAACGACCGCCGCTTCCCTCCCAGTCGTGGGCAACGGCTGAGACTGCGTCGTGGTGTCCGGAGCCTCTTCACCTGGGGGGAGAAGTCCTGGTCGGGCAGGGTGGAGGTTTGGAAGTAAGACTGTTCATCCTTCAGCCCCTGATCTTTTGAATTTTCACCATAGTCCAGTGACACAGAAGAACCCTCTGTAGAGGTGGAAAGAGATGTTTTTTCATCTCCCATCCTCTTCCTCTTTTTCTCTTTGCTAGCATTTGGAGAGAAGAAGGAACGGATGTCGTGCTGCTTTTCTTTCTCAAACTAGGGGAAAAAACAAACTTGAGTCCACATTTCTTACATGAACAAAAAAAATTATAGTACCATTGTTAAAATGTCAAGAAATTTCTACCCTTTCATAAAAAATGCAGAGGCACATTTCCTGACGCCAAATTATATGCTTGGATAATGAAAAACCTGGTGAATAATAATGAGTAGGCAGAGAAAGCCTTTAAAAAGAGAAAGGAACTGTATTTTCATTTAGGTGCAAACACAATTAACCCAAATGCAAAGCTCTGGTGAACTGTGAATTATGCTGTCGTGTGCAATCCTTCTGTCGGCCACAACAGTCACAGAACGACCTCACAGAAAATCAGTGATGCAGCACGACAGCCCTGTTGTGACCTTCGTTTTACAAGATTCCCAATAATAAAGAAATCATCTGCCTTTGAAGTATGAATATAGTTTTGCACATTCTTGGGGAAATAAATGGGTCAAAGACGGTTCCCACATTCACTTAATCATCTTCTCTGCACATATTTATGTTTTTAAAACCGGCAAAAACAATGAATTATTGATTAATGTGTTATAGAGGCAACATGCAGTTTGTAAAACAATTAAAACGTCTCCACCACAACTA
Organism: Pao palembangensis; assembly: GCA_015343265.1. Classification (NCBI taxonomy): domain Eukaryota; kingdom Metazoa; phylum Chordata; class Actinopteri; order Tetraodontiformes; family Tetraodontidae; genus Pao; species Pao palembangensis. The sequence goes on along the minus strand of CM027085.1, from coordinate 4,493,090 downwards.
CCGATTTTTCATTACTTACAAAGTTAAGTCACTTAGTTAAATCATTACTTATTAAGTTATAGGGAGAAGTATGACATCTGCTTTCAAAGTTGATTGAATTCTTAGCTTATGCTTAAACAAAGCTTCATTCCATCTGACTCACATGTGTGAAGAACACGTCATCTTTCCCAGCGCATCCCTGCAGCGGCAGCACCTTCTCACTTGGTGTCCAAGCATCAGCAAAGTTGAGGAATTCCCACTTGTCCTTGTCACCCTCGGCTGCCTTCAGATATTCCTTCTTCCCATTCAACGTAGTGCCAGTCACAGTCTCCTGAAGAGCCAATGACATATCCCATTATTTTTTGATCACACTTTTGTTTATTTTAAACTCTGTAATGTTAATTATAGAGTAATATAATGAGTTGGGTCAAAAGTATTCTCAGTCTCTGCTCTAATTCCTCCCAAAGGTGTTCTGTCGGGTTGAGGTCAGGACTCTGTCCACACCAGACTCTGTCATCCATGTCTTTATGGACCTTGCTTTATGAGTTCCTTTCACTGGAACAAAGGGGCCAAGCCCAGCTCCTGAAAAACAACCCCACACCATAATCCCCCCTCCACCAAACTTTACACTTGGCACAAAGCAGTCCGACAAGTATCGTTCTCCTGGCAACCGCCAAACCCAGACTCCTCCATCAGATTGCCAGATGGAGAAGCGCGATTTGTCACTCCAGAGAACGCGTCTCCACTGCTCTAGAGTCCAGTGGCGGCGTGCTTTACACCACTGCATCCGACGCTTTGCACTGCACAGTTTACGTGGCCTACCGCTTCAAGGCTGAGTTTCTGTCGTTCCCCAACACTTCCACGTTCTTATAATACAGCTGACAGCTGACTGTGGAATATTTAGGAGCGAGGAAATTTCACAACTGGATTTGTTGCACAGGTGGCATCCTATCACAGTTCCACGCTGGAATTCACCGAGCTCCTGAGAGCGACCCATTCCTTCACAAATGTTTGTAAAAACAGTCTGCATGCCTAGGTGCTTGATTTTATACACCTGTGGCCATGGAAGTGATTGGAACACCTGATTCTGATTATTTGGATGGGTGAGCGAATACTTCTGGCAATATAGTGTGTGTGTGTATACATATAGCTTTAATTACAAATTTTGACATTAGTGATTATTACACTAAATCCCCAAAGCCTGTTGTCACATGCAAATCATTTTCTGTGAAGTTTATTAATGTGTGCATACAGCATATAAACAGGAATGTTTCAGTAAGCACACATTTTGTTTACTTTTCATTAAGTCGAGACTTAATTGCTGATTTATTCTTCCAGCTAAAAATCACATCACATCATTTTTAATTAGCAGGCGTTCTGACAAATGAAATCCTTGCCATTCACATCTTGCTGCCGTAACGTCACCCACAATACCTTGCGATTGAGCATGGACCACATGACGGTGTCAAAGGTGCCTTTGGCAATGAGGTAGTGCACATTGATCGAGGACGTCTGTCCGATGCGGTGAGCTCGATCTTCTGCCTGCTTGATGTGTCCGGGGTTCCAGTAGAGTTCAGCAAACACCACATGGCTGGCAGCAGTGAAGGTTAAACCCTGGTGAGGACACGCGCACACACACACACACACACACACACACACTTGAAATTATTCATCACTATTACACTGGACTCAATTTAAGCCCCTCAAACACAACATGTCTCATCCGGTGAAATTTAATCTGGTGAAATGCATTTTAGGGACAGATATTAGCAGCTAAATTACTGAGAAAGTCTTTCAAGGACCTACTTGATTAGATTTTAATGAATGCGTGACATTTCTGAAAATAATTCAGTAGCACTGACAGCATTAAGATCATGACAAAGTATAAACTATATAAATGTATTGGCAAGAAATTACAGTATTATCACAAAATCACAAATACATACACTTTAGACACCAAACTACTCATTTAAGCGAATGTCTTTTTTTTTTTTGCACTACATTGTGGTGGCAGCAGAAAAATCTTCTCAAGACAATCTGGAAATCCAGGGCAATCTGGAAAATGGCTCCACTTTAACAGTTACTTTTGCTTTGTGTGACTACCTGACCGGCTGCCTGGATGCTGAGAACAGCCACACGTGTCTCTGGGTCATTCTGAAACTTGTGCACCAGCTGAATTCGTTCCGAGGATGGGACACTGCCATCAATCCGTATGTAACCAACCTGAAACACAAAGAAAGAAAGAATCATTTCTGCAGGAAGAGTCAGATAATGAGTTAACAGATGAATGAGCATTTGCAGTGCACACAATGGAGCAAATGTGTGACTGTGATATGTGCGATATGTCTGTTTTCCCCTTCAGCACATACAGCCTTTTAGGCGCTTTCAGCATAGTGTTTTGCTTTTTTACCTATCAAATGAATCGCCTGTAGTGGCTGTAAACACATTACTTGCCAAAAGAAAAAGGCTGCAGATTAAGAGGGAGCATTGAGCACAGTGAGTGTTTAGCACATTGCTGGAGAATAAAAGAGATAAATAGAGAGTGAACTGTGCAGTGGACATAGGAACTTCAAATTAGTGCTATTGTTGCTAGGCCTAATGGCCACTTAAATCAGCAACCCTTTGCTGGCAAGCTGGTTTTTCTATGCACACGGCACGGCTGAACATGCTTTAGTATTAAAGATGAGCCATGGCTTATCATATTTGTTGTTAATATTTTACGTGACAAAAATCTTTGAAATTTTTCTTTATTGCATATTAAATGCAATGAAACATATTTATATTAGAATGTGCTTCAACAAGCCTGAAAACAAGTGCAAAAGCTATGATTTCCTCTGTATATTGAGAGGATCAATTTGTTGCACAGATGGCTACTGCTTTTAAATGACACAGGACAAATAAAAGAACCATTTCAAGACCACTTAACCACTTCTCTTAATATGCTTTTTAATTCAGTATGAATATTATTTCTGCGGCTAGAAAGAGTAAAAAAGCGAAACGCGATTGTTAAATTCACTACACCTCCAAATAACAGGAGATAATGGACATGTGGCTCTATTGAATTCACTAATGGGCCATTTATTTTAAAAGGAACCACACAGATCACATCTAAAACACCAGTCCCAGTTTGTGCTGCAACATTTAAGCCAGAGTGCATTTCATTAACCTGCATTCTACTGGACACTAGATATTGTAGATATCGAAAGAAAACAGAAACTCAGGGGTTGCGATGGATCCAAATGAACAAACATGAAAGGAAATGACAGTGCAGGTCACATTTACACTAGCAAATGGAGGGTAGCAGCACTGTGTTCATTAAATATAAGCCTCAACTGGATCGGGGTTCTGGACCCCCTCAGCAGTCCGAAGCTGCTCAGCCAATAAACAAAAAGGCCGTTCATGCCGTGTGGCTCTCAAGTACAACTGTAACTGTCTGAATATATGCTGAGGATTACCGTACTATTCATGTTCAACTTTTCCTGGAAAGACAAAGATCAAAAGCGGACTTCCAGAATTCAAAACCAGGCCATAAAACTAACCTCGTATTTCAGCAGGGGAGTTTACATTTGCAGTTTCTGCCCAATATCAACTGATCTAAAACATCCACAACTTAGATTTAAGCAAAATGAGAAATGAGAAAAGTGTGGAACATCGAAGAGCGCTCACGTCATCTGATTAGGGTGCAGTCGCTCATCTCAGCACGTTGTCTGACGCTCCTTTTTTAGACCATCTCTGTTAATTGGTGAGTGCAAATGTACCAGGGAGCAAGTATCTCACGAGGAACGTGTTATCGCACATCATACCACTGCATTACATGCAGTCGACACCTTCTCAACCCCTGCGACTCACAAACACCCTCATACACACACACACCCCCACATACACCCCCACACACAAATTAAACTTGTTAACAGGTTGCCTCTGTGACTTGTGAAACACCTTGGGAGATTAGTTTTGGAAGGGAAGTTTACTTTTTGAGAGATAAAAGCAGAAAGTGGAAAGTTCTTCAATCTTCATTTGAGCCATGTTAAAACATGAACTTTGAAATGTGCTTAATATTCAGTTTGTTAAATCTGTTCTCATTTGGAGGCTCTGATAAGGATGAGGACAAGAATGAGACTTATGAACACAGGAGGATGAAAGAATAAAATCTAGGTATGGGGCCAATTACCTCCTGTTGGCCAGGAAACGTGACCAAAATAGGAATACATTTACTGCCCTAGGTTACTGTTAATGGGTAATTTTGCCTGCAACAGGAAAAAAACATTATGAAGAGATGAATATATGAGATAATGATCACAAGGTTCTTTATTTCTATGTGATCGTGCTTGTACAGCATATATTACAGGCTAAATTGATTTCAGACTTGTCGCCTCATTTTGCTATTGGCCTCAGTGAAGAAAGGTGTCTCTTTTTTTTTTTTTAACAGATTAATTTCAGCATGGGGCCAATACCCTGTAGATGGAAGACACATCCAACAGGGGAAACAAACCTGCAAATTAAGGAAAGACCTCCATCATAGACAAAATCGTGCTGATAACAATTACCACACAACCAGAGAGATGCTGTCAGTAGCAAACGCAAAAATACTGAGCTTTCCAAAAATCTGTCCTGAATTCAGCTACTTCTCGGTTGTGTCACAAAAGCAGACAATCCCAACTACTATTTGAAAACTACTACAATCTGAAAAATTGCAAAAGTAAATGCATCAAATGGTAATTTGATATGAACATACTACATTTTCATATCTGGTCAAAAACTGCTTGAGGTTGTCAAAATACTGCACACTTTTCCACAAATATATGCAGATGAAATCTGGATTGGGCAGGATTTTGATATGTGAGAGTACCTTGATTAAAAAGTCAAATTTCATGGCCGTTTAACCTTGCGTTTTGAGTCAATAGTGAAATGCAGAGTTGTGGGAATTAGATTTACAACATACATACAATATTTCTGAGATATGAATAAATAATTCCCCAAATATTTAAGATAGTCTTTACTAGGGATGACTGCAGGTGCTTACAAACGGGCTGTGGTTACCTTGGCCTCGATCACAGCCTCCGTGCAGGCCTGTAGCATGGTTAGGTGGTGGGCAAACACAAGGAATTTCTTCTCTGCCTCCAGCATCATCTTAATGTAGTCCTTCACAGCTCCTGCCTAGCCACCCACACACACACACACACACACACACACACACACACACACACACACACAAACACAGGAATAGACATAGATGAAAGAGAGCTACTGAATCCATCACTTCACTAGTAGACCTCATACAGAGGAATCGGCTAGATCAGTGAAGCAGTCAATTAATCACCGTGGCATCCTTTCTGAGTGATCGATTCTCTATTGAATACCAGGGATCCAGACTTTAAAAGGAAAGAGCACACAGAGCTACTGGGGCGCATTTGTCAGCTCGCAGATACTGAGAGCAAATCAATAACTCACAACAGACATCTCTTTTGTATTTGGGGGCGGTAACACAAAATTCCCCTTTTGATGCACAAATAATCAGACTAATCTACAAACTCACAATAAACAAATTTTGGCCAATTATATTTCTCCTTTTTATTCGGAACTGGCAAAGAGATGTGTGCGATTAACCCCCCCCCCCCACTCCCACAATCAGAATTTGAATGAGGAAAATTCACAATGATGTTGCACTGACCTAAAAAGAGAAAGAAATAATTCTCAAACATGCAGCTTAAACATTTTTTATGCTACCTGATATACCCACATTGAGGTAAATGATCGGTTTTGTGAAGTTATTTATATTAAGCTTACAGTATGATGTACTTGGTTGAATTCACAGTTGGCTTTTTTTTTTTTTTTTTTTTTTGCTTTAGCTGCTTAACTGTGTTTTATTTCTGATGATAGATCATGATACTAAAACATTTTAGCTGAAATTGAATAGCATCTTGCATTTTTCTGCTGGCCTTGATTGACACAAATCCCACAAAACAAAATCAGCAGAGTGAGTTAACTGTGCCCTGAAGATATCATTTCACCGTACACTGCTGCCCAGCAATCACACTGTGATGGCTTCCATGCTACCTTTAGCAGAGCTGAAGTGCTGCATGAGCATGTCATTGAGCATCGGAGCTCGGCTCATTTAAGAGCCCCCGGGCCAAAAAGCAACCAAGAATAGCATTAACTAGTGAGAAATACTGAGAGTGGATTTGAGTCAAACAGAGTTCTTACTCAACTGTTGGGGAGACAGGTCATTCTCCACGGTGTGAACGCATTCTTTATAGTCTCCTCGCCTCCTGCAACATGACAACCTCTGCAGACATCACACCTGCTCTGGTGGGAGAACCTCTGCTTTGCCTCGCTGATAATTAGCCAGTACACCTGATAATGAATCTCTCCACCATGCCTGCCGACCCTCTTCTGATCTGGGGGGTCCTCATTACTGACGGCTTGGCTACGCCGGCTTTCCTCCGCTGAGTTTAATTAGTGCACAAACTTCTCGGCTGTCTGAAGTGGCCTGTTAGCTTTCTTTAAAGTCCAGCATCAGAGCTGTCCTCTCTGGGAAAATGGGAGCAGATGCTTGGCGAGTAAAGCAATAAAAATACCCCAAAGGCATTTGGCAGCTCCGTCACCAGGCCTACTGGCAGGCAGGCAGGGGCCATGATGCCCTTCAGAGTGACATAGATGTGTGAATCTATCAACCAATTTCCATCCTTCGGGCAGAAAAATGACAGAAGGAAGTCAAGAAAGTATGGCCAGACTCTAAAAACCAATAGATGAGGAAATGAGACTGGACCAGGAGTATTGGTTTTGGGGTGAAAGAGTGGGTAGGGGGCTTTGTACTAAAAGGAGTTCCAGTGTTAGGCTAAACTTAGCAGAAAACCAATCAGCAAACAATACCAAGCATTAAAGAGATCCAGGCTTGGAAGCAGCCTGAGCAAGTGGCGTTTCAGTGATTGCATTCGGTGGTTATCTCCGGTCTTCGTTAACCTTGGGTCTACACTCCTCATGGCTGAGGGCATCAGGCTAATTGAGTGGAATGCTAGTCCTCAAACACAGCTATTGGAGAAAGATACTATATTTGGCAGAAATGTTTACTTACAAGAGGTACGAGATTGAGGAGCTGTTTATTTTTATAGCATCATTTGTGAGGCTGGAAGCTGATTAGAGATTACAGAAGGGAAGAGGAAGTAGAGATGTTTTTGATCTCCCCAGCAACAGTTGTGGTGGCCCCGACCTTCCATGTACTTTATACATCAAGTCATTCTCCCATATTGCTTATTTCTCTCTCATTAAAAAAAAAAACAAACGATTCAAACAGAGCTGATGAGGTTTCCATAGCAACGACATCACAAAGATCTTATTTTAGACCAGCGGCTAACTTCGAGATAAGGTGTAACCATGCCACACTGGGCGCAAACTGATAATACCTGAGCAGTTTGTCTAAGTGCTTTCATTGGCAACCATTAAGCCCTGTTACCAAGGCAACATTTTCCCATGTGATCTCAATGACAGGCTCGCCAAGCCCTCCCAACCATCATTTTGCTCTGAGTTTAGCCATAAAACTGAACGAAAAATGCATTATTTAGGTATTAGATCTGTATATTTTTCAATCTGCAAGTTATTCTGCAACTTATTTTGAGGAGGTCAGTTTTGAGTCGGGATTTGAACAGAGGCAGGGAGCCGATTAAGTATGTCTGGCGGGAGAGAGTTCTAGAGATGATCCGGAGTTTCAATCTTTTTGGTCTCCCAGTTTCTACAGTTTTAAGTTTACTTGAATTGAATGTTTTCCAAACAAACACATTGATAATGACATTTTCCTGCATTTCTGCACCTCCGTACTCTAGTTTGTTCTATACTACTTTGCTGCAATTGTTTATTATTTCTTATATGACATACATCATAAGACAATACATCAAAAATATTTTAATTGTTCCACACCCAGCGATAAATCCTTGTATCTTTTTTGAGTTAATAAACATTTTGTAATAGAAATTGTTGAAAATCATCTAAACAATGCATTTTGTTCTAGCCTGGTATTATGGTGCAATAAAAAGAAAGCGTTTATAAAGGGTTATTAAGGAAGAATGACTACGCTCCACTACCTTACTTTATAATGCCTACTGAGAGCAGCATATTAAAATTATAATTGACACAATGTTTTTTTTAAAACTGTCTGGACGTTTCAGCATCAGCGAAAAGGTGTATTACACCGTACAAAAAAAATCTTTTGATTTTTTTTTTAACTGATGCCAAAGACAAGAAGTCAAATTCAACAAGATTAATTTGCATATCTGCAAGACAGTAATAGCTTCACCCCATCTGCACAACAGTGAAATCCATGTAGAGCTGAGAAATAGGTACCTGCCCTGGCATCTACTGTTCTCCACATAGGTGACTTTAATTTGAGTGATTATGACCTTTTAAAAAGTGAGAAATACACATATGAAACCTGTACAAGTGAGCAGGTGCTTAACTTGTTGGATATAAAGACACAATATGTTCCAAAATCTTGAAAGAAAATCTGTGAATGTTTAATAATAAAAGATGCAATGCCCATTTCATAAAAAGTTACAATATCATAATCTTTTCCACCACAACTGGGTCTTTCATTACCTTGGCCACAGCTGTTTGCTTGTACATTTGTGTGACCAATCCCATGACCTGAGTAAAGGGGTTTTCTGTGGTCTCGAAACTGGATCTGAGTCCTTTCATCAGCCTCTCCCACTCGGCAAAGCTGGCTGAGGCCTCCTGCAAGGGGAGAGCAAAGACAGTGAAACTGCGTCCTTTATTTCTTCATCTTGCCTTCGCTACCATTTTTGAGATATAAAGGGCAAAACAATTAATGGAACTGTTGGGTGTCCTACTTTCCTTGGAAGAGAAAGAAAGGAAAAACAGAGCGAAAGATGGAGAATTCCCATGGAAGCCACCCCCCTCCTACTGGGCTGCTATGTTAGGTGGGTCACGAGTATCTCCCAATTATAGCTGCCTTGTGACAAGCTGGGGTCGAAGATGGAGAAGCATTCGAGCTGGTACAATAAATCAAAAACGCCTAGCGTGCTCTCAAGGTGATTGTCGAGTTGTATTTAAGGCAGGAACACGAGCAGAGAGCATCACGGTGTGAGAGCATACACTACCTTCTCCTCAAACACAAGACAGTTGAAACTTCGGTGAGCAGCACTTTGTGATGTTGTGCTAAAGACCACAATTTAAAATTCATGCTGGGGAAATGTTTTCATGCGTACCATTTGAACTAAACTGAAACCATATGGCAGGAAAAAAAAAGAGTGGTCCATGTATGATCAAGCACACACACAGGCATACATAAATAATGATCATTTGGGAGGGGGCCTGATTAATGCTTACACACAGCAGGCAAATCTCACAGCTGCATTCTGCGTGCCATACGTTCGCAAAAAGCACAAAGATTTTATGGGTAAAACATGAAAGCTTTGTACAATTTACCAACATAATTTGCATTTCACTGGATTCAAAAAAACCGAGATGAAGAGTATCTTACTGAAGGACTACAAAGCTGAATTTCTTTTCAGTTGTTTCTTGATGTTTCACTCACCTGCACAAACAAATTTCAAGAATGTTCGGTGTTTACCTCTAATTACATTTTTACGAATGTCTTTAAAAAAAAAAAAAAAAACAAAAGACCCGAATGGCTCATTACAGAAAGCTTGATGATATTTACAGGGCCAGCATTTACAAAAGGCCACGGCTAAAAAATGTAAAGGGCATGGGGGGCATAAAAAGTATCTGGCTGTGCATGATAAAACCCATCATTAGGGGAAAATGAGATAGATGAATGAGGCTGAGCTGCTGAGTACACCTGCTGCACATGCATGTCCTCTGTTAGCAGAACTGCTCTTGAAAAGCATGTTTCTTTAGGGAAATAATGGCCGCACGCTCTTTTATGCTTCACATTGTCTAGATTTGTGGCGAGTGACCATTTCACCTCCCTCTCTCTTCAAAGACACATTAGTCCATAGTGTTTAGCAAATGAAAGGTTGGCTTCTCTTGTAGATAAAAACCTCTGGAAAAGGCTTGTACATTTATCTCATGAACAAATAAAGAAAAACCTGTTGTCGCTAGGGAGCTGTTTTCATTTCCACCATACAGTAGAAAAATGATCTCTGAGCTCATTTCTGTGAGCGTACCATGCCACAAGCTGCTGCTTCAGCACAACTGACACAGTGTGACGTGAATTTTTCCAAGAGATTTCTGTGTATTCTAGTAGCCTGATAGGCCTCACTGTATATAAAAATACTGACCATACTTAACTGCCAATTACAGTACCTTAACATTTGGGGAAATTGGGTTAAAAATCTGGCATCATCACTTTTCTGAGCAATTTCCTTATTGTTGTTGTTGTTGCGATTAAAGTCTTGGGACAGTGACGTATAGGTGGGTAGTTTTTACTCAAAATGTTCCTCCAGTTTTTATTATTCCTGCGATGTTTTATAAAATCTAGCAAATCTCCTGCAGGTTACCCAGTGGGTAAATGTAAGACCAGAGAGAGTACGCTGATGGGGACTCGGGCCAGGCAAAGCCACTTTAATTAACAATCACTGGGCATCATTTTTTAAATGCTGGCATCATTAAGCAGTTTTGACAAAGGTTCATTACAATGTAGATTGCTCGGATTTTCCAGCAGTTCACAAATGGAACAAATGCTGTGATGACCAAACAAACTCCCTGAAAGTCTTAAGTTTCATTTATGTTAGCCAAAGAATTATTGTACACTGTAAAGCTTCCGAACTGGTTGGGGAAGAATTGTAGGAACCATTGGAAATTGTTCTTTGCACACTCACGCTGCAACAGAAATACAGGCGACTTTTACCCGCCAGACCCACTTTGACAGGTGATGTCAGGACTATCTGCTTTACAACAAATCAATTATGTTTCAGGTCTCCCTCAGGTTGCATCAGAAAAAATGTTCAAGTACTACGTCCTAATTATAATCACACTAAAAAAAACAGTGGTTGGCTCATCGTTGGCACATTAAAAAACTTTATTTTTTTTTTTTTTTTTTTTTTTTTTTTTTAAATTAAGGCACCTGCAAAACACTAATCATGGGGCCGAACCTTTGGCATTTTTTACTTGACAAGTGACATTTTCATTGATTGAGACAAAAGTTAAAGACAACAGCTGCAATACATCAATTGGTTATAAGTAGGACACGGTCTGTGGTTCATCTATCACTGCCACTGCAGTGACAAATCTATCTATGTGGAGAGAACCAAACTGTTTCCACTCAACTCTGTGACTCTGGGGCATCTTTGTGATTAAATATGACACTATATGACACTTTTCAGATTGTTAAGACATTTTTTTTTTTTCTGTTGGTGTGGACACTGAAATAATTTATCATTTAGATTAAACAACAGAAAGCACAAAACAATGTTTTAAAACTGTTATCATGCTACTAATTACATAAAAGCCACTGCAGGCCTAAAGGTGTCTCATTTCAAAGGGACAGATGTTATCTACCACTGTAACTCACTTTGCTGAGTCATGGTGCAGTATTCAGATTGGGGCTAAAAATTAGAACTGACTTTAAACCGAAGGCAGCTCCTCTTACCTTTGCGGCCTCTTTGGGCAGATCAAAGGGGATCCGTTGGCGGATCTTTGGTGGCAACTGAGTAAGCACCTCAGCTTTGAGACGACGTATCATGATCTGGCTAAGCCGCTGGTGCAACTCCTTCAGATTGGATGCTCCACGACAGTCCCACTGTCTCCGAGGCCCAAAATACCTGTGTAGGTGAACAAGGGGGAGAGCTGTAGCTACAGATGTATTCAAGGCATTTTTCCAACTGAGAGAAGCTCACTAAGGATATGTAATTATTTATGCTGCTGCCTTGAAGAAATAGTTATCCACATTTAAACAATCCCACCTGGGAGCTGCCCTGTTCTTCCACAGCCTTCCATCTTTCACCGCTGAGCATCTCTACCGGAGCATCGCGGAAATCAGTTCCTTGCTCGAGGGCACTTTGCAGAGCAGGAAACTATTCTGTCTAATGACCACAGGAGCAGGCTTACCTTAAAACCCGCCTGCAACTTTTACAAGTCTTTAGCCAAATGGATTTTGAGAATAGAACTGGCCCTCCGCACTGAGGCTGGTTAGCTGCCATATTGGCTGTAAAGGCTGGCAACAAGCAACTGCCAACATTTTCAGTTTCACACTATTTAAACTTGTTGTTGACTTGTAGGAAAGGAAACTGTCCTTCCTAAAAAGACTGGTGTGACGATTTGAAAAGTCAAAATACCAGCTGTGACGTTGTTTTTCCGGGGTTGCAGCCTCCTCACACCAAACCGTCCTCACTGAGATAGGAAGATTTTGCTTACAAGACAATGCCGCAGGCTCCTCTGAGTGTTTGAGCTTCACTCTGAATGCATGTATGGAGCCCAGGACAGAATTCCCTCACCACAGCCCACATTGCATAGAGAGCGTTATCATTAATGGTGCCGGACCCATCCCTGACCAAGCTACTGGCTTTAATGGACAGCCAAAACAATGCATTTGATGTTTCTGGTCGTGCGTGTTACTGATCGCCACTGGAAACTGGCAGCCTGTTGGCATTTAACGCTTGGCTACGGTTGTGGGCTGGCTCCCACAACAAAAACTCAACTCAGCAGAGGTGCCACTCAGGTACAGACCACAATATCCCAGCAGACTCTTGAAAGAGCACAAATTAAATGGCAGGCGAGAGCTATTAAAAGTCTGCTAATTCCACTGTGGTTGCAGCTGAGAATGCAAGAAAAAAAAAAAAAGAAAAAAAAGTAAACACTCAATTAATGCTATAGACTGATCATTTTTGGGAGTGAGTCATTGTTGCAAAGGGTAAAACAAAATACACTGATACATTATTTAATAGTATCTTAGCGTAGAATTCCTGTAAAATGACCACTAAATGTTTTGAAATGACTTTGAGTAGTGGTTTTGTCTCTCTACAGTCTTGAATTTGTTACAAAAATTTCATGAAATAAATAAGAGTTTATATATATATTAAAATAATATACAAAGAAAAGATATTGTGCAAGCATATTGCAGGTCAGACGCACTTGTAATGAGCGTTGCAGTATTTCTTGGCATAGTCGGACCAGGTCCCAAACCGTTTTGGGTAGAGGGCATCAATCTGCATGAAAAGCTGTGAAACAGAGAGTGAAGGATAAAGATAATAATAGCATATTAGAATAAAGCAAACTCGAAAGGTGTGTTCATGTCTCTGTCAAGTCCACAGTATGTAAGTCTCCGTCTTTTAAAGCTAACAGTTACTAGCAGTTATTAGCATGCCATACATTTTACTAATTAGGGTTTTCTATCCAATCATTATCAATATCCATTTTGGGTTTTTTTTTCATTAATTTCCCACCTAAAATCATTTTAGTATCCTGTTTAAATTTTAGCCCATTAAAGTGGCACAAAATATTACGTCTTCATTATTGCTTAGTAGTTGTGTTTTTCTAGTCGCCTAGTTTTTGAAAGCTTCAGGCAATAAATCAAAAGTAGAAAGCGTCTTTTTGTGCTTTTAACACAGGCCCTACCTGTGCCTATGATTAGTCTACTGTGGGCTTCTTGTCTGGAATATATTCAAGGTCCTGCTGTCCTTCACCTAGTTTACAAGGACTGTGCTGGGAAACTGTGGTAATTTGTGTCAGCACCGGTTAAGCAGGTAAAAGCCCTCAAATGACCAACTAAAAACCTTTAAATATTTCTGCTACATGGCTGAAACAATGATAATTAAGAGTCATGATAGGCCCTGCATCTCCAAATTCAAATTTTGTAAATGATATCATGATGGCATCGTGACAAAGGCCTTTTTTAGATATAAGCTCCATGACTGCATCTGTGAGCACACGCTGAAATGCACCCTTGCCAAATGTCAGTATTTTGGAAGTAATGCCAGGTAATCATCAGCAAGACAATCTGAATAAGCAGTTGGCGAGAAGATGCTATTTTGAATTTAGCACTTGTTCAAAAGTAGCTTTGCACTTTTCCCTCTTTACTGTTGATAGAACGGGTGGGCGGAAGGCGGAAGGAGGGCACATCACGAACGGTGCAGCATGCCCTGCGCTGTGTGCTAGCTCGTCAGAGCCACAGTGAGTAATGAAGGCAGCAAGGAGACTGGCACAGACGTAGGGACAGGGCCTATCAGGTTTATGCTGTGGATAATAAAAAGCTATATTCACTTTCAGATTCTTGTGACAGGGAGAGAGAGAGAGAGAGAGAGATGGAGAGAGATACCTAAACGCTATCCTCAATGCTGCAGGCGAAAGGTGATAGCGACAGAGATGGCATGGATCACAGAGAGAGACACACTTTCTCCATAGACTCTCCGGATTCTAACTTCACTTTTCTTTGGAATTAATTAGCTGCCACTAAGTTATCGTTATTTGGCCTTGGTAATCATGGTAATAGTATGTTTTGCCATATATTCACGCAGCAGAAGATATGGAATTACATGTCGGTGTGGTTAAAATCCTGCCTCACACACAGTGAAAACAAAAGTCCTGGATAACTACGGTATATACACTAAAATGCTCCTGTGGTTTTGTTATTTACTGGGTTTGGGGTGCTGCGTTGAGAGAAGGACAGAAAGTTAGTCAGCATCACACACATCTGTACTACCAATCAGGACTATGGATCTTTTGTTAATGCAGCCTGGTAGAAGCAGATTAGAAGAGTGTTTCTGCCTTAACCAGGATTGGCAAAGAGTCATGAATATTTACCTTTGTTACTTTTGTTTTATCTTATTTTGACTCATTTTGTTCCAAGCATTCGCTCATCATTAATTGTATATCATAAAGCACATTATACATAGATGTAAGATTCATTTAAATAATTTGAAAATGACTGAAACTGACTGAAAATTATTGACTGACTGAAAAATAAAGGAGATACATTTAACTGATTAAGTATAGGTCATTTAAACACACTGAATAAACCAATACACTATTTATTAAGCAAAGTTTAAAATAAGAATAAGAGCAGAGATTAAAAAAACACTGACTGATGCTGTGGTGGTACAGGATGACAAAACCTCAGCACAAAGGCACATCAGCATGTCATCAACATTTTACCTGTTATAGAACAGAGCGGGCAAACATTAGCTGCCACTGATACTGTATTGTGTCTTCACGCTGAGACTGAAAAGAGTTTTAAATTCACCACCACTGCCTGTTCTTGGGCGGCTGCAGTGATGGAATACGGCTGAATTCTCCTGCTGCAATATACTGCATATAAAAATGATATAATAAATCATTACAGAGAGGGGAACGGCTCCACCACTCTCCAAACACTGTTGTCCTGTGAACAGCCCTTCTTATTGTCTCTAAATTCAATAGTTTCCCTCCCGTGCGCTTCTTTTTATTACTTGTCTCATTTATTGCAGTGCAGTGTCTGTTCATATCAGCCTTTGTAAATGAAGTTCCTGCAACAAAGGTTATTGAAATAAGTTCATACGATCCTGGAGGATAAGTGATGCCGAAGAGAGTTAATTGGCTTTTTGAATGTCGGATTTGAGTGTGACCAGCTCAGGAGCATGTTACCATGGTGATCTACCTGCAGCAGCACAGTCAGACACCTCTACAAAGAAGTCAAAGCTGAGCTCTAAGTTAGCCTCACGGCCTTAAACACTTTCCTCATGAGTGCCATCTTAAGAATGCTTCTAAAGATCACAGATACATTTTCAGTCAAGCTGGAAAGAATTATGTCACGTGACAGAAGAAAACCAGCAGAGCAGATTTCTGTTACCTCTTCAGGTCGGCCCAGGGCTGGGGTCCCAGTGAGCAGGACGGCCCGCTTGGCACTCTGAATGAGGGGCACCAGAATCTTCGTCCGTGCGGCGTTCCTGGATTTTAGATAATGCGACTCGTCCACCACAACCACGGCAAAGTGCTGCCTGTTCAGAGCCTCCACCAGGGGCCGCGCGTCAGTGGTAAGCAGGCCGTAACCCAGCACCGTCACCTTACTGCTGCTAATACCCCTGGAAAATGACACATTTAAACTTCAGAATGAATACAGAAAGTGGGCTTTCTTTCGGAATTGTGATTAACCCCATCCAAGCCACAGCTGCCCTGTCTTCAGGTCTTAAAACCTTTAAATTGAACAGCTAGAATTATACTGAACACTGCAAAAGCTTTAGCGCTTATTGATTCTTCAGTCTGATGCCTAAAATAAAGTTAACCATCTGACAAACTCAACACAAACACACAAATAAACCGTGTATAAATGTGAATAACAGCAATTTAGAAATAAATGTAAAAAAAAATTGCAACATCTGCCATCCTAATCACCCTCAGCGCACACACTTCTAAGCTAAAATAAACCTGAGGTGCCATTCATTTTCTACAAAGGAACAAGAGAGTCAAAACACCAAAAGGAGGTGCTGCATAATTTTTTTTCCTTCCCTCTTCATTTAGTCATTAACACATCCAGTTCAATGACACGTTTCCTCCCCAGAAGGCTTTCACAACCTCTTTGCGCCTCATCTGTGACGTGAGGTCGAGATCATTTCCCCCCTTCCTAGTCACAGATACAGAAAGTTAGTTCCATTCAAAACTACAAAGTGTAACAAAACTAGGAGGAAATTGAAACGAGAATAAAAGTAAGTGTATTTCATTAGTGCACATATACACTGCATGCCTGAGTCAATGTACTGTACCTGGAAAACTGAAGCCTGCTTTTCAACAGCTTCAGCTCTTGTTTAATGCAGATGCAGACTCGACGTGATTGTCTCTTAGTGTTGTCACGCTGGTTAAATTGTCACTTGGAACACTGCTCGAATTTTCACACTGACCAAGAAGGTTCATTTTTAGATTAAGTACTATATGTTGAAGAAGGGGGCCATGAGGGAAAAGACACTATCGCACAGCTCAGTATCTTATTAAATCTATAATCATAGTTGGCATGAAGATGGAGATTATCTATAATCTAGGATGTCCACCTGTTTCTGTTCAAAATAAGAGTCACAGAGAGGATTTTACACTGGATTGATGTCTCTGAGTAAATTGCGATAAAGTCACATTAGTATGTGTATCATTTTCAATGTATTTATTGAAACCTTGCATTGAAATCAATACTAATAATAAACAAACGGAAAAAAATTGTCAATTTTGACAAATATGCTGTATTTAAAGCTTTATGCTCCAGCAGTTCCGATTAGGAATGAGATTCTGTTCACAGAAAAAGGATGGAGAATGTGACCTTAAAGAGAGAGAGAGCGTGGTAATCAAACTGTAATAATCAAAAGTATGAAACTGCTGATTTCCTTCAAGGTTAGAATTTGTGGCTCACAAACTGAGGCTTTACTGAGAGGTTTGAGAGTAAAAAGGCTTGATCCATTTACCAGATGTCCCACTTCATTAATAAACACATATTTTTACCAAAGATAATTCATTAGTCAGTTTTTTTTTACTCAACGGTTCTGCCTCTTCCGGGTGATATTTTAGCACCTGCTGCTCTAAGTTAGAGCTTAAAGAGCTCTAACTTAGAAAGTGTGTTGTGAATTTAAGCTTAAAGAGCTTAAATTCACAACACACTTCCTGCTCTGCACCAAACACACCAAACTTATTAATTAGTTCATGAATACTGGAAGATTTAGCAGCAAAAAAGACAGATATTTCCCCCAGAAATGAGAGAAAAGCAGACAACACTGATAAACAGAGAGAGAATATTAGATGAGGCGGTCAGAAACATGGCTCCAAACATTTTAAACCGAATATGTCAGATACTTTTAACATGTATTTATCAGTGTTTTAGTTGGTTTGTACTGAATACATCAGAAGAAATGAACTAACAGTGAGCAATAGACTTCATCGTGTGTCTGTACTGGTGCGGTTTGGGGGATGACCTACATGGTGTGACTCTTGTTCTCCACCAGGTTGATGTCTCCAGGCTGCAGCTCGGGGATCCACCGCTCCAGCTCCTCAATCCAGGGATATTTTAGGGACGACGGCACAACCACTAGCAGGGGCCACTCCTTCCTGAAAGCGTATGCTACTGCAATGGCCTGGACCGTCTTCCCCAGACCCATCTGGACCAAGCAAATCAACATACAGTGAGGCGGGAGAAAAACAAGTCAATCGCCCACCAGCTCTGCGATAAATTGCATATGACAGCCGAGCTGATGTGAGGCCCAAGCGTAATAAGGTCTCAGAATGATTCTTGTGTCAAAACAGATTAGACACATGGGAGTGCTGCACAGGGCTGACAAATTAATTTGGAAGGCATGTAGCAAAGTCCCAAGATTTTTTAGAGGGGAAAAATAGATTTCATGAGCCAGCGTTGGGTGTGCTTACCTCATCAGCAATCATACATCTGTAAAACAAAAGAAAACAGAGGAAACTTTATCAGATGGGTTTGAAGATGAGGAAAGTGTATTGTGAGGCTTCAGATCAGGAAAAAAAATGAGTTGCTATAAAAAGACTCGATACTTTGCATAAAAAGCCCCTGCAGTACGAGGGGATATTGCTCAAGGGCACCACAGAGTGCTTGTCCAAATATTTTGGCTCCTCCAGCAACCGACATGTCACAACCTGATTTTTCAAACTTGTCTGGCCACCTTGAAGTCAGCTGCTCTTGGACATGATACAAGTCTGTCACTTCTGATTTAGGTCAGTGCTTTTTTTTGGTGGTTTTTCTTTTTTTTTTTTTTAATGGAAAATGTTGTATTATTGAACATTTAGTCTGTTGTCTTGGCTATGTCTGTGCCAGAGGCATCTGAGGGAAAGCTTACAATCTTTGTGTTCATTGATTATGATTAAAACAAAATTACATTCTGCCTGACAGATGCTAAAGTTTAAAACCTCAAGTACAACACTAACATTACACTTTGAAGGACGATTATAGCTTATGGTCTCTGTTTATGCTGATCAAATAAATGAGAAAAACATGATGTACTCCAGAATTGACATTTACATTTAACATAATTAACGGGTGTGGTGTTTAATAACTAAAATAATTCAATGATCTGCTCGATAAGCTTTTTTACTATCAGAATGAATGTAAAAATTAAATCTTTAGTTGAGCATTTAAAATGGGAGCAAGTGTCTCACAAAATAAGACTTGTAATGCAGCATTTAACATCATCATGCATAGGTAAACTGGAAAAAATGAGAAAAAAATTGATCGGTCAATAAATGGTTCACGTTTATATCCAGTACGTATGTGTAGCGTTGTTGTTCGTCCACTAAGCAAGTGTCCCTTCCGAATGTTTGGAAAAAGTAATTGGATTAAAAAGTCATCTAAACAGACATGCAGCCACAGTATAAGTTTGCGGTCTGGAAAACAAACATGATGACGAACTGTTTTTACATCCATCTTTGTTAATCCTGATGATAGAGAGATTAACCTGTAATTAAACCTTTAACTAGCACAGAGTGCTTGCATGCCTGTCTGGTAGACTTTGAGATGTTTTACCGACCATTTAAAAGCCAGCTAATGTCATCTTTGCCCTGTGCAATATAAAAGGAACAATTTGAGGATGACACATTGTTCAGCTGATTATATCCCCACAGAAGGAGCAGATGGATGAACCGCTGCTTCACTCTGCCCACTGGGTTTGAGCCTATTGTCATGACCTTGCTTATTCATAAATGCTTCCAACATCACGTCAGAGCAAACAGTGTCGCCGAGCAGCTCTGAATACCTCAGACCCAGTCTCATTATTCTTTCTCCTCCTCCACTTCCTCCCTCCACTCATCTCTGCCCCATTTCTCTCTTTCAGCTGAGGAACATGATTAATGTGCACCTTGCCACTGGTGGTTTTTCTAATTGCTAGCACACGGGCCAATTCAGCGCACAGCACGTGCACACACACATACACACACGTATGTGTGTAAAAATGCACACAAAAGAAATGCAAGAAAGCAAAAAAATATAGTATGAAAAATATAGGATGTAGGTGTGCCTGCACACACACAAACACATGTAAATGCCTCTGCAGCATGTGCATATGGACACACCCACCCACCTCCACACTTACACACTGGGGAGGCACGGTGGATGGGGCAGGTGTTTGCGATTTCTCCACACATTAATCATCCTCCTTTAAATAACCTGAGTGTCGTCTTGACGGTTTGAGACTGCAGGGATGCTGCAGAGCCGTTGCTTGACAACGAAGCGGCCCCTGTCACCCCGCACTTTCCAACGTTATCTCTGAAACCCACAAGCCACAAAGTGCCAGGAAATGGGCTCCCATGCCTCTCCGAGCAAAGCGACGATGATTTGATGGGTTCGACCTCTGTGCAGTGATGTGCCGTGTGGCCCTGTGTCTAACCTCAATCTTCCAGCCACATTTCAGATTCTCCACCGAGAACTGGACCTACAGCACACGGTGGTCATCGGAGAAGCTGCTCAGGGGTCAGCACAGCACAAAACACTGACTCAAAGGGGGCGAGAGTAGAGTATAATATAGGACAGTTATGCAGCCGGGTAGTGTTTGCTTTAAAAATGATATACACTTTAATACACACTCAGGGTACATTTTTCACAAAATAATGAAATCATTTTAATGTAGAGACTCATTCTTTTGCTAGCAAGTCAGCTTTTTAAAACGCAAACTAACTCAGCAGGATATATATAATATAAATATGATATCAAATTAGTGGGCTATTAATAGTTGTGATTTAGCAACAATGTTTTTATTATGGTAGAAAAATGTGCTGCTACATCAAAATGGTAACCTGAAATTCCCAGGAATATATTTTTTTTTAACAAATACAGGTTTTCTTTAATGTCTCCCGACAAACTAAGCATCTGTGTGTTTTACTCAAAGGCAAAGAAGACGAACAAACATTGATGAGTAGCTGTCTGAAGCAGTTTAAAAAGCTGGGGGGAAAATTGGAATGTGTTATCTTAATAATCATTGCAATTTCATTCCAAAATATTAGCAGATGCTGGGAGTAAGAGTGACAGACAGACAGAGACGCAAAAGTAAGCTTTACAGCTGCTCACTGACAGCTTTCATTCCGATAAGTTGTTGAATTGATTTTAAGCTTAATTAAAGTGGCACTGCAGAGACTTTGTTTACTGATGAAGGTCAGTATGGTTCTAAACTCAGACTGGGATCAGTCACTAAACTTTCAGCCAGCATGAAGTTTAAAGCGACTGGTAAAAGTTTGTTATTGTTAGGTTTTACACGTTTTATGCGAGCGCCTTTGAATTTTCATACAAAGCATTGTGCACATCCATGTGCACTTCCTGAAAGGATATTTTTACCCAAGGTTTCTAAATCCCACAAGGTAACTTCAATATGTCTGAATAATCCAGGAAGATTCATTTCATTTGGTGATGATACCTCCTGCTTATCAATGGAGGAGTGAGTCTAGACTCAGGAACTGGACACTGATCAGAGTAATCAGAAATGTCTATCAGTACAAATATTTATTAAATGTGATCTATTTATAACTTTTTCTCTTTGCTATTACATGAATTCAACATAGCGTCTCATAATAACACACGCTTACTCCTCAGTCGCTGCTGAAATGACTAAATTCAGCAGCGACTGAATTTAGTCTTTGATGAAAATAATCAAAGATAATCTATAATGATCAAAAATAGACAACAATGATCAAAAATCATTTCATGTATAGTATCACCATTTCATTTCATGTGTTGTATCTTTACTATGAATAACTCAAATGGCAAAATCCATTCCTAATATGGAATAAATACATCAAACTGTGTGTGTACAACGAACAAACCATCTCTGGAATTGATGCAGTAATTTAACCGTCTCATCAAGAGCCAACATAGTCTGCTTATTGATCGCTTTTCGCATCAGCAGAGTGAGCCTTATTCAATAAAAGCACAGGCAGTCACTTGCAATAATATTTTGGACAAATCGAGAAGGGCAGGCACACACTGCATCACATGGCTGGTTTCAAGCCACTGTCACACCATAATGGAAGTAACCAAGAGGATGTAATGGATTTACTTTTACTGCAAATTGATGTCTTTGTCCAATATCTGTATAAGATCCCTCAGTTCTCTGTATATTACAGATGGTCCCTGGCAAATGCATTTGCAACTTGACAAACAATACAATCAACCTCATCTCATGGCGTTATATTGCTGTCCCGCAACACAACTTTGCCACATCATCTGCCATCTAACTGCAAAAAAGAGAGAAAATTTCACCCTCCCTCCTACACACACCTTTTCAGCAGGCTCCATATGTATTTGAATTGCAACAACATTTGATGCTTCGCTACCCTTGATGATCTGGATATGAAAAGACACAATGACGAAGAGATTTAAGGGAAAAATCCTCCCACGCCTCCTCCTACACCATTAGATATCCAACATCAACCCTATAATGCTGTGTCTATTTCAGGAGTATTTTATAATGAAGCAATGCCATTTATTTAGGGTTTTTTCCCTGTCATCCTGCCTGGTCTTCTTTCACCTTCAGTAGAGACACTTCCTATTCATTTTTAACTAGTTTCCATTAATTCTACAATGAGCCGCTGTCTCAGACTATAAGTAAAATAAAGAGTCTTTTGAAGGATACTGGATAAACAAATACACAACAGCTGGGTGCCTTAACAATGAGTAAAATAGGAAAAAAAATTGCTGTCACTAAAATTAGCATTTTAAGCATGCAATCATGTTTGCCGTCTGTTTCTGTCAGAATGTATTACGCATACTTTTGGATGCAGTACATGCCGGAAAAGGAGGTGCATAGAGGGATGGATGCTAAATGACACATTTTAAATTGTTTGTTTATGCATTATCGCAATATGTTGAAACATGATGCCCAAAACATTGCATCACAATTTCGTGACAATAAAAGGTGTCTGCTAACGTCATGTAATAAATAGAATCCGGACACAGTCTCCAAGTCTGACAAAGTTGTTCAGTGGAGAAAAAAAAGTGAAAAAGAAAACGCGCAAAAGCGGCAATGCAGATTTCTTGAGGGGCCGGTCAAACATAGCAATGCCTCGTTTTGCCGCTGTCACATTTTGTTTTATCCTGGTTTATGGGGATAAAACCATCCTATCGGTTTGATCATACCAATTTCAACATGCTCACATGTCAACTGGATGATTATTTAGTATAATATGGGATATGTAGTGGTAAAACTGTTAATACCTAGACGTATGTTCTATTTTGTTTAAAATTGTTAGAACATCATTAGAATACAACATGAGAGCAAAAACTATGGTGAGTTTATTAGTATATTTATGCTGCAACATTAGCTCTGACATTCAGCCTCCAGCTGCAATCGTGTTTAATCTGTTTATCTTATATATTTTGATATTTGTGTTTGGAAATAACTTCTACATGTTTCCAGAGAGAAACGCTGCCCCATGCTGCTCTTACTGTCACACTGATGGCAACGGGTTAAGGTACTGTAACTGTCCACACAGTGCAGCAAGAGCAAACTGACTTTTAACCCACCCATGCAACAAAGCAGCTCCTCCTAATGTTCCTGAATCAATATGGATGCTCTGCATCAACAGCAGAGCTGCTGAGATTGGCTCCTCCTGTGCTGACCTTCCCGAGAACCAAGTGTACATCGACTGTTCACATAGAAAGAAACGGCCCGGCTCGTTCCTGCAGTAAATGCTCAACATGGCTTAACAACTGCAAACAATGTTGAAAGGTCTGGTGAACTGATAATTGTTTTCGAAGGAACCCAGACTTTGACCTTGACCT
This sequence comes from Pao palembangensis, assembly GCA_015343265.1. Taxonomy (NCBI): domain Eukaryota; kingdom Metazoa; phylum Chordata; class Actinopteri; order Tetraodontiformes; family Tetraodontidae; genus Pao; species Pao palembangensis. The sequence continues at coordinate 4,469,467 of CM027085.1, read as the reverse complement.
TTAAGTCATTATAATTTATTGTGGATGGGCTGTCAAATCTGCGCGTTTCCGCTGCATATCTAAAAACACCTCAGACACAATATTACATGCAAATGCAAAAACAAAAAAGCTGACAAGAGTAGAGACAACAGTTTCTTCAGTTATGTTCTTCAGTTATGTTTATGGTGCAGTCTTCAACTCACTGTATCCTACATTAAGTATTTTTTCCATACCTTGGTTGTTCTTAGTACTGGTGTTGAACAATGTGTGACGCTGAGGCGAGAAGCTACTTGGAGAGCATCAAGAGTGTTGACAACACATCTGGGTTAAGAGCAACTTTACAGAACTATTCAATAAATCAATATTGACAGTGAAGGTAAGACTAGAAGCAAGATTTACTAATCTGCTCTTCTGCGTTTTTGAATTTGCTTTTCCTTGCTGTCTGTGATGCTGATGTGAAACATATATGTTGACCTTGGTGTTAACAGGTAATAGTTGAAGGTTGTTGGACACAGGTAACAAAGAAAAATCTGCACTCTAGCAGCACTACTTACCGTCCATTCTTTGACAGAGCGAACGAAACACCCTCCCTTTGGAAAGGCATGAGGTGCTTTCGAAGCTTATGCGGAAGGCCCGAGAGTTGCTGTGACCATCTTGGGTCACAGTCAAAAGTCTGAAGATTTTTATCCATCGCCATTGGCGATCTGCTCAGATTTTATTCTGAATGAAAAAGAAAAACATGTGAGGCAGACAGATACATTTAAAATTAAATTATCTAGTTGTTTTTATACAGACTATTTTTGTTCGTCATAATTTCTGTTATGATTTAGAATAATAATATATACATTTTTACATATATATTTCCAAATGTTAAAACATTTCCAGAATTATAGCTGTAATTTAAACATTTAGCTTCTTATATAAGGAAATTACAATATGTCACCCTTGCAAGACCCAGTAAAAGTAGCACCGGAAGTAGGAAGTCTGTTCTGCAAAACAAAAGCACAACCGGATACCAATTCCACGACTTTAGACTAGTGGTTTGTTGCGACACAAAAATAAATATAATTTGCCTTATTCTAAACAATTTCATGCGATGTCTGAAGATGAGCATCATAATCCGAAACTCCGAGCACGTTAGACTCGTGCGGCGATGAGTCTTTTTTCGTAACATAGTTAATGATTCTCAGACAATAGTCGGTACGCATTTTGTTCCATAAAAGCGAGATAGAAGTCAAGAATGTTTATGTATGTGGATAGTTCCCCTACCAGAAGCAACAGAGGAAGATCAGCATTCAAACAGCGTTCCAGGCAGCAGAGTGAACAGAAACACGATAAAGTTTCGCGGCAAATTTAAGGTTCACTCAGTCTTCAATCCGGCATCACCAGCACATTTTTCTCAAGGTAAACAGAACAACTTTCTGCTCCTTTCTACCCACAGTTTGTCTTGGATAACAATATGCTGCAAACGTGTTAAACACATCGTGAAACGAATGGACAAAATAACGAGACAAACTCGTTAGCAGCATGCTGCCATAACCAAAACACCATCCAGCAACGACAAGACGTGACACATTTTCAACGCCATACGCGAACGTAAGGAGCTGACGCACTTCCCAGCCTGCTGGTCTCCACTGCCTCTCTATCGGTCTGCAACTAACCCTAGTTACTCCTCCTTCGATAGGGACCACGACTGTTCACCGGTTGTAAACCCAGCGGTAAGACAACGCTAAACATTTGCATAAAGATGTCCATCAGTTACCGCTTTGCGAATACAATGCTAACCGGTTAGTTGTAACAATGTAACACGGGCTAGTTAGCAGTAAACATCTCTCCTGCTAGTGCGTGACAGTGCAGGGCGCCGGTGTTCGGCCGATTTCAAGCGTTAGCAATAAGCCACAGTGCCAGGTAATTATCGCTAGCCTAGCACTGAGACGATCCGGAGCCAAACGCTACTCTTAATGTTGCCTAGATCTTTGTCCAGAGTGCACACTTGGCAAGCAAACAGTGTCCTAAATATTAGCAAACGGACTCACTTTCGTCAAGCACGCCAGGACCCGATCAGCAGTTGTTTTAAGATGGATCGTAATTCAATAACTTTCGGGCCTTGTTCGATTGGTTCTTTCCTTCTAATTTACGAGAGCGAATAGTTTTCACCAACACTGTCTATAAGCCGCCACATTAAACCGATCGTTTAAATTGTGGCCGTGGCTGGTTTAATACCCTTCCAGCCGAACTTTAATTGCATGTATCAGAATTTATAGTCACAAGCCGTCCGGGGATTTTGAGTTCGCCGATACTGACAAGATAAAGCTGCTAAATTTGACATGGACTGTGGTGATATGAAATTCAGCAGGAATGGGCATCAGGCTGAATTGCTCTAAAAGCTGAACCATAATATTTTACGTACAGGATTGCATAATGTGCTTGTTTACGGGGAAATAAAAAGAACATTATTGACAGGTAAATAAATTAATATTACACCGCACAAACAACCGAGCGATGATTTTAATTATTGTGAGGGGGAAAAGGTTGCATTCGTGATAAATAAACATGATCAACGCCGCTAAGTCTGCTAAAAAAATGTCCGTCTGCAGCTGCTCCTTACAAAAAGTGTGAACGTTAAATAAATGACTAATGCAAAATGATTTTGGCAAAAGCTCTTCTGTTTACTGTTTCATGCATTGCAAAATCTGTTTTCTGCTCTTATCGGCATTTGTTTTTTATTTGAACGTCTTTTTTTCATATTGAGTCATAGTTCAGCACAACCATAGTCTTTCCATGGTAATTATGAAACTTGTCAGTAAAACCCAAGCTAGAACGAACCAATTTATGTAACTAAAAGCTCCTAAATCAGACATCTCATTTTGTGTTTTTGTTTGAATGCTGATGAGGTAACTCCCTTAATTATCACCTCTGGTGGCAATGAATTCCTTAACAAGTTGGCAGAATGTAAGAACCTGGCATGTGCAAAGTCATCGCTGGTTTCTCTTTCGCAGTAATAATGTACACATCTTTGCCAGACTTTCAGTACCAGATGCAGTCAGAGGGCGTCTCTGAGTGTACCTGCAGATGCGTGACATCTGTCACCTGTTGGCTCGTGGATGTGCTGTTAAAAACATGTTCTCTTGTGACTGTCTCCGCCTCTGAAGCTGGATATAAAGGCTAGTTGTTTTTTGTTTTTTTTTGGTTTGTTTTTTCGAAAGCCACCTCACCCACTGCAGCTCGAGCAACTGTAGCTGCCTCTCTGCTGACCGATCATCACGCAGGTTAGGTCGTATTTGGAGCTGATGACATTATCAGATATTGAGGTTGAGGGTGCTGTGTAATAGCTCTCACCAAAGATGTGGCCCACTGACTAAATAATTCAGTGCCTTCCAGGGGGAAAATTTCTCATTCCTATAATATTTGGTCTGGGTCATTAAATAATTCATCTGCCTATCCGTAAATTGTTTGCTCAATTGGTGACCTTTTTCGTGGGATTAAGGAAGCACAATAATAAATTCTTCAGAGACCTGGCATAACGAATGGTGCAATTATGAGGCAGTATTGGATCGGATCGGTTGTCGCAGTCTGGTTGCTTAGTGACAGCAGGAACTTTTCTGCCCACTGTGTTTGCTGTTAACAGTCTTTAAAGGACAAAAAAATAAAAGAAATACAATCGCATTATGGTAGTCTAGACTTGAGATGTGCGCGCGGTTCTTGTTTGTGACATCCTGGGTCTTTGACAGCCTGTCGCTCAGGCGATGAAAGATTTTCATGGCTCAATTATCGCTTACATCTGCATGGGCTTCTTTGCCAGAAGATGAAAATATTTAATCTTTTAATAAAACATAAAAGGAAATACTAACCCTGAGCCTGAGTCTCAGTTCTTCCCTGTGAAATCTTTGCGAACGGCAAAGCAGCAGGGCGATGATTGGACTGTGCAGCGGTGCTTGCGTGGCCTTTTATCTCACGTTTGCCTAAAATTATCATTGTTTTTGCTTTAGTACTGTGTGGTATTTCTGGTGGCGGCTGGGTCTGATCATGGCTGCAGCCTCATCGTCTTGTGTGAGAAGCAGCGTGCCAGCTTTGATGGGACGGTAGCCGAGTGAACAGCTTGGCCTCTCAGCGGCCATCGCCTCCCCATCGTCTCTCCACCTGGTCTCTGAGCACCTAGCTGGCCGCAGACGTGTCGATCTCGTCCTCTCTCTGTTTGCTGCCTCTCCTTCTCTCCCGTGCTTGCTTTTTTAGCGCCGGTTCTCGTCTTCCCATCCCATGTCCCTGACTGCCCTTTCCTCCTCCTGCTGCCCCCCCCCCCCCCCATCCTAGAGCAGAGTAGCTAATGAAGAGCCCCATTTAGTCTGTGACTTTGGTTCAGTCGATGCTCTGTATAACGCCGGCCGGCCTCAGCTCTCGTGACTGGCTGTTGAGGTTCTGACATCACACAGGGGCCAGCTGTTGATTTGGCGCTGTCTCCAAGGCTGGCTGGCTTGATGGGTTGTGGCAGGTACTTTTCCTCTCCCCCCTTCCTCCTGCTCTCTCTCTCTCTCTCTCTCGTGACACCCACTCTTCCCTGGCTCTGTCCCTTTACACTCGCTTCTCCTCTTGCATTCTCACTCAGTCAAGCGCGCGAGCAAGCAGGAGGCAGCTGGCGGCTGCTGAGGAGCGAGCTGGGAGGCAACTCCAGCCTCCTCTCCAGCAAATTGTGCCTCCTGTACCATGGAAACTAAGTGGCCGAGTAGCAGAAGGGATGGAGGGCAGAGCTGCCAGGCAGGTAGGTCCTGCAATTAGAAACCTCTTGAGGTACAAATCTCACAGGTTTTCCCCTTTTTCTTGCTTGTTTTACTTTTTCCGCATTTTCTTTTGTCTAGTTGGTTTTACAAAGCTTTTGTTTTTGTTTTTTTTTTCCTGTTAAGGACCTTGCAAGAAATCTCTTGCCTCTGTCACTGTGTAGCAGCATGTGTGTGCACTGTTTTCATTTGACCTGTTAAAATGAGCACAGCACCAGATTTCAGCTCGCTGCCGACGCTGCGGCGTTTGGCGAGCCGAGCCAGAGCATTCAAAATCTCCTCGCTAGTTTGCCAGTTTCCAGCTTCTGCTTTTCATTACCGGGATAATTAACCAAGATCAGCCAGTAAGAGGCTTGGCTCTCCTTTGTTCTTTAGCCAAACTCATCCTCTGCCTCCCTGTTTCCTCTCGTTTGCTTTCAGGTATTATATACAAATGGACTTTTAATGACTTTGGTTGACTTTCTTTTTTTTTTTTTTTAAGTTATTCACATCTCCTAAACATAAACTGCTGAATATGGTTTTCTGCATTTATTGGGTTTTCTTTAATTGCCCAGATTGATATGTAGGCTTACCTACATGCTCTGCTGTGGATTTAATTTATTAATACTGACTGACTGCGCCGATGCTGCGCTGCGCCTGGTCTACACCAACCTTATGTGACCCGGAGGCAGAGCGGGCAGCGCAATTAAAGGCTTAGTTGTGACTGTTTATTTGATTATTTTTGTCTGCGAATTCAGTCTGAGCTAAGCGGTTCCTTAAATTGACAGCACCTCAGTTACCCTGAAACTGAAGCAAGCACTGCATGAAAGTGATATAATTTCATAAGCTTTGCACTAATCTCTTTCTGGTCCAATTAAATCGCTCCCCTGTCAGTGCTTTCCTCACAGTGCAATTAGCAGAAATGGCAAGAAAATGGGGGATTAGTTACTCGGTTTTGCAAAACACTGAAATCAATTTTACTCCTGCACCTTTACTGCAAACTAGTATTAGTGGCCCAATTAACAGTTTATTTGATGTCTGATTGTGTTAACCAAGACATGCACCCTGCACTCGTCCTGAGGCAGATTCAGTCTGGAGCCACATTTTCATGAATTCATGAACATTTAATCGTAGTAAAAATGTTTGGTTGCATTTGCTGTGGTTCCTGTGGGTAAAATGAGCAAATTTAAGAAATATAATCTTGAAAAAGGAGAATCAGTGGGCAGAAGACAAAAAGCTAAATCCTTCAGATGTGATTATTGGTGTTTGTCTGCTTTTGTTTTTCAGAGCTACTGAACTGATTACTCTACATCTCTGCAGACAATACGCCAGCTGTTTGGCAGCGCTTCCTTCCTTGTCCCTTTTATGTGACACTTGCAAAAGCCTGTCACCAATAATAAAGCACTGCTATATTTTTTTTTTTCTTCTCGCAACCAAATGCTTCCAGTGCTAGAAATCGCAGGGTTTTTTTTCTATAGTGTGTGTGTGTGTGTGTGTGTTCGCACAAGTATGTGTGTGATCACACAGAAGCTTGCGAAAGGTGATGACTTGTTCTGTTCCACCCTGTGCTTGACTCATCCCCTTGTTCTCCACCAAGAGGCAGAAGTGTAGATAGCGTAGCAGAAAGAGGGAGAGGGATTAAGGGTCCTTCGCCTCCGGTTGAGCTAGTTATAGCTCCAGACAAGAGCCCGAAACCACGCAGAGCCCAGCGGAACAGAAAAAGAGTGCAAATGTGGGCGGGAAAGGGTCAGGCTTTTGCAAAAGAGAGGTTTTTGTGCGCATGTGTGTTCTTTTTGTGTGCATTTCTTTCACGGCTGTGTGAAAAAAAAAAAAATATATCCATCATCGTTGTCCATGAGAGCGCTCCATTAAGAGCCTGCTGCATGATTAATTTGGCTCAGCTGACAGCAAGTTATATGAGCTCCATTTATTTATTTTTTTTAAATTTTCATTAAAATGTGTATAGGCATATATGCATATACCTATATGCGTTTACCAGATGTGAGCATTTTCTTGGAAATAAGCAGGTAAGGTTGGTTGGCAAATGTGTGTGTGTGTGTGACACTGTGTGATAATAGAGGGAGCAACTGAGGAAGCTGCACCCTGCGTTGACTGTAATACCAATGAACCACTCCTCTTCAGCGATGGCGCGGTACTGATTGAGGCACAGGCAGGTGGAATGTCTGCACGTTCTTGCTTTTCCAGCAGACTGACTATGACAGACGCGCGCTAAGACTGATATCCTGAAGCCTGGTAGCAGCGTCAAGCCCCTAAAAAACCTCGAGACACATCATCCAGATGACATCGGATGAACAAAATACCTAATTAAAAAAAATAAATAAATTAAAAAAGAAAAATAGACGGGTGCGTGAATATTGAGACATAAATGCGCTACAGACCATGAGTGTTTACGTGAATCGTTAGTAATATTAATGAATTAGTGAATACTTCACATTATGTACAAGCCGCCATGAGTCTAATGTGATACACACATTTGTGAGTATTTTTGAGTGAGGGGCAGGAAAGCTGCAGGCAGCCGTGGACATTTTGCAGTTGCTAAGATGTCAATTCTTCCATTTGGAACCGAAGCTTGATGTATTGCAGTTTACCCACACGTGAGGTCACATTCCTAACAGACGTAATAGAGTAGTGTTATTGGGTCACCTCAAGGCCATTCTTCAAGCGAGAGCACTTGCTCGTGGTAAAAACTAACCAGCGAAATGGCAAGTGTTTCGCCTCAAGCCGCATCCATCCATCATTATCATCATCCTCCTCGTCTGGCCGCAGGCACTGAGGTGCTGCAGCGAAAGAAGATTATCAAGTGAGATTCCAATTGACCTTTTTGGAACGGCACAGGGATCACTCTATGATCGTCTTGGGCAGCATCCTGGGTTTGGCACTGCGGGGGTGCCAGAGTCGTCATGGCTCCTCGCCCTCATGTTGGAGGAGGAAGAGGCAGCGTGAGCCTTTGTAAAGGAATGCACTGATCAAACTGACATCACTTCCTCTTTCACCACCTTCTGAGTTCTTACTGTTTGAGTGTTTTAGGTTAAATTATATTTGCCATTACACCTGGGTTACGATTAAACATGAGATATCGTTCCAGTATGCCATGCCATAATTGATTACCTTGTTTTTATTATAGAAAGATTAAGTGATTGATAGAAATTGGAAATGTATTCTGTCCACTATATTAACTGCATGATAATTGATTTTTGCTTATAGTGTGCAATATTTCAGAATAAACATTGATAAAAACCTGAATTCCCATTTTTTGTTAATTGTTCTGTCATGATTACAGGCAGTACCTCATAAATGGAATTCCTTCTCTTCTAACTTTGAATTACAAAAAAATCAGCAGTTTTGGCAGAATAGTTAATCGAATGCTTTTTGTCTAATATTTTGGCAGTACTGTGCAGGTGAATAGCAGATGATTTTAGGCTGAGAAATGCTTTCCCCCTCACTGGACTCTGAATTCCTAGTTTTTACGCTGTTGGCAGGGGTGCCTTTTCCTATTGCCAGTGCTGCACTCCCATCTCCGTCCTCATCCATTATTTATGTTGCAATAGCACGCATATGCCCAGAAATACACACTCGACAATCTTTTAACTTTTTGCTCCCACACAGGCCTTTCAGAGTTGCTGACGAGCCTGAGTCCTGTCAGTCCGCACTGCCCCGGTGTCACAGTGCAACGCTAACCCCTGCGCCTCTCTCGGTTGCAGGTCAGCAGGGGTCATGAGGATGCCGTTTGCTGTTCAGAACAGCTGAAGCAGATATGGGCGGAGAAGTCTCCAATGGCATCGGCAGGCTCGGCCTCATCGACTTCAGCAGCCACGTCCTCCTTCGTCCCAACCAACGCTGGCTACGTGTCAAGTACGTCTGCCCATATCTCCGATTGATTCCAAAAGATAGTCGGGGAAGTATATTTACTTCAGATTTTTATTGAATTGGCAGTTTCCGTCCACGTATCAAAAGAATTCCCGTCATACCTTAAATGAACCAACTAATTACGTATTACGCAACATGGAAATGCATTGCTCAAGCAGTTGTAATCTATTAAGCAGTGGTAAATATATCTAAATCCAACTTGAATATCTTACAGTAAAGTTTTTACAGCATTCCAAATGAACAGGAATTTAGGAGTATATATTTAAGTTTAAATAGGTGAGGTTTTCAGTCATTTTCCAAGAATTTAACATTCAGTTAAATTCAAAGTTGAACCAGAAAGATTCATGTAAGTGTTGACTCGCCAGTTATGATCAAAATATAAATGTCTTTTCCCGTGCTTTAATCTACAAAAACCTATTCTTTTAATATAACACACGTGATTTAATAAGAATTGGTTAATCATTCACTCCATATAACAGTGACTCATGAGACAGAAGAATCCTAATTCTGTCTGAAGCCAACTTTAGTCCAAGACCTTGTGTTCTCATTCAAGTGTGCTGGTAAGAATGGAAGATTTGGTAAGGGACAAAATAGCCATCCATCACAAGCTTGGCTCTTGGAAAATATGTGTCCAGTATTTCAAATCTTCAACAGAGACACTCAAGGGACTTCACTCATCAAAATGTCAGCAACAGACACTAAATATTCAGAGGCACTTCGGAGCATTAAGCTGTTTTCTTTCAGAATGTAAAAATAATGTAAAGCAGCAGCCAGCGTCGCTTTTGTCAAAGCGTCTGACAGGTCATTGAAATTCAACATCTGACTCTCCTGTGCCCAACTACATTTACGTTAACCTCTTAGCCTTGCACAGCATTGGGTTAGCATCACATTTGCCTGACAGAGGCGCTCCAGAGAGCGGCGGACCCACTAGAAGTCAATTACTCTGACATAGAGGAATTGGATGCCACTTTTGCAGAAAAGCACAGCACTCGCCATCTCAGCTCTTTTGGGACGGAGATAAACAGTCGAGTCTGAGCCAGCCGCTTTGCTGCTCAACGATCAGATAGGGAAATGGCTCTGATCACTGCTGGGCAAATAGAATGAGGCCCTTGTTGATTGGAGCAGATCCGGCCACACACGCAGCCAGTCACGTACGTGCTAAGAGTAAGCGCTGTCATGTGTGGATGCAGTTTTGATGTGCAAAGTGAATGTGATGAGCCCGTTTCTAATTAACCTATTAATCATAGCTCTCATGTAGCAGATGTCTGCCCTTCCTCCTTGAGTGCATGTGTGTGTCTGTGTGTTTCGCAGCATGGGGCCTGGGTGCATAATTAGGGTGGAATTAAGTCATGTTTTCAACATGGCGAGATAATGCTGTTATACAAATCTTCTTCAGCAGACACCGAAAAAAGCAGCTCTGTTTGAGAATGTTTTTTACAGCGCCGTCAGCTGAAAATGTCCACCATGTTTGTATGCTCGTTTCAACCGGCATCCTCCAAAATCTGAATTTCCTTTCAAACTGTATCTGCAAACTTGCAATTTCATCTTTTCCCTGCGATTTCTTCACTTTCATCCAGAGAGAAGTTTTTTTTTTTTTTTTTTGTGTCAAACTGTACCTCCCCAAAATACCTTCATTTGCAGCTGTGATGATGCTGAGCTTTCATACAAAAGTTTACCAAATAAGGTCGGTGACATACAGCATTCCGAGAAAATAGCCTGGTTCAATTTTAGTGCAACACAAATGTAGAATTTGTATTATTTCTGGTGGATGCGGATGCTGTCATCTGAAGCCATTTGGTCTCACATGACTGTTCCCCCTGCTGCGTCGCATATAATCATCATCTATTGCAAAGCAGCTGCAGAGCTGTGTGACACCACAGACAGAAGCCTTCGTTTAATGACCATAGACCGCCTTCTACTTCGTAAACATTTCTGCCGCTTAACGCAGACACAAGTGTAACTGATGACATTAACGATGACTGAATTCCTTTTTAGATGCGTCGCCGTCTGTGATGTTACAACAGTGAACTAACAGCTCTTTAAGCGTGGCAGGGAAAACATTCATCTGGCTTCATCCTCAGCATGCCGAGAAATACAACAAATCAATGTTATTACTTTCTTACTACAGTGATGTTGCCATCTAAGTCAAACCCACAGGAAAACCTGAAGCAGAGTAAACACTCAATAATGTACACCACGTCAAAGATGACAGAGGTTAGCACAGACAAATAGCAGGTCTTCTGAGGTCCAAAAGATCCAGCAGCAACTAATATGTGCATCAGAAGTGTGCATTTCTGTTGGTTTATTGAGCAAAGTAGCAGTAAGAATAATTAAAAGAACAGGCCACCAAATCTACTGTCATTATCACTGCTGTTGATTTCAACGTGTAAAATAATAAAGCAATCAAATCTGCTGAGTTTGCTGTTGTCCAGCACTCTAATAATTTGTCTACTTGTGTGTGACAAAAAAAATATTAATGTCACTTCATTTTTCTTCTTTTTTCTTCTACAACAGCTGCTATCTCCATTTTTAAAAATAAATCAAATGGCTCTTCTTTTTAATATTTTCATCATCTCTCGTGAATATCAAATACGTATTTACTGTGTTTGCATAACGAATGCTGTGCTGTTTTGTTTTTTTTTTATTCAGTTTTTTGCCCCTAACGGTAGCCATCTCCTCTTTCAGGTTGTCCCTAATTGCCAGTATCTCCTAGAAAGACTTTGCAATGAGAATGTCCGACCCTGTCGACACTGAAACGATGAAGGTGTGTGAGGCCGCTGATGATAAGGTGCCATCCATAAGAGACAACATCGCCACCAAGTCTGAGGTCACTGACCAGAATCAGAGCAGCAAAGATGAGCATGGCAGCAACAATAACAACAAAAGGGACATGCAGGTAAAGATTAATAAAAAAAAAAAACTAGTGATGCCTTTAAGTCCTCCCAGTAAAGACAAGGAAGCAAGAATGTTGTATTAAGTTTGTGTCTGGATTGAATTTAAGTTCTTGAACATCAGCGCAAGAATCACCTAAAGGTAATATAAAAAAAAAATTTTGCTTAAAAGCATTCTGGAGGAGGAGCATATCCCTCTAATGCATCATAGCAACAGGGGGTCTGACAGGAACCTCATTTTCTTTCCCGCAACTATCAGGAATTAAAAAAACAGGGAAACAGTGAAAGAAATGAGAAAAAAAGCTATGCAGAAATCATTATAGCAATAATTTATACCTTCCATCTTTTTCATTTTCAGAATATTAAAAAACTTAGGACATCATTTGTCCAAAACCCTGACCTGTGGCATAGTGAAGGTTTCAGCAGTATGAACAGAGCGGATTGTGTTTGAAACCCCTCGAAAATTGTCACTTTTCTTCCCCGTGCACCTCCATGACAATTCGGTTGCAGTCGTCATCAAAACACAACGGTACTCTGGGGATCTTCTGTCACCTCCGGCATTCAAGACAATTTCCCTGCCTGACAGAATCATCCCTGAAAAGAACAGCCTGTCCATACTAAAATAATAACGGGCTCGACTGCAGCAGTGAGGTCACTCAGAAGAAACCCTTCCCTGCTGTTGGACTAAATATGTGGAAAATATCATTTGTGGTGATGGAAATCACTGATTTCTTTTTTTTTTTATGTATTCTCCATGGGAGACATGAATCCACTGAGGATTTGGGGCAGCTGAGATCACTTGCAGATAAACTGCTAATTAATTAGGTCTCTATGTCATTGCAACAAATGTGCTTTGGGATCGCTGGAACATGTGCACTTGTTAATTTAGCGTTTAAATTGAAATGGGAAGGGAAAAAAAATGGAAGTAGCATGGAATTTCTTTAGGGGTGGTCAAGAAAACAATGAAAAAAGATCAAAAAAGATTGTCTCTTTGGTTACAGCCTAAAAATAGGATTCAGGCCAATCTGGCCTTGTGTATTTGGAGACAGGCAGAGCAATGGGAGTCAGGAAGGCAGATAATCTGGAGCACAAATCCTGTCTTATCTACCAACTTCCTGTATCTATGTTACCCCCAAGGAACAGAATGACACCAGCATGGGGGAGCAGTAGGGGAGAAAATGAGCACAGGTGGAAAATGAAGGGAGAGAAGGGAAACTGTGGGATGCATGTAGGAGGATGAGAGATAAATGCATAACTTGGATGATATGTAAATGATAAACAAAAAGTAGTGATGTTGCATATATATATATATATATATAATGTTTGGTTTGGCTATGCTTTTTGGAGTACCATCTACAGTCAGTGGGGACCAACTAGCCTTGGTTAAAAAAAAAATATAACTTGACATTTAAATAATTCTATTTAGTCTTGGATTTTTGCATTGCTGGTGAATTATTCTTCTCAATTTAAGGGAAAAATTGATCATCGTATTGCAATTATGCTAAATATATAATGACTCACTTAGGAATTGAATGAATACGAGCTCATCCTGTCAGTGTTTGAGTTAGACACTTATCTATTTGCTCAGTTGTCCAAACGTCACAAAAGTATGAAGAACATGTTTTGTCACCTTTAAATTGGCTCCACATGATTCCCGGTCAAGTTGACGTTTGATGGTCTTTAAGTGTGTCAGTCTGACTATACAGTAGCTGTACGTATATAGTACCTTTCTTTTTCCCCTGATCCCACTTTTTTGTTTTCTGAAGCTCGCCCTCGTGTAATTACACTATGTTCTCGGTACACGCTTGTGGCACGAATCATTTGACCTTCCTTGTAGGTTTGAGAACTGTTAGAGGTGAAGCTAATTCTGTGGTTTTGAGTGAGGGCATAGGTTAAATGAATGAAATGTGAGACAAATGAAAGAGGCAGAGAACTGGGATAAGACATGGGGGGAGGGTGTGGCAGTAGGTGTAACAGGGTACAGAAAAGCATTCCAAAAGTGGAAAAGGAGGGGTGGGTGATTGGGTGACTTTGCCGCCATCTGCCTCCAGCTCCCGAGCGCCGTCCTCTGCGGCAGGACAGGTGGCAGGAGGCCGTCCTACTTCTGCTGACTTCAGCCCTTTCCCGCTCCCCCTTTTCCCATTCCTTTATCTCCTGCCGGCATTGTTCATTCCCCACCGGCCCCCTCACTGCTCAATTAGCTGGGGTAGCGGTGCGCTCACAGTCCCAGCTCTCTCCCTCCCCCGCACTATTACCCTTTTCAATGCACTTCCCTACGATCTGATATGGAAAGTTGGGAGGACTGCAGGTCACAGCCATTGGAGATGGGTGAACAGAGGTCCATTTCAATTTTTTATAGGTGTTATTTGACCCTCGAGCTCAACAAGGGAAGGGAGGGGTTGTCCTTTTGATTTTTTTTTTTAGAGGACAGGTAGGAAGGACTGAGCTTTCAATGTGTGTGGGAATGCCTGTTGGAATTAAGAAACACACCACCGGGGGCGGGCTCACTTAAAATTTTAACTAAAATTTAACTAAAATTAAACTTAACTAAAATTTCTCTACCGTCTACTTTCCTCAGCTGTTCAACCATGTGCCACTGCGAGACCTTTTCTTTATGCACTCAAACACACACACACACACACTTGCGCGCTAGTGCCTGAAACACAGATGCAGTGAGAGGTTTCACACACTGTTGGCTTTGGGTCTCTCTCCTGAATATCGCCTCCAGTGTCCGGATCTGATTCACATGACTGTAACAGGGAGCGACGCAGCAAACTGACCCCGATCGCTCGCAGCCAAATGTCGGACTTTTGTTTTCCGTGGTGTGTAGATAGGAGAAAGGGGTCTGTGGTGCATCTGCTTGGGTAGCATATGCTTAGCAAAATTAATTCTTACTCCCAGAAACTGGTGAATATTCCACTGGAGATTTTCATACAACATTTTCATCTTGCAGTTGGAGTTGTTGTTGTTCGGCTTTTCACAGATCAGTGCTGCTACATGTTTTGCTCCATCCAAGATTTCAGTTTATGACAGAAACGTGCTGCCGTAGTATGAATTGTTACAGTGCACAAATTTAGGCCAGTCATACTTAATTCAAACCTCTCCACATTTCATGGAGTAGTGGTCCATGCACTCATCTGTGGTTTTGCTTTATTTTATTTTATTTTTTTTTTATTTTCCCATTTGTACTTTGCTCCTGCATCTCTCCCTGACGGACAGCCTGTGAAGAACTCTAAGGTACAGTACACTTGACTGGCATGCCACACAAGGATGCTGTTGTGTCTGTGGTATTTGTCGAGCACGTTGTCATCGTATGCACGTTGGGCTGGCCCTGTAAAATTTCCTCACTTTGTGTAGCTATTACATTAATAATTCATCAGGTCTGAATGATGTCTGGTGAAAACCAAATGGTTTGAAATTAACTTTTTTTTTTTTTTTTGTGCGTCCATGCTGCATTACTGCATTTATTCTACCAGGAGAAAAATATCACAATGAGGTTATAGTTTGGTTGAAAATCCTTATGCCTTCTTTTCCCCCAATTTATTTATTATAGTCCTGATTGAGCCCTGTGAAATGATTGTGGCCCCTGGTCTAGAGTCGTCTTTACTGCCCTGAGCTCATTCATGTGGGAGAGGATTTGTTGGCTAAAATGTGAAATATTGAAAATGTTTGATTGCTTGCAAGAATTGATCGCGCTCGCTGGCTGCTTCTGTTTAATTTGGCTTGTCAGTGTGACGTGCGTTATCGATGAGGTTGCGTGTGTGTGCATGGTATTAACTGTGCCCACCCAACTCCCTCCTTAGTCCAACACCAAGCTAAAGCTGGTGCGGAGCCTGGCAGTGTGCGAAGAGTCCTTTCCTTGTCCCATGCCTTCTTCAGCAACACCTCAGGTAACCATTTCTCTCAGTAAGCAGAGAATAGAAGAGATGTTCTGCTTCACTCGGAGCATTGACAGGAAAAAAGAAAAACATGACTTTAACAGGAAAAAATTAACAAACAAAAATGGAATTTGTTTCCAATGGCTTTTGACTAGTATTTACTTAGCTGGTTAAATAGTTCAGCTGCATATGTGAACACTGTTCATGTGTTCTAGGCATTTCTTCACGCTCACTGTGATGACTCGGCCTAGTTTGTTTATCCATTAGCACACATGAAAAGCCGTGAAGTGCTGACCAGGGAACGCACACTTCATCCGGTTACAGCTGAGCCAGTAGCTGATGTTTGATTAGCGGCCCTAGTATGACAGCAAAGATTAAACCCTTGACCGTGGCCACTCTACTAAAACATCACATCATCAAAACGAAAATTGAAAGCATCTACAGCAGCATCCATCGCTCCGTCTCTTTTTTTTTTTTTTTTTTTTTTGTTGCCTTGTCTCCACCCTGCTTCCCCCGATCAAACTTTCTCCATTACATGCCACTCTGCATAGCTCCTGGCATAAACGCACGCGCACCCACACACATACACACACACAGGTGTGGTTGTTTTAGGCACTTTAGCCAGTCAGCACCAAGAACCATAACGAGAGGGCAGCCTTATTCCCACAACAGTCTCGCATCGTCTGCACTCACACAGCGTCATGTATTACTGCCATCAATCATGTCGGGGAAATTACAATTTCCACACGTCAGCTACAGAGAGCTGTGGAGTGCCCTAATTGAATACTCCTGATATTTCCCCCGCCGCTGTTATTGGGGCCCCGGTGTTGAGACTCCTTCTGCGGCAAACCAACTTAGAGGGGCGAGGTAAAGCAATAAGGAAAGACGTGCAGAGGTGGAAAAAACATGAAATGCGGAGCACATATTTAGCCGTGATATCACTGATTTCCAACCAAACAATCTGATGATCTAATCAAAACATGTAGCATTAAGATTTCACTCGTGATATGCACCATTAAATGTGTATCTAGATATGCAGGACACGATTCAGTGTGTATCACAATCCATTAACCCTGATATTCACACAGGAATTGAAATGATACCAATCTTGTTTCCCCTTAATTGATCCCTTCTCCTAATCTAGACAAGATGGTTTATTTTAACTGTACCTGCAAGCGGACAAAAATCTGTGCAAAGCTTCCCTAACACGTCACGTTTAGGCCTGACCCTGCTTTTTCTTCTCTTCAGTTTCCCCAATTCAGAATACTTCTTTGACAAGTCAGTTAATGAATAGTGACAATGAAGACATAATTATGAATTTGAGAGGTTTATTGTTATGCAGTGTCCATGACTACAGTGCGTTGAAGTACTTTCTGAAGTCACATTTTAAAATGTAAATCAACATATAGTTTCATATTTATATAAAGTATTGTAACACGCTTCCGTTTCATTACTGTCATAAATATCAAACTAAGCTGTAACAAAGGGCTGTATGGATCCAAGCTGTCCCTGCATTTACAAAAACTCCCATCTGCCCTTGGTCTCTACGCCTGGCTGTCAATTCCAATCAATGGCAGATAGTCGTGGGCCCCCGAATGCACTGTTCTCCTTTTGTTTCAGACTGACAGCCTGTTCATTACATATTCAGAAGGCCATCATTTTCACACCGTTATTCCTTTATCTTAAGGTAAATGGGTGTCGGAAGCAAACAACGGCGTTCGCAACAGCTGCACATCAACCAGGCAGCTTCCACATGATGCAGAGGGTGGCATTAAGAAGCCAACGTCTCCTTCCTTGTCAGAGACAGGAGGTGGAGGAGGGGGGGGGTCCTTTTGCTTTGATGAAGGCACACATGATCTTGCTGTCACTTACACAATCCGGGGCTCATTTTCACATTCCCCCACCTCGGTCTCCCTCAGGCAATTAGGCAGTCACGTTTCTCATTAGCATATTACATTTTCACATATATTGAAATGAAGGAGAATGCAGCGGCTCATTATCTTGCTTCGCAGCTGTTACAGAGATCACACTCGTGACCTTTTTTGGTTATGAGCTGCTCTCCTGCCACTAGGTCACCTCCTGCTCTCACTCCTTCATTCCCAACCCACCCACCCACGCACGCACACACACACAGTCAGAGGCACACATGCTCTTTCAGGCTCTGATGTGTGTTTCCCAGAGTTGTTTAATCCACTGAAACTGGCACTGGCAACCCTGTTTCTCTATTCAGCTTTTTCTTTCTGCCTTTTGTGGAATTGTCTGAAAAGCAAATCAGATACAGCTTCGAGCCATGTATGTTTGCGGGTGTGTATTTGTGTGTGTGTGTGTGTGTGGGTATGGGGAATAAAATGGAACGAGGGTAAACCAAGGCCATCTTTAATAGTTTTTTTGCTAAACATCCGCACCAATCTTTTATTGCCTTGCAGTGTGTTTCCTTCTTCTTTCTTAAAATACTCCCTCTGATTTTTGGAATGAAATGTGCCGCAGTGTTGGGAGTTTTGGACTCAGAGCCCATGAATTAGACAGTCGGTCTAATAAGAACAAGCTAATTCAGCAGATTAATCACTACTGTGATTTTGGTTTAATGGAGGCAGAGGCATTATTACTGACCAAAACACAGTTTTATGACTACCCTGATTTTGTATCTTGCTCTGGACTGTTATAATCTATGACTTGTTTGCGCCAGTGTCAGTTTTACTGTGTTTACTTTCAGGATGTATTCCCCCTCCAACCCTTTGAAAAGGATGATCAACCGGCGCTGGACCAGTCAGAGAAAGACGACGCCTGCGATAAGGTGGAACAGTTGGAAAAAACACCAAGAAAAATGCTGTCAAGAGGTAAGATGATTAATTAGTTGTGGGGTTTTTTTTACCCTCCTTTTCTCTCTGTTTGGTACTGAATTTTCATCCATAGATTTTCTAAGTGAAACGTTTGAAGAAACAATCAGGCCGGCGTTGCAGTCGCAGGAAGTAAAATATTTCCATTACACCACAGCTTTCTTTACATCATAAACACCTGAGCCCTCATTTATAAACATTGCTTCCAAAAAATGATATTGAAAAGCCTTAGCAGGAGAATATATGCACGTTGCAAATTCTCAAATCTTGGCGGATGTATAAGTGTTGGTGTCCACGCTTTTGAAGTGGCCAGATGCTTAAAAGATATCACCAACTCCCAAATGATAGCCTTCTAACAATTACATCCTTCACCGATCGTGTCAAGGAATGATCCATTCGTTGCCACTCTTGTTCTCCTCTGACAGGATGTCCTCCCGTTGGTACAAAAGCTCTTCTCCATTTTAAATAATTTCTCATTATGGGCCGATAATTGGCGTGATTCAGTTAATTGCGGCAAGCTCAAGGTGTTAAGCAATTAAACAGATTCCCGCAGGCGTGTAAAGGTGTCCCTTCCTCTGTGGAGTGACACCGATGATGAGATGGCCTCCAATTATAGAAACCAGACTCCCAATGAGGGGAACAAGCTCCAGGGGCCCACTCACACCCCCGCATCAGTCTGGTCTTTTGTGGGTGCAGAGGGACATGTTTCATTATCGTAGGACAACTTATTTTCTGCGGATGTGATTATGCTCGTTTTATTACTTTGCTCATACTAGAAACAAAGGAAAACTGGCCAAAAATCTATCATTGATAATGATGTTTCACGTTATTATGTAGACATAGAGTTGGTGCAAAATCTCATGATATTTCGTTTTTCGTTGTTAAAAGAGAAATGCAAAAATTGACAAAGCAAGAGATTAGTATTATTGTTATTAAAATATGACAGGCATGTCAATGTCGTCTTCAGTGAAATGTAGAAACAGCTTTCTTTTTCCTTTACAAATACTTGAGTGGCACTCATTCATTTGCATATCAATAATATTTACAGCGTGAATTTTCTTGAACTGTCGATCGTTAATTGTGGGAGTTAATGGGCTGGAACATTTCCATTTCCTTGTAATTCTTTCACATGGAGATATAGAGTTTATGTGCTGCTATTTTTGTGGTGAAATTTGGGTTTTATAAATGAGGTTTTATTATTATTATTATTGTATTTTTAGATTGTATATAAGTACTGAAATGAATTCTCTCAACTGGCTCGGTTAGATTCAAGTCAGGACTACACAGATTCAACTGGCATCGATCTCCACGAGTTCCTCGTTAACACGTTAAAAGGCAACCCCAGGTAATTTGTCTTTATTTAATGTTTTGTGCAAATAGAATAAACTGTTATTCAGTTCACTATGTCCAGACTGATTTTAAAGGAGATAATCCTTTATTTATTTATTTTTTTTTTTTTTTTTTTTTTAAGGGATCGAACCATGCTGCTGAAGTTGGAACATGAGATCTTGGATTTCATCAGCAATAATGAGTAGGGGAATATTCAGAAAGATATAATTCTTAAGCTTTTCTATAATATCCTAATGCTTGAACACCTGAAGTTTCACAAATTTAGCCACTGAAGGTGGATTCAATTAGTAAATTAGTGAATAGTGGTGCAGGAGTTTAGATGGAAATGAAAGCGCTGCACAATCTTTGAGCCTTCGAGTAAATCTGTGTAATGGTGCTAGCCTATAACCACTTGAAGCTTAGGTTTTCTCCTCCAGTGAACCCTTTGGAACATTTTCAAAACAAACCCCCAGAACAGATATGTCCTTACAAGGCAAAGCTCAGCTTCTAAAAGAGAACTCAGGTGTAGCTTTACTTTTTTCATTTACTTCCTTCAAAGACTCTCCACTATCCTCATTTCTGTGCCTCCTGTCAGGACCCAGAAGAGAAAGTTCCCACCCATGACATCTTATCACAGGATGCTGTTACATCGAGTGGCAGCCTACTTTGGCATGGACCACAATGTGGACCCCAGTGGGAAGTCAGTGGTGATCAACAAAACCACCAACACTAGAATGTGAGCTTCTTTTGGATTCCTCATGATCTTACTTGACTATAAATAATTCCTCATTGGTTAGAATTAGCTGCTGTACAATTTGGCCTAAAGTTAAGCTGTCGTTAATGAGCTCGTGAATTCCCACAACCAACAGACCCGATCAGAAATTCTCTGAGCACATAAAGGATGACAGAGCAGACGATTTTCAGAAACGTTACATTCTGAAGCGAGACAACTCCAGCTTTGATCGCGAAGACAGCATGGTAGGTGTTTTTTTTTTTTTTGTTTTTTTGTTTTTTTGTTTTTTTCCTCCAACCAAGCTGTCACTTAGTTTTCTGACATGTTGGTAAGAGTGGGACAATCTGGCGTCCCTGACATCGCTGCGAAAGTAAACGTGTGTGTGTGTGTGTGTCTGTGTGTGTGTGTGTGTGTGTGTGTCTGTGCCAGATTCGAATGCGTTTGAAAGCTGACAAGAGGAGCAAATCGATGGAAGAGAGGGAGGAGGAGTACCAGAGAGCCAGAGAAAGAATATTTGCACATGATGTGAGAGGCTGTTTTTGTAGGCGGGAATTAGTGGGCGGGGGCCATCTTGTACACAAGTCTTTGTGTCGTTTATGCTCACATACAAATTCACTGGATTTGTTTTGCTACAGATTTATGAATTTTCAGATGCTTGACTCAAATTAAATCGTCTGTCAGCTAGATTTGCAAGTAGGAATAACTGCTGGATTTTCAGTAATAGACTTGTAGTAAATAATAGTGATTTTTGCAAAAACAAATGCAAAGAGGATGTGTCTGGACATTGCAATAAGCAGTAGTTTTTACCATAATACTCATTCTCACCCACAGGGAGATCAGTTCATGCTTGACAGAAGGTAAGTCAGATTAAATGACTTCAGTTGACTCGACTCTCACTTCTCATTTTGAAACAATGTAGCTGTAAATGCTGAATGTGACATTGTTTTTGTTTTTGACTAAATTCTTTTCCTTCTCCTTAATTTCACGTCTTTAATAGTTCCTTGTCAGAGCAGCAATTAGTTCACACTTTGAAATGGTGGCGGTCTCATTTTGTTTCTTGTTCTGTTGGTAATGCATCTTTGCCTTCTGCCTCCAGCCCTCGAGATGAAGACGCGTGCATGAGCACCAAAGAGCGGCGACAAATGTTCAGGTACGTCCTCCTCCACCACCGCCCATCACTGCTCCCGGCCCAGCCTCATTCAGAACCATTCACGGTGCCTTAATCTGCCCACACGGGAGCACGAGTGGTGATCTGAGGATTTGTTCATTCGCTGCTCGGGAAAGCTTTCATTAAATAGGATTTTCTGCACAAGATTCTTCTGTGTTGAAAAGACACAGGATTACATTTAAACATTTTTTTTTTTGTCAATAAAAAGATCTTTTACTGCAGTGTCATGTTTAGTGAGATAACATTCAAGCTGAATACAATTTTAAAGGCGGAGAACTGCCAATGTTTACCTAGTGAATAATTCACATATTAAAAATACAAAAATGATTTTGGAGTATGTTGTTAATTGTTTGATTTTCCAAAAGCTGTGTGCCTTTTTTGTTTGCGTTTCAGTTTAAAAAAAAAAAAAAAAAAAAAAAAATGAATCCGTTACACTATGATAATGTGAATTGAACCACACAACAATAGTGCAGTGTAAAACGGGAGCAGTAAAATACTCTGTTTGCTCAGGTTGAGGGCCGGCCGGTCTGGTGCCAGCCGGCAGAGCAGCTCTGAGACAGAAACGTTGCCGCGGCACGGAGATCCTAGGCCGTGGAGCAGCACCGACAGCTCGGACAGCTCTAACCGGCTCGCCCTGCGCCCTACCATCACTAAGGCCAGCAGCTTCAGCAGCATTTCCCCCTGTCTAGTCCGGGGGGACAGCACGGCCAGCAGCAAGAGCACAGGGAGGCTCTCCAAAGCAGGCAAGAGAAACCGAAATACTCTTGACTAATCCTGTACTACAAAAAAAAAGATGATTATAACAACATATGGTTGTGATGTAGGAAGGAGAAAAATAATTATAGAATAGAATATATCTTTAATATCCCACAATGGGGAAATTTCGGTGTCCCAGCAGCAGCACACAGAGCAGAAAGTGA
Organism: Pao palembangensis; assembly: GCA_015343265.1. Lineage (NCBI taxonomy): Eukaryota > Metazoa > Chordata > Actinopteri > Tetraodontiformes > Tetraodontidae > Pao > Pao palembangensis. The sequence goes on along the minus strand of CM027085.1, from coordinate 4,447,093 downwards.
GAGGAAGAAAATAAGAAGAAATATGTACAAGACTTTGGAAAGAATATAAAAAATAGAATACAAATAAATAAATATATAGCTAAAACCTTACATACTATACTATACTATACTATACTATACTTACAGTCCAGTGCTGTGCATGAAATAGCGTTACCATTTGCCATGGGTCTCGTAGACAGATATTGCACTGATTGTGTGATAGCTAGAATACTGCGTTAAACAGTCTTATGGCTGTGGGGAGGAACGACCTGCGGTAGCGCTCCTTCCTGCACTGAGGATGCCTCAGTTTAGTGCTGAAGGAGCTGCCTAGGGCCTCCACAGTGTGCAGGGGGTGGGAGGAGTTGCTCCTGATGGATGTCAGCCTGGCCAGCATCCTTCTCTCTGCCACCTCCTCGATGGAGTCCAGGCTGCAGCCCAGGTCAGAGCCAGCTCTCTTGACCAGCTTGCCAGCTTGTTAAGTCTCTTCCTGTCCCTATCTGTGCTGCTTCCCCCCCCCCCCCCCCCATCAACACACGATGGTGTAAAACACTGCTGAGGCCACTACATTGTCGTAGAATGTCCTGAGAAGAGCCCTGATAATTGATATAATGATTAACTAATTATGAATAATTTTATCTTAAGTTTTAAAGGCAAGAAAAGTGTGTGTCTGTGGGCTAAACCGCTAAAACGAATGACCTTACAGCAGCACGACGCTGCAACAAGCTCTCGGAAAATGTGGAAGCAGCAGCAGCGGGATAAAACCCCAGCGGTGCTGACATGCTGCATTATGCATAAGTATAAGAGCCAGGAAGTGCCGCGCACGTCACCGAGATGAAGTCAGGTCTGCTCCCAGCTGCACTTGCTTCTCCACCATGTGATGCATTCGTACCGTGAATGGCTGACAATAAAATGAAGCGAATTTCTCGCTGCACCGTTGCTTTTCTTTATCTCGGGGAATGCAGGGTGGGAATCCTTGTTTGGCCTCTGCTCTTCGTTTTGTTCGTTGTAGAATTCCTGTCAGGCTTTTTATTTTTTTCTTCTTCTTTATTTACCAGTGTCCTCTTGTTTTCCTTTTCCTTTTTTTCCAGCAGGTGGTAACAGCAGCAGTCAGCTTCTTGCCTGAGCAATTTTTTAAGTTGTTTACGAGGCAGCTGGCTGCCCTCACTTTTCTGTTTTGGCAGTTTAAGTGAAGGAGACATCTTGTCTACACTTCCGTGCTCTTCTGCCTTTTTCGCCTTCCCCTTAGCCCTCAAATAACCCTTCTTTCAAACAGACCACACCTCATTACTATCTGAAAATGGAAGCTTTGAGGCAAAAAAGGCTAAAGTGAGAGGTCTTTCTGTCTGCATGGATGACTACACAATAGGTTTTTAACCCTGTATCCTCTCTAAATTTATGCTAAGCCATACAGCAGAAATAAACACACTAGATTAATTAGCTTTTATGATTTTGGCTTTTGAGCAAAGCACAGTGAAATGGCTTTAAATTTCATGTTCCTCTGCCGGAATGCAAAGATGGAGCCACAAATAATAAAGTATTAGTGAAAATTAATATATATTTCTTTTGGGCTTTTCTTCCCCCTGCAAATTGCCCTAGAATTAGCAATCACTTCTTCAAAACGAATTAACTGAAAGAAAGGGGTTTTGGCTCTTCTGTCCAATGCTTCAGTTAATTCTGGGAAATGCAGGGAATTGAAAATATTGTCTCTTTCCATCTTATTTATTTATTTATTTTTTTTTCTTCTCAGGGTCTGAATCATGCAGTAGCGTTGGCTCATCATCCAGCTCGCTATCCCGTCCCCAGCTGCCTCTCCCAGTTTCAGGCTCATCCTGGTCCAACATGTCTAGCGCACCCTTAATCCATCCGGCTGCAGACACAAGGGGTTCTGCACCCCCTGAGATGATCAAGAGCATTCCCTCACAGACACCATCTGCTGCAGACACAACAAACTATTTTGTATTGCCACTGGATGCCTCAGGGATACCGGCCGGCAGCATTCTGGTCAGCCCACACACAGGTGAGTGTTTTCCTTCCTCCATATGAGGATGAAAAGAGCTTGCTTTGCATGAAATCAAAGTAAATGTTTCCGCATAAATATATTTCCATCTTGTATTTCTTGATTTTGCAATAAATATTAATGAGCGGACGACAGGAATGCAAGTTGGCACAGTGCAGGGCTCAGTTTGTCTGTCAAATTAGTAGTCAGGCTGATGAAAATGCACTGAACAGATGGAAGAAATCTGTTAATATTCATTATAGGCTGGACACACAGTTGTATACTTTTGGACCATAAATAGATCTTCAAGTGCTGCCAAGGTTGCTAATTCCTGTTGACTCTCCTCTTATGGAGCAGTCATGAATGTCAGAATCATCCAAGCGATTGCTCAAAAGCTGATTAATTATTTTTTTTGTGTGTGTGTGCCTATGTTGTGTGTAATTTATCAGGCAAGCCTTTTATTCATCCCGATGGCAGTGCTGTAGTTTATGGCCCAACCACAGTCTCTTCCGCTGCTGCTAGGAACCCACAGCAGGGTAAAAACCCACAGCAGCCAATCCCTGCCCTGACACAGCAACAGCCATCCAGTCACTTTCACTCGCAGGTCAGTTGGCTGGAATTGCACCGCAAGCAGTTAACTGTAGAAACTTACCGTGTTTGGTTGGTAGGAGTTTAACTGACTGTTTACTAAAGCAGATATCAAAGATATACTGTATTTTAGATTTAGTGAACATTAACTCAAGAAGCTAATACTAGCTTATTTTCAAGCTCAGCAAATAGCCGGTTAAAGCTCCCACCATTTTCCATCTGTTGTCCAGTCTCATCTCCTGTCCTCCTGTCCATGTTCTTTCTCTCCTCAGCCAATCTGTCCTCCTCTCCAGTTGTCCTCTGAGCCTGTCCACAACACAATGGTCTCCTGTCCTCTTCCTCCCCCTTTTCCTCCTTCTCAGTTCCTGCCCGTCTATCCTAACCAACAGTACACTGTGGTACAGAACCTCTTTTCTGCTCCATCTTCTGCTTGACCTGGCTCAATGATTTGTTTTCGTAGGATTTCCATGAATTTCACAATGGAGATTGCGGAATTTTCTGAGCTCTGGTTTGACCCAGGTCCATGTTGCATGTGTGGGGACTTTTTATTGATCACTCAAATGTTACTAATTTCTCAAATGCCGGAAGAAGTGTTGAGAAGTATCTAAATCCAGCAGGAGCCATCCATGTAGATCATGCATTTACTTAACCTCATTTTTGACCTGGTTTTAGTGAAAGACATGCCTCTTTGGTTAATTATGCCTGTGGAAAGTGCCATTAATATTTAATTCATCACCAGATGTTAGTGCTGAATAATCCATGACTAAAAACGCTACTTTTCCAACAACATGTCATGTCACAAATGACCTGCACTGGCATGCAGTCATGATTCAGATAGTTCAGTTTCAATAATCCTGCTCTCCCTGTTTTTTCAGATGTATTGATTTATATCTTCAGCAGAGTTGACTAATAAAAGCCCTTCTTGTTATTTAATTATTTCTCCAGCCTGATGCCCTAAACACCCAGTTTAGTCACATGACTCTGGGACAGCAGCAGCCAACTGAGAGTGGAATCCCTGCTCCTGATACCCGCCACTATCCCACTGTTTACCACCACTCTCCTTCCTCTGTGGTGCTGCAAGGAGCTGCTCCTCCACCTCCACAGCAGCAGCAGCAGCAGCAGGTGGCAGGCTATTTGGTGGCAGGGCCACCAGGAGGACACCAAGGTGTGCTGCAGGGTCAGCCCATCACACTCCAGACCCAGGGGACAAATCATGTTTATTCGAGCTCCACCCCGGGCCCTGCCGCTTTTCAAGCGTCACCGATAAACCAACAGCTACTCCAGCAACATACCTACATCCAACAGCCCATCCAGCAGGTAGAAAGGAGTGTGAACCTGCTTCATGACCAATCCTTGTTGCTGTCAAGAGATGGAAGTCTCAAAATGAATATTCATCATGTCTTCTAGATGTCCACATGCTACTGCTCCTCTGCCCATCACCCCCACTGCTCCAGCCAGCAGCAGCAGCAGAGTTTCAGACCTCCCGTCAACTCTCTGTCTTATAACTGTCCTCAGAACCAAAACCTGCCCCAGCATCAAGGTAGGAACGCAGATGAATTTCCACAAGCTCAAAGACGAATCGAACAGCGTTGTAAAAGACACTGAGTTAAATGCTCAGTCTTGCTATAGGCATGCATCAACATCCATCTTTTGTTTTTTTAAATGTTGTGGAGCTCGTATATTTGTTCATAAGGGAGCTATTCCAGAGATAGTCGTTGATGGTTACATTTTTTCCCTGCCTCTCCTTTGTTTGCTTCCTTGAGCTAAGATGTCTCCCCAGGAGTCTTCGTGTTAATTATTTTCCTTTTACCATTTTTTTTTTTCTTTTTTTTTACCACTGGTGTTCATGGTTCTTTGTCTCACACTTGTTTAACTGGATGTAATGTTTGGTACGTTGGCTAACTTATACAGCCACACACGCATGCTCGGTGTGAACGACTGCGGCAGTAGTCCGTCAGCCTGCAAGCGTGGCTTCCCTGCTGGGGACCCAGAGAATACAGCAGACAAATGAACCTGACCTACAAAGGCAAAGGACAGCTATTATTTCTAAAGAAACAAACAAAAAAAAAAAATCAGCTTGTTTCCGTTGTTTTGCGAAGTTGAATAATGTTCATGATATGTATTTGTCACATACTAGATCTGTTTTAAATGGAAATTCTCAGGGAAACCTGTTTCTGCTCACTTGCATCAGTCATCACTAACAGAGGACTCCAGCTTCAGCAGAGGTCATCCTGTCACAGTAACTGGGAAAGAACCGAGAGGCTGCTACGGCAAACTTTTAAGTGACAAATGATCTACTGAACATCTGTTTTCTTCTGTGAATCTTTATTATTTAAGCTGATTAAGTGACAGATTCGGTTTGAAAGTAAAAATGTAATTTTAATACATGCCAGATGTTACTGCTGAAAAGACAAACTGGAATTGTGAGCGGAAGCTCAGCGCCAGAGAGGCTGGATACGGGGCCGGGACGCTGTTTGAGAGTCCACTATGAATCTCACAGTGAACCGGTCTCTTTTCCAGCCCCTTACTCCTCACCTGCCAGAGTTACTGCAGCCTCACCACAGGCTGGAAGAAGGAGCCTGCATGCATGGCGAAGATCTCTCATTAAGTGGCGATAGTCTGAAAGAAATGGCCCAAGTAAAGACATGGCAATCTGCTGCCTGCTAGAATGGCATAAACCCAGGTGTGTTTGATATTACAGTCATTTCATGCTTGGTTTGTAAGTGACGGTGGGAGACGAGGCTGGATAAAAATAGTCCTTCCCCTATAGAGGAACAGAGATTCATTGTCTAGCTGGACTTCCTCCCAGGGTACCACACGCCTTCCTACAGACTCCTTCACAAGGACGCCCCCCTCCTTTGTCTCGCGCACCACCACACGTGTGTCACAAGGGACAGTATTTTCAAATGTCTCTTTGTCACCTTGACATTTAACTGACTGGATTCCCCTCCCGGCACAGAATATAGTGCCGCCATTTTAGACCATTCAGAAAATGGGGTCCGTCTGACTTTGTGTCTTCTTAAGGTTGTTCCAAATGGCTTTTTAACAATACTGTAAAGTGTGAGACCCTCTTGCTCTGGCCATGCAGGCTGAGTGTTCCAGGTGCCTTGACCCCTCTCATCTGTAACAGCTCAACTCCCAAGTTCTTACAGTGCTTCAATCTGCTGTTTCTAATCTGCATTTAAAGCACTTTCCTGTTTAAAATCCACCAAGCATTGCACAATTATATGGCTAATTAACGGAAATATCAATCACAGCGTTTTCGCTTCCTGTGTGTTGCTCATTTGCTGCAGTCCACCAGGCTGTGATGCCAAACCCAGGATCCAACTACCAGACCGTTGTAGGCGTGCAGCCAGGCCCCAACCTCACCCTCACTGGCAACCAGCAAAGCAATATGGGCAACCAGATGCAAGGCATGATGGTCCAGTACCCTCCAGTGCAGTCCTATCAGGTCATTGTAACAATGAGATAGGCGAAAGATCAAACCAAATACTGCAGTATTAGTAAAGGCATTTATGCGGTTTTCTGACTTAATATTTTCCTTTTTTTTTGTAGCAGGTTTCTGTACCACAGCAGCCGTACCAGCAGCCAGTGTTGGTGTCCTGTCAGCCGGGACAGGGAGCAGTGGCCGTTGCAGGGGTGCAGCCCTGCTATGGTCTTCTTCCCCCCAACCAGCACACCACCATGAGGTACCGCAAAGAAGGAATTTTAAGGAATCCTCTATACAACATTATTATAATATTCAAGCGTGCTATTAAATGGGAGTCATTCTTTAAATTTAATATTTGATGACCTTGCTCAGGTTTGTTAATTTGAACCAATTATAATTTTATAACGGTGTGAATAAACATCCAAGGATCTACATTTATCATATGTAAATGACAGTCTGCAGTTGCAGCTGCTTTAATCAGGTTCAGATGAATACTTTAGCCTGTAGGTTTGTCCCAGAAACCGAGTTCCAGGTTGAAAATGCTGCCGCTCTCTTTCTCTGCCAAAGGTGTCTTACTTATAAGATTCTACAGAGAGGAGTGAATGAGTGAATCCCAAGGCAGCTTCGAGCCAAGGTCATCTTTTGTCACAACGGGGGTGAAAGAAATGAGGTTATTACAAGAGCGCTTTGGGTGAACTTTGTATTCGTTTAGTTGATGAATGTCGACTGTGACGCCCTCTCAGAGAGCTTAAGTCAACTTCCACCATTACTCTGCCGGTGTGCAGCACTGTGCTTTCTCTCATTATAAACTGATTGATAGAACTAGTTCACAGAAAGGAAAACACGTAATTAGTTTCAACCTCCATGGACCCAATCAATCTGGACACTGGTGAGATTAGCCCTACTGGGACTAGTCCTGCACGCCTGTATACATGAAGAAACAACAGATGTGGAGAAAAAAAAAAAAAGAAAAATCCCGGGTGTGCATTTGTCACCCGCAGACGAACAATTCAGAAGACGCACACGTGATGAGGGAGGTCACTCTCATTGTCCCAGCTGTAAAATGAGGCTGCATTAGTAGGCCAGTCGGTGTGAAAATGATTTATGCGGCAGAGCTGGAGCGGCGAAGCCTTCTCCCAGGAGCCGACTGTCCACCTGCAGCCTACTTTTTCACCAGCTCTACACGAGTCCCTGGGGGCAGGTTGCTTACAGAGCAGCTACTGCAGATGGACTTCAAGTTAGATTTCACATTTAATAGCGCTACTGCTGCCCGAGCTCCGCCTGTGCAGCAACATCACTTTTAAGCTTGTGTTTAAACTTAGATCAAGAGTGTGTTAGTTAGGAAACTTGTTTTCTTGTTGTTAACCCTCATGGAGAAAAAGTATTCTTTAAAATTCTTCCACGGTTCTCTTCTGTGTATTCTTTCGCAGTTCTACAGTAAGTTTCCTGCCAGCCCAAATGATGGAGTTTGCTCAGCCCATTCCCCCTTGTGTTTCCCATCAGCACCCAAGCCAGCAGTATGCAGGTGTGGCTTAATTGCTCTGTTTTATTATCAGACTCATTCTACATCAGTGATTGAGCAGAGTTGTACATAAAGAGTGAGGTCAACTGATGATCTTGCCTTTAGACAGCCCTTTTTATATAAGCTACATTATGAAAGAACTAGATTAAACTAAATGGAAATACCTATATTTTTTTTTTCTTAGAATGACCTTATACCTTCTAGAGGCTGACAGAATCTCTGTCCACAGGCAGATGACCTGTCATTATTCAAGTCTGATTATCATGGCAGAGCATTGGAGGCCGCCATCACTTGCAGTCTGTCAGTAATGAGGTCAGATGAAGGTCTCGCAGCAGCCTTACCTACAGCACCACCAGTAAACATTTTTAATTGGCTGGGTCAGGTCCAGAAATAATCTGCAGATTAAGTCCCAATATCCATTGTCCTTGTTGTAGCTGTTATTAAGTATTAATCCATGAATCAACAGAGGCGTCAGCTGTGTGGTGATTTCCTTCTAATTTAAGTTTTGTGTCAACAAAAAAGCAATAAGCCGGAAATATTGTGTATTATTAGTTCATTTGCTCGTCAAAGCAGGCTTGTTTTCCTTTATTCAACTTTCTGGATGACACATTAATAAGATAATTGGATCTCCTGTATCACTGCAGAGGATGTAGCAGGAAAGGGGAAGAGTGTTTGTTATTGCCACTCTGGTCATGCTCTTATAATTAAAGCACTTAAACCCTAATTGCGCCGTGGCTAGGGGTGTTTCACTGATGAGGTGTGCTGCTGAAGAAAAAAATGCTGAAAAAGGGCTCATGGGTAAAAGCGAGTGTCAGTTTTTTCCTGATGAATAAATTCTGGGATGCTAAATTGAATTTAAAAAAAAAAAGTCTTCATTGCTCTTAAAAAAAAAAAGAAATTCTATGTGTTTGCAGGATTGTTGCCCCCTAGCTCCAACAGTGGGATGGTGATGCTACAAATGACAGCATCCCCCTGCCAGCAGGCACGAGCCTCCTCCCCCAATCAGCGGAAACAGCCCAACCACAAACACCCAGGCAGCGATCCCCAGCGCACCCGCAGATCCGTCGAGTTCCCCCCACCTTCAGACAACACCCAGGTACAGCCTCTGCCCGACTATCGATTTCACATTTCGCGTGGAGAAATATTGCATTTCTAACCTTTAAAACTTTCTTGAGGTTGTCACATAATTTCTTGAGATTTAATTAGCTTGGTGGCCTAGAGGTTTTGACTCGGCAATATCCAAGTGATTTTTAAATTACGTTATAATTTCGCTGCAGTAACATTTGCCAGATTCAGTGTGTGTCAAGAAACTTAAGACAGTCACAAGAAAGCAATTTCAAAGCTAATTTAGTTTGGTTGTCTGACAGTGATGTGAGAATTGTCCCCTGGAGCCAAACTCAGCCTCCAGGAAGGTTAAATGTCGACGTAAATAGGCTCCGCAAATGAAGTCAACACCAGTGTAGCTTGAAAATGAGGAGACAATAGTTCCTAGCATTAGCAAGTAATGGTACATTAAGAAGGGAATAATGTGGGTGGAATGGTACATTAAAGCAACAACTTGAAGAAACAAAATGACTTCTTAAACAGAGAAATAGCCACAGATGACTCTGCTGTTTGTTTTTTTTTGGTTTTTTTTTTTTTTTTTTTGAATGAAAGTGCTTGTGTTTCTTCCCCATTATCTCTCCCTGCACCACGGATGTGTTGTGTGTAGAGCAGCTTGCCTTTGTCTCCGGCACTCACTCCCTTGCCAGGCCAGCCACCCAGCATCAAGGGCCTGCCTCCAGGCTTCTCCTCCATCCCCATCATGGCCCACCACCACCACCACTCACCTCTACCAACAGCCTTCTGCCACAGTGGGCAAGGTCAGAGAAAACAAATTTTAAAGTTAGCCAATTCTTTTAGAGAAAGAGGCAAACTCTAGTGAGATTACTCATTATTGAGTTATTATTGATCTTAGGCCGACCCTCTTTTTTACAAGGTAATGTTTATAAGGTACTAAAAAATTATTCAACTCGCTCATTCACTTTATAAACAGAATCTTTATTCAGATATACAATTTAATTTTTTGGGGATCTGCTAATTTTATCTTTGCATTTTCACAAATAGGTGAAGCCCATTACTCTCTCCTGGGCCAACCTCTGCAGTACAAACCTTCCATCAGACCTCAGTTGATCCACACTGCTCACATGGTGGCCAAACACCAGGTGTGTGTTACTGGCATGATGGTGATCAAGTTACAATTGCTCATCATAAATCCCGATTGATTTTCCAGCACTAAACCCCATGGATTGTGTACTTTTTAGAATGTTCTTTTCTGTGTCTTCAGGGTCCGCTGGGGGTTTGGCGCAGTGGTCAAGGACGGAAGGCTAACAGAAAACCTCTTTCCTCAGATCTCAGCGTAGGTGAATCTGGTATTTGGAGGCCGTAAAGGAGGTTTACGTTTTGTAAACGTTAACTTCACTGTGGACTGAGATTTTACCTTCTGGCTATAAAATGGAAATTTGCTATTGTCGGAAAGTTATTTCTATGTGGCCACAGAGGTGTTGATTTTCTAACTTTTTTAGACGTCGGGAACAAAAAGTTTGCGTTCAAATTCATCACTCCATCAAGTCATCAAGTCATCAAGTCAGCTGCTGTGTAGCCTATTTAGCAGATGAAGTGGAACAACACGAGGCTGTTCATATGTCAAAATCCGCTTGCTGTGCTCCGTAACTGCGCAGAAAAGCGCGAGTTTAGTGAATGCAAGCAAAAATAATTTACAGACGGGGCAGAATTCACACCTGGCAGTGGAACCTGCAGCCCCGGCGGTATTGTGTTGAGAGAAACATGCTGATTATTTCAAATATGGTGCATTTTGCCCCTCTGGCAAGATATTTTTTTTTTTTTTTTTACATAATTTAGTTGCTCTGGCAAGTACAATCAACATTGACATTAACAGCACATCTCTGTCTACAAAATCTTTCCCATTTGGGAAATAATAAAAAAAAAACAAAAAAAAAAACAATATTTTCAGAATTACAGTTGTGCATTTTTGGCAATGTTGCCTATTGAGTGAGAGCCCAAGCACACAAATTGAATCATATTTTGATATTATTTTTCTTGACACTCTGAGAGCTTGCATCATCTACTGTACCTAAAGCCACAAAACTGATAGCAGCAGTTTATTGGAAGCTCCCGAAGGTTCCAGCCTGATTTTTCTTTTCACCCATGACAGTTGTTTTATTTACTGGCTCGGCTGCTCACAGCACCGTCTGTCCGTTTCAGCAGTAAGCAGTCAGACCCTGGAAGTGACAGATCCTCTGGAGGGGATCAGCTGTACAGACCACCACCACCTCTTGGCAGAGCTCTGCAAAGGCAGAATCGAATCGATCCAGCAGCTGTCGGGCCACCAGTCCCAGCTGTGCAACACAAGCAGAGATGCTCCCACTGGAGACCCGGCCTCATCATGATCCATCTTCACCATCGCTGTCCACCACATTTGCTGCCCAGAGCAACACGATCCACTACTGTGGCTCCCAGACCCCATTTAAAGTCCAAAATAGAACCAGACAGAAAGAGGAGCCGTGTGACTCGGGCAAAGCCGACTCCATAGCAGCTAAAATCTGGCCGTAGCTAAGAAGCTCCTCACGAACGCACATCTAACCACCTGCCTCTGCTGCCTCAGTCTGGGCTTTTTATTTTGATCCCAGACTGTACCAAAACCATATCCAGCGTGTGAAGAATGAATGTCTAATTTTATTTAGTTTTAGTTTGTTTCTTTGTTTTATCATCTTCTGGCCAGCAGGTCTGTGCAGGGTGTCCATGGTTGTCTCAAGGCCGCGCCTCTTTTTCTTTAACGTTGCTGGTCAAAAGTGAAAGTATTTGAAAAGCTTTTGGATTCATTTGCCAGCTGTTAGTGACTCCACTGTGGCTCATTTTAATAGCATAGGTAATTTCTGATTCAAGAATGTCTTGTGGCCACTTTCGATAATGAGATGGGGATCTACATGCGACATCTCGTTTAAACTGACGATTATCCATCTAATTTATTCAATATAAGTATCAGTATTTCCGTCATTTTTGTCAAAGACTGGTCGTCATTTAGGTTCACAAGAACGTGTTTTTCCCTATTTTACATCTTCCTGACAATAACACATAGTACCACTTGTAACTTGTGAGCCCATATGATAACAAACACTGAATAATAGATACTCTACCTGAATTATTTAAGTCACTTTTGTACACGGTGAATGTTGGATTTGCACTGGAGTGATGAAGGAGATGGAGATTTGATTTGTATCAGGACAGGGCCTGAATTTCCTTTTTATTAAAACCCTTGTACATGTTGGTTGCACTCTGCCAGGCCACATTGTTTTATATTTAATTAAAATGTTTATATGCACAAGAAAAATGCAGTTGAGTTCGTCACTACTTGGCTTTTTCCCCCCTGAATGTTCTGTGTGAATCACAAAGTGTGTGTGTGGTGTGGTTCCTTTTCCTAATAAATGTTTACACCACGACTGTTGTTTTTCCTAATCTTAAGGTGGTAAGTGGAATTATGGCCATCAACAAATGAGGCAGCACACAGAAAAAGGTTGCCATGGATCTTGGCTTTTGAGCATTGCAGATGTGGAGTCTGCATTGTCTCGTCTTCCAGAGGCGTACGTTTGTTTTAAACGACCCTCTTATTATTGTGGGAAAAATAAAGAAACAGAGACGCCTGTGGGTGAATGTTGGTACAGCAGGACCGCATTTAAACTTGAAACTTCAGTCATGATAACGTTTGCGCGTCTTTGTCGCTATGTTAGCTCGGTTTCGGCGACAGTGGTTATGTCCGGTGTTCCTGACGTCTTATCTGCCGGCAGGACGGTCGATGAACCTCCAGACAAACAGGAGGAGAAATGGCGGAGACGACGACCCCCCCGACACTGATGGAGGTGCGTTTGTCGCTTCTGACGCAGCTGCAGGTAAAAGGTTTGAGACTAGTGAGCTTTTAAACTGTTTTTACCTGGTTCGAGAAGCTTAAAGCTGTTTTATATTTAAATGCCGAGACTCCAGAAAGTGACTGAATCACCAAAGTCTGTTTTCTATGTCAATGTAAAAAAAAAAAGTTGAATTATTAATCTCTACAAAAACAATGATAAAACGGTACATTATTATTTTTCTAAAATTAAAGAAAATTAAATTTTTGATAGTTATCAAGATTATAAAAGTAGCTGTATATTGTAATATAATGTTAATACAGTAAAATAAACCACTGCCCAAGCGCAGATATCCATGGCAACCTTTATTCATGATATAGTTTATCAGATATAAGAATATTGTTAATGCTATTGTTGTGACATGGAAAAATAAAATTATTAATGCAATCTTTGATTCGCATCATTGATCTCCTTGTCATTATTGGTTAAAAATTAAAACATGTATCAATATTAAGCAACATGAGGAAAAAAACTGGTTTGATACATTAAAACCATCAGTTTAAGATACTGATTTCAGTGTCTCCGTATGTGGCAGTGATCAGGCCTCGCTGATTCAGAGCCTGCAGCCAGCTCTCAGGTCACTTTCAACCCTGAGCTTTCACCAAAGCAAAACAGCCGTCGAGGGGCTTTCACTGCTGCCCGGACCAGTGAAGACCTCGTCTGTCGGGCCAGTCAACCTAAATCTACACTCTCAGCCCAAACCGCGCTGTTAAATTACAAGAAACCCCTTCTGATCCGAGGGTAATATCTGATCGTGAGTTTATCAGCCTTGAAAGCAGCAGAAGTCCCAACGCTAAGCTGGAGTCAGTGGGCTCAAATGGCTTATCAGCACTGCTGCAGACCACAGGTGAAGCAGACCAATCCCAAACATTCCTCTCGAATACAAAAACCCAGAACCATTCCATGCAGTGAAAAGTTTCTAGTGACACTTTTCAGCAGTTTTTGCTACAGACAATGTCTGTGTAGATTCTCACTCATCCAGGTCATAGTTATCCAAAGTTAGATCTCTCTGTGTGCAACTGGACTCTAAGGTTTCTAAGGCTTCTTCAGTTCTTCAGCCTTCTGGAGAGAGGGCGAAACGTTTTCCAGGAAACCTTACAGTCCAGTTGCACACAGAGAGATCTAACTTTGGATACACAGACAATGATGAAGAGCAGAAAAATAGGTCCAGGATCCATTTGCCTGCAGAATATACTGTAGACCCAACCAATCAAAATTGGTTGAGTCGAGTGTTTAGAGAGGAGATCAATGCAGGGATTAGACCATCCTAATCAAGCCAGGGCCTGCTCCCTTCACAAGAAATTCCAGATGTTTTCCAAAAACTCTGGAGAACAGACATGGTTTTAGCAGCTGAGCTCAGAGGAGTGACTCACTTGGACACCCTCAACAATGAATCTCTAAACGACTCAGATCAGTGCAGCCCAATTCTCGCTGCTGAGCTGCTTCAGATCAGAATTAAAGATATGTCACATCTGACAGAGCAGTGATAGAGATGGGAAGGAGCTGTCCACAGATAATCCCGGTCACACATGTTTCTGGATTGACTCTTACACCTTTAGATATATTGAAAAACTGGCCAAGATGAACTTTGATAAATGCCTGAGTGGTTCTAATATGTCCATTGAATTTGTTCACGGAACTGAGCTCACAGAGATTTTGTTCACTCAGGACACCGCTGGGAACACCTCAATAATCCAAGAGGCCTTAGACGAGCTCAGTGATTTGGCAGACAATTTGAAGAGGTCTGCTATTCCCAAAATGTGCTTGAAAAACAGACTGATTCAATTCTGTGATAAGGTACATTTCCTGTTCAATGTCCTTCAAGATAGAGGATCCTCTTCATCAGTTTCATAAGACCGTAAACATCTAAATTAGAATATCAGAGTTTAGTACGCGTGGCAAAATCAGCGTGTTATTATGGAAATGGCCATAAGGTGGTGCAATGGTGCAACGTCTAGTTTGAGGAGTTCTGCAACGTTCAGTGCAACTAATCATATTAGTTATTAATTGAGAATGAATTTAATTCAAAAGTGGTTTTTAAAGCCATTTTCTTAAGTATAGAATAATATTCTCATAGTCTTTTTGTGTTTTTGAAGAAGCTTTCTGTTACGATAGAGTAATGATTAAGCTATGAAACCAAAGCCATAATCCCAAAAGGATTTAGAGTCCGGTTCCGAGTAACCTCCTACAAAAATTGAACTTTTAGTTAATTAATTTTTAACTGGTGTAGTGAAACACGTCAGTCTGCCCAAAATGATCACGTCCTTGACTCGCAGATATTATTTTCTTTAACATCTGATTGACAGGCAACACATGGTTTAGGACCACAATGCTGTAATTACCTATACAGGGGAGGTTTTTAAAATGCATTTAAGAACAGCTGACTAGTGTTGTCATGCGTCAGTTTGTGATTAGTCTTAAACCATAATCATTGATCAGGGACAATAGGAGGCTCTTGATCTCAGAAATGCAGCGTGTTTCACGCTTGGTGGAGTTCCTAAAACCAGGGACCATAATTGGCCAGTAGGGGGAGATGTGTCACTATCTCTACCACAGATGCACTTCAGGGGCCTCAGCCGCACTCAGAGACGCTATTACGGAAGCTGGTTTTAGCAGGCAGGGTGCAGATTGGCAAGCAAATGATGTCAGTTGGATGTCCTATTATACACCCCCTCCACAAACACCCAGTGCTGCACCTTCTCCAAGGGAAAAACCATGTGCTGATGCTCAGTAAAACCATGTCTGTGTGCAAAATCTTTTTTCCCCCATCTGCGATTATTCAAATGAGCTCTCTCCACAGTCTGGATAATTGATTCATTATGTAAAACTAAGCCACACAGCTATAACAAACGCACATAAACAGACAATTGCTCCTCTACCAAACACGCTCAGACACATTCTGGATTGTTACCATAGGAACATAGTGAAGAGGTTGCTGAGATGTGGCTCTTGGTGTTGTTAGGGAAGATCTCCAGTACAATGAAAGCATCCAGAAGGGGGAAGAATTAGATTTTTTTTTTTTTTTTTTTTTTTTTAAGCAGAGGAACAACCCTTCACCAAAGAGCAGCGCTGAGACAGACAGAGTGCTGCCTCGTTACACCCAGAGCTTTTGTCTTCCACACACTCATTATTTGGGTGTGGTGATGTCAAAGCGAGGGTCAACAATCCGAAAGCATCCGTTTTTTTTTTTTTCCTGAAATGGCCCCTCAACAAGAGTCCCCCATTACACCAGGTTTCATCCTTTTTCCTCATCCACAAAGCATAATTAGAGAACTGCTGTTTTGCATACATTAAACCTGTGTCGTTTTCATGATGGAGGTCCAAAACAGAGCTCCTGTCTGCAGTCTGCTGGGGATCAAACCATTGATTGGACCGATGGTGGATTATAGCCAATGTCCAGCTGAGCTACACGCTTGGTGCCTCTGAAGTCACAATTTCATTTCAAATCAAGTCAAAAAGATAACAGGATAACGAGAAATTCACTACAATGAGAGAAAAGGAGAAATGAGTGCCCAACAACTGCAAACCCATTAAAATGACAAATGTTACACTTAAGTATATATTTGAAGACATAAAAAATACTTACATAATAATTCTCTAAATATTATAAGCCACCAAAATACATTATGTAAATAACACAAATATCATAGCTGCAAAGAGATGATCACTACCTTAAATTAACAATAAATAAATTCTATATGGGAATTTTGGTGATGAACTGCAGTTTCATCTAAGAACAATGTTCCAGTAGGTGCTGCCCATCATGGTGGTCAGTCTTGTCCACAGGCAGGAGCAGGCTGCTGCTGATGAATAGTCTTCCTTAGGCAACGTGTGTGTGTGTGTGTGTGTTCGTATGTGTGTGTGCACATGTGCACACACTGCAGTCACAAATTGCATCTTAATGATTCTCTTTACAGATCATCACCCTGCCTACGAGGGGAGAACTGGGGAGGAGATGAATCGTGCCCCCTCTTACTGCCGAGCTGCCATGCTGGAGCCTTGTAGGAGAAATTGGGGGCAGCAGACCAAGAACACAGTTTAATGTGTGTTCATTGGGGGAAAAAGGGATGAACAGTGTTTAATTGCTTTGACCCTAAATCTAAACGGACCAAATCCCCTTGAAATGTGTGTGACCACTCATTCACCGTGGTGACGTTTAAGGTTTATTGATAATAAAGAGAGCAACAGTCTGATTAACACTGAGGCCCATGTTTATTTAATACTGTTTTTCTGGACACCTAAAATTGGTGTCATCCACCTGCTTGTACATCTGTTTCCACACCTTTTTCTCTTCGCGTTCCCTCTATTGTGATGCATTTCATCCTTCAGGTTTATGGTGTAATTAACTACTCTGTACCAACACGCTCTGTAATCTGAATCCTACCTGTTATCTCTTCTTCAACTGTCTGCAGCTTTGTCTGCCTGGTTACCCCAGTCAAATGTAAAAAAGGTTATTTATGGACGCAAACACAGACTTCACCTTTGATCCAAATTGGACTCAATTCCTTTTGACATTTTGCAGACAAAACTAATCCGTGACCTTTGAACATTTCCTTATAAATTGATGTTAATAGAGGCCAAACAATAATATCGTTCCAACAGTCATAATAGTTACAGGCCAACAGCATCTGCAGTGAAATACGGATGTTTCTGACCATCGGTGCCCCTAGTCAGACAATCACTGGCGTCCCTGAGGTTCTTATTCTGATCATAGTGGCATATTAGGTGTAATCTAATTGTATTTTCTCAGTATCAACTCTGTACAGACACATTTTCCAACATAATGCAATTTAGCACAAAGGTTAGCATTAACAACATTAGCAATGAGACATGTTTTTCTTTCTTGTTTCTCAGAAATGTTTGCATAGATAATTTAACCTTTTCAGTCGTACCACCATTGGTAGCAAAGATAGGAGAAAGGAGAAAGGAGAAAGAACATCCTCACATAACAACATCCCATCTGTACCGCTTCGTTATGAGCCAAACCAGGAAGTGTCGGTGTAATTATTAGCTTCTCCTTTGACCAATTTTAATCGCTCACAGTGGGGGTCTTGGAGAAGACGCAAGTTAAACCTCAAAACAGGAAAAGAACACACGGAAGCCACATGTGCCGCCCCCTGAATTTACAGCCTGGATATTTAAAGACAGACAGCAGCTGAGGACGGAAGGAAGCTGTGTTAAAACAAAGAAAACAAAAGGCCCTGACCTCATTCGGCTAGGTTGGGCTCCCAATTTTCCCAGCGGTTTCTTCTAGAATGTTTTATTCGTTGATATACTGCAGGAACTCTTCAGTTATTACAATGCAAGTGCTTTTTTTGTTTTTTTTTTTTTAATGATTTTGACTTGACCACAGATCAATACCACATTTCTTCTTTTGAAGGTCTACATAATTAAACCAGTTCAGTACCAGCGTACAAATGGTCGGGAGCCTTGCTTGGTGGATTTGCTCTGAGGTTTTCTCTCAGACGCCGTTTCACAGGTCAAAAATATCATGTGATTGGTCACGCTCCTTTGTGTCCGAGTTTCCCATTTTCTTCCCCCGCATCTCAGCTCCGTTTCCAGAGGACAGATGAGGGCATAAATCTCAGGTGGCAGCACATGGTATCAGATGATAGGTGGGTCTCCAGACTATTTGAGCTGTGTCTTATTTTAAACTGTCTGTAGATATGCCCAGGAGGTGACAATACTCCAGAAATAGGTCTAACAACTTACGAGATTGAATGGCCTCTACAGTTTTCCAAATTACAGCCATCATAGGAAATGATATCAGTGCTGCTATTACACATGCTGCACTGACCAGGAAAATGGGCAAGGGCAATGATAAAATCCCGGCGTTATCGTTGTGGCGACTTCAATTACATGGTGTACAGAGCAGCAATGAGTTGGACCCACGAGGGTGAAAACTTCAGTGTCTATCTGTGACACCAAGATAAATCCAAGGAATTCAGCTGATAGTGGCTACATTTACATAATTAAACTGGAAGGAGCTTGCTTTAAACAAATCCCTTTGTAATTCGTGTCTGGTCTATCCACACCAGTGTTATGAGCTTGGTTTAGAACGAAAGAAGACGGATGGAGCAGAAATGATGAATACATCAGTGCCCCGCTGAGCCTGCGAGTGTGTGTGTGTGTGTGTGAGTGTGCACGTGCACGTGCAAGTGTGTGATGAGTGCATTTGTATGCTGTCAGCATGTGGAATCAACTGTGTGACAAAGATGAATGTAGCTGGCAGAAAAAAAAGATGAAATCTGCTCCAACAAACACATGACAGGAACCAAAATAGGTCCACACCAGGTCAGTGGGTCAGCAGAAGCTGGCAGAATAAAATATGAATACAAACGTGCACACGTCCGTTAATATGGCAACTTATGATTGAGTCTTAATGTTTGAGTTAAATCAATTCTCCATCATACTGGACTCTGGCGGATCACGGAGCAATTTATACCCTTTATGAAAAAAACAATTAACTGACACATTAACTGCTTGTTTTTTACTTAATTAAATATTGTTATCAAACGTATATTTGTACAGATGGACTGTCCAAAACAAAAATAGGCACAATGTCAGACACAATATCTCCTCATCTCCAACCTTTGGAAGAGCTCCCTATATGCTACTTAACCTTAAAGAAAGAACTGGCATGCTGCTTTGATTATTTCCACTTAAATCTTTACAGTCGTGGAAATGTCAACAGAATCATCAAAGCGACCGTCTCCCTTATAAAGTCTTGATCAAAGGCATTCTCGACATACTGCACCCTCAATATTGTTAGCTCTGGGCTAATGTGTCTGCATCTGCAGCACATTATTGGTTTTATGAGATTTTTTCGTAAGTGGAGACAGGCCAAAGTCGGGCAGAAGCGAGTGACAGATTCCCCCTCTTGTGGCTAAAGCCACAGCCCACTAACCCACTGCTACACTCGTAGGCCTACTCTGTCTGCGCACTCTAGTTTTACAGGGAATTCCTCTTTGTTAGCACAGGCTGCCTCACACACACTTTTCTGCATATGTTTTTGAATCTAAATGTACTAAAATATGCTTATATTCTAAATATGCTTATATTATTAGTGTGACTGTTTAAGGTTTGTGTGTATAGGTGTTCAAACAAAAGATTTTTTTTTAAATAGATTCTAGCCAATCAGGATCTTCCCTTGCATCCAACCACTGATTTATTCTTTTCATGTTATCACAAACATTAAGGTTCTAAATTGTCACACACACACTCAATTCTTAAGTCACACCATTATTCTGTCTAACGTGTGTGTGTGTGTGTGTGTGTGTGTGTGAATGATGACAAATATTTGTGCAAAAGTGTGATTTATGATCAAAACAGCCTCTCATATTAATCTAACCTGACAATCTAATTACATCTGTCGCTTTGCGGTGTAAAGCAAGGCTATACGCTGCAGCGGTTCACTTGCAACCTTGGGTTTAGTGTGTTGAAGACACACACACACACTCCACGTGCTTCCATCCACCCACCCCCATCACAGTGGGCCGTTCAGACCTCAGGCCACTTCAGCAGATCAAAGAAAATGCTGGTGTGAACCAGTCACCCCCCCCCCACCCGTGTGGTTCAAAGTAACCCCATCACACACACCTTTGGCTTCAGCTACTCCTCTTACCCCTAAAAAAGCCTCCAGAGAAGGAGGAGCTGCAGAAGAACCGACATTTTTCGCTGCTCATCCTTTGTTTTGTTTGAGCATTTTGTCGACACTATTGTGAACTTCGTAGGTCAGAATTCCCCCACTGCTGCCGTTAACTGCACACTCACGGATGCTGACACAGTCACACCTCCTCCATCCACACCCATCAGTTCAGCATTATGAGTTTGGCTCTGCTCCCCGGATCCTCGCTGTGTCTTGCAAGTAGGCGGGTGTGCTGGTTGGAGCTTTGTGGAGGAGTGCAGATGACAGGAGATGCTCTGCTTTCTGTTTTCCATCATTTGTTCAATGAAGAACAGTGAGGAAACATTCAGTGAAGTTAATCCGCCGATGTGCATCTGAGTTAACGAGCGTGGCCTTTATTTACCGCGAGGAAAACATTAATAGACAATGCTGATGTTTCCTGGTGAGAACATTTTAAAGACGTTCCCTTAACCGAGAAGTGGACTTGAGCACATCACTGCCACTGAACACAGCATCAAATCTGCTGGCAGCCATGTCTGACACCTTCAGAATTTGCCAGCACAGGCTCTATATGGGCCACTGGGTTGTTTGCTATATTAAGCCAAAAGATTTCTGTGAAGTGTGTGAAATGAGATCTCTTTTCAAGAACAACAAAGATAATTGATGTGGCACCTTTGTCAGATCCAGGACCACCGTGTAAAAAAGACAATTAAAATAATATATTTAAGCAATATATTTTGATTCAGTGCAAAACGGAAATATGCTGAAAAAAAATTATTATCTAGCACTTCCTTTATTATAATTGCCATTTACAAACAGTCATTAACAGCTTTAGCAAAGTGGCCTGGAGGCACATCGTGTCACCAAAGCACCTCTCACAGCTCAGCCGCCATATCAGCACTATTCATGTCAATTATAATTAACGTTCCACGGCTTTGGAACGAGGCTGACGGTGACTCCAGCGATCACACGAGCTCTTTCTTTTGCCGTCTGAGGTCCGATTTCAATTCTGACATCAGAATCATCAGAACACGTGGAGCTGTTCATCCCTCATTACTGTGATAAAGTGCTGGATGACACTGGAGGCTGTTTTCTAGCTGTCACTCTCATCTCCACCTCACACGTCTCACACACGTGCGCACTCACACACCACCTCAGATCGACTGGGCAGTCGTGCGACGTGAGTTGTCTCATCGTGGTGTCTGTGGCAAGTCTGCTGCATGGACGGTAATAATAATAGAATAGAATAGAAGTACTTTATTTATCCCAGACATGGGAAATTGACTCAATAAGTTGAGGTGTTAAAGAGGAAAACTGGTGCAGTAAGTAAGAAAAAACACTACAAAAAAGATGGGAGCTGCTGTAACAGGCTGCCACTCCATGCGGCGCCAGGTTAAAAAAATAAATATAAATTCCCACATCTGTGCACTGCAGACGCACGTTTCCAATAATCAGGATGATTCGGAGGAGTCACTGGTTAGAAGCCTGGCCACATGATTGCAGCACACTATCATGCTGCAATCTGGGAAGTGAAATAAACACATCTGTCACAATTTATGCCAACTAAAATATTCCCAGGTAAACAGCTTCACCACTTCACTGCCTTCCTTGCTAATGATGCTGTGATTCCTATGGGGAGAAAATCTCATTACAATTACAAAAATAGGGTCTTTAAAACATACATGTTTAAGTAAAATTATTATATAGTTTTCACATCAAGACAGGTAACATTAAGACACTTTTCAGTACTGATGTGAAATGATCAGACACACAAACATCCTTTGTCCCTGTCTTGTAACTGACAGATACAATTATTGCTCCATCATCTGCTTTATCTCTGCGAGATGCTAATGATGACATAATTTTACGCGCCATTAAGTATCAAGCATGCTTTTACACAAACACACCCACACACACACACACACACAGTCATCCTTCTTGAAGAATGAGGTCATTCCTGGAATGATTCCGCTTTGAATCCATAAGACACGCACACACACTGAACAAGTTCGCTGTGCCTCATTACATGAGTGTGTGTGTGTGTGTAGCCATGCTCACACAGACCTAATGACTGATGGAAGACAGTCGACAGACTTACTGTACCCTGCCTAATGCGTCATGTGCGTGCGTGTGTGTGTGTGTGTGTGACCTTAATGAGTTCCAGTCAGTTACCCAGTTAAATGTTAGAATGACTACTTTTGTTATCCTGTCCAGAGTGACCCATTGGCAGCTAAAATTATTGGGTATTTTCACCTGGCTTTATTTCAGCTGAAGTAAAAGCAGGTGACTCATGGTATTTGGTAAAAACCCGCACTCCCATAAAAGGTTTTAAGGCAATAACCCCAGTCTCGTAAACTGAGTTACTCATATTTATTGGAAATTTGAATTAAAGGTCCTCTGTGTTTTCCTCAAAGGCCATGCTGAAACAGCAACAAATACAGTAACATGTCATCAGCGCATTATGTTAAAAGGGGTTTTGTGAATTTCACCTTGTCTCTGCTTCCCTGGAAGAAAAAATCGTTTTCATCTGATTCGTGCTAAAACCTTTGGATGTCTTCCCAGATCTGCTCAGAGAGGTGCGTCCTGTTCCAAGCCACACATCCTCAGTTTGTTTTAGACAAGATAAAATGTAAGAAACCGTGACGACATTTACGGTGTGTAATCTCCATTATTGCATAACAGTGAGTGGACATCATGCCATGAAAACAACAGTGCTGTGGCTATGTGGGTGTTAAAATGTTTTTGTTTTTATTTTTTTTAATTCATTGATGACATTCATACATAATTACCGAGGCAGTGTCTCTAATATGTCACCATTTTTAGTGATACCACTAAATAGCAGTTTTCTATTCTCTGTTCCATCAGGACCATTTTGGGCCCTGCATCAGTGGGCGAGGACATATGCTCGTGTGTTCTCATGCACATTCACATTAAGGTCACTCGCTGAGCTCAGCTGACGTGAAATAACTCTTCTCCCTGTTCTGATATGTGGCTGGAGCCCCCTGATCTGCCCGACAAAGATCAAGGCTGCAGAGCTGCCACTCTGAGAGGTCGAACAAGTCGCAAACATCTTTTAGTTTACAGGCTGCGCTCTGATTTCATAAGGCCTGAAACACTAAATGAGGTCATTAAAACAATGGTTTAAAGATGACGTCAGTGTTAAATATTATGTCTAATATAAAGAACTTTGCATTTTTCAGCTTCCAGCTTCTTCTTTTGAAGTCCGCCTTCTTCGTATTTCTTCTGTTTTTTTCCATCTGAACTGTTTTAAATGTGGCCTTAATTTCCAAGTCACGGAGACTAACGATTGAGGAAATCCCTCTCAAAATGGAACAAATGGACGTGTGCTGTTTGCCCCACGCAGTAAATGTCAGCGCACCGCTGATCGAATGCACAGAGACAGAGATAACTGTGGGGCAGCGCGCAGTCAGGACGCAGGGAGAGCGGCCCAGTGACCTGGACTCGTCACACACCTCCAGCACTGCCGGCCCACCAGCTGAAAACAGACCACAACAGCCCCGGCTGTAATTCTGCTCTCTGTGACTCAGGCTTAATGATCTCGGATGATAAGAAACTTTCTTTCTTTCTTGTTTTTTTTTTTTTTTTTTTGGTAATAATCCCTACTTGTTTCCTGCTCCACAAGGTTTTCGCACACGGAGAAGGAGTCATGACCCAGACCTGAACTGTGCTGATATCACAGAATGTGAACACATGATGTGTTACTGGAAACCACATGATGTGTTACTGGAAACCACAGCGTTAGTGTTTGATTTCAGGGATTTATTTTCCACTATGAGTGGATAAAATCATTTTTGAACTTTGAGTTTTTTAAAAATACCACAATGTGCGCTGACCTAGTTGTGTAACAAAGCATCATGGGAATACAGACCGAGGACTTCCAGTATTTTATAAACGCTTCAAATTGTGTTTACCCTTTTTGTGTTGACAGTGCGTTAGTCACATGGTTGACTCGTTATTTTGGGGCATACATTCTTTTTCCTCTGATTCAGATTTACACAACTGTCAAAACCACTTACAGAAATTCTAGAATTCCCCCCATTTTCAAGTCCAGTTGTGGTTTTGTGTGACAGGCAGTGAAAATAGCAGCTTCTATAGGCAGAACATTCCCGGTGGACCTGTGCTGTACGTGAGCTCGAGGATGCCTGAAGTTTATCCCTCAACATTGTTCTCTTCTCCCACATGGACCTTTTCTATTTACTGCAGTAAAAAAAAAAAAAAAAAAAAAAAAAAGTGTAAAAATGACAGTAAGTATTTAATAAAGTTGTAGAAAACACCGATCAGGAGCAGTTAATTTTTACATCTCCACGTGGAATTTAACAAGCTGTACAAGATGATGGAGGCACCATGTGACCAGAAACAGGTGGTACCCTCATTTCTATTCTGGGAAGCATGCAGAGAATTCAGCCAACTGTACCTTTCTTGTATCCTGTTAACATAACAGCGTATTTAAAGTTATGAAATGGCGATCCTCATGAGCTACAATGAGTTATCAGATGAGTTATTGATCGCTGGTTGGATTTTGAAATATTGGTGATTGTCACCAGTAGGTTTTGCATGTTTCTCACACATACACACACACACACACACACACATTACAGTATTACCATTCAACCACTGCAGGTAAAAAAAACAAAACCCTCCACAATTTTGTGGCCCCAGACAGAATTTGAATGAGGTCAAATGCATATGGTACAGAGAAGGCTGCCAAATAGCAGCGCTATAGTGTGTAAAATCCCCCTGGCACTGGTGTGTCCTGGAGGCAGAGCTCCCACACAACAGACGGGACTCCCAGCGCACAGCCTGCAGGGTGGAGCTGGCTCACTGTAAAACTGCTGCCAGCAACACTGAGAGTCCAATCACTCGGCCACAGGGAGGAGAACTGATGCAGAACGTGCATGCTTTCCTTTTTTTTTTTTTCCTGTTCCTTTTTCCTCCCCCGTTAAATTAGTGGTAACTCCATGTCGGCAGACTCGCCTGAAGGCTAACAGACGAGGCCTTGACAGCCAAAGTATTCCTGTTCACAGTCTGAAAAGGCAAGAAATGTGAATGCGGCACATTTTTCAATTTTCTCTTTTTTTTTTTTCCTGTTCTTCTCTCTGTATTCTCACAAGGGCTAACATATCAACAGTGAAAACAGTTACATATCAGGCTGTATGTATACGGCACAAAAGTGTAGAACACATAATAAGAGAATCCTCAGAGGATGCTACCAATGCGCTCATTAGAAATGGGCAGCATCTGGTCTGGTCACTGGGTTTATGGGTCTTCCATGAGGCAGATATTACAGATTCAATTGCTATTCTTGCTGGTGCGTGACTTAGTTTCTTTTTTTTAATCATTTTCTAATCTGCAGCATAAATTGCACAAGTTTAAAATGTCACAGTGATTGAAAATTTGAAGTTTATTTACATGCTTCCCAAAAGCATGTTTGAAAAGGCGATCATAGCTTATGATCTTTGTGAAATCATCACCAAAATGTAATCATCTGTTCCTTGACCCATTATCACTATTATTGCCTGAAAATTTCATTTAAATCTGTTAAAAACGTTTTCCAATTATTTTGCTAACAGTAACATACAGACGGACAGACAACAAACGCCGGCTGCCACATAATCTCCATCCTTAGGAGCTAATATCAACAAACGCTTCAGTCCCGATTAATTTGAATTATATTTGAGGTAAATGCTATTGTTTTATGTTTTGTGAGTCAATTCTGCTATTTTATTTCCTCAACAATCTTTTGACTTGAGATAATAATTTTCTTTTTACTGATATAACCTTTATAGCTGTATATTTGTGTTGGACAAGGAAAAAAAGTTGAGTCCGCGTTCTGTCCATATGGGGGCGCTCTCCCAGCGACAGGTCCGGCAGGAGGGACGAGTCTCATCCAGGCTGCAGCCATTGGCTCCTGCGACTTTATAAATACAAGCAAATGGAATATACCGGCACAGAACAGGCGGAGACACCGTGGGAGGGACACGGGCAGGCAGGGAGACACGGAGAAGAACAGAGAAAGACAAGTTGTGAGGCTCCGTGAACGCATCATCTGTCGCTCCAGGACCGGACTCATTCATTTCCATTTAATCCCGAGGGAAATCAATGAAGGAGAGACGCTCGTGTCAGAAATTATCTCTAAAATCCGGGATGGATTCCAGCCAGAGTGTGAAGTGTAAGATAGTGGTTGTGGGAGACAGCCAGTGCGGGAAGACTGCCCTTCTTCACGTGTTCGCCAAGGACTGCTTCCCCGAGGTGAGACCCCGCAGAACGCCGCTTACCGAGCCTCTTACCCCGGGTTGATGCACACAAAGACGAGCCGCGGTGCTTTTAATGGAAATGGATGGGGGAGATGGGAGATTGGGGGAGGACAATGCTTGTAAACATGATGCATGGTTGGATTGCGGAGAGGTGTGACTCAAATAGAGCATTACAACTAGAAACTAATAAGCCAGACTGTGAAGGTTTAAGTACTTTTTCTTCCATTTGATGTTTCATTTGTGTGTTTCCTGCAGAGCTACGTCCCCACTGTGTTTGAGAACTACACCGCCAGTTTTGAGATTGACACTCAGAGGATTGAGCTCAGTTTGTGGGACACCTCAGGTAAATCTTGCCCTCCATTGCCTCTTTTGTGTGCTCACTTTTGGTTGTGCAATTGTGTAATATGTGTTGCTCAAAGCCTCCTCTGACAGGCAAACAGCTCAGTGTCTGATAGGACATGGTCAGCTGGGGGTTAAAAAGTTATTTGAATGTGTTTGTGCACTATTTCCCCTCAAAATGCTAACAATCACTGGTATTAAGAGGGTCAGGCGTGCATTTTTTTTTAATAATGAAATTAATCTCTGACCTATTTAATCAATAAAGCTGGATTAATCCTTTCTCATAGTCTCAACTGGCCGATCTCATGCAGGCTAGATATGACTAGCCTCGTGAGTTTCCCTAGCTCCAAATGGTTAACATTTCAGCAAAGTGTTAACACGGAAATCTGCCAAAATGCTGCATTTGAGGTATGAATTCTTTCCAGCTGAGCAAATATGAAGCAGAAACGGGAAAGGAGTGGTAAAGACAGGCCGAATGGATCTCATATTTCCACATCTGGAGAGCATACTTGGAAATTCTCCCTTTTGGGGGGATTTTTGGAAAGATTATTGTGCAACATGTGTACTGGCGACTGTCTTTTTTTTTTTTTTTTTATCACTTATCAGTCAGACTTTGTGTTGGGGGTCCAAACCAGCTGCTGCATCCCTTCTGTATTTAAATGTGTGTGCAAACAAACCCACTTTTTTCTCCATCCATCAATGCCCGAGCCATGAATGGCCCAGCAGTCAGGCATGAGCGAGGCGTATGTTGCCTGTGTGCGAGCATGTGGTGCGCGTGTGTGTGTGTGTGTGTGTGATGGGCGGGGGCAAGCCAACAGCCAGCTGTTGCTGGTCTCTCGTCTGGAATTCCAGAGAAGTGTTTGAATAACTTCACTGAAATGTGCTGATAAGCACCAAATGGCTTGTTGTGCTCGGAACAAAAAACAAAAACAAGTTGTACAGTTTTATTTTTAACATCCATTTTTAATCGGCAAAATGCAGCACCTGAAATTCTCATTTGTGCATCTTTCGATATAAATCAGAGCATTAGCAGATGATCCTAATTTCCAGACTGAGTGACACCCCACCTGAACAGAGCACCCAGATTCCCACAGCGCTGCACCCAGCATGTGTTGTGGAAGTGGAAACAAATGAAATCTTGCCAGAGTGAGAATTTTGGTTTATTGCACTGTGTTGGCCGTCTGCCTAGAGCCATGTTTATTTCTCTCTTCGCTTCATAAAAGTGTGGAGGGGTTGGTGGGCGGAGCTGGTTCCTATTAGATCAGTGGGTCTGAGAGGGAGCCAGGAGCCCCCACCCAGCATAGCCAACACAGGCAGTGACTGATTGATACTTCAGGCTTCACCGGGCTCTCTGTAGAGACACCCACCGGCCACGGCCAGTCCAATCGATCCCTTATCTCCAGAGGTGTGCTGGGGGGAGGGGAGGGGAGGGGAGGGGGTGGTGGGGCTACATGCTGTGACCTCAGCATGTACTGTGACAAAGAGCAGGACAGGAAGATGAAGACAAACACCCCACCTCCTTCACAAACACACACCTCCACTCTCTGTGGTGGTCTTTGTTCTGCAGTGATGAGCGGTCTAATGAGCAGCCTGGTGTGTGTGTTTGAAAAGGAGGGTGATGGGAATCATTTAGGCCATTAAGGTAAATGCCTGCCAGTGGTAGTGCCTTCCATTTGTTCTCTCCCCCCCCCACCTCAACCCTGATTGTCTGTAGCTTTGCTTCCCAGGCCCGGGGTGGGCTGTGTCGCAGCCTTTGATGCTTTTTGCACTTCTTTCCCCAGCAGAGGAAATGCTTCCTTCTCTCCCTGTTGGCTTGCTTCCATGTTTAATGAGATGCAGAGGTGCTATTTTCTGGAGGTTAGGACGAGGCAGTGATGTAAACAATAATCTCTCTCAGCCTAAGGCAGTCTTGCTTTCTTTTTTGAAACATCTCAGCCTGCAGCTGTTGACAAGTTTCATGATTATAAATACATTTAGTTGCTTTGCTGGTTCACCTGCTCCACAGTTGCATTTGTAAAAAGGCCATTTGGGTTCAATGGAACAATAACACCACATAGCTGAAGTTTTAGAGATGGCACATTCACTTTTTACACCTTAATTTGGCAGAACATTAGTTTAGTGCTTCTGGATTAAACTTCACTGAGATGTTTTTGGAACCCTTTTCTCTGTCATCTTCAGCAACTGCCAGAGAGACGCATAGAGTTGGTTTAGCCCCTGGATCCTCTTTGGTAAAATGTACCCAGGAGACTGGGAGTCCTCCTGCTGCTTTTATGTTTTGTGGTGATTTGAACATTCACAGCCTCTGCAGATTAAAACATGACCTACTTTAACAAAAAAAAAAAAACCGGGAAGAAAATTACACAAGGGAATTAAAAAGGGAAACTCTTTGTGCCAATTTGGACAACATGGCCCATTATCATTTCTTTATAGTTCCTCCAGTATAATTTTTGTGCCATTTTCTCTACACTGATGATTATTTTAGCTGGCTTCATGCATCCAAAAAACTCAAACTTCTGCAGCTCCTACACATTGTACCCCCCTCCATTCTTTTGACGCCATTGTTACACTGGATCACATTTCTGGGCTCAGCGAATTGGAGCCACATGTCTGGCATTCCTCACACTGAAGGATTCTACTTCCTCCTCCACAAAGACCCCTATTGTAACAGCCCGCCCAGTTTCTTGGGAGAGTGAAAGAAAAGTGGCGTAGTTCACCAAAGCCCTACCTCGTTTCCAAGGGAAATTGAATCACGCCGGAATTTGCCGGCTGACTAGAGAGAGCCCTGAGCCACGGTGGTTATACAGGGTGTACGAGTACACACCAGCCAAGTCCTCTGAGGGATTAATACACTTCCTGTTACGGATGTCAGGAAAAGGATTTTGTGTGTGGCATCAAGCCTAACATTGAAAATGCTGTTCGGTCGTGACCCGTTTATTCTTACCACCATTTCACCTGTGCTGTCACTTGTGGGTTCCTCTAGGACCCCTGCAGAGCGTGCTGATGATGCGGTATTTTGAAACCTTCTCCTTCAAATCATGCACATAGCATGATATCACAGGAATTACTAGAATCATAAAGTATTGCTGATGCACATCATATATTGTTCTATTGTAAGTTACCATTATCACTCCAATTTTGAGAGATGTGTCTGTCACACATGGCACGTTGGTGTTTTTGCAGCAAAAGATGCTGGTATCCACAGCAACCAGAGCAGATATTTGTTCAGGTTACCTCAGTTTGCAATTGCTCTGTCTCCTCCAATTGTGATGAATGGCCGAATCTGGTGCGAGGAAATAAGATGAGGTAAGATAGCACTTTATTTATCCTCAGAGGGGATTTCTGCAGCAACACCATGCAAAAGAGCAAGACGGTAGGAAAAACAAGATGGTATAGAAAGAACTAGAACAATATATTCAACTGGCAGCACGGAGGTAAAGTTAGACATAACTGCAATTAAAAACGAACCATACCGCAACGGAATTAGAGGCAACGTGTACGAAATTCATAGCCAGTTATAATCTGGATCCTGTCGGATGGCAGGACGTGTCTGTCGCCGTTTGTTGTTTCCACAGGTGTTCGTGAAAGGCTTAACACCTCTGCACGCGCACCACCCTCAGCTCTGTTCCACCCAGCTATGTTAGCTATGCAGTAAATCAGCAGGCCTGCAGACCTGTTGCCATACCTTCACTGTCAGACGCAGCTGGTTTACCTCAGGACTGCGTGTTTGGACCCCGTGATTTCAATTTTATGCCTGTAAAACATGTTTAAAAAAAAGTGGAATACTTGAGAAGAGAACAGCCAGTTTTACACTATGTTGCTCTACAAAGTCTTTTGCTGTGATCAACATACAAGTCATGGAGTGTTTAAAAAAGGAGAGGGAGGCGGGCGAGCGAGCGGGTGGGGGGGGGTGTTTAAACGAATGAGGGGGTGGGTGGGGTGTGTATCTTTCTTCCCTATTTAGAGCTCCTGTGGGAGAACAATGACAGGAGCTAATTAGATGACATTCACCAGGTCTTTGTGTTTCTTAGCTGTGAGAGTTCCTCTTCATCATCTTTTTTAGCTGGCAGAAAGTGACCCAAAAACACAGACCAGGCTAATTTCAGTTGCAGAAATGATGGCGAGGCTCTTTTGGAAACCACAGACAAACATGTCCAGACTATTGCACACATACAAATTTTGATTATTGCTTCTCATTTCCATGTTTATGCAACACAGCTTGAAGTAGTTTGCAGAGATGCACTTTGAGGATTTGTGCCTATAAATACTCTAAACCTCGCTGGAATATGCGCAGGCCCTTTTGAAGACAAGACCTCACACACTGCGACCAGCTATTCAGATATGCGCTTCATCTCACTGGTCACCAATTCATCGCAAAATGTCAACAGGCCTCAGCTTAGCCTTTCAGTCATAGGGTGTTATTACTCAGGCGATTGGTTCCGGGTTGCAAGAACTGGGGGGAGAAAAGGGGGAAAAAAAAAAAGCTTTAAACAAAGCAGTGTGGTTGTAATTGGTTGCGAGACGTCCATGTAAAATGGGAAATAAATTCTTGCGGGACATCAGACATTCCTCTTTGCCTCGTTCTGCCTGCGCTGCATTGATAACAACAGACTCTCCACCAGAATGTTGATAGAAGAATAATCGCTCTATTGTGAACATTTTTGCTTAGATCAAGCCATTAAAATGTTTTTGGCCTGTTATTCTTGGCAACCATATTAGGAAAAAAAAAAAATCTGCAAAGGAAAGGGGGGAAAAAAAAGCTGTGCATCAACATTTGGGGAAGTGATGTGGGTTCTGGGGGTGGGGTCTGAGCTACAACATGTCACTGCTCTGAAACATAAAGCATTTTGTCACTTTAACCTCCCTGTGCCTGAAGGGCCCCATAAAAACCAGGGCCATTAAACCGTGGCCTGTTGGCTTGTAAACATGTCTGCACGCTCAGTAAAAAGGGCTATGTTTGAGGCAGACGTCGCTCTGGACTGATAGTTAGAGTCCATCTCTTTGTTGTCAAAAGAGTGCTCGTATTAGCTTGCAGTCATTTTTAGCAGTGTGCGCTGCAGCTAGCTGCTAATGCCAAAGATAAAGTTGAACATAGGAGTTTATTTTTAAATAATTTCATAACCATTCTCACAGCTACTTCATAACCATTCAGGATTTCATTGTGATGTTCTTCTGTGTATCAGGTGGGCGAAGCCTACACAGTAATATAATCACCCCTCCCATGACTCAAATGTAAGGAATGTGTATGGACATGGATAAAGTTCAGATTTCAGCATGCAGCTGCGATGCTTCTGGTATGCACGCAGTAGATAGTTTCATGCCTTTGTGTGTGATGCCCTGGCCTCGAAGGAAGTGTGGATTGTTTAAACAGTGTCGTCTCTCATCCAGACTGTTTAGGTTAGGATCACTCCAGCTCTCTCAGTCTGTGTGTGTGTGTGTGTGTGTGTGTGTGTGTGTCTATGGTCACATTTCTGGCCTTTCTCTGCCGCACTGTTTAGAAAGGACCTCCCAGGGGGACCCTCAGTTACCAAAAACAAAATTCCCCAGATTTTTGGCAGCTGGATTGTGTGTGGTCAGCTCTTGTCGGTCATGTGATCTTGACTCACCTTGACATGACGCCACCCTGTCCTTGCTCACCCCCCCCCCCCCCCACCCGTTCTCTCCGGAGATGTTTCATCCGGCAGTGCGAAGGGCGTCTCCCCTCGCACATGGTTTCAATTTTAACCGAGGGGGGAGCGCTGTCCGCGCTCTGGATTTCTGGATTTCTCCACAGCCGATTTCTTCAGAAGTCATTTTGTTGGTGTCAGCACATTTTCAGGAACAACCGATGATTTGTTTTTCCCGTGTGGTTGCTATGGATGACTGTCCAGCTGATGTCACGCCACGTGGGACTGTTTTACAAATTCATGTTCGTGCATTTAGAAAATTAGTGTGAAGCTTTTTGTCATTTTGCTTTCCTTCCCCTCGCTTCAATTCAAACAGCTCCTTCTCACTGAGGCTGTCAATCAGACAGAATAAATGGGACAAATGGAGTTTGGTCTCACAGTTATGTCTAAATTAGAAATGTAAATATATTCCCTGGCAGCATGATTTCATACACAGGGTCGATATCAAAATTCATCAACATTGCTCTAAATGCTCTGCATATTCATTTAATCTGAATCTGTTTTCCTTGGTTTCAGGATCTCCGTACTACGACAACGTGAGGCCTCTCTCCTACCCCGACTCAGACGCCGTCCTCATCTGTTTCGACATCAGCCGCCCTGAAACCCTCGACAGCGTGCTGAAAAAGGTTTGCAGCTGCCAAGTCATTCTTTCTAGGGGTGACCATGGAGCCTTTGATAGGCTCAGCCAAAGCCTTTAGCCTTTTTAAGTGAGCAGCGCTCCTGTACTTTGATTTAACTTGATCCGCAGACAAAAGCCTCGCTGCATTTAAGTGAATCAAAAGTCTCCCGTCGAGGGGAGGGGAGGTTGTGTAGTCTCAGTCACATCAGATCATATGATGTGAAGTCGTGAAGCTGGAATCTGGCTGGAACCACTCTAGGTTAAAAGCCCACAGAAGGAAGTCACGCTGCACAGTGTCTTCTTTTGCCTATAAACACAGGCTGTGACATATAATCACATGTGGCTGTCGGTCACTGTGGCCACGCAGATACTGGACCCAGTTTTAGAAAAATCCTTTGAGACAGAAGAAAATCTGATGCCCAATTAAAAGATTTAAGGGTTCTTTATAGGAGAGACAGTCACCTAGAGCAGATTTGTTGGGGTACTTTGCTTTTTCCTCAGGGGAGCTCGTCTAAATGTAGTATAGATCTCTGTTTTCCACAGTCTGTTAGCTGCTCACATGCTGCAGTGTCAGTGTCTGGAGACAAAGGTCATGTTTCAGATGACGAGCGTCAAGGCTTTTAATCAAGTGTGCCAGTGCGAACGGGAAGTGATTGACACAATAAACAAAACAACTTCCTCTTTGGATGGCGGTCAACTTGAGCCCCCAGGTCAGCCAGCCCCGAGGCGCTTTGCATTCAGATAAAAAAAAAAAAAAAAAAAAAAAAAAAGACCCCAGAGAACTGCAAGAGATCACAGAGCATTCATTGTTGTCAGGGAGGAAACATGGGAATATTTGCAGGTCGTTCAGACCGCAGGGGCTCCAGGAAGTGGTGGCAGTAACCTTTGTACTGGCAGGACTGTGTGGGCTGGGGAAATCGTGTGACTGCTCGTCATGTCAAAGGTAACATTGATGAAGGCATTTGTGATAGAAGTTTTTCTTTTTCTCCACAGTGGAAAGGGGAAATTCAGGAATTCTGTCCCAACACTAAAATGCTGTTGGTTGGATGCAAGTCAGACCTGCGCACCGACCTGAGCACTCTGGTGGAGCTTTCCAACCATAGACAGACGCCCGTCTCTTACGACCAGGTATGCAGACATAAAGCCGTCAAACATCCGATGAATGTGAATCAATCGTGGCTAATCACCTCTCCTTCAATCCACATTTACTAATCTCTAAACTCGGAAATCCCCTTGTCATTACTGATGCTTAACGTACTAAACACGCATTAGGCTTTTCCGGCGGAGACCATATTTGACCTCCTTCCTCCGTCTTTCAGGGCTCCAGCATGGCCAAGCAGATCTCGGCGCCCTACATCGAGTGCTCGGCTCAGCAGTCGGAGAACAGCGTCAGAGACATTTTCCACGTGGCCACGCTGGCGTGCATCAACAAGAACAACAAAAATGTCAAACGCAGCAAAGTCGCCCGTGGCAACAAGAGGATTTCGCACATGCCCGGTAGGCCCGACCTGGCCGCCGTGGCCTCAGACCTCCGAAAGGACAAAGCTAAAAGCTGCTCGGTTATGTGACTGATAAGGCGAAGGAAGAGGACAGAGCACAGTGCAAGCAGGAAGCTACGGGGCAGCACTCATTCCTGCATGCTAAAGACCCCCCATTTGTCTGGAAGGGGGTTTTACAAGCTTCACTTGATGTTCATGTTACTGGAATACTCTGCACCAACGTTGAAAAATCACTGCATAGTAGCATCCCGATCCATATGGCCCCACCAGAAGAGGAAGCTATCTGTCAGTGAGCTACCTGCTCGGGGAAGTGACCCGCTTCCTCTGGGAGGACAGAACGGATACGGTCGAGGCGTTCTGCACCAACAGGAAATGAGCAGGAGAAGTGATGTCATCAGGAGAAGCTCCTCTGTGAAAGAAGGGTGTAAGAACATGTGATGTTTTGACTGAGAGCCAAAGCCTGCCTGGGAAACGAGGAAGAGGAACTGGATCAAAGACTGTTACCAAATCTAGTTTGCAAGTGTTTGACTCTCAGCCCCACTCCTGATTTTCCATTCGTCTGCAGGGAAGTGCACAAAGGAAACTGGCACGATGTGTCCCCTGTCGCTGATATGTTGTTGGTAAAATGTGAAGTCATTGGTGTGTAACTGTCAGTGTTTTATTTTAGCTTCATCATCCAGGGGATGATTCAGCCATTTCACACAGCCGTTCTGGACCCTTTGATTCCCCCTCTGACTGACACAGACAGTCACGCTTGTATTTAACCTCTCAGATCTGCCACTGAGTGATGTAATTAGGCCCTTCACTGTTACCAGCAAGTGTTTTAAGAACTTTACGTAACATATTTTTGAATAATTAAACAATACTAAATTTGTTCCTGAGTGCTAATAGATGCTGAAAGCCAGTTGGAGCTATCAATAATCTTTCCTTAATACTCAGTGGAGAAAGTGGAAATGACTGTGAGGATGAAGGCTAATTTATTCGGCTTCTAAACTGCAGAGTGGAATGTTTGCAGGGCAAAGTTTAAGTTACGTCAGCAATGAAAATGATCTTTTGCTCTCCCCTTAAAACGATGATTTGGAAATGCTGTAATCAGTGAGCTTTATAGTTACTTTAATAGCTTACAATACATGCAACAAATAATTAGTCCATCAGTGAAAAAGCTGATTAATCACTGTTTACTCAACCGTAATTGGATAATATGCAACTTGGAAGAAAATGGTGCAGTTAGTGATGCAAGAAAGCTCAGGAAGCAGTTGTATGCAACTAATGTTTTCTGACTAGCTTGCATGTTAGCAATTAGCCAGTGACAGTGAGGTACCATTTACTGAGACCAGGTCCTTTTTTGCTAGAATCTTTCATGACTGTTGTTAAGCTTTATGTAAAATGTTCTATGTAAAGAGCAAATGGGTTTTAGTTCTAAATCCTTTGGAATTAGTTTCTCACTTGTTTTGTCTTTAACAATAGTGTGATTAAGAAGCTGTTCAACTATCAATATTAAGATTGATGCACTTTGAATGAATCTGTTTTTCCGACCTTTACTCGTAGCATATTGTACGGCCTGTGCTCTCACAGCTAAACAGCTAAACTGTTTTCTCATGTGTGATCTGCTCCCCGTGTACATGACGATGTTTTCTTGTATGTTGTCACCTCAGATGTCTCCGCCAGTGTTGTCGCAGCAATATTTATTGAATTATATATTTTCCCTTTAGAATAAATGCAAATGGAATCAGTCGGACGTCTGTTGTATTTTCATTAACAGAAAATGGGATGGAGCTGCCTGACCGAAGGCTTGGCTACCTGGTACTGAACTTGTGAACGCTTCCTTGTGAAAACTTTCCGTGTGTGTGTGTGTGTGTTTGGACACATACAAGATAAAACTCATGATTAAACAGGTCAGACGGCGCGTGTTTCAGCACAGCCTCTCACGGGTTCTCGCCGGCTTTCACGCTTTCCTCAGAACTGAGATAACACTGATCATGTCGGCACAGGTTCAGGCTTCTGTCAAGAATATCTACCTTTCTCTTCAGCTTTGAATTAAAGTCCGACTTTGACTTAAATTCCTGCGTGGCCTATAAATATAACAAATATGTTATATATAAATAAATCCCTTAAGCCTGAATTTAAGGTCACATGAGTTGAAGTTGAAGTCTGTGTTAAATGTACTTCAGATGATTTTCTTCATTCTTGGATAGATTCCTTTGTTCAGAAGCTATTTTAGAAAGAAACTTGTGCTCATAGGTGTTCAAATGGCATTACTGAAAGAAGTGCTCCACTTTTGTTCACAGAGAACCAGATTTTAAAGGTTCACATCAGACGTGGTTGCTGAATTCTGACAAAGGTCACAGCTGCGGTCTGTTGTCATGATTGCTGAGAGAGGTGAGTTCACTTCCTGCTCTAATATTCTGGAATTACTCGTTTGACCTCTGGCAAAAAGGCTTTTTGTTCGGCGCAGACGCAGCTGCGGTGAA
Source organism: Pao palembangensis (assembly GCA_015343265.1). Classification (NCBI taxonomy): domain Eukaryota; kingdom Metazoa; phylum Chordata; class Actinopteri; order Tetraodontiformes; family Tetraodontidae; genus Pao; species Pao palembangensis. The sequence goes on along the minus strand of CM027085.1, from coordinate 4,410,124 downwards.
AACCAACAAACACGGGTGATATTTTCTGAGTTTATTTGTGCTTTTGTGGTCTTTGCAAAGTGTTCAGGCTGTTTCAAGTGGAGTTTAAAAAGACATCTTTTTAATGGAGCCAAAACCTCCGCTGAACCTTGTTCTGTCACACAGAACTGAATTAGTCTGTTTTGTCATTGACAGCATGACTCTTGAAGTAAACCTCAGCATAAATAGATGTTGGCATAGCAACAGGCGTTACATGTGGGGAAGTTCTGATTTTTGTCCTGATGAAGGCCAACGAAGGCCCAAACATGCTGGATGGCCCCTTTTTTCTGCCTTATCATCCTTTCTTGCGAGAGAACAAAGAGAACCAGTTTTGAACTCTCTCTTTTTACATTTTCTTGGACGCCATTGCCCTCCTACCTTTTGTCTTGGTTTTTACCATTATAATGATCATTTGTAATCAGCTAAAACCTGTTAAGAAGGCATACGCGCTCTTAAATGACTATCGATGTAAAACAGAATGGGTTAAAGCAGTTTAGTTTTTGTGTTCGCTTTTCAGTGAACAGTATTTCCTTTTAGGAAAAAAAAAAAAATCTAGCTGAACTCTGGACCTTGACTGCTTCAACATTTTAGCTAAGATCCAGCCTTTTTTCACAGCAGCTGAATGGAACAAAAAGCTCTCTGTGAGTCAGCCTCCATCGTCTTGTCTGCTGGAAAAGCTACAGTATCACTAGAAGCGAACAATGTTGTACAAGCCTTGGTAAATTCCCCTGGGCTTCCCAGCATGCAGACTGCTTTTCCTCACATGGCCGGCCCACAGATCACGCCGGTGACTTCATCACATCTGTGCCGCCTCAGACGTATTCGCCTGCCAGGGGCAGGAAAGCAGGCCTGTCAGGTGAAAATAAATGTCACCGTGGAAACGTCCACATCTGGGCTCATTATGGCTGCATTTTCTTCTTTTCCACATGTGCATGAAATCGAAGCAATCTCGAAGCTCATCTGACTAAGTGAACTGACTGAATGAACACGCTGCCTCGAAAAACACATCCATTTAGATTTTGGACAAATTATCAGAAGACATTCAGGAATGTTTTCTTATTTGTGCAGATGAAAAACAGTTGTGTTTTTGCTCCTTTCTTCATCAGACTTGCCTGGGTGTGGCCAAATGTGCACAGTATAGAGCAGATCAGATGACACTTTCTCGAAGGGGAAAGTAGGAAATGAGACACCGGAGCTTACAAAACCCCAACTTTTATAGTATTTCCCAACTGGAAAAACCTGCCTTTCTAACTCCATCTCTCTCTCTCTCTCTCTCTCTCTCTCTCTCTCTCTCTCTCTCTCACACACACACACATATATGCAAAAGCAAATGCAGCTCACAGAAATCCATTTAGGGGACTAGGAGGTAAGACATCAATGTAGTGCAAATTAACAGAAAAAAAACATTTATTGTTGTTTAAACTTAATTCTGCAGCTCAGTCTAGACTGTAATCATGGTGAGCCTGACCCAGATTCTGTTATTAGTAAGGAATCCAGCTAAAGCAAAAAGGGCACAGCCATGGTCTTAAGCAGGCCCCCTGAGCTGGGTCTGAATCGGGTCTGGTGATGTGAGCGTCCCACAGTGCTTCCATCTGACCCACTGATGGTGGATGTGCTGGGAGTGATTTCATGGTCCGACGTTTCTCAGCCTGATAACATCACTCTCAAGTGAAGGAGCAAATTATGGTGACAGCTTTAGAAGTTAAAACTTTCACTCAAACAGAAACAAACGCACCAATCGCGTTAGCCTGTTTTGGTTTGCAATCTGCCTACGTCTCCACATTATCTCCTACAAAACTGTCTTTTGCAATCGTTCCGTCACAGGAGCGACTTTCTCACCCATACAGCAGTGACATTTCTGAAAGAAATGGGAGAGAGATGCCATCTCTGTCTGCTCTGTGGGAAAAGGTTGCGCTCCACTGTAGCATTTTGGCAGCTTGGCCCTGCGAGACAGATTTAGCTGGAGGAAAAGAGATTAGAGAATCTTTTCTTTTGTTTACAGCAGTTCGTTAATCTGACAGGTGACAAACGGAAAGAGAGCTGGGAGCTATTCCTCACTGCATTTTTCTTAATTTCACGCAGATATTTTTTTTTGTTTGCCTTTTTAATGGCTTGTTTGTTAAATTGAATCCCTATCTAAAACCTCCCTGTTGATAAATTGTTTTAATATTAAGCCTCCCACTGTCGATCTGTCTGCGGTAAGAGACTTAGAGAGAAACAAACTCTATTATTCTCTATTATATTATATACGCCAAAAGCAACAACCCAATTGAGCTGGAATGATCATCCATCACCCACATATTACTTTTCTAGTGCCTGATATTGAACCTGCAGAGCCGGATTAAGCCAGGGCCGTGCTGTGTGCCAGCACTTTCTCAGTTCTCTGAATGTAAATCTGCCCCAAGTTTTAACCTCAACCACCACACAGGCTTCCCTCTTTTATATTGCCCCTCCAAGACCAGCTGGGTCAGACACAGACTGGGAGCGCGTGGATCAATGGGTCTAAACTTGTGGTGCATTGAACCCTCCCACAATCCTGCTGCCTCAGACAATCAGTCATGCACAGCTGTAACATAGAGACCCACTGAAAGCAAAACAATGGATGATTTTACAGGGGGGGGGGGGGGGGGAACAAAAAAACGCTGGGCTGAAGATCTTGAGAGAAAAGGATGAAGAGAAGAACGTGTTCCCCGCGGCTACGAGGCGAGCCAGCGGCTTGGGCTTAAGCCTTCAGTTCATTGTGAATGAACTGGTGCAACATGGGAAAAATGCGGCTTAAATTGAAATGCTGACACACGATAGCGAAGTAACGGTGCACAGTCGTTGAAAGCAACAGCCTCTCACTAAGGTATTAGACGTCTGCTCCAATGTTCCACCTTTCACTTCCTGCAGTCGGCCAAACAGGTCAGGTTTCACTGAATTTTTCCACCTTGGCAAACTGCTGTCTTCCACAGGGGGCCGAGTTTGGAACAGACTGTGGGAACTAAAGGAAAACCTCTTCATGCTTCTCATTTTAATTTTTCTGTGTTGAACAGCACTTTTGTTTTCAAGAAGCCAGAGGACATCGCCGCTCTTGGTGCCTGTGAGCTGGCTAAGGCCAGAGTCTTCAGTAGATCTGAGCCTAAACTGAGCTGAGACTGCAAACATAATACTTGTCTTCATATCTTGAACTGGGTTTTCTTTGCCATATGTCTGCTGATCTTCGTGGGCTGCATCCAGACCGCGGACCTCCTGCATCCCACTCATTCTTGCCATCTGCTGCCCGGCTAAACCTTCTTGGTCAGAGGCCAAGTGCCGACTGGCTCAACACATGTGGGAACCTGCTGTCATGAGACAGTCTTTTTTTTTAAACTTTAAAGCTAGTTGTAATAGTTAGTATCACACAGTACACGCACAGGTGTCATAATTAATGAATCTGGTCTTTTTTAGTGTAAAAATTTATTGCAAATCTCTCACAACTCGTGCAGGCTGTGGGCAGCGCTACAGACCCTTAAATTGAGCGTTTTTTTATTAATATTATTTATGTATTTTTTTTGCAGGCCAAACAGTGGCATTTCTAAAAATCTACCAGTAAATTAATGGCATGTTAATTTGTCCATTCGTGTACTCACCTGTTTTAGCTGATTAGAAGTTGATTCATTTTCCTAGAATAGATGATCCCTTTTTTTATCACATTTTTATCTAAATTAAGGGCATCATGGATCGCTCTTGTTTTCGCTGATATTTTTAGCTATTGAATGAATTTATCTCTGGAAATTTTGAGCTTTTATGCTACATCTAAGTTCCCCATTCATCATCTTTTAAAGCTGCTTCTCCTCAAGGTTTTAACCTTGTTAACCTCAACGTGTTAACACGCACCCACAGACGCACACAAGCGCATGCATGCATGCATGCATGCATTCACGTGTTCGATCCAAAATCAAACCATCAGAATGAGCATCCAAGTATGGGATCGTTAATGAGTTCATTTACAGTATCTTCATGAACTGAAGACAACGTCAAAGAGTTGGGAGAATCAGGGTGCACGTTTGTGTGTGTGTGTGTGTGTGTGTGTGTGTGTGTGTGTGTACCATCCCTCCATCCACTCCTGCTGAGAATGTTTACTTCACTGATCACAAAAAGCAGCCACAACTCCCACCTGCCCTGATTAGCATGAATCAGCCCTGGATGGGTCCCTGGCACGCCTGCCACCCATCAACACCCCAACAATCAGCTCAATCCCCCCACTGTGGCGCTCATTCAACACCAAGCCAAAGACGCTTATCAGTTGTCAGCCACTCCTGGTGCTCTGCTGAAACCCTACAGTGTGTTTGTTTTGCTGAGCTGTAACTCAATTTGCCTGAAAAATCGAATTTGCACACGGCGTTGTTGTTTTCTGTGTGAGATCTTGTTTTGTCTGCAAAAGTTTCTTTCTTTGCCTCGAGTTCCGCGTTAACGGGCCTGTTTTGTCTGCTTTGATTTATCAAGAGCGTTTGCAGAAATAAGTGTGCTAAATAGAGAAATCATGCTCTCATGAGATTAGAGGAGTGGGAACATTCGTGGTAGTGTATAAATACATCGCCTCAACATGCTGCACATTTCAAAGACTTAATGATCAAATTCTTAATCAAACTTGTGTTATCTATTCAAAGCATCTCCAGTCTCGGGTTATTAAATCACAATTATGTCCCTGCTGCAGCTGCTTGTTAATGGACTGTAATGTACTCGTGCATTAGCTCAGCAGAGAGCTTCTCAGATTGTTTTTGCATGAAGGGGAGAGACAGGAGGGGTGACAATTTTGAAATGGAAAGTTGTTTTCTTTGAAAAAAATCTGCACTTAGCATCATTAGGATAATCTGCGTTTAATAAAATTAAATATATTCCAGCAAATGATAGAAGCGTTAAGGCCATTTTTTTCTAAAGAACTGGCCTTGGATCACAGTTGAAATAATTAACGGATTTTTTAAATCTAAGGGGGGACTTCAGAATATTTTTGGTATCTTTCACCGTGTTTTTGCAGCTTGCACATTTCTGCCATTTAAAAGCACACGCCAAACACACTGTGCTGCTCTTCTTTCACATCCTTCAGCGTGGCTTTGCCGTGTCCCAGCAGGGTGGAGGAATAGGAGGAGAACTCCACTGGGATCAGTCATGTGCCAAAGGGAAGGGTGGGTGGAGATGCATCATCGTTAGCATAGCTGCTCACAAAGCCGATCGGCCTCCTGCCAAGGTCAGGGAGGAGCACTCTGAGGTGACATTAATGAGTAAGAGACGTATATTAGGATAACGGACCGAGATTTTTATTGCTGTTACATCACCATGGCAACTGATGATGGTTATGTTCTGATTGTTCTATTAACAATCGTTCTTTCAATAAGTCAATTCCCGATGACATTCTAACAGATTCATATTGAATGTAAGAAGGTAAATACGTTATTTACTGTATGTGAGTTCATTTCCAGGTATGTTTGGGGTTAAAGCATGTTTTAACACAATCAATCTGCTGAGATTAAAACAGAATATAGTGATGTAGAGAAGGATGAGTAGCCATGAATCTGACAGAAAATGGATGGATGGATCTAAATGAATATTTAGATGTGTGAATAGTAGCAGTGTAGCCTTTCAAGTCTGTTCAGCCTCAGTACTGTCAAGGTTACACGCAGCCACACAGGAGCGTGCACTAACACACAAGTTAACCTCAGTAAGATTGCGATATGCAGAGATTAGAGGTCAGCACGTCGGTTTGCACAGACGTGTCTTATCAGCCGTGTGCAGACTCTTCACTTATCAGTCATCTCTGAGGTGCAGCTGAAGATTTCGAAGGGATCACGTGGAACCTGAGTGCAAGCAGCTTCAGCAACATCAATATTAGAAACATTTACATGCGAGCAGAGAACTGCTGTCAGGTCCAAAGGGACAAACCTTTAACGAATCTTTTCATTCAGGTCAAGCTGAAACGGTGACTTGTTTTTGTTTGCCAGATATTGTCACTCTTCTTTTGGGGCATGTCGCTTCTTTTATTGAGTAAATGGACAGTGCTCGATCAAACTTTGCAGACGCATAGTATTATTGTTATGCAACGGTGTTACGTAAAGGATGGTGTTTGGTTTCAAAGAAATATCATGTGAGATGAAGGAAATGAAGAAACATGCTGAGCTGAACAGAAAGAAAAGGTGGAAGTGTGGCAACATAAAGACAGGAAGAAGCTTCTGAACAAGATAGAGATGGAGAAGAGAAGGGCTTGGCATTTTATCGTTGTGATTTATGCATGTTAAAATGCATACCCCTAATTTTGCCTGGTTTTCTCTATCTCTTTCTGGTGCGGGATTAATAATCTGGCAGTTGTTTGTGAAATCTGAATCCACGACACACACACACACACACACTCGACTGGTAAATGTATACAGCGTTTTAGTACCTCCTCATATAGGAATCCTGTACAGCTGCCAGCTCTCTCCCTGAGGTGCCCGACAGCCAAAAGCATTTAAATCTCAGCGAGGGTTACAAATGACTCAAAGTCCCTGCAATGAACATAGGGGCCAAAAAGACAAAAAGCGGTTTAACAAGAGGGACACCGCAGTTCTCCTGTCATTCTGCGTATTTCAATGCAGTGCTGGGGATTTCGCTAACATCTGGAAAACTAAAAAATAATAAAAAAATGTTTTTTGTCATCTAACTAGCTGCAACAAGAACACAGTCAAATAGAAATTTTGATATAAAAGAAGCAAAAACTCATCTAAATGACTTATCTAAGTCTTAGCTCTATATATATAATAACCTGTCATCTGCAAGAAAACAAATTATTTTTCAGTCTGGAAGAATGAAGCTGCAAAATCTCTCTTTATTCTTATTCCTGCAGACCAGCATGAAATGCTTGCGTCTGTGACACATTTATTTCTCTTCCTTATTCTTTGGTATGTTGTGGAAGCTGGAGCAGCGTCAGACCTTTTGCTGCATGTCTACATGGGTTTGGTAAAGCCATTACATTTCAGACGCTTATCTCCGGCTTCCATTTGCTGCAGCTTGCATGTGAAATTGCTTTTTGCTGCTTTAATGGCAGACACTTGGTGAGGTCTCTTAAGAGCCCTCCTGAGGGTCCCATATGCTTTTTCTGTGTTGTTACATTATGTTGTGTAGTTTCGCGTTATTCACTTTCAAATAGGCAAAAATTAATTTCCTCACATTTTCTGGATTTTGACCCTCCTTTTTGAGGATGGAAAACTACTTCTGTCATCCCACATCATCTACACGAATGGCATTCTGTTCCCTGCATATTTCAAGCCTTGATTTTAAGCTGGAAAACCTAAAAGATTCAGTGGAGATGAGCCAACTCTTGCATTAATCAGTGATCTCTTGCTAATAAGAAGTTGCCGTCTGTCGTTTCAGCCAGACAAATCAGCATCCATCTGTTATAAATAAAGAGAAAATGCTTTTGTCTACCTTTCTCTCCGCTTCATTGTATAAAATATTGCTCTGAGCGTTGTGCTCCTGCCACTGGAAACTGTATTGATGGGGCAAACTGCACAGCTCTCAGCACACATAGCTTGAATTATCTATGCTGCTGTCTTCATTTAAAGCAAGACAAAGGTGGAACCAGGCAAACGAAGGCACAGAGCGAATCCTACGCTGTTGTTAAACACAAAAACTGAGTTACTGGCTTTTGTCTGAGCAGGCTACAGACACAAAGATAAGCTGGGTGCATGAGAAGAGCAGAAAAGGCTCTTCTGGACTCGCAGTTTGATTTGAGCATAAAACCTTTTATTGGTGAAGATTTTGCTTTGATGGTTCTTCTAATCACCACTAAATTGATGAAAACAGCAAATTCTGGTTGAAGATGAACCACGATATTGATGAGTGCATCAGTGCAGCTGCGGCATAATAAGAACAGGCTAGAACGATGATGACAAAAAACTTTTTTTTTTTTAATTTTTGTCCCCTCATTGCTATTGCACATTTTGAGGAATCGCTTTCTCGCTCTCTTTCTTTTTTGCTCTCTCTCTCTCTCTCACACACACACAAACACACACACGCCTACATATGAAAAAGCGATACCTCAGCATTATTAATAATGGATCAGAGACAGCATGTAACCCAGCAGCCTTCCACATAGGCATTTGCATTGATCCATGGGGAGCGATAATACATGACCTTGTGGACTGCATCCTAAAATCATCGCATATTCAGCCCTGGTCCATAAGTCCACGGGTGTGTGTTTGGTCTTGATCACATGTAGCCAGTCCATCCATTTTACATCACAAAATGGGAAAAAGATAAGACAGAATAATGAAAGCAGAAGGATGGGTTAAGGTTTAATTTCATGAATTGATAAATGCAAAATAAAAAAGCTTAATGTAATGCAAAAATGTTCTGGATCAAAATAATGATTTCAACAGTTTTGCGACTAAAGGGAGCAGCTGTAGTCCACTTTGACCTTAAGTGTAACAGGACTTATGTTACATGTTTCTGCTTAGTAGATCTGCTCCTTTTCGTTCACTTTCTTGAGGCTTCACAGGAAGCGCACCCCCTCTTCACGCCCCCTCCTCCTCATCATCCTCCTCCGCTCTCGTCTTTCTTCCTTTTCCTCAGTTTCCCTCTTTGAACCCCGCCAGTTTTAGTCCCAACTGAGAGGAAGCAAAGACGAAGACTGAGAAGAAGCTGTAAGGGAGAGGAAGGTTCCTCTTCAAATATCAGAAGCTTTCTTTTCAAAATATTTAATTCAAAACCTTCAGCTTTGCCAAAACAACTTCTTACATATTCTCTGTCTTTATTATCAGTATTCATCATGTCTTCAATGTGGCCTTTGTGATGTATGTGACCACACACTTTTCTTTGATTACATTTTTTTGTGCATTTCCTAAATTATTTATTTTTAAAAAATAGTAGTCAATCAAGATGTTAATAATGGGGATTAGCATGCTGGCTAACATGGATGTTGCATCATGGGCAATATTTTAAGTAATGGTTTAAGATTTTAGTTTGTGCTTTTTGTTCTGTTACAATAGCTGTGGGGACTGTTTTTCTGCCATGTTCTCCACGGCAACAAGTTAAGAAGGAGTCATTAATGTGTAAACATACTGATCAAAGAATATTGATTAACTGATATGGACATTCCAGGATGAAGCACAACAAACACATGCTGCAAAGGTTCATTTTCTGACTCATTAATGGCACCTTTTTTCTTCTGTGGAAATCCGCATGCTTTTATTCTTGCAAGGATTATTTCTCCTTCTTTGTACTTCTAATTAGTCCTGATATGTTTTCCTTTTGATCGACCCACTTCTTAAAAAATACTGTCTACTGTATTAATTCAACTGCCTGGTTGATCTAGTCCTCAGTGTTAGTTTGATACTAAAGCTAAGACAAACCTCTATTATACAGTTAAATCCATGTGCTCACCTTAGCTCAGCTTTAACAAGCAAGCGTCTGCGCTGAGCCGCGAGTCAGGAAATCTCTTGCAAGCACAGGTGATTTATCAGCTTCATTCTTCAGGTAGTTTTTCCCAACACTGAGCCAACACTAGATCCCAAAACAGACCATGTTTGTGTTTGCAACTGTGTTTTTTATCTTACATATCTTCATCTTACCAACATTCCTTTGGGATCCCGGGCTAAGATCCCCGCCACTCTGCCTCAAGTCCCTCAAGTCGAGTGAGTTTATTTTCCATCTAATAAATATTCCTGACTGTAGCGACTCTTCCCTGTCTGCCTGCATTTGGGTCCTCATTCCTCATGCTCTATTTGCACAAGTATGACAGGTCACCTGATACTTTTCTGAAGAATTTATTGACAATAACCATAACAGCCGTTTAATACTAATAAATGTTATAACATTGCACTGCATATACTGATGCGTTTGATGGAGGTGCATAAAATCTCTCCATAGATTAAACCTTTTAATAGTGGCGTGCAGTAACCCTCCTTTCCACCTAAGAAAGAGACAACAAACTTTAAATCATCATTTTGATTAGGTATCTCTCTGCACAGCCATAGAAAATCAATTAACAAACGGCTGGAAGTGGGAAGAATATCCCAGAATGCTGCTGCACATGTGCATATTTGTTCCCACACAGTGGTAATTTAATAGGATTTTAAGGTTGCTGAGTTCAACACCAGGCTAATTGTAGCGTTTCACTGAGAGCTGAGGAGCTTCTGCTCGTTAATGTGACAGCCAGCACATTGCATAACATGTAAATTTTCCCTCTCGTCCTCGCCGCTGCTGCTTCGAGAAGGTTTCTTGTCAGTCGCTCTGCTTTGATCCTGCTCCAGTTTTTGACATGTTAGTTATTATCTCTTGTGTTTTCTTTTTCTTTCTGACAGCTTCCTACACACTGTTGAGAATCTGTGTGGATGTGTAAGCCAGAGGACGGCTGCAGGAGGCCGTCCAGAGAGTTGGCCAGACGTTGCCTTCAGGTTACTCTCACTGGGGAAACTTGATGACATGTTGTCGCACAGCAGCAGAGTTTAATAAAGAGGAAGGACAGAATCGATCAATACAATCATCAAACTGCAGTCAGCACGAGATTTAGCATTTCTCATTAGCGGCAGAAAAGTGGAAACAGAGGCCATGTCTGAAAACAGCCGGACAGATGTTCACAGATGTGAAGGGTCATGTTCTACTTGTGAACTGCACTTCTGGAGACTGGAACTGTGGTGACTGCCAGTTTACAGCAGGTGGATCAGCAGGAAGGATGCAGTGCTGTGAGAAACATGTCATTATGTGGAACACTGTGACTCACCGATCTGTTTTTGGACAACAATGGAGCTCCAGGGGACAGTAAGTAGCACGTGTAAGAATGTGGCTTTTACCCGTCTCCCACTGAAATTTCATTGCTGGCAGAATCATGCCAAAGTCTTCATTTAGACATCTGTAGTTTTAGGTTATAATAATAACTTTTAAAACCATTTGTTCTACAGTTAGGTTCCTGTTTTTAAAGGCAACAATACATTAATACTGTCTAGATGTTTGAAGCCAAGGAACATTTTGTTTTTTCTTTTAAGAAAATCCTGAAATGTCACAGTCTTTCGGTTCCAGATTTGTGAATACTGTGAAATCCTCCTATATAACCAGACCAGCTTGATTCATTTAAACCTGAAATCTCGACTCGAGGCAATTTGTCATGACCTCACTTGTACGGGAATAAGATGATTTTTCCACGCTGGTGGAGACCCAGAAATGTCATATCTGGGATGTATTTTATAGAAGACTTAGCTTTTTAAATACTGAAGCTTCAGACTTTGACTCCAGCGGCTGAGCGCTGTTCCTCTGTTATAGACTTGCTTGTCACATTGTGTAAATATGATGTGATGCCCTTCACACATGCAGTTCGATGCATTGCTTACATGTAGATGATCACGCACATGTCACCACTTCATCACATTGTTGTAAGGAGGACCTACTTCGGTTGATACTATTTGCTTTTTTCTCTGTTATTGAACCAGATTTTTTTTCTGTCTCTGCACCAAGCTCATTAAATGCGGCACAGCATTAAAATAGAGTCAAATCGAGTAGTTAATAGAGTAGCATGCAACATGCTCTCACAGCTGTACACAATTAGTTTAATATCAATGAAGCACTTTTACTCAAAGTGTCGCTCCATGAAAACGACAGCAAACTGGAGCTACAGAGAAACGGTGGCGTCTTTTCAGCATGTTTCCTGGAATTTTTAAGGAATTTTTAACATATCTACAATTATTAGCTGTTGAAGTAATGCAGATTTTAAATGGGTACGCTTAGAACATTTCTAAAGGCCTGTAATATTTACATCCATTCTAACATTGTTAACTTCTACTATAATTTTAGTTTATTTTCACCTTCCTCCCTGTTTCACAGATCGTGATCCAGGATTTCTAGCCCACAGTGACTGGATTTGTTTGCCTGTTTGCCTTTATTTGATTTGTTTGCCTGTTTGAACTGCCTCCTAGTTATGACCTTTACCTGCCTCGTGACCTGTGAGTTTGCCTTCAATAAATAATTAAGCTGAACTTTCTCAGCACGTGGCAACATTTCCTGACAGGATAATTCAAAGCTTTTACAGACAACAGACCCCTGGTGTAAATTATATTCGTAGGTCAAAACATTGAATTCTTTTGTCCTTTAAACCTGGAAACCATCCGCTGATACACCAGATGTAACATTTCAAGCAAATCTTTTGTTATTAATGCAGGCAGCCTAAGGAGGAAATCTCTCTTCCAACCAGTGTGATGCAATGTAACAGGTTTTTAGAGTAGAAAGCGATCTAATATGATTATTTCAAACCATGCAGACAAAAGGATTTATCAAAAAAACATTACATTTGTAAATAATTAAAAAGTGCAATAGCCTGCAGCTGTCACACACGTTCTGATGCTTCCTACTGATGCCTCGGAAGTTTCTGGATCCCTTAAAAATCAAAAGTCCAGCACATATTTTAAAAATGGCAGTCTGAAGCAGATTTGATCCCATTATTTTCTCATGAGGCAGCGAAAAAGACACATTATTCACTAACATGTTAAGGCATGGCTACTGGCAAAGCATGGCAGAGAAGCATTCCATTATGCTAAAAAGCTTTTGTGTTAAAATCTGGAGTAACATGAAGGAATTGACTGTTTGCACACGTGTCATTGATTTCTGGATGAATCCACAGATGCTCTGCAGAGGACACATGGTGCCGTTTTTCAGCTGAAGGACAAAGGAAATGGTGTCTTTACAGGCCCAGGGGATTCTCAGATAGAAATAAACAGAAAGTGTTTTTTAAAGTATTGAACTATTTATTATTATGCTAATTATCATGGAGGAGTAAAGTCTGAATAAAACGCTGAGCTAAATCAACTGCATGAAAATAATGAAACCTTATTAAACCTTCAAAAGTGATTTAATACTGTTAGTTCACCAGGAAATCACATCTGCTTGTGTATTTAGTCTTTTACGTAATAAGAGTATTTATTAGGAAATTAGATGGTTCTGAAATGTGGTGTTTTCATCTGTGAAATTCCAGAATCAGAAATTCCCAGTCGCTGAAATGTTCTCATGACTTGGGTATTTCCTGAGGGAACAGCCAGAAATGGCCTGAAAAAAAGGAAAGAAAAACATATTTTGAATATGTATCCTTATCTCGTGGTTTAAATTCTGAGTCATCAGTCATCACATTATTGCATTGGCTCATTTCTAAATATTAAAACCACAAATCCTGTTCAAAATGACAGAGATTCATTCTCTGGCATTTCGCCACTGGACAGTTTGTGTTTGTGGAGATGAATGTTTTAGTCCATGTCTGACACTTTAGCAATACCAGCCTGCTGCAACAACTTCATCCCCGAGTGCGCTCAGATGAATACTGAGAACACCTCTGTAAACACTGGCACTGTTTTCTCTTTTATAATAACATCTGAGACATGGTGGGAGGCAGTTTTTCGACTTAATGCTGAATTAGAATTCAAAGCATGCCGCCACCTAGGTGGAGTCTCAAATGCTTTAATTCCCTTGTGAAAAAAGAGATGAAATCTGAACATGACAGTTTCAGTTGAATCCTGTTCATTTAAACTCCCACCATGGTGGGACACATCCTCCGTGCACGTGGGGACAGTTAGATCAGCTCATATTTTAAGGGAATTTAATCTCCCGATGAATGCCGACCTCCAACTGTGACCAAGATGTGCTGATATGTAGCAAACAAGAGGCCGATCAGGCAACTCGGAAGAGTTTTATCTGTGATCAGGGCCAGTTTTTACAGAAATATGATAACTGAAACAGTTACATCACATGGTAAAGCTGCTCTGAAGGGTGAATTATTTGATGTGTTTCTTAAAACATTTTGGTTTTATTCCTTTGGTGACCTGAGTCGGGCTGAGGAAAGCAAATCATTTGATTGTGAGTCATGCTGATCTTCTCATCTATCTGATTATTTCAAAAATGCGGAATCTGCTGGCATTTTATTTTGTCCAGACATGGAAAAACAAAACAAAAAGAAAAAAAAAAAGAAATTCGTGACCCATAAATGGTGCAGCTGCATAGGGCCAGATGTGGGCAGGTGTTGTCATGGCTGCTTTACTTCCCCCACAAGCAGGTGGTTACAGGCAGAAAACTGTGACAGGCGGCTGCAGGGGACGAAGCCGCTGATGCGAGCGGACAGAGTGTCGCTGCAGAGGACAGCGGTCTCCGCAGACTGCTGTCACTTCCTGTGACACTCGGTGGACCCTGCAAACCAGCGCTGTCTTTGAAAAATCACAAATATGTGTAAAGAACCATATTTTGCTCCTGTTATTCTGCTTTGATTTTGAATGACTCTCATTACGCTATGCTATGCTATCATACTTTTACTTACAGCCACGATTGGGAAATAAACCTTTCAAGTTTAATCATCTCTTAACTTGAACAAATTACAGTTGAAGAGGAATAACGATTTTGCCACTTCAGAAGAGCAGTTCTTTGCACAGTTGTGGAATTTAATCAGTAAGAAAGTGTGTTTTTAATGTGCATAATCAGCTTGGACATAATATTGACGCTGGTCCACTTCAGCACAGCTTACAAATTCTATTTCCTTTCCATTTCTGTGCTGGTGGAGAGAAAAAAAAGATCAATTTATTGTTTTCTGTTTTAATAAAATCTGACTGTATTTTCCCTTTCTTTCAGCTCCTTTTCTTGTTTTCTGCCTCTTCGAATCTGTGTGTCACCAGAGAGTGGCAGATTAAATGAACAGTGGCACATTTACCCCAGGATGCTGGAAATGATATCTCGCTGAGGCAAAGTTCTGCAGACTCGGAGAAACTCCCGATAAGGCTGTTTATTGCCTATAAATGAATCTGCCTTATCGTTTCAGTGTGAACTGGATTCACGCGTCGCTTTGTTTCCCCACAATAATCTTTTTTAATGAAACATTAAGTGATAATGCTTTGAAACAGTTTGATGACTGACTTCATGGCCTTGTGCAGGAGTGAGGGAGAGGCCTCCTTCGCCGTCAAAGCAGTTTGAATCCCGGTGTGAGTCACCAGCAGCTGACACATTAAATATGCAGCGTACTTCATTAGACAGCACCCAGAAATGGCTGCTGCTGCTGCTCCTGCTCGTGTCTGCTGCAGGTCAGCGTTTAGGAGGGAGCGGCTTCATTAAATGCTCCACTCTGGTCACTGTAGGTGCTCATCAAGACTCAGTGGTGTCACGCTGGTGCGACTGCAGCAACAAAGGGGCTTTAGACGTGACCATTAGTGAGCTTGATTTTCCAGAAAAAGAACATCAACATTTAAATGCAACAAAGCTTCTGGAAAAGGTATTTAACTTTAAGAGTATACTGAAATATTAAAAGCTGACCTGATGTAACCACCGACTGCTGGAGGTAAAAACCTGCTCGCTGTCTGCGCACTAAAACTAAACACCTCAATGAATATTTATGAAATGTTCTTTTAGTAACTGACATCTTCACATCAGCTTCATTTAAGATGAATGAGTATTTGCGTTTGAGCAAATGCTGCATGTTTGTTTTAGTAGGAAAATCTGTCATTTTTTTAAGACAGCTGCTGGCTGATCATGTGATCTCCTTATGCTCATCCATCTTGGCCTCCTCCTCCCCTACCATTTGCACGGCAACCCTGTTCATCCATTTTTAAGCATGAGGTCATAACTTTGGTGTGTTCCTTGAATTATGGTCCATTTATGGTATATTTTTGTGTCGTAAGTTTTGGGTTTAACAGTAATTTTGTTTCTTTGATTGCTCTCAGGGAAGCATAGAAGAACTTTAGAGCAGTTTCTCTGTCTGGGAATATCTGAATGTAAAGGTGAAAATCCTTAATAAAATGTTATAAATGTAATATAATATATAAATGTAAATGTAATAAAAATACAAGCAAATTGGATTGCAGGAAGTGCAGCTAAAATAGAGACTTGAGAAGAGATTTGCTGTCAGTCTTGTCTAACATGAGGTCATGCATCTAAGGCATCCATCACCTCACGTTGTGTTAGAGGACCCGCTGTCCCTCGGAGAAAAAGGGAGCAAAAAATAAATAAATAAAAAGAGCTTTACAGGATACAGTAGTCACCTCTATCTTGTGCAAGGTCACAGAAAAATGCCACTGGGTAATTGGGTGAAGCTTAGCTGAGGCTATTCACCTCCATCTGTCGCAAGGAAAGTGAATCAAAGCTATTTCAAATCCACGCTGTGTTGCATAGAATAGAAATGATTTTAAGATTTGGAATGTTCAGCAAAAACATGCCAGCTAGCAGTCACTTGTGAGGAAGACAAAGGACGTTTATCGACTGGTGTAAATAGATGAGGCTGCCTCCACTTTTAAGGAAAGGAAAGGAAAGGAAAGGAAAGGAAAGGAAAGGAAAGGAAAGGAAAGGAAAGGAAAGGAAAGGAAAGGAAAGGAAAGTGCTCTCAGAGGAATCAAGTGTTTTAGTGAGTGCATTTGTGTTATTTGGATGCTACCTAAAGGCACAGAACTGCTGATGGCAGCACTTTCTATACTGGTGGAGCCTCTCTCTCCCATCGCTACTTTGTCACATCCAATCCAGCTGCTGTCTCTGATAGCTTTCTTTCATATGCCGCTGCATCCCATCCTCTTGTGTTTATTTTGAAGAGGCCAGCTTGCAAACGTCTCTCTGAGATCCCGTCTGTCCTTGACCTCCATCTTCTGCTGTCAGCACTTGTGTTTGCCTGCCTGTGTTCGAATGAATAAGCAATACAGGGTGACGTTGTGTTCAGAGGTAAAGGGTAGAGACTTAAAAAGAAAGGTTGCAGATCCAGAGCAACTCCACAAATGAGAAAGTAGTAGATTGCAGCATTCACAACAGTCAGTTCAGAGCAGATAATAATAGATTCCACACATGCCTGCACATCCAGACGGTTGACTTAATTAGCCCTGAGCCAGGAAGCCAGTTTGATGTGACCTTGGTCAAGTCATTGTCCCCTGGAAAGAATTAGATAAGTACAGATGTTTGTGAAATTTGATGCGTTTCCCTTGATGCAAGTTATTACGACAGAAATGAGTTTCAAAAAATGAAATAAAGCTTAATTTTAAAAAATAAAAGAATGTAATAAAAGCCTTGGGAAATCAAGTTCACAGCACTTTCGAATTGTTTTAGTCTGGATAAGAGCACTCCTATCTGTGACCCCCCCCCCCACCCCGAGAAAAATTTCTTTTTACGTTTTTATTGCTGAAATCCCTCGGATGTGAGGCTATAAACTCACATGCGCATGGAATGTCCTCAGTTTCCCTAAATGCTGCACTTGTAGCAGCTTCCAGCCATGGTATCTGAAGAGTGACCCTGAAGGTGTGTGCTTGTCTCTGCCTGTGTGTCCTTCGCCATCCTGTAAACGCACAATGCTGCCACACAGCCCAGCTGAAAGGCTCTGTAATGTGCTGTCAAAGTCTGTTTACCTCCTCCATGCAGCCCCATTGCTGCACCTTGACTGCACAGTGGGGGTGGTGGACTGAGCTACGTATCCTTGACGATAAATGTGTGGCAATCATTCCTTTTTTCCCCCTCTGAGTTAGATGAAACCAGACTGATTAGATATTGTTTTCCATCCTACTCGTGAGCCACAATAAATTAAGTTCCATTCTTTGTCCAAACTGAAAAATGTTTAGTCAGAATAGAAGCTAGCTGAGGTGCTAAGCCCAGTTAAATCATTAAATTTCTCTTTAGTTAACAAAGCTTTTAATTAACAATATCCAGGAAAAAAAAACCTGGAAACACAATCCAAAGCAAGAAAATGTTCTCAGAAATGTCAATTTCTGAATTGCATAGTGTGTTGGTTACTTGTTTATCGTCATTTTTATGGATGCTCTGTGAGGATTTGAGCCTACTGCTTCTCAGTTTCCTTTCTGAAAGATTAGATGAAACACTCAAGTTTTTCATAGGTTTAACAACAGGAAGAGCTCTCACCTTCTCTCCAGTCTGCCTCTTGAAGTAATGATTTTCAAACTCTTCCGCAGGGGACCGACCAATTATCCGGAGGAGGCAGTGTCATATCGAGGATGGATGATGTGCTCCATGTTGAGAGGAAGCTGGCAGAAGTTTAAAGCAGGTAGACCTATTGATTGCCAGACAGGCGCTAGTAAGCTGGTCATTGATTGGACAAACAGCCAATTTTGAACCTTGGATTAATCAATGGGCTTGATAAACAGTTAATATCGATTCTAGATTATTTCTGTCACATATAGGCTTTCATTTCTTCATATTTGTTGGATTTAATAATTTACACAGACAGTTCTGCCTGCCCTGTATACTGTCACATAAATGCCACTGAGCACATGCACTGTTCTGTTAAGTCACATCCATTCAGCGAGACTCCAGGTCCTGATGGATTACTCTGACCTTTGAAATGACTGCTCGATCAATACCACAGTAGATACAATCTCATATTCATGAGGGGCCCAAAGAAAAGGCAAAAACAGATCCTGTATGCTAGCACTGGGCATCAGCCTAATCCAGTCTTCCTGCTGTATAATTCACATTCCTAAGAAGGGTTAAATGCACATTTTACTGTATGTTAGTGCCAGGCTAGTGTAAACATAACAATAATATAGGTCATTGAAATATTTCTGTCTGAATGTTACAGCATATCATTAACTCATTTTGTTCTTCCGTCATATTTTGAATGCCCTCCATTATCCTGAACTTAATGCCACAAAACATTTCTGGAGCTTTGCAACATTTATACACTGCAGTGTTTTAGATGGGCCCGCCATTTAAGACACTTATCCTTAAAAAAATCCAATGAATAAAACAAAAACCCAGACCTGGATCTGCACCACTGTCTCCTCCCACTGCTGACTTCCCTCCAACGTTGTCCTGACAAACAGCTGCGGGGAATTTAAACGGTGTTCAGGTTTGCTGATGATAACATGACGGGATCGGCGATACCCCTCTGAATTAGGTCAGTGGAGGTCGGATCACTGCACCTGTCTGACTGAGGGAGGTCGGCGTCCTCACCTTATCTAGCACACGCATGTAAACACACGTACACACGTTCCCAAACTGTACACAAGCACAAAGCCAGGGGACAAAGCCAGTAGCAGCAGCGCAATATGGCCACGCTTGAACGCTCTCCGGTGTAGCGCTGCCTGCAGGCTGGAAAGCCCAGCGAAGTGTAGCACTTTTCTGCAGTGTGAGTCATTAAAAAAAGGAACGAACATGTGTGCACACTGTTGTCACAAGGCTCTTATTTCATGAAACCAACCAGGCCGACAGGACAGCAGAGGGTGAAGAGGCCCCTTCATATATGCTTGGGAAGGGGCCGTACTTTTTTGGGCAGATAGCAGGAGTGGTTATTCATCCACATGCGTTTCTTCATATGCACCAATATGCTGTTTGAGACCTGAAACTAAAGTCTAGGTTTTTGCACACTTTACTGCCTCCAGCTATTTAAATAATACTGAAATACCAGTTAATATTGAGCAAAATGAATGTGACCAGCACCAATTATGTTTAAATGATGTTATTATATAATGATGTATTTGTAATAACTAAGAAACTTCCTTAAATCAAATGGTGTAAGTTAAATGGCAGCTGAACCCCTGACCTTCAATGAGATTTATCTGAATGCCACCTCCTTTCTCAGAGGTGCCTTGCCCCTGGGTATGGTATCATGCTGGTGTGTGTAATCCAACCATTATGAGTTAAATCGGCCCCCAGGTGCTTCGTGTGCTATGAACTCATTGAGGCATCTTAAGCTGTCTGCTAACATTATCTATCTTCCTGTTTTAATACCACCGGTCAGGAACCTGGAGGCCAATTCACACATTTAATTGTTTTTGCCGGACAGTGTGAGGGCAAATGAGGGTCACGTGACAGATTTCATGTAATAAGGTTTAAGGTTGATAAGGTTGATCTTTCATACTTTCCAAACAAGTGAAAATTGTTTTAAAGTATTTTCCTCATCCTCCTCTCTGCCAGCTAATATTAACACATCAATCAGGATTCACGCTGTGAACCTATTTAGCTTCTTCCTCCTTGGTCCCATTTGTTCCATCATTTAGCAACTCCTCAAAGTGCTCCCGCATTTTAGAATTTCTTTCATCTTTCAATCACAAACAGTAGCATCATGTGACCCGATGATAACTAACCAGAGGGCATTCCTCCAAGATCTGACAAGACCTCTGAGCTTCCCTGGTTTTGGATGAAAAATGAAGGCACGAGTTAGCGGAGCACCATGAGCCGAGGCGTGGTCCGACCCGCCCAAACCCTCTGCCAGGCCTGTAGTCACGACATCGACCTTTGTGTCATCTGGCCTCAAGGTGTCAGACATTTAACTCAAAAAGCAGCATATTTCCCAAATAAGCATCAGTTTAAAAAAAAAAATACTGAATATTTTTGAAACGTGGAAAAAGTAAATGTTTAAAGTTAAAATTGTAACTGTCAAATCATTGAAGGAATATCAAAGCTTAAAAAGAAGCCTAAACTCCCCAGTCCCCTTTAAAACACACCAAAATCGTGTTGCTTCTCAGTATTTTTTCATTTTTCAGAAATAACTGTAGTTTTCACACTCTCTGAAAGCTTTTGCTGTGGACACACTGTCACTCTAATCCAAACAGACAGGGTTGTGAGACACTCGCAAGGTTTTACGTGCCCGCAGAAATGTCACCCTATCTTTACTCCCTGAAAACTGATGACACACACACACACCAGCTTACACACACACCAGCTGCTTCAGAGTTGAAGTGTAGGTGGTTCTAAAGTTTCTTGGCAGGCTTTGTCGTTCCAGGAGACAGCCCTGTTAATCTCGCTGGCTGAGTAAAATGTCAATGAGATGAACGAAAGCACAGTTTTTTTGAGAAATGTTAGATTGAGGTTAAATGGCAGGAAATAAAGGTAAAGAAACAGAAATTACAGCAAATAAATGGCAGAAGTGCATTCTAGCTGTGCTAGATTCTAGCTGTGCTAGATTCTAGCTGTGCTAGATTCTAGCTGTGTTTCTCATTGGTCTGCTGGGTTTTAAGGATGCTTTGGTATTAAACATGCATTTTCATTATTTAAGGCCAATTATTGAGTATTTGTCTAAAAATAAAATGAAATGTACTTAGGAAGTACATTATATTGCCAAAGGTTTTCACTCACCTGCCTTGACTCTCATATGAACTTAAGTGACATCCCATTCCTAATCCATAGAGTTCAATAAGACATCGGTCCACCCTTTGCAGCTATAACAGCTTCAACTCTTCTGGGAAGGCTGTCCACAAGGTTTAGGTGTGTTTATGGTGTGTTTAGTGTGTTTATGGGAATTTTTGACCATTCTTCCAGACGCGCATTTGTGAGGTCACACACTGATGTTGGACGAGAAGGCCTGGCTCTCAGTCTCTGCTCTAATTCATCCCAAAGGTGTTCTGTCGGGTTGAGGTGAGGACTCTGTGCAGGCCAGTCAAGTTCCTCCACACCAGACTCTGTCATCCATGTCTTTATGGACCTTGCTTTGTGCGCTGGTGCACAGTCATGTTGGAAGAGGAAGGGCCCAGCTCCAAACTGTTCCCACAAAGTTGGGAGCATGGAATTGTCCAAAATGTCTTGCTATGCTGAAGCATTCAGAGTTCCTTTCACTGGAACTACAGGGCCAAGCCAGGCTCCTGAAAAACAACCCCACACCATAATCCCCCCTCCACCAAACTTTACACTTGGCACAAAGCAGTCCGACAAGTATCGTTCTCCTGGCAACCGCCAAACCCAGACTCGTCCA
The DNA here is from genome assembly GCA_015343265.1 of Pao palembangensis. Taxonomy (NCBI): domain Eukaryota; kingdom Metazoa; phylum Chordata; class Actinopteri; order Tetraodontiformes; family Tetraodontidae; genus Pao; species Pao palembangensis. The sequence goes on along the minus strand of CM027085.1, from coordinate 4,388,484 downwards.
TCAGATTGCCAGATGGAAAAGCGCGATTCGTCACTCCAGAGAACGCATCACCACTGCTCTAGAGTCCAGTGGCGGCGTGCTTTACACCACCGCATCTGACACTTTGCACTGCACTTGGTGATGTATGACTTGGATGCAGCTGCTCGGCCATGGAAACCCATTCCAGGAAGCTCTCTGCAAACTGTTCTTGAGCTAATCTGAAGGCCACATGAAGTTTGGAGGTCTGTAGCGATTGACTCTGCAGAAAGTTGGCGACCTCTTCGCACTATGTGCCTCAGCATCCGCTGACCCCGCTCCGTCAGTTTACGTGGCCTACTACTTCAAGGCTGAGTTTCTGTCGTTCCCCAACACTTCCACGTTCTTATAATACAGCTGACAGCTGACTGTGGAATATTTAGGAGCGAGGAAATTTCACGACTGGATTTGTTGCACAGGTGGCCTTTCTATCACAGTTCCACGCTGGAATTCACCGAGCTCCTGAGAGCGACCCATTCCTTCACAAATGTTTGTAAAAACAGTCTGCATGCCTAGGTGCTTGATTTTATACACCTGTGGCCATGGAAGTGATTGGAACACCTGATTCTGATTATTTGGATGGGTGAGCGAATACTTCTGGCAATATAGTGTATCTCAGACTGATGTCACATATTAGCTGCAGGATAATTGCATTATTCTTTCAAAAATGAACATTTGAAAGGGTAAAATCTGAAAATTTAATCTCGTACTGTTTTCTTCTTATGAGAAATGTTGAGGGAAAAGAAAATGGTTCAAGCTGCAGCAAAACTGGTTATGGAAGTATGTTTCAAGTCAGAGAGGTGTGTGCAATTTAACTTTGCATTGTAATTTGTCAGAGAGACATAAAATGACACAAAGATAATGGTGCTGCAACCTTGAGTAATTTTATGTAAAATGTGGTAATTAACTTCCTCCTAATTACTGCTTGTCTGAGGTGTAATGGCCCGTTTGCTATGCTGCTCTTTTCAGGGGTCCCAGGGATGCAGAAATTTAGCATAGCAGAATCTGCCATATATTAGTAGCTGAGTGGTGCTGATGGTGCAGGCGGACCACAGGGCCTCATCCATGCATAATTGTCCGTGCACAGTGTAACAGCCGACACACACTGCTACCTCATTAGTGTCTGCAGCCCGCAGGCTTGCAACTGGGAAAAGGCCTGATTGCACAGTTCAGTGGGGCTGACATTGCTCACAGCGTTTTTGGAACCGATTCTGACAAATGAGCATCAGGTGCGAGTAATATCCAGCTGTTTTTGACCTGGGCTGTCACAGTTTGACCGCCGAGCTAAGCTAAGTCCCTGGAACTTTCTGGAGCATCGAGGGACCTGGTTAAGCTCACTAGAGTAGCCAAAGTAATCAAAACGTTGGACTGATTAGATGTCAGTCGAGAAGCCTGTTAAATGTTAAAAAGGTAATATGGAACCATAACTTTGTAATATTCTGTATTTACATGATCATATAAAGATATCCCACTGCACTCTATCTAAAAATGCCTGTCTGATGCTTCCATCCTTCCATCTATTATACTTTACTGACCTAAATTATTAAATGAAGTGTATCTATCTGTATTGCGTCTTTCACAGGGCTTGACCATGCCTCAGTTTCATACAGCTGCCAGCTGAATTATTTTTGGGCGTTATGGCAGCGTGTTAGCAATATTAATTAACTGCAGAGTTCCGTTTGCGTTCTGTGGGAGAACATCAAACAAAACATCTTTGCGGGGGTTTGTTGTACTCTCTTGAGTCTGCCCAACTTCTTGAGATGCTATCATAAAGTTTATTGTGCTCCATAATTGCACCTGGTGCCTATTTGTTTAAATGCATTCCAAAATGTTCAGAGCCTTTGGCTGTATTGCTGAACTGTTCAGCTATTTCCCCTGTGCCCAGCTCAGCTTTGCAGTCGCTAATGAGGCAGCAATGCTCTGTTTGTATTCAAATGAGGGTGTATTTTCATGCAACTTACATCAGTGCCCAGTCTGAATAAGGAAGAGTTAAGGAAGGTCAGCCAGGGAAGCTAAGTGATATGATTTCTATCCTGTGAGGTGAGATTTTCATGCTGTGACTTGCAAGAAATGCTGCAGTAAAAATCAGGCACTCATGTCTGTTTTTTTTTTTGTTTGTTTTGTTTTGGTTTTTTTTTAAACAATATTAAATAGTTTTACTAAATGTTGGTGCATGCACTGGTAGCATTAAAATATCTTTTTTATAAATGAAAAAACAGATGTGTTACATTTCTGTATGGTGTGACGACCCTCGTTCTCTGTGGGTTCTCCTTTTTGCTCCTGCAGGTGGTTGGTGGGCGGAGCTGGAGGGTGATTGCTGCATTTGCGGCCTCGGGGAGGAGTCTTTAAAAAGGGAAGCCATTTTGGTGGTTTCTCTCTCTTCTCTCCTCGGCTCTCTCCTCTGCATTCGGCTCTCTCCATGGGGTTGGTGTTTCGGCAACCAACCGGAGCCTAGTACTTAATATGTTGGGTTGTTATTTGTGTTTGTTGTGTTGGGTTTATTGATTTATTAAATATTCTTTAAGTAACCTCTATGTGTGGCCTCCCTCCTTGTTGCCTGCATTGAGCCAGCAGGTAACAAATGGGGGCTCGTCCGGGAGTTCTCGGCCATGAGGAAAATGGTAAGGGGAGTGTTGCATATAGCTTTGATTTGGTTGTGGTAGGTTGTTAGTATTTGAGCTGGAGGCTGTATGTGTGTTTGGACCCATTTTTCCCATTAGGCATAAGCAATGAGGGGCACCAGTTGTCCCCACTGACTCTTTTTTGTTTTAGTTTGTTGTTTTTGTGCAGCACGTGGTTAGAGCATTTGCTCGGATGCACTCCAGGACTGTCAAGGTGACTTCCAGTGTACTGGAAGTTAACCTGTGAGGACACCAGGAAGTCACTATATTCAGCCAAGAAATGAAGTCATGTAAATACTGCATCAGTTTTTTTTTGTTTTTTTTGTTTGTTTTTTTTTTTTATTTTTAGTCAGTGACTAATATGGCATTAGTCACACATACTAGGGGACTTTAGAAGGAACACAGATCATTAGTTCGGCTGCTGATGCAGGCAGGCTGCTCTAAACCTGTGAGGTGGAAATATTTTAACAGTGAATGGGGATGGTTACAGAAATGTGCTGATTCAGGACATCTCATGTAGCCCGACAACACCAATAAAAATAAATCTCGTCTGACTCATGGCTCATGTCTCAAGGGTTTCGCAGAAAAAAAAAGTATCACAGAAATAATAAGGGACCGTTGTTTGCCTTTTGTTTTACACAGGGTGATGAGTTCAGAGATTTGTTGCAGAGCAGTCATAACTAGTTGATCTTTTTAGATTAAATTATTTTTCATCAAATAAAAAACTTCATCAGCCACGCACGCACACACACACACACACACACACATATTTCTGCAGAGGTTCCCCACAGTGATGTGTTAGCCCCTGGATAGAGGGCTTTCCGCATCCTGTTATCTTAGAGAAACTGTCAGTCAGGTCCAACCCAGCTAAACAGATGTGTCTATGCCAGCAAAATATTCTTTATTGACTGCCTTATACACAGAAATGTAATAAGAAAAAAACAAACCTGTTTTTATTTTTAGATAGATATACACTGATCAACTGGGTTATAAGGTTGTCTCCATCCTTAATCTGTGGTAATGTGGAATATGGAACCTTATGTGTTGTGTTTTAAGCAGTTTAAATATAAACTGCGTTATTACTGCTATCTTGTGGTCTAATTTGAGTAACGCAACCACAATTTCTAATTTTATAACATTAGAGTAGTTCGAATACAAAATCACTTAAATAACCTATTTTTCTTTAAATTATGATATAATTTTAAATTTTACTATCTTTCGTAACACAGAGACATTTTTATCAATATTTGTTACACAAATATCGCTCTAGCAGCTTCCTTTTCGTCATTTCCGGCACTTTTGCGGACGTGCAAAATTAGAGGTAAGAAAAACAACATGTCTTGTTCCTCTATATCATAAAGATTGGCAAATTCCCTACTTAACATATTTATAGACAGTCTTCAAGACCAGACTGGTCCTGGTTAACGTGTATTTACGTGTGATGACCTCAAATTATTTGGTATGTTTCATGTCCTACAAAAAAGTGTACAACTAAGACAGATAACTGCATTAGCTTTAGCTTACATAGCACTGAAGACAGTAGCTAGCCTGTTTTTTTTTTTTTTTATTAGTGTTGTCATATTTTGTCATAGATTGTCTCTCTTGCATGACACCTTTTTTTCGACTTACTTCTGTTCTGACATCAAAATGAAAGTGACATGTTTTACTTTGTTGGGGTGTCAAACGTTAATGTGTGAAATAATTGCATCATGTCAGCACTGTTAGGAAACGCTCAAACACAACTAAAAACATTAGCTCGTTTCTACATAAACAGCAACTTGGGATATTGACTTTTTTTTTTTTTTTTTAACCCCCCAACAGGTTAAAACGGTCGGTGGCGAAACACAATGTCAAATAGCGTAAGTAATATTAGATCTGTCCACACTTTACAGTTTCTTGGTTTATTTATATTACAGCCTGCTAACATATCTGTTAATGACAACAAAGGTAATTTACCCCTAATAAACACAATTTTTTTTTGTCCTATATACACACCTAGATCTCTTCGCAGTAGCATATGACTTCGGGATTATTTTAGATTTAACCATTCAGGAGACATAATATTTGTTTTATTTTCCTGGTAACAGATGTTTCCTCTTGTTTTGTTTTTTACAGGTGTTGAGTGGCCACTGCCGGTTGATCCTTTCACAGGCAGCTTGTTATCCATCATTAGCTGCTCTCCGTGTAGGCAGAATTAGAACCTTTTCTGCTGCTAGTTCTGATGAACCTTATACACATGTATCACTTACAGTGTCAGGTATTATGATTTAGATCAAATCATTTGTTTGTCTAGAACACTATGTAGAAATAGATTGAAAGGCAAATTAAATTGAAAAAAGAGCAAACATTAATAATATATATTTGTATATTGTTTGTTACTTATAGGCCCGAGGACTGTGTGGCCAGATGAAAGCATGGGACCATTCGGACCTCAAGATCAACGTTTCCAGTTGCCAGGAAACGTTGGCTTTGACTGCCACTTGGATGGCATAGCAGGCCAGAAGAAGACTCTGGTCCACAAAACAGTGCCTGATGTCTTGACAGCCCCAAGTAGCACAGAGAGACAACAGTTTATATTGGCCCAGTTTGTTAATGAGTTCCATGTAAGTATGTTTCAGCAGAAATAATTTGGAGTTTAACATGTATTAAAACTATAGTTTTACAAAAAAAAAAAAAAAATCTCCACATTATGCATGAATGTGTTTATCAGGGAAATCTTGATCCACTGTCAACAACGGTCCACAAAGCCGAGCAGTATTTTAACCAGGCAGGTGCCGACTGTTCCATAAATTCATGCCCTGAGCTGCTACGGAGAGGTTAGAGCAGTTCTTTTGTGTTCAGTTTTTTGAACAAAATCATCTACTGTAGTTGTATAAACGTCTAACAATGTGCGTTCTTTTATGGGTCAGATCTTGAGCTGCTCTTCCCCACAGCTCCCACCAATCCCATCACAGTAGTGACAGTCACACACAGGAGCAGTCAGTGTGGTGAAGCAGCAGAACATGACAGAGACCAGCTGCTCCAGAGGGTCAGCCCTCCATGTTTCATTTGTTGTTATTAATACAGTCTTGGCGATATGTCATAAAACATCTGCCTGTTGTGTGTGTGTTCTCCTGTTGCAGTTTGTAAATGGTGCAAAGGAAATGTGCTTCTCCTTGTGGACTGCAGGCTATTGGGCCGACTTCATTGACCCAACAACCGGAGCAGCTGTGAGTTCTTCTCCAAGGACACCATAAAGGTTGTATAACCTGTGAAAAACAGTTTTTACATTTGATTTACATTCTCCAACAGTTCTTTGCATCCGCCTCAAGTCAAACAACACTACAAACAGAAGAGGGGCTGCGACATTTGGGCTTCCACATCGAAGCGTCTGGGTCATGCACTGTTATCCGACATATCCTTAGAGGAACACCGTTGTTTGTGGGGACAGTTTTCACTAACGCACCTACTCACAGTGCTACTATTGCAAGACTACAAGGAGTTTCAAATGGACTTGACGATGAAGAGTAGTGTTATTTTATAATCTGTGTGGTTGACTATAAAAATGGGCCTTTATTTATGATTTAATGAAGCTGGAATACAATATATGGTTGCTACATGTTTGTGCAAAGTTGGTCTCACTGTCAGGACAGCTTGGTTATTCTGCACTACATCCAGGGAGAAACACACAGTCAAGTAGAAACACAGTCAAGTAGATCCTGTTTTTCTTGTGAAAATACTAATATCTTCTGATTGCACTTGAATTTAAAGTGTCAGACTGATAAGTTTTCAGGGAAAGAAATGTAAACCATGTAGAATATTGTTTCTGTTGTGCTGGATGTAATATATGGATGCTGACACTGCAAGTTTAGACGCTGCTGAGCCAAATGTTTCTAAAAATTGTTTTTATTGAAACACCACAGGGATGTGTTATTCACATCAAAATGAAAATGATCACAATTATTTGACTTTGTAGTGCTTTAACAGACTGCAGAATCTGCATCTTGTGAGCCAAAAATGGTTACAAATATTTCTGTAAAAATATCAGTATTATTTTAAGTTTCCAGGGCAAAAAAAAAAAAACATTAAACCTGCAGACAGGAGGTTAAACAACCGGTGGCAATCATATTTCTCCATCTAGTCCTCGAATGAGAGTACTGCAGAGTAATGTGCATTAGGGCTCTGTTTCTCCTTGAGTCCACAAAAAACATCACATTTAAAATGTTATAACTAAATTTAATTATTTGATATTAATTTTGGTCAGTAAGGGTATTATGAAATATTTTTTTTCAACCAAAAGTATGTTAATATTAGCTTCTCAAAATTATCAGATTTTTTTTCCCATTGTGGACGAATTGGAGCATTTGAGCAGAAATTATTTTTTTTCATTCACATCCGCCGACTTTATGTTAAGGTAAAATTTAAGAGATACTTAATAAAAAATACCCAAGAAAGGAAAGAGGATATTTGTAGAGTTAAATGTGACAGGCTTAATTAATCAAGAAAATAAATGGTTTTAAGATTATTTAAGAAAGAATATTTTATTTTAGCTTTTGCTATATGTAAACCAATGATTAAAAAACAATTCTGTGCTGGCACTGTATTTATTATGAAAAATCAAAATAATGAAATTCACAAGCAAGTTTATATCAACGGAAAGGCAAATACATTGTGTATAATACACATGGTGGGGCAACAATATGCTAATACTGACTCATCACATAAATAAATTACCAAAACTAAATATTACCAAACAGGAAAATGGAGAAATTTCCATTCAAGCACCTTTTTTGCTCAGATGTTTTGTGTCATCTGAAAGTGTCTTATCAAGCTTTAGTTGCCCTTTCAGCCACCTCCAGCAGTAAAGAGGAGGAAGAGGAGGGTCAGAGCAACGTAGCTCGGTGCTGCCAGGTGAGGCCTTCTGCCCGCGCTCACCAGAGGAGACGTCGACGAGAAAACAGCGCTGCTCTCATTTTTTGGCACCAAAATGTTGCAGATGTTTCCCTCACAGCAGGATGAGCACACCTGAGGAGCACAGAACTCTGACTTGACTCTGACTCTCTCTCTCTATATATATATATATTTTTTTTTTTTTTTTTTATTATTATTATTTATTTATTTTTTTATCTGATGCTATTTATATGAGTGTCAATGCCATTTTTACCTGAGAGGTCATGCCTACCTGGTGTCCACTGTCACCAATATAAGCACAACCAGAGGAGAGACAGTCCTGCAGGGTTGCACAGCGCTTGGTCACTGACGTGCTTTCACCGTAGCTATCCATCGTGTGACTTGTGTAACAGTATCTGTCTTCTGGAAGTCAGGACAATTGTTTATTACTGTCGTGTGTCAGGTTTAGAAATGCATTATTTTTCCGATCTGCTGTGTGTATTGTTGTCCATGTCCAGACAGGGTAGTTTAAATGGGGGCAGAGAGAATAAATGGACTGGTTATAACAGTTTAAAGGATTCGGTACTTGTATAAGATCTGTGTAAAGTAAAAACCTCTGACTTGTGCACAATATTGCAGCTACCTCTTTGACAGTAAACATCTGGAGCCCAGCGGTTACACTCGTAGTTATCTGCAGCATCTTCACATGTGAAGCACTTGAACCCACCAGGATGAGGTGTAGCTGTGGAGAACACACAGTATTACATCCACAAAATCATGACAGAAATCAGAAATCCGAGCAGACGCAGCTGTTTAAATGATTAACAATCGTGCTGCAGATAACTGAGGTTCACTTTCAGGCCTCGTAAACCTGAAACTGTCTCAGATGTTGATAAGATTCTTCCGTTGGCCTAAAGTACATCGGCTGACACCACAGATGTACAGGTGAGTCCTTCTCTACTGAACATTAATGCAGCACCTGGCTTTGAAGGAGCTGGGAGCTGATAACATTGGCGGGATTTCACCAGAGAACCTCCTGACATTGGCACAATCACACCAGACATCACATGTCAGGTAAAGAGGACACACTGGCAATTCCAGCCGTCCAGAGGGTTTTCTGCTAATTGTCTCCCTGTCACAGGAAATCTTCTATTTCAGGAGCTTTTTTTTTTATACCTCTGCCCAAATCTGCCTGCCAGAGAGGTTGCTGAGCTGAACGTCTTCCCTGGCGTCTCAGGTAAGAGCAAGACCCCTGGCTCTGCTCCTGTTTCATGGGGGAGTTCTGTAGCCACCTTTGTGCTTCTGTCTATGTCTCCTCAGGTTTCTATCTCAAGCTAAAATCAAGCTCCATGATAGTGATGCTGTCTTTCCAGCACCTGCATGGTCAACAACACAGGAAGTTAGCTCAATTCAAACTAAGGCGTAACGCTATACTTTTTGTAATACTGTGATCTGCAAATCTTCGCTGGTCCTGCTCACCCAGGGACCCTCTGCAGGTGCACAGAGCAAAATCTGGACATAGTAGCATGAGGCTGAGAGGCAGCTGGCGTCCCAGCACTGTGGCATGTTTCATTAGTGTGACTGCTTAGCCACACTAATGTTTCCTCTGCTCATTATTAATGTGATTACTGCTTCACTGAGAAAGTCTGGAGCCCACAGAGCACACACTCTGGGACTGAACCCTGCTGACCGGTTTTGGAACAGATGGTCTCATGTTCAAAAAAGAAAAAAAAAAAAAAAAAAAAAACTCCTCTAGAGCATCTTTGCTAAACCGCCCTGGCAAACAAGGAGTTGTTTGCCTACAGGATCATATCTGTGCTTGGAATCAGCTGAGATAACTAAAGAGTCACCAGACAATGCCCGTCAAATACACACACACACACACACACACACACACACCATCATGACTCTGCTGCAGTTTTAAACCCTCTAGTGAGTTTAAGAAATAAGAATTATATTCCTACTGGAGGGATGGAGCATGATGATGTCCATCATGGTGAAGTCCCGTGAGTGGACAGATTTCAGCACATCTGCTATGCTGGTCATGAGCAGGACCCAGGCCACAATTGGCCAGGCCTCCATCGCCGATCCAAAGTACTTTCATGCACCTTTCTTTGGGCAGGGGGAGAACTGTTGTACACTGTAGGAGAGATAATCAAAATACACCATAAATCTTTAGCGGGGTACTTGAACCTGGAGTAATTACAGAATGAGTACTGCTTTATCATGCCATGAAAATGGAATGCTGGTGTGTATATACAGTTATATTTCATAGTTGTCATGAATGGAGAACATGACGAACGTAACAGATGTTCTCCAACTGTGATCAGCTGTGTGCCCTCCTGCTGTGAGCTCGCTTCATTATTTAAATGTCAGTCGGAGTCCCACCAGTCTAAGCTTAAACCAGGCACGTGAACATACACATCCGTCTTAAACGTGACACCTCAGACAATGCGATGAGTTATGTTTCATTTACAGGCCAATTTTGCCTTCTGGGAATTTACAGGCATCGGTCATTTCTGTCGCAATTGGTAATTCATTGGAAACGCTGAGTCAGCAGGTGTATTGTTTTTTTTTTTTGCAGCCTTCTATAAATTGAGGATTGCAACAGCAGGTAGAGGAGGAAGTATCCCCCTCTGGACCCTCTTTACTTCCAAATCACTTCCTTAGCTAAATAGATTCACCATTGCATTAATAAACTACCCATTGTTGCCCCTTAGGGAAGGAAATTAAAATCAGAATCAAGGACTTTGTCCATTTGGAGCCCTGTGGCTCAGATGTGGTACATTAATGACTTACTTATAACCTTTTTTTATAAAGAAACTTATTGGAGATATACAGTTGAATAATTATAGTGACTTGGGAAAATGTATTTTACTTTTAAGAATCTATAATTGTATATAATTTAGTTAACCTTAATCAGAGTTAAGGAAAAAACAGAAATCCAGGCCATGGAATTTTGAGCGACACTGGATGCGGATCTAAAGGTTCAGTCCAAGGTTTCTAGACTTTATATCCTTCACATTCCATTTATGAGGCAGACTTTGTAGCCTAAGCTGCCATGGTAATCCTTTGAAATGTCTCAAAGTCAGGTACAAATATGGTCATCGCTATGTTTTCATTCCAGACTGTGAAGTAGGATTAACAAGTCAGTCATGAACATGAAGTTGGGAAATATTCAGCAGAAAAAAATACATTGTACTACCACAGTTGCAATATTCAGCTTTCATTGTGTGAGTTTTACACATAGAACAAAATACCTATATAATAATGTGCTAAATAGGACATTATTTAAACCTAGTAATTACAGATCAGCGGTCTCTTAATTCCTTGCTAACGATGACCCAGAACCACACTCTCCAACAAGGATTCTTCTCTGATTCACTGAGGTGTCACTTAAAGTGTTACATGACCTGGTTTTTGCCCCTGACCTGGGATCTGTAGGTTTACATCCTATCAGTGATGCCTTCAGATGTCTCTAAGTCCATTTCTGTGTTATCCCCAGGCGCAGGGCTGCCTGTGTGGTTGCAAATGCTTGTTTGTTTTACATTATGCATGCCCCAGTAAAAATGATTCATGCCATGGCTTCAGGGAAAATACCCATACTGTACTGTTCTTTATAGACCTGCATACTGTACGCTAGGATTAATAAATAGAATTATTCTAACTGACTAAATGTCCTCACCCCGTAGAAAATAGAAACGAATAAATACATTATTTAACTTAAAAATTGAATTTCAGTCATTTTAACTGTAAATATTTGATCAAGATGTTAAATTATGAGATTTATTATGAAGATTTTTATTTATTCTAACCCCATAAATACAAATACTTCACCACTATAAATTTGCATGATTTTTTTGTTGTACAATTGTAATTACATTTTTTGTAATAATACCATGACTTATTAATAAGCACAGACATCATGGGCTTGATCCTAAATTTCTGTCTACGCATGCTAATTAAATAATTCAGCATTTTTAAAAAATAAATCCTGGAATTGACTTTCTTTCTTCTTTGCTTTTTTTTTTTTTTTTTTTCATTCCAGGGCTGTTCATTCATTAGAGGAAAAGTACTACAGTAGAGCTCATAATGATGCTCCACATCCTGAAAGGAAAACTTGAGATTAGCCCTCCAACTCTGAGCTGTCTGATGGATGCCTGGAGTAAAATGTACGTTGAGTCTGAGAAGCAGGAGTGTGGGGATTAGGTACAAAGGCTCCCTGTTACAACTGGAGAGGGATGGAGAGGGTTTATATGACTCTTGGTTCAATCACCACCAAGCAACTCCTTCGGGTCCCAGTTAAAAGGCCACGCAGGGCTAAAAGAATCTGGAGGAGAGCAGGTTTTAAATCTTTCTGTCTCCCTTGACGACTGGGGATTGCGAATGCAGATTGAGAGGGCAAGCATTGATGATTTAGGCATTTTCTCGGTCACAGTAACATGTAACTGTATATGTCCCCATTTTAGATGTTAAAATTGTATTTACTTGAGTTTCGTGAATATGTGGGTGGTGCTGTAGCTTCACGCTGGAAAAATCTACAAAACAACTTTGATTTATGGCCCACAAACGCCAGATATGAGATACAGAGAGAACTTAGACGCAGGCAAGGTTTCATTCTATAAATCAGTCAGAAATTTAAAACTTGTAGTGTGAATATCTCAGGCATTGAAAAGGGTTGTTTCCAAGAAAGTTAAAAAAAAAAAAAAAAAAAAAAAAAAACTGTTATCTGATTATGATTTAAGCTGAGGGGGATTAGTGATGGATACCCACCACTGACAGCCACTGCTGCATGAAGGCAAGTGGAAGAACGAAAGCTCTTTATACACACTAACAGCAAAGGTGCACAACGTGTCAGTCTCTGCACGTCTTTGAAGCTCTTACTATTGCCAATGTCATTTATTTATATTGCTAATGCAAGGTGTAATCATTTTTCAGACTGTCAGCAAACTTCTCAGTTTACAAGGCTATGCTGCCTTCAGGTGCTGTCAGAGATAACAGATTCATGAATGAAGCACTGAAGAATGACCCAAAACATCGTCAATCTTGTCGACATATTCTGCCAAAAGCACAGGCAGAGTTCCATTTTAATTGTTACAGTTCACCTGTGCATCTGGACTTATGCTGCTTCTGCAGCAACCATCCATCCCTCCATCCATCCATCCATTTTCTGTACCTGCTTTATCCAACTTTGGGTCGCAGGGGTGTGCTGGAGCCTATCCCAGTTGTCAAGGGGCGAGAGGCAGGGCAGCAACCAAGGTGTTATTACCAAATTCATGCAAGCGCAGAAGGTAAAGAACCCCGCGTATAGAGACAGGATTAATGGTGGACCGGAAACAGAAACAATATCCCGAGTCCACTGAAGTTCAAACTGATTCTTTCATACGTAAACACACAGTGTGCAGAGTAAAGCAATATTCAGCTCAAAGACAGACTTTTCTCAGTTAGGCTGAACCAGCACGGTTACTTGTAAATGTTACAAGTGTAAGTGTAAACTCTAAATTTGTATTTGAAATGAAATCTCAGTTGTGGAAGTTTTAAAAGATGATCATTAGGCCTCGCAAGACCATTCATTAATCCGAATATTTGACCAAACATATGGTAGCGGCTTAAATTCTGTCATTCCACTGATTTTTTTCTGACAGATACACATGAGTGCAGCCGGGACGTAACAGCAAGTGTGGCTGAATTCTTGTGTCTGAAGCTGTTTAACACTTCAGTGGTGACTGATTCACCATGTTACACTGTTCCCTAACTTAAACATAAAATTGCTTTAGGTGTTAAGTGCATGAAGCCAGGATCCCAGCACAGTTCAGAGTCTGTTTCCTCAGACAGCTGAATCAGTGTGACTCCTCACCTTTTAGGAGGTCCTTTGTGGGCTGGTTTTGCAGTAAAATGTCTGACAGGTTGTTTTTATATCATCACAGCAGAAAAGTGGCACTGATGTACACTGTACAGAGCTACATTTTCTTTAGTAAGGTTAAACCAAACTCTAATTTTAATTCTAATTGTTTAGAATTTCTCTCTACTGTATGTGACTGTGAATAAACGCCACACTGGTGATCAATACTCTGTTTAGATGTAGCGCCATATAAAGACCCCTGGGCTCCAGAGATGGGCTGTGTATTTATGATATATGGAATCATATCTGTGCGTTAATTAAAACGGCATCAATAATTCAAAACCCCATATAGGCAACTGAGAGCGCCCCTTCTAACACCATAGCACGGATAAAAGACTTTTGAAAATGTGTAGGAATAAAAGAAATAGCTTTAAACTGTATTCTTTTTCACCCTCCATGAGACAAAATGATTCACAATGGGCAGTTATTAAATTCAACCGTTCAATTCATGTCAAATTGACGCTGATCGGCTCAATTACGCTTGTGTATAAAATGCGCAATTACTTCAAAATAATATATTTCATAATAATACAACTTACCGGCTTTATTTTGTTGACCAGCCCGCAGAAGTCTTATGGTTGGATAGAAATAGGACTGAACTGCGCTGCTCACCGAAGCCTGGGTAGGAGGTGGCTCCTGCGTCACCCAACGGCACGACTACCAATGGGCGACGGCGCAGCTGGACCAGTTACTAGATCTTGTTTTGGTTCCTGCATAAACTGTGGAAACCCATTAAGATGTATTATTATGCTAATGATGTCATATAATTGATTCAATTACTCACGTTCTTATTAGATTTATGACTAATTTACTGATATATCAGGTGCTCTTTATTTTTCTACTCTAGAGGTTGTCTTTTTTTACTTCATTATGTTTTTTGACAGCAGATTCGCATTACCTTATAAAAATTTTAATCTCCAAATACAAATGATTTTTTTTTTTAGTGTATTACCACAAGATAAATTTTCCAGGTCACTACTGACTCTTATAATAATTTTCATAATACATATTATACACACATATTATAATGATCTATTCAGAATTTTTCAACCAAATATTCTTAAAACCATTACTACCTCATTCAAAACTACTTAAAAAAAGACGGTGATTTTATCGTTTTATTCTAGATTTTTGATGGTTACAGTGGGAAACGTGCTCCTGTTTGCAGAGGTGATGCTGCTGCAACTACCATGCTGCTATACTGTTGCAGCAAAAGTGCTGTTTTCACTATATAATACACTAAAAACAATCTGAAGTTAACCAACATAATCATTAACACCAGGATCAGTGTCTCCTGTGTAAAGTTATGCTTCAATGCACCAGATCAAAACAGATCAAAGAGCAAAGCTTCCCTGCTGTATAATGAGCATTAATTATTTTTCTGCAAGCAAATTCTAATAAGATATTTGCAAAACTGTGCATGCCCTGTGAACCCACACGCTCGTGTGCATTATTTCAGTAAAACAGAACGTATATGCACCTATGTTGGACACACTCAAGATTTTCCATGGACAGCAGCAGCCCTCTGACCTGTGTGGTCACTGGATCCCCAACAGAAAACCAAAGCAAAAAGCCAACAATCCTTCAGGCACTTCTCACGTAGAGGAATTTAAATGATGGGGTGAATATGCACACAGATGTGCCTTATGGGCTGCACAGACGGCTGGTCCGTCATGGTAGATGGTTTCAGCAGCACCCAGGATCATGCCTTCAGATCAGACGTCAAAAATGAACAGTAAAAACCAAGAAATGTATAGCCTTATATTCATAAGACATGAGTGGGCAGCAGAAAGATCTGTTCATGTGTGATCTAGGTGGGCATATGCATATATGGCAGAGCAAGGTCATAACACTAGTGTTTCTGCTAGAGTGTTTCTTCTGCTTGTTACATCTTTACTGAATGAATACGGTATATTTCAGTGATTATCACCCCTGATTTGACAGGTTGCATCCTGCAGGTCCTGCTTCCATGGAAATGTTGAATGGATTTGTAATAATTTTTGAAGAAGTTCAGATGACAAGGAAGGTACTCTGTTTATGCCGAATTCAGCATAGAGCATAAAAGGCTTAAAAAGGCCCACCAGGATACTCAGAACTTAAAAAGCCTCTCAAATTAGAGGCAAAACATCTTCTAGTTCCTTTCAGTGGTCCAGCTGATTGTTCAAGAGACCTCAAAAAAATATGAATAAGAACCATCATGAACTCTCTTCAGAGAGATGTTAAGAGTTCAGAGTGCACATTTTACAGTTATTTTTTTTCCCTTTTTGACACCAGACTCTTACATAGACCACATATTTTTACCCTAACAATTAGCCTGTAAAAACAAAGATCCTGTTTTACGATTGTAAATGTCTTGTATTATAGAAGATGATATGGGCTGCATAGATGACTAAAATCATTAGACAACAAAAATAGTATACAAAAATAAGAAATGCAATAAGATAAATATAAATATATGTTTTGGTGTGTAAAGAGATAAATACTTTTTGTGTCAGCCGCTCTGGAGGTGGTTCTCTCAGATTTTCTGTTTACGCCCCTGGCTCTCTTTCTAAAGGTGCGCGCGCAGCCGCCGCCATCTTGGAATCCTGAGGTGTGTTGTTGTGTTTGTGCTGATTGAGTAGTCTTCTCCCCAGAGTTGTTTAATTCACGTACTGTTCTGTGAACCACGTTATCCCAACATGGATAACCCGAACATGCAACAAACAAGCGCGCAAAGCGGCAATTCGCCTCAGCCGGAACGCCACGGGACAGAATCCCCCACCTCGGAGCAAACACCGACAAACAAAGACAACTCGGAACCGACGCCTCAACAGTCCCCACAGGCTGAAGATGCAGAAAGAGCCGAGGAAGAGCACAAGTCCCCGGTAGCAGAGATGACTCTGGATATTAATAACTTTCGTAAGGCCGGAGAAAAGACGTTCACTCAGCGTTCTCGGCTGCTTGTCGGAAACCTCCCACTTGATATGACAGAGGAGGAATTTAAAAACATGTTCGCGAAATATGGAAATATTAATGAGGTTTTTATCAACAGAGAACGCGGATTTGGCTTCATTCAATTGGTGGGTTAAAAGTACTCTTGTTTTACTCTACTGTCATAAAGCATTTAATTTAAAGCGTATTCTAACTTATTTATGAGCTGTTATCGTAAGCTGACGGATCGCCTCGTTCATTCACTCCTACATTAGAGATGGTGTAATTTTTTTTGTTCCACATGTGCAAATTAGCACAAGTGATTCACCAGTTTCCGTTGGGGTCCTTCATTCCGTGATTGTAGCATTGTTTTTGCAGGAAACACGGACACTTGCAGAAATTGCTAAAGCTGAGTTGGACGGGACGGTGATCAGTGATCGACCAATCAGAATCCGCTTTCCTGTTCACAGCGCTGCGCTCACGGTGCGGAACCTGTTACCTGCGGTGACCAATGAGCTGCTGGAACAGGTGAACTGGACCAGAGATTTCCAATACCATTGTTAGAAACAATCCTCTTATTTCATGTGATTCCTATTATGACATCTTTCGCCAGGCCTTTTCCCAGTTTGGGCCAGTTGAACGGGCTATTGTGGTGACGGATGACCAAGATTGTCCCACCGGGAAAGGAATTGTGGAATTTGCAAACAAAGCTGCTGCCCGCAAAGCCCTGGAGTGTTGCACCGAGGGAGCTTTGCTGCTGACCAGGTAAGGAGGAATACTACTGTAACTGGTGTTGAGGGAGTTGAGTGCATGTGGGCTGATTATCAAACTTGGTTACAATGGCTGCAAATGTAACCTTCTGGGAATCAGTGACCTTTTTTAGACTTGTGTTCCTTAGCCTTTATCAAAGGAATAATCTAGTCTCGTAAATTTTGTCTAATTGCAGAGGTTCACCACACAGCTGTATTATACGCACTACCTTAGTATGTCAGTGTCATATTGTCAATAAAAACCAAATATTATAATATAATATAAAAATTTCAGTACACCTTGTCCGGCAATTGTGGAGCCCTTGGAACACTTTGATGATGAGGATGGAATGCCTGAAAAACTAGTCCCAAAGGTTCCAAAGTATTATAAGTAAGTCTATTCTGCACTCACTCTTGTTTTTATTGTCGAGGCTATCTTCACGTGTTCCTCCTTTCTCTAGGGAGAGAGAGCAAAAGCCACATTTTTCTCAACCAGGAACCTTTGAGTTTGAATATGTGTGTCGCTGGAAGGCTCTGCACGAGATTGACAAACAGCAAAGACAGCTTGTGGACAAGAACATCAGAGAAGCCAAAGAGAAGCTGGAGGCTGAGCTGGAGTCAGCCAAGAATGAACATCAGCTCATGTTAATGACACAAGGTTAGCCTGGCTTTTATTTTAGACCCCTGTCTCTACCGGCCTCCACAGCCTTTTGTTCTTACCTATTAGCCTAAAAACACAGAAATTATACTCACCTTTAAAAGGAATGAAATAGACGCAACTGTCAAATGATTAAATATTGCTGACGGAGTAAAATCTGTTGTTAATTACCTTCATACTTATGTCACTTTTTCCCATCTGGGTAGATCTAATGAGACGCCAGGAGGAGCTGAGGAGACTGGAGGAGCTCCGCAACCAGGAGCTGGTGAGACGGAAGCAGATAGAGATGAGGTGTGTTTTCCACTCATGGGTACACTTGAAACAGCAAGAGTAGCAATTCCAGTTCATGTAGCCAATGTATTATCTTCAGTCTAACAGTTGCTGTCTGTTATGATTTTTTTTTCCAATCTTAGTCGCTGTGTTTTTTCCCAATTTAGGCATGAAGAAGAGAGGCGGAGGAGAGAAGAGGAGATGATGAGACACAGAGAGCAGGAGGACCTTCGGCGCCATCCAGATGGCTTCAAACCAAACTACATGGACAATGTGAGTACAGCTGGATTAAACACACCATAAAACACAGTGACGCTGACCCCAATCATTATTCATACACAAAATGATGATCAAAGTATTTGTTAAGTGGATTCTCAGAATAATCAGATTAGTGGAGGCCATATTAGCTGATTATGCCCACAAAATTATTATTTTCTATAATTTGTCATTTTAAAATGCCATGATAATGTTATTAATATGAACACTGTGATCTCTTCATATCTCATGTTTATTATAAACCTGAGTGTAATCAGAAAAGTGTAAAAAGTAAAAAGAAACAGTGAAATTAAAGTTTACTTTTCTTTCTTGACGCCGTAATTGACGAATATAAATATTGTATCTGCCACTAAAACAGGGAATGCCTCTTGTATAAACAAACTTTTAGGGTGCATTGCAGAGATTAAGGCATGGATGTCACTGAACTTTCTTAGTTTGAATAATGAAAAAAACTGAGGTCATGTTGTTTGGCCCTAGTGAGGCCTCCAAAATTCATATGGATCTGGGTCCCTTGATTCAATTTCTGACAGACAGCCACAAACTTGGGGGTAAAATTGGACAGTAATCTTAAATTTGATGTGCAGATTAAATCAGTCGTCAAGTCCAGTTTTTAGCAATTAAGACAAGTAGCCAAGTCATTGCTCTTAAGACATCACTTTGAGATTTTAATCCATGCTTTTATCACATCTAGACTTGGCTATTGCAATGCACTTTTTTTGGGTTGAGCCAGACGTCACTGTCTCGTCTTCAATTAGTCCAAAACGCTGCAGCCCGACCTTTACCTGCCAAAAAAAGGGAGCACATCACTGCGGTTTTAACCTCAATACTTTGGCTCCCAGTGCATTTTTGGATTGATTTTAAAATTCTTTTAGTGTTTAAATGTCTTAATGGCCTCGCCCCACAGTATCTGTCTGACCTGCTTCAGCCATACACTCTCTCACTCTCCTTCAGGTCAGCAGATCTGTCTCTTTTAATTGTTCCAAAGACAAAAAGGAGATCAAGAGATGATCGTGCTTTTTCAGTCGCTGCCCCTAAACTATGCAACAAGTTGGCTCTGCATATCAGGCAGGCTGACTCTCTTGCAGCTTTTAAGTCCTCTCTTAAAACACATCTTTTCTCATCTCAGTTTGAGATGTTGGCCTTTAATGTTTTATGCTGTTTAAACTTTTTATGTGTTTTAGTTCTTTTAAGTCTTTTATGTGTTTTATATGTTTTTATATTGGTGTACAGCACTTTGGCCAACAAGGTTGATTTTAAAGTGCTTTATAAATAAAGTTGACTTGACTTGAAGTATCTGCTGCCATCTAGTGTTGGAATCTTGTGACTGGGTAGTTAACGCATTTCAAATTGGCACTGACTGACTGAATAGCTACATCTCAGTATTGTTTTCAGTAGCAGTGTGCACATTACCTTTGATCACACTGACTTGAGGTCAGTTAAATCGACTCTTTGTGTTTCACTTTCTTTTTTTTTTATTGACTTAATTTTCTAAAGACGGCATAGCTGTGTGTGCACATGAATAAGTGACAGTATTGATGTGTTGAGGCTTGTGCCAGTGATTTTATGTGTTTGGATCCACTTGAGATATTTCTCTTGTAGCTTTTATTATGGGTGATATTTTTATGATCTTCTCTACTACACTGAAGGCTGTTCTTCACTTCTTGCAGAAAGAACAGGAAATGAGAGTGGGTGATCTGGGCCTCCGTGGAACCATTAATATGGGAGGTATGGGCAATGCTTTTTCAAGACTGGTTCAAAACTAGATTTATTATCTGTCTCGTAACTGCACCAGCAAATTGGAGACTGCAGAACAAGCCAGCTGTCCGTTCATAATCACGTCTTTGGTATTTCTACAGTCGCTCTTACTTGCAGCGACAGTTGCAACCAAAACATGATTTGATACCAAAACATCAATTATTGCTCTGTTGTTTTGCACGTAGATGGCTATAACCAGGCCTCTCCAGGGCCCGGTGGTAACCCAGGGCAAATGATGGGCATCGGTGGAAGGCGAGGACCCACTGGCCCAGAGGGAAGTACACCACTGATGTCAGAGAATGGAAGCATGGTAATGTATCCAAAAAATATTGATATTGAAGACAGACCTTTTAAAACACAGTGACCCAAATTAAAGATCATCGTTCTTTTGTCAGTGTTTGGATTAAAGCATGGGAATAACTAGTGTGGTAAAATCAAGCTCTTGTCAAAGATCTGTAGATTTCAATAACTGTCTTATTTCCTTTTCCTCCCCTTGTCATCTTCCATGTTTTTCTCTTGGAATGCCTCCCTTGGAACAACTTAAACCTTGACTGATGAACTTTCTGAAAATACACTATATGTGGACGCCCTGAACTTGTCTCCAATGTGACACTTAATTCTGTACTTTTACTTGAAATTGTGATTTCAATCATTCCTGTTCTGAAACAGCAGCGAAATGATAGATACACACAAGGTGGATCAATGCAGGGTCGACCAGACGTTGAGTCTCAGCAGCAGCAGCAGCAGCAGCAGCCGCCGCCGGGTCCTCAAGTTGGACCACCCCCAGGATTTGGCAGGGGGAATCCAGTTGGGGGAGTCTTTGAAGGGCCGAGTAGCAAACGTTGCAGATACTGACAGTTCCTGTGCTTCTGAATTTTAACCCATCATTAGTTTCTTTGGTGTTATCCTCTGCTTGTCTTCCTGGGATCTGGATATGTCTTTTGTAAATATACTGTATATATTTAGCAATGTAAAGCCGCGTTTCTGCTGACTGTGTCGGCTCTACTTTACGTTTCCACTGAGAAAATGTACCTGGTACCTGGTGCTACTTTTTTGGTACCTGCTTCTTTGGGGCTCCAACAAAGGCGATGTAGACACATTGCAGACACTGATTGGTTCAGAGAATTGTCACCCCACCCCCCACCATTTTTAATCAGATAGCTGTTTGTTGCAGTCATTTTCTTTATTCTTTCTTCTTCTTGTCACTTGTTATATTGGCAGCAAAAAAAGTGCACACTGTGGTCCTTCAAGGAGGGTTTAGTTGGGTTGAATGGTGCTTAAAAGTTACGTCACTGCAGTTTCGCACAGAGTCCATGGGATACCATTTCTGCAGTGGAAACACTGCAAAAGATGTACCAGGTCCTCAAAGCGAGTAGAGCCAGTACCATCAGTGGTTACATGGCACAAGTTTACATGTGTCGAGTTGCATTGGTTTTTCCTTTTTTGTGTTGCGAAGGAAATTGAGGCTGAGTAAATGATGCTGGACACCTTTTGTTTCAACAACCTTGCAGCTGCTATGGCTGGACTATTTGAGCTGCTGCAGCTGAGTAATAAGTGTGATTTAGATTTGATATTTTTGATCTGTTGGACTGAAAATGTTTTATGTGACAAACTGAAATGTAGTAAGCTCATGTCTTTTTTTTTTTTTAACATTTTGCCTTCCCTTTCAAACATGGATTCTCTCAGATATTTTTTGGATACATGTATTTTACCAGTTTTTGTTCTTCCATAATAAACACAATCCTGATTGTCACATGTAAAACTAATATTTGCAACTGGTTACATTGATTTACAAGTTGTTTGCACATCATTTGCTCTTTTACACTTGCTCTTTCACCTTTATTTTATTTATTTTTTTTTACCTTATGTCCATACGAAGAGCAAACTTGGTGCGTTCTGTCCAGGTCTGCTTCTGGTGCGTGAATTTTCGTCTGTGACAGCTGTTTTCTGAAAACGCCATTGTCATCAGTACTTCTTGCAGGCTTTCTGATTTAGTTAACGTGCACTTTTGCTGCCATTTTGGTGGAAATCCTCGGCCAGACTGGCGAGTATGGAGGTTGTTAACAGGTAAATACATTCTGTTGTGTTTTTGTCTGCATTTTACCACACCTTTAACTGCAGTTTAATTTAGTACATTTTGAGTTTTGAGAAACTAGTGATATAAAAGGTAATTAAAACGGCACTTGGTTATGCTTTTTTTTTTTTACTGAGAATGTTGGTTTAAAATATTTTTTGTTGTCTTTCATAGGTTGACTACTGCCTCCAGTGAAAGAACAGGTATAACCAACATATTCAAATATACACAGGTTTTTAAGTTGTTTTAAATTTGTTCCTAGGCCTAAACAGGCTTCAATCACATTTGAAATGCCTTTTTACAGATCTGTTCTGTAGCACGTTTAAAGCACAGTTGATGCGTAAAAACATAGTTGCTTATTTGATTTCTTTGCATCATCATCAAATAAAGATGACTCAAGGAAACGGTTGTTTTTCGACCTGTTGATGGTAACACTAATGCCAGTGATCTACCACATGCTACATTCATTTTAATCATTTGAACTACTGTATCTGACCAGTTGACCTAGTCACTAAATATTGAGTGATCGGTTACGTTTTACTCTTCCTCCATCATAGTTTTTAAGCAGACTGAATGTTTTTTGGGTTGCATGAAGTGTGTTTGTCACAGAAAAGTTGGGAGCCATGAGGATGGACCGGTTGCTTTTTTGTGCCAGGCCCAAGGCTGTTCATTATCAACACAAGGGAAGGTAATCATCGATGTGATCCACTTTTAACGGGGCTGATTGTGGCCAATTTGGGGACTGAATAATGTCTGTCTCATCTTCACTTTTTGGCCTGGTTTATCTTTAGCCCAGTTTTTGGCCCACTTCTGGTTCCGGAAGAACAAATGATTTTGGGGCAATTGTCATTGTTTTGCTCATGCAAATGTGCCATTGAGCTCTGGACTCATTGCATCTATTTGAGTGTATATTTGTATCAATTGTGATCACTTTAAGACTTAAAATGATGTTAAAAATTTCTGACAGTGACTGCTTGACATGAGCTTTGAATGTGCTCTAAATTCCAACCTTATGACCCAGATTGTCGGTACTATTTATTCCTTATTTTCCCCTGAAACATAAAAATCTAAAAATGCAAGACTGTCTAGAGTCATTGAGTTGACACTGAGCATCACTTCAGTGTTAAGAATCTAAAATGTCTATGTTTCCTAATGTCTTCAGAATACTTTGTTCTACTGCCTCATACAGATTAGGATGTATAAATATTGAATTTGAACACATCCAAAAAGGAAAAATTGTCTCCTCCGTCACAATAATTGCTCCCCCCCCACCCCCGTTTTTTTTTTTTTTTTTTTTTTTTTTGGGTTAAACTGAGCGTCTGTCCAAAATAGCCAAATCTATTTTTGCTGCGTGTCGGCGCCGCCTCCCTTCAGTGCGTAAAGGCGCATTAAGAGGTGGCACAACAAGTGATAATCCAGACAGGAGGTGCTTGGGTCGCAGCGCAGCCTTTCACTGATGGTGACAAGAGAGAGAAGTCGGTGGAATAACTGAGTTTGTGTTACTTTGATCTAATTTATGCGCAATCTTCCCCTCCTCGCAGGTCATTTTTCCAAGACGCGCCATGCTCGTAAAACTTTGCCGTTACGAGGGTGTTGCTACTGTGGGGCTTATTAATAGGCTTTGTGTCTCCCTACACCACCTGAGGACAATCGGACATTGACCCGCTCGGTGTCTGCAGGCTGGATGGACAACGTATCTCCTCCGCTGCGGCCGGAGAGCCTCAGACGGGGCGGTGGGCAGCAAGCAGGCAAACGGGTATGGCACATTTCACCAGAAACCATAACTCTCTTTAAAGCTACAGTATGAACGATATTGTTTATGCTCGTAAAATTTAAGTGTGAACAAAATTATTTCCAAACTTGTCCAAAATGTCGCATTTAAATGTGGACTCGATTTAGCGGCTTAAAAGGGAGAACCCGTCATTCTTTTCCCTCGGATGTTTTACCCCACCATGAATGAGTGAATTGTGAGGGAAGAGTAGTGAGTTCAGAGTTCAAGACGTTTCCAGAAATGCCACTCAAACTCTAGGACGGCAGTCAAACTGAATTAATGTTCGGAAACTCACAGGACCATGGTGGAAAAGTTATGACAATCATGAAAAAAAATAAATAAATTGCCCAACAGGAGATGTTAGAAAGGGACGGTGACTGGTGCTTTAAACCAGTAGTAGAGGATTTAAACCACCAGTAATTAACAGGTAATGCAGGACAGTTTTGACTAGATTAAATAAATAAAAACCCCCTTAAATTTCAATATTGGCGATGTTATTATGAAAGAAATGTCTTGTATTTTTAACATTCACGGTCAAATTAGATATTGTTAACAGTGTTATCTGACCAACCAGTTCCGAAGACCTGTTAATGGTGGACTGTTCTCGGATACCTCCATTGTTAAATATCATAACTCTGCTCTTGGATTTGCTTTGTTTTGTGTCTCAGAATCACGGGTGCTGATGCTGAGGCTATATAGTTTTTGGTTGCATTAATAACCGATTGGCTCCAAATTCTCTTGTATTTAGTTACTAGTGCTCACATCTGCTGAATCACTATCTCTGACTTCACTTTTTTATTTACCGGGCATGACGGTTTAAATAAAATAACTTCCAGATGAGTTGAGACTCCAGCACCTTAAAGCTCTGTTGATTTGTTTCAGGGCGTAAAAACATTTTTTGTCAGGCTTAAAATGTCCCAGCTCAGTGTGACCTCTGCTAAATCATAGGATGTTGTGAAAAGTGTGTGCTTGGTGTAGGACCGGCGGACGGTGTGACGTCATTTGTCGAACAGTTTTGACAAGTATTTGGGCTTTTCACAGCTGTAAACAAACATCTTTTGTATTTATCATATCATAAATATAGCTGAGCTTTTAATCAAAATGGTACTTTTTAGCTGCAGCATTCAGTCGGAGGAATAAATTAAGACTACATTTACATTATGGGAATAAATCTGTTATGTCATTTGGGAGGGGAGGGGGGCAAATGGGGAAAGAGAACAAAGGGCATCATTTTTTACATTATTTTTCAGGATTAACATGTTTGAAATTACTGATTTGTTTCTTGTATAAAACAAATGTGATCACTTGTCCCAAATTCAGTTCAGTAAAGGTAAACACTTCCTGTTGCACTGAAGAAATGCCATCGATGGCTGCAGTTGATGTTTATTTGTGTAGCCTTCTTCACCCGTTCCACGTAAAACAGGACATAAAATTCCCAGGCAGACGGGAAAAATTCTCCTGCCAAGCCTTCACGTGGTGACCTTCGTCTGCGTTTAAAGTCCTCTGTTTCACTCCTGTCTGTTTGGAGGCCGCCGGCCCTCTGATGTGGTGAATGTGTTAAACGGGGCTTTTACAGAATTAACAGGGGAAATGTGATAATGACACGGGCTGGCAGTACTTTCTGTCCTCCCCCTCAATGCTGAGCATTATGTGAATGTGCGGTGTTTAGACAATCCAGGATTTAATTGCTGTTTTTTTTTTGTTTGTTTTTGTAAATCAAAAATGTCCCACACAGAGCTACAGTACATATTAAAGTTATGTTTGTTAATGAAGCAGTGGTTTGAATTTTAGATCTTCGTTTGTTTCTTGCAGCGGATGAAATATCAGAGTTATCGGCGGCAGTCAGCCCCATCTCTGGTCATCACAAAGGCTCTCACCAGGTCCAAGACGCTCTCCAGGTACTGTAAAATGACCGACTGTAAACACTCGCGCGCTCCCTGCATCACCCCATCTGAAGAACTGGATCCACTTGATAGATAATCCTCCATGAACTCGCCTCATCAGAGGATCAGGCATTTATTAATAGCTCCGTGTTTGAACATATGAGCTGCGAAAGTGAAGAATGTCTGCACAGATGATACAGAAGGTCTGGTGGGGGGGTTCGAAACTCCCCCCTGAACTCATCACGTGCTCATCATCTCACTGCTCACATTTCAACAAATGCCCATATTTGATATTTTATCACTGGTCAGTATGTTTTGTTTTGTTTTTTTCTTACCTTGGAAAGGTTTTTATTCTATTATTTCTTTTTTGATGAAGTGATCTGTGATTAGTTTCAGCGCTGTGACGCTACGTTCAACATTCTGACCTGGTGTAACCCAGCCTCCCCGTTAAAAATGACTTGTATGTATGAAGCTTTTGATCTCGTTACAAGTTTGTTTTGAACCCAAAAGCACAAGTCAGAGTGGGTCATGCAACTCTCATCTGTCGGTTAGATATTTTGGAAATAGATGCGGATGAGATCTGAAGAGAATAATCCAATAAGACACGCTGACTCAGCTACATGGTAAACATGGCATGAATACCTCTTTGTTCAGGCTTCCTCACTAAACCCCTGTGAAAATCTTTAGCCAGTAAGAGCTGATGTGTCTCTACAGTTTGGTCTTTTTTGGTCAACTTGGATAGCATTTATTTTCATGTGTCTCATCCAGAGAGAGCTTCCAGCTTCCTGTGTGCCCAGAGAGCTGCTCACTGGTCCACTCCTTCCTCACCGGCTTTGATAGGTCGTTCCTCCTTCATGGGCACGTCCAACTCCGAACAGGGATGCAGACTCAAGACAGACACCTCTTCCTCTTCACTGACATACTGGTGATCAGCAAAGCCAAGTAAGTGCTTGGTGCATCACCGTGGAAACGGTTTCCTGTAACCGAAGCAGGTCATTCTTGTTTGTGGGTGTATGCACAGTCAGGTCGGTACTTTTGTCCCCGTGTTGCCAGATCAGGCAACAACTTTAAGCAGAAGGCCCAGGTGCGTGTGTGCCAGATGTGGACTGCAGGCTACATGGACGAGGTGTGTGAGGGCAGCACGAGTCCAGAGAGGAGCTTTGTGATGGGCTGGCCCACCTGCAACTATGTTGCTACATTCAGGTAACGCACACACACACACACACACCGACACACACACACGTGCTGATTTGTGAGCAGGCAGTGAGCACGCACATGCACAGAGGAATGATTTTGTCCCAAACACACAAACTGAGGGGAGATATTAGGGAGATATTAGGGAGATATATATATATATATATATATATATATATATATTTTTTTTTTTTTTTAATTCAACAAAAAATCATCACCCTCCCCTTAATGGTAAAAGTTTCTTGCCTAAAGATGTAAAGTAACTTGCCACTCTTCATCTTTCTTCATTGCATTTATGCAAAAATCAAGTTAAAAGTCAAAACCCTGTTTTACTGTTAAACAAATCCGGTGCATTAATACTTGATATGCTTGTGTGTTCCCCTCAGATCCACTGAAGACAAAGAGAAATGGCTCTCCAGACTCAAAAGGTGCACTCTTCTCTCTGCCTCCTCTCGTGTGTGAAGGTGAGACTGTACAGAACTCACACACCTGTTTCACGTCTCTGCAGTCGGATTAAGGAGGAGAAGGAGAGCGAGGAACCTAAAACCATTCCTCTAAGAGTCTACGGGAAGGGAATCAATACTTTTGCAGTGGTAAGTGTAACTAGCGAAAGATGTTCTGTCAGTGCAGACTAAAACACACTCTTGGTGTGTTTATTCCTCTTGTCCTGATTAGACCAAGACGCTCCCTGTCAGCAACTGGGATTCGACCAACGAGGTGGTGCGACTGGCCCTCCAACAGTTTGGAATTATAGTGAGTCGATCAGAGCTACAATCACTTCTTGATCCTTACACTCAGACCATGTGATGAGGTACAGCTGTACAGCGACGTCTTCCCACAGACGCCATTAAACGAGAGGGATGTGTTCCCTGAAGCCTGTTAAGTCTCTGCCAGCTGCGTGTGATACACCCACAGCGTGAGAGATCTGAAGAATACATAGCTTTGTCCCTGTTCCCTGTAGAACACTGTGGTTTAGGCCAAGGCATCATGTTCTGTGAGGCCTGCAGAGCCGTGTGTGTGTGTGTGTGGGTGAGTGACTATATTTGTTATGCTTCATTCAGGGGAATGTGAAAGATTTCCAGCTGTGGGTGATTTCCAAGAAGGACAACGTCCCCTATCCTTTAATCGGTCAGTGAGTGGAGAGCGCTGCTGTCGTTCATTCCCGTCCGAGTGTATGCCACAGCAACTGTTCGGGACCCCCAGGGAGTACGATGGCCAGTTCCCCCATCTCTCTCTCTCTCTCAGGTCATGAGTTTCCCTTCAGTATCCAGATGAGTCATGTGTTACAGACACTGTCTCAGCGAGGCGAAGGCAGGGACGCCGCTGCTCCGTCTGTGAACCGACAGGTCGCCCTGCAGATGGAACAGCTCCAGGCGTACAAGCACTGCCAGTTCATCCTGAAGCCTCGTCCCACAGACACGCTGCCCTTACCTGCAGGTTAGGTTCATTCCAGGGTTCTTGATTTAAAAAAAAAAAAAAAGTGACACAAAACATTACTTGTGGTGTCGTCAGAGCTGCCACAAAAGCCATTAAAGAGGAGGCGTTCATTCATCGCCTGGGCCTTCTGGAGAGGTTCCTCCTCTCACCTGGACGACCTGAGCCTCAGCACAGCCCGCGGCTGTCTGTTCGGCCAGCCGCTCAGCTCCGTTTGTATGGAGGATGCTCTGCCCAAGCCAGTTATGGTGAGTCGCTCTGAATCAAAGTCAACTCAAAAGCGTGGAATCAAGTTAAACTCAAACCTTTTTTTTTTTTTTTTTGCTTTTATTCTCCTGGTTCCTGCTAAAGTAGGAGCGGTGAGACGAAACCTCTCTCTATAGTCTAAACGCTTACACCTAAAAACATTTGGAAAAAAAAAAGATTAAAATATCTTGGAGTAAATGGAAATATTCAACCCTTAAAAATGTTTTAAGTTAAAAATGTATTTAATTTGCTGGATTTATGTCTTCGGTATAGATTTAAGTGCAGATATTGTGTAAGAAGGTAAATCTGATATCAACTTCACTGACTGTCAACTAATCTTTAATATTTTTCAAAAGAACGTTTAAGGCGTCACGAAAGATAGGCTTCCTCTTTTTATTTTGCTATGATGCTCAATCGTTTGTCTTTCACCAGGACATGCTAGCATTCCTGTACACCGAGGGCTCGTGGACCAGGGGGATCTTCCGCCGTCCAGCGGGGGCTCGGGCTGTCAGGGAACTGCGGGACACTCTGGACAGCGGCACGTTTCAGCTTCCTCTAACGAGAGACCACGTGTTTGTCATCGCTGGAGTCTTCAAGGTGTGACATCTGAGAGAAACTAAGGCGCCTTCCTCTCTCCCAGTAGCAGCAATAGTCTTCCTACCTGCTGAACTTGATTAGTCCTCCAGTTCTGTTTTGGCCATTTGTGAGTCGCTGTCAGGCAGCTCATTGACCCACATTTGTGGACATCGGCCTCCGCGTGACAACGGCGTGCAGCAGCAGCACATTAGCAGGACAAGCTGTTCAGAATGGATTTTTAATGAGATCAGAATTACAATCTCTTCTCTGAAAGGATAATCGGGCCCCTGCACAGGGGCTTAAGTATGGTGCACCAACTTAAAATAAACACGCTATAATGTGTTTACTACAAACGGGAAGGTCTTCAATCAAGAAAAACGGGAATCATTTTTGTTTTCAGGATTTCCTGCGCAGCATCCCCGGCAGCTTGTTGTGCTGTGAACTACACGAAGAATGGACAGATGTGCTGGATGAAGAGGAGGAGGAAGAAGAACAAGTTCAGGACATTAAGAGGTGCACACACACGCTCACACTCCATATTACACATTTTTATCCAGGAATAATTCATGATGCGGAAGCATATTCACTCCTCCTCTTCCTTGCAGAATGATTTCCCGCTTGCCTAAAGAAAACGCCCTCCTGCTGCGCTACCTGTTAGCCATGCTGCATGGGATCCAGGGCAACGCCCAGGAGAACCAGATGACCAGTTTCAATTTATCAGTGTGCATTGCTCCCAGCATGCTCTGGCCTCCTGGAGCTCCTTGTAGCACTGAGGCAGAGGGAGAAGGAACCAAGAAGGTAAGAGCGTAAAACTGGACCTTGAACTTTTGAACAATTAAAATTTCAGAGGCAGAAGCTGAGGGCTTAAGACTTAGACCGACGCCACACAAAGGACATGCTTTACAAGAGGGAAACTGATATTCTTTTTAATGTAGCAACCACAGCGACGCGGACTTTAATCTATATTATTGGCTTTGTTGCCCTTTAAGGTTTCAAAACCGATAAATCAGTGTGAGTCAGGGCACAGCCCAGTAACAAAGACCGTCTGTTTGAAAATACGGAAAAACATCCCAGAGGTGGAACTAAACCACTGCTGCTGGCCTGGGATCAGAACAAACTCTTTAAATGAGGAAATCAACAAACTGGGAAATTACACATTATCTTCAAAAAGATTTAGAGCATTATAATGAGTAAATTATATTACAGTGAGTGTTTATAAGTCTTGAAAATGTTACTTAGCTAAATGTTTTATCCCAAAATGGCAGCTGAGTGTTACTTCTGCTTTCTTTGGAGCTTTTCTCAGGAATGTCTCAAATCAGCTCGACAAATTCTTCTTGAAACAGCTCAACTGTTCGACCTGCGGAAACTGTGGAGGGATAGCAACACTCATCTCTGCTCTGAAAGAGGCAACAGTTATCGCTGCTGCTGTCATTCTTCCACGTCTCTTTCTGCAGGTTTGTGAACTGGTCAAGTTCATGATCGAACACTGTCAGCAGATTCTGGGAGATGATCCATCCTCACTGTTTGGAGGACCACCCCTAAAACCGACCCCTGAGGAGACGGGCTCAGGTTTAAAAACTCTTGGTCATGTCTTCTTTTCAAGCTTTCCTAAAAAAAGAAAAAAAAATGCTACTGCATCAATCACCAATCTTTACTCCTCAGACTGGTTGTACCCGATGACCGATTCATCCTACGACAGTCTAGAGAATGAGCTGGACAACAGCAGCAGCTCTCCGAGTTTCTGCGCCAGAAGACATCTCAGAGCTGAAACACTCCAAGGCAGCCTGGATTCCATCCTCACATTCAGCGACTGCGACCAGGACACCGACCCAGAAATCCTCCAGGCCCGACCCGACAGTGAGCACAGGCTGAAGGTTCAACCGCTGGCAAGATACAGAGCCAGGAGGCTGAAGGCAGGCGTCTCTTACATCAGCCGGGATACACAGACCGTGAACTCAGAGAGCAGAGAGCGCCGGTGCTCGGAGCCGGCCATAACATGTGCGGCCAGATTTGGGCCATGCCTTTCAGGGAGGGAGAGTGAAAATAGTGAAGAGCTCTCCAGTCAGCCTGCACACCACAAAAAGAGCGGCGTCAAGTCAGCAGGTCCAGAGGCAAGCCCCTCCTCCAGCCTGTCCTCCATTTCCCCAGACCCGACTCGCTCCTCTTTGGACTCTCCAGACTCCCTGGACAGCGATGTCACCTGGGAGAGGAGACGGGGACTCTACATAACCAGGACACATCTACCTTCCACAAGCTCCACGGTGAGCAGTCCACACACCTCCAGCAGACATTCTGAGCACAGCTCCTGTCCTAAAGACTCCCAACTAAAAGAACCACTCACCTGGGGGACCCTGAAAAGCTGCCAGAGCCTCCACCCAAACTCTTGGCTAAAGAAAGGCCGGAGACTGTCGCTAACGCAACAGGACAACTTGGCGCAAGAGGAGGACAAGTCTGGGGTGAGTCACACTAAACTGCTCTTGAACTACCCTCCTAAGACATGTAACACCACTCCAGTAGACTGATTAATGTTGCAGTGCACATGATGAATACACCTGATGGTGCACAAACTGTAGCTGCTGACTGACAGTGACTTGTTCCTACATAAGTAAGCAGTGAAACCACAATTTCTGGTTTTCACTGATGCGGTCACAACCAAATCTGATCTGCGGACCAGCGTAGTTTTCGTTAACCACACTGATAGTACAAAAATTTCTGAAATAAAGAGCCTTCTCTTTTTTTAAAAAAAAAAAAAAACAGGCAGGACCCAGTCATAAGTCACTTACATTTGGAAAACACGTGTCGGACAAAGGAAAAGCAAGCGAAAGGGGAGAAGAAACAATGACCTCCAGCAACCAACCCAAGAGTGATTCATGCGGCAGAGCCCCCAAAGCCAGAGCAGACAGCAATCGTGCTTATCTGCTACCATGGAAGGATGTGCACAGCTTCCAGCACCTGAAGTGGGACTCATGCAGTCCGCCTTCCCACCACCGTTCCACAGGGAGCCTCAGTTTTCCCAAACCATCCTGGTTTCATTCTTCAGAGTCGTTACTGCCGAGTGACAATCACCCCAAGCACAAGCATACAGCAACAGGAAGTGCAGAGAAAAAGCTGAACCAGCCATCAACACCTTTATTTATTAAGGAAAGTAGTTCAACTTTCTGCCTGTCAATGGTGGAGCAGTGCAGCTCCAGGGTCTACCAGCGGAGGGGGTCAGAACCTGGGCGTCAGGTTATTGACAGGTCCTCTGGGATCACACGTGCAAGGCTGCCCAGCGACCCGGGACTGAAGGGCACCGAGGTCCAAGCAGAGGCCCGTTTTTGCCTCTCCCCATGTGCTACCAAGGCAGTGAGGGATTACTTCTGCACCTACCCTGACAGTAACCCACACAGTGGCCAGCAGGTGGCGCTTGCCCTCGTGGAGAGTCGCAGACAGTGGCTGAAGAGATGCAACGACCCCACAGCAGAACTGGACTTTGAGCAGCTTGTGTTTGCTGAAGAATCCTACGTTTAAGGCCAACTCCAGTCAACAACATCATAACACCTCCCTGCTGATTTCAACATCAAAAAGTTTGAGGGAGTGAGGTTGTTTTTCTTTTTACTGTTTCAGTATTAACATTGCAGGATAACATCATGAGTCAAAATTTGCCACCGTCATAGTCGTACATTTAAAGCTAGAGCTTATTGCTTTTAAGAGATTTTCCAAATTTAATTGAATGTCTTCTTGTTTGGATTTCAGATTCATTTCTAATCGTAAGGTTTAGTTCTGAGTGACCCAGCGTTGCCTTTTTCATAAATCACTAGGATGTCTATAGCAACCATTTTTACCTGATAATTAAGTTAAACAGGACTTTCAGCTTCTGTGAACAGAACCGTCACGCAAAATATTGTTTTTGTACTGTTAAAGCAGCATCAATAGTCTTTGCCTGGTGTGAGCAGTAGCTTCCCCTGACCAGGATAATAGCTTACTAAATTCCACACCGAGAATGTTAAAACATAACATTTGGATTAGCTTGGTCTACCATTTTAATCAGTATTTGGACTGCTTTTTGTCAAGAGTACCATTCACTGAGGCTAACATGAATAAGGCATTGTTTTTCTGGGTGCGCTATTTTCAATGTTAACAGCTTTGTCCACTTGCCTTTTTATCGTTTTTACTCTCTTAACCTGTAACAATGGATTTAAAGACACACAAGATGTGATTGAAGTGCAGACTTGAGGAGGCCTCTTAAAATGTGATCCTTAAAGAATCACCTCAATTGTCAAGGAGACCTCCTAAATCTACAGTTAGATTTTAGACAGAAGCAGTTGCTTTCCAGTCACAGCTGGACCTACCTGGGTATCAGAAAAACAAGAATCGTCTCCCAAACACTTGAAAGGCCTCTTTGCATTTATTCTATTTCACCTTTTAACCAACATTTCAACATTCAGGCATCTGACTTGTATGAAAGTTAATCTTTTGCTGTTTGCTGCCAACACACTGATGGGAAGTAATCATGTAAATATGATTCCTCGAAGAGAACTGGGGTTTTTCTGCTTTAATTTTTTATAGGTCATAACTAGCCACAGACCAGTGTTTTCAAACATGCATTTGTAAATAAAGTTGTCTAATAATAATGTGTATAAGTGTAATTATCTGTTAGGATAACTAGTAAGTGCACATATACAACATGTGAAAACTGTTGGTTTAATATGCAGTTTACAAAGTTTATTGCTTGTGTTCCCCCCTAATCCACAGAGATGTGAAATATACAATCACACTGTGACTTTATATGTATAAAGGAATCAATAATTCTAGGGTTAAAGATATATCTAGGATAAGATTAAATGTTGGTTTGCGGGTCAGCATATTGTCTAGAGTGACGGGAACCGTTTGCTGAATTTGTTGATATGTTGGAAATTCAGTTGCATGAGAAACATAAGATACTCAAAAGGAATGTCTAAAAACTGCAGAGGTACAGCAGTGACATTCAGGCAGTTACATACATAGTCTATAATGACAAACACACTAACTTTAAGCTTGAGCTTTTTACCAAGGTTTGAGCAATCACTGCACATGACTGAATCTCACCTACTTTCTATGGAAGCTTGCTTTTGTCCATTTGAGTATCATAGTAAAGGTTGGATGTAGTTGTCTGTGATTTGCAGTGTGACAGCCGAGTGGGGACAGCTTTGCTGACAACAGCTACACCACCCATCATGCCCGTGCACGTGTACCTTTGGGCATAACAACACTGACTGAATTCAAGTGTTCCCAGTGAAGATTATCCATCTTGGCTCTGTCTGGCATCTGCCACGCTCTCTGGGACCCTCGCAACTAACCCGTCCAGAGACTTCGACAGACAGACCTGGCACCCCAGACGAGATCTAAAGAGGAAGAAGAGAAAGATGGCATCAACAGTTCTAAAAAAGAATATGCTACTTTCAGGCAAGTTTTTAAAAAAGACATTCACTTTAAAGTTCTTGGGCTGTGTGTTACTAAGAATAGTATAAAATAAAAATTACACTTTATATTAAAACATAAAAATATACATTGTCTGTGTTAAAAACACGGTTAAAAAAAGTTACAAACTTTCAACTATTAATAGTTTTCTTCTTGACTGCTATTTGCCTTGTGGGATTGTGGGGAGGGTGCTGGAGCCTATCCCTGCTGCATGCGAGCAGGGAAGGTGCACCCCTGGATGAGTCACCATCTTATCACAGGGCCCTATCTGAGCATTTGGCTTTGGTGCCTTGCTCAGGGGTAACTTGGCATTGCACTGACGGTGTCCTGGTACTGCCGCTACTATCAACACACCTTCAAACTTTTGTCTGCATCCAAGAACCCTTGTTCCCTACAGCCTGCGCTCCCCCGCACCCCTAAGGGTTTCCTTTCATCTATCTAGTCATAGAATTAAGATAAAAACAAAAAAAATGTGCATGTAGCAACTGTCATGTTCCTTTTAAAATAAAACCAGTACACTCTTGCTATTGAATAAACTGTAATAAATGACACCCTGTGTGTGTGTGTGTGTGTGTGTTTCTTACGTGTCAGTCAAGCCGTAGGCCAAGTCTAGCATGTCCATTTCCTCGTCTGTGATCCTCCCCAGCTTCTTGAAGGCATCTTCCTCAAAGATCAGATGGCATGTAGAGCAAGCCAACGTTCCCTCACATGCTCCTGTTTAGAAGAAAAATGAGACAATGTGAGGGCAGGTCTAATAACGTAAGGTGACAAGACATAAGTGAGCAAAGGGATGTGACCTGTACATCAATTTGTGTGGCACAATGACAGGTTAAAATTTTTAGGCTAAAAAGATTCCATAGTAATACACACACCTCAGCTCCCTAAATACAACTGCTGCTAGACAAATTTTCAGAGATTAATTCACACCTACAAAACTGAATGTATGTACAAACCAAAACCATCAATGTCAAGATCCTCATTAATGACAACATCCAGCAATGACTCTCCGGATGTTCCTTTCGCTGTCATCTTCTCTCCATCTCTATTGATGAAGTGCACTGTCACCTTGTCTGACCTAAAGACAGAGACAGCACATCAATGTACACATTATTTATTCTAAAACAATAATAGTGTTTGTTTTGTCCTGCAGATTTTGATTTCAGACTTAAAATACTTGACTTGGCTGCCCTCTTGTGGCCAAATGCAATAACGCTTGCTTACAAATATTTAATCGTTATTGTACTTTCATTGGTTCCCAAAAGCAGATGTGCAAAAGATATATAGCATGTGGGGCACACACCATCTCTTTTTCTGTGTCCTTGGGGAAAAAAAAATGTGTTTTCCTTCATTTAAACTGAGTTGAACAGAATTAGAGCCAAACAAAGGAACAGGGAGTTACTTCTGTTTCAACTGCATAGTCACCAAAGTCCATTTTCTCCCGTTTAATGTAACACTACAGGACAACCTGTAACAATTCTATACTACTCCATGACTGTTGAGACCTGATTAAAAAACCCGAACATTTATAGGCCTCTTATCAAAGGTTGCATTATCTTTCCATTTTAATTAACCTTGCCATCATTTCTTAAATAACTAACTAAAGTCACCTTAATGTAATAGCCAACACTGTTGTACAAGTACATCGTTTTTTTAAGGCAGGTTATAAGGAGTGTGAGGGCCTTGGGGCATGATGGCAGCGCACAGGGACACATGTCCAGTACAACAAACCTTCACCCTGAGCTGCATGACAGCACTTCATTATCCATTCAACATGTTGTCCGACCCTGCCTTAATCAAGGCCATGAATCTGAGGAGAAAGGTGGATCACTTAAGCCTTGTCCTATCTTGGGTAATAAAATTAAAGGCAACAAAATCACCCATTCTGACGCTATCATTTATCAATCTGAAACCAGTACAGTCGTAATTTCTTTTTAGTCTTTTATTTTTTTTTTTTAAACTTGCATGTGTTTACTTGCACATTTGCTGTGCTGTCTCAGAAGTCCCCGTGCCTGTTTTACCCGTAACAGTGGTTAAAGTAATGATTCACACAGAAATTCAGCTTCCCTAAATTTCACACGCTAAATAATATTCTTAATGTAAGTAAGCTTTATTTGTATAGCGCTTTTCACAGATAAAAATTACAAAGTGCTATACAGATATAAAATCAATATATAAAAACAGATAAAACAAATGGAATAGAATAAAATAAAAATAAACTAAAATGCCATGAAATAAAACTCCGTCAATTAAAAGCTTTCCTAAATCAAAGTGTCTTCAGCTGTCTTGTGTACTACACAATGGCTCACGTGCAGTAAATAAACAGCAAAGAAGTGACGCTAAGATACATATAATAGTTCAGCACGCGTGTATCTAATGTCACAATTTTTGTGACTGTTTTATCGACTTTATAAAATACTAGAACAATGTCCTCTAAAAACATCTACCTACCTCAGAGGTTGTGAGCCGGTTGTAAAACTTCTCTGACCCGTAATCCAGGTACTAAAAATTGGCGTTACTGCCGCTCTCCACGAATATAATCCTAAACTAGCATGAGATAGCCGTCTGAGTGCTGTTACTAAAGCCATTTAGATACGACTGGCAAAATACGAAAAGACGAGTTACACAACCCTCTTTAGTAGAGCTCTGTGAACGGACACCGACAGACGCTTGAGCTAGCCCACAGAGGAAAGCTAGTTAAGCTAGCTGTTTATATCTGTCAAAAGTCACTCTGTCACTGTCACAAAAAAACCCCAAAATTGTTAAAGAAGGGATCGAGTCGAACGACTAAAGCCACAAAGTAGTATCTCTAAACGGACAACTGCGGATTAAATGTTACATGAATAAAAAAGCGTATTATTTCCTGGCTAAAACGTTTTCTGAAAGCGTAATAAATAATTTCCGGTCGAGACTTGAAAACTAAAGTCGTAGAAAGCAATATGCTGAACCACTTAGAATACAACACGATTAAACGTGAAATCTACATGA
Organism: Pao palembangensis; assembly: GCA_015343265.1. Classification (NCBI taxonomy): domain Eukaryota; kingdom Metazoa; phylum Chordata; class Actinopteri; order Tetraodontiformes; family Tetraodontidae; genus Pao; species Pao palembangensis. The sequence continues at coordinate 4,350,857 of CM027085.1, read as the reverse complement.
TATAAAATTAATATGGAATTAGTATGCATTTCATTTTTTTGTCCGGAAAACTATGTTCATCCAATCTCTTTTAGTGTCTCTTTTATTTTGAAATAAAATATTGATTTTTTTCCGGTGGAAGAATGACGAACTATCGCTCATAGAATCGCCGACAGAAAACTCTCCGTGCCTGTACACGTGCTTCTGTAAACGTGCCAATCACAACGTCAATGGGAGTGCGCGCTTGTTTGTAGTTACTGCATCAACCGGTGGAACGGGGTTCGAGGACATATCATAATGTTAATATTCTCATAGCAAAAACGAACTCGGGCACTCGTGTGCCCGAGTGATTAAAAAGAACGCACACGTTGCTCCATTTGTTTTCTCTCATTCAAAAGATTTTTCAGTTAAAAATTTCATTAAATCACAGATTTGTCCCATTGGGGATATTGTCACATGGAAGTTATTCAGAGATAGTGACTTGTGTAGCATATTTGTAGAGGTCTGTCCTTGGGTTTTACATGAGGACAAGGTTTGACATTGACCCAAAAAGGTTATGCCAAGTCACAGTGTCTTTATCACATGATGGTTAGGGATTAAAGACCCTAGACAATAATTCCCAAGTGAGAATTTCACAGGGTTCAAACCTGTGAAACCCAAATTATCAGCAACTAAGAATTCTTTCAAGGATTTATGAGTGGAAACATGAAATGTCTGAACAGGATTGGTCCCATTTCCTTGAATGGATTTAAAACCCACACTAACAGTTAAAAAATGCGCAACCCTGTATGTTGTTATTACCTCTACGGTACAATGACAATGCAAATATCAACACACTGGAAGTGAACTATACTTGATTAACCGGACAACAACACCAGCGGACACAGAATAAACCCCAGTCTGCCCATTTTTCTATTCCAATTTCCATTCTTTGGCCATTTTCAAATATTGACAGGGTAAATGTAAAAATGCAACCAGGTTATACTACTTCATGAATATTTTACATGAGATCAACTTGATAGCCTACTCGATTAGCTCCACCAGTGATCACATTTCTATCAAACCTGGGCAAAGTTCACCAAAAGTCAGTCATTATATTAATCTGTAACCTTATTAAAGGAGTGATTATCAGGGTTGGCTTTATGGCCAAGGCAGTGCTATATTAATAAGCATACTTAGGTTTGAAAGTTGCTCAGAGTTCCTCTCTCCTGTTCCAGGTAAAACATACACTCTCTCCCTCCCTCTCTCTCTCTCGCTCTCTCTCTCTCTGTTAAAGCCAAACCACCTTAAACGTTGAATTAACAAAATGTTGCACTGTTTTACAGGATGTTCAGGATCGTGCTGCTCTTTTTGTTTCTGTCAGGTAAGATTTCATCTTTCATCAGATAGTTTGAGTTAAGCCCCATGACTTACTGGAGTCACGATTTCACAGATTATGCGGAAACGCGTAGAAAATGAGTTTGTTGTGAAGTCATTTCTAGGTAATGACATTGCAGGTTTATTGTGTTAAATATATATATTTTTTATTTAAAGATGATCATCTTGTTTTTCTCCAAGATTCCTAAGAATTAGAATTGTTATTCTGACTTTCAATATCCACTTTGACAGCATATCACACCAAATACTTTTATACCAAATAAATTGTATGTTGCTGTCATGGCAACAAAAGTGGTTTCTGTGGTAAACAAAGTAATCAGAATGAGGGTGTGCAGGTATTAGACTTTGACCGTTATTGATTTATTACTGTTACATATATAAGTTGTGGCCTAAATCATCATAGCAGTGGTGCAATAGTTAATAATTGATGCGAAAGGTTAGATAGTTATTTATCCCTCAACTGATAAGTGTGCTTTTCTACAGCCGAGTATTCAAAAACACTTCCACACTGAATAAACATGCCATCAGAGCTGAAACATTTTGACGTCTTTGTCAGTGTAAGTGCTGTGTTAAACCTGGTCAATTTGTTGCTGTTCCTCAGGTCTCCAGGCTGCTCCACTTGCAGTCTTACAGAAGGCTTCTTTAAGCCTCCTTGATGGATTTCAGCAGGATGCCACACAGCCTGACGTCTTTAAAACAGTTGCCGATGGCTTCCGACAAGGTACTGAGCCTTCCAGGAGATTCCTTGTTGACCTTAACACCGGCCTGGTGAAAGAACACATCAGTGAGATGGACAGGAGGGGTAGGAGGATAATCCCACTTTATGAATTATGGTTCATTTTCCTTTTTTATCATCTTATTAACACATATTTGCAAGATGTAGCCTGACATTTGTCTGTTTCCTATTCTAGCGTTCATTCCTCCTTCTCTTAGCAATGGAAAGGTAGTGACTGAACAGTGGCTAGCAGATGACGGTAAGAGATACACCACAAATTACACTAAACAGAAAACACACTTGTCTAAATTAACTGGAATAACATGTTTCCTCAATGAACACTTTGGAATAAATGTCAATTAAGAGTAAAATCATTGCAATTAACATCAGCCTGTAGTGTAGTCTGTGGTTCTGTGATGGTAATAATTAACCCTGATAATCATCAACATTGCCACTCTCAAACCGTTTGCATGTAGAGAAATTAGTTCTGCTAAAATTCGATGTTAGAAAATGTTAACTCTAGGAGACTCATGCCATTAAAACAAGTTGGTACAATCTCATGAGCCTCTGTCTTTCAGGTCCTATTGACATTCCAGTGGAGAGGAACGGTGGTGGCTGGGTCAGGATGGAGGAACCCTCTGCTCATCTCCCTCTCAGTTTTAGACAGGGAACTGAACCCAAGATGTCAATGCCAGAGGGTTTTAGACAAGGAACTGAAACCAAGATGTCAATGCCAGAGGGTTTTAGACAAGGAACTGAACCTAAGATGTCAAAGTTAATGCCAGAGGGTTTTAGACAGGGAACTGAACCTAAGATGTCAAAGTCAATGCCAGAGGGTTTTAGCCAGGGAACTCAACCCAAGATATCAATGCCAGAGGTTTTTAGACAGGGAACTGAACCTAAGATGTCAATGCCAGAGGTTTTTAGACAGGGAACTGAACCTAAGATGTCAATGCCAGAGGGTTTTAGACAGGGAACTGAACCTAAGATGTTAAAGTTAATGCCAGAGGGTTTTAGACAGGGAACTGAACCTAAGATCTTAAAGTTAATGCCAGAGGGTTTTAGACAAGGAACTGAAACCAAGATGTCAATGCCAGAGGGTTTTAGACAGGGAACTGAACCTAAGATGTCAAAGTTAATGCCAGAGGGTTTTAGACAGGGAACTGAACCTAAGATGTCAAGGTCAATGCCAGAGGGTTTTAGACAGGGAACTGAACCTAAGATGTCAAAGTCAATGCCAGAGGGTTTTAGACAGGGAACTGAACCTAAGATGTCAATGCCAGAGGTTTTTAGACAGGGAACTGAACCTAAGATGTCAAAGTCAATGCCAGAGGGTTTTAGACAGGGAACTGAACCTAAGATGTCAATGCCAGAGGGTTTTAGACAGGGAACTGAAACCAAAATATCAATGCCAAAGAGTTTTAGACAGGGAACTGAACCTAAGATGTCAATGTCAATCCCAGAGGGTTTTAGACAGGGAACTGAAACCAAGATGTCAATGCCAGAGGGTTTTAGACAGGGAACTGAACCATCTTTTCACATCCCAGAGATTTTTCAACAGGAAACCAAACCCCTGATGTCAATTCCAGTTGGTTTTAGACAGGGAACTGAACCTTCTTTTAAAGTGGGAACTGAGCCCTCCTTTCACATCCCAGAGGGCTTCAAGGAGGGAACTGAACCCATCCTCCCTTTGGCAGATATGAAGCAGGGCACCAAATCTATTCTTGCACTCCCAGTGGGCTTTAACCAGGAACCTGATCTCCTCGCACCCAGGCATCAGCCTCAGATATGTAAAGGAGAGATCATAAGTGGAAGATGCTATGAGTTTAACCCCACACCACTGGCCTTCCAAGATGCACAGGTGACCTGACCCTTGCAGTTTAAGGTTCAGAATCAAATACATGATATTTTTGTATCGTTTGCACGATCTCGATATCGTTTTAAATCTCATACTTTTCTGTTCCCTGTCTCCAGGTCATGTGTAGAGGTCTAGCCCCTAATGCTGAGCTGGCATCAATACCTGATAATGACGTGCATACACGCCTGGTCTCCCTGGTGACCAATGGAGGCAACAGCAACCCTGTGTTGACCTGGATTGGTGGCATAGTCGAGGCAAGTTTGAACCACACTCGCATTTTTAAACTTCCTGTACAAATAATACATGAGAAATCAACAAGTCTTATTTAAAAATAGGAGGGAGCGGAATATCAACATAATCATGACTATTGTAACACATTGGGTAATCTCCTCTGACCACGGTCATTATACGTGAGCTTACTGTGATGCTGCGTGGCAGAGTGGAGGCCAAGGAGAGTCTCATCAGATAAGTTATCACCAGGACAGATAGTGTTGCTCTTGCCTTGGTGAAACAATGACCTTTAAACTGAGCCATTCCATGTTTCTACTTTCTGTTCCAATAAAACACTTTGTGCTTCTAACCTGCAGCCAGTCCAAGTCTGAACACTTTTATTAACCCTGTACCTCCCAGAATTCAATGCTTACATTGTGCGTTTGGGTTGTGCGCCTCAGAATCAGCAGCCATCGTGGGTGGACGGCTCTGTGTGGAAATACAGTGACTGGATGCCGGATCAGCCCAACATTCACACAGATGATCGTGCTTGTGTAGAGATGTTCAAGACTGGTAAGAATCCCACATCCAATCATCATAAAAATAACTTCAAACTGAGAACTTATTTTAAGTAGCTTAAAATATATATTTGAGTGGCAAATTACAAATCTGTGTCCTTACCATTTTTTACAGATGAGAGCTGGTGGACTCCCAACAACTGTGACCTAAGGAGGGCATCCATCTGCTCGTACCCCATCGCTACATGAAAGCCAGAAGAATCGGTGTCCTCTGTCACTTGTATCTTCTTAAATAAACTTGGCAAATGTGTCTGTGTGTTCTATATTAGAATATAAAGGAGAAAAAAAAGTAAAAAAAAAAAAAAAAAAGAATTTGACTTTTTGCTTCAAACATGGTAACGACTTCTTTAAACAATCCTACTCACATAAAAAAAAAAAAAAAAAAACATTCACAGCGTCAATTTAGACAAGACTTTAATGATCATTTTCCACTCGCGTATACAAAGCAGTTTTTACAGATTAGGGAACCCAGTTAAAACAATTTGTTACAATTTAGTACCAGGAAAGTGCAAAAGTACATTTCAAATATGCTGAAATAAAAATCATGCTGTACATTATATATTGTATTCATAAATAATCAGATATACACACAACCATTTGGTGACAGACTGTTCCTAAGATACTAAATAGTACTTTTTTAAATTTTAAAGTCCTACAGTATATTCTTTATTCCTGTTGAAACTGCAGGGGTTTCATCTCTGGAATGTTGTTTTGTTTTTTTGTTTTTTTTCACTATGGTAATATCAGGGATGATGTTCGGTACAAAGAGAACGAAACGTTAAACATCACTGGGATAAAGGCACTCTGTGTGTTGCAGTCATGGAACAAGTGTGGATGAACAGAACATTTTATAGAGATCTCTTAAAGGACAGCTACATACAAAAATAAGGGAAACTATCAGTGTAACCCTAACGCTGAACTCATGAATCAGCCATTGGGGCTGTCAAGATTCACACAATCAAAACCACCATAGCAAAAATGTATGATGAAGTCAGAGAATTGGGATTTACATATGCGTAATTTGCATGTTTTCCCACACACACACACACGAACATTCAATCACTCACACAAAAATGGTGCAAAAATCATCCACAGGAGTTTCATATTGAGACCATATGTGACTCAAACACACAAAAAATGCAGATCTGTCACTTCATATGTGAGCAGGAAGGAGAATGAGATGCATCCAAAACAAAGTGTGATAGAGGCATACGTGAAAAACTGACACACTAGGGAAAAGTCATGGTTCATTTAGTGTTTCAGTTGGCATGCGGAAGACTGGAGAGCAAGGACTGGGTGAACAATCAGAAAAACAGGAAGAAAAACATTGAAAGCTGTATTGCTGTTAACACTGACATCTCAAAAAGCCCTTGAGGGATTCTTCTTTCTCCTTCTTGTAAAGACATCTCAACAGTCAGCAGGGTTTAAAATAGGATTTTTATAAAACTGATACTTTTACTTATAAATAAACATGGATTCAAGTAACTTAAAAACATTCAATGAAGGATGATGAGCTTTATACGACTTCAACCTTTAGTTTTTTAGTAGTGTTTTTTTTCCTGCTGTAGTGATAATAACTTGATTATTGTACAAAAGTAAACTGAAGGCAGAATATCACATGCTATCTTCCACTGTTTGTTGAAATCAAGCACAAAAGCAAGAGACTGCTTGATTCAAGAGATTGCTTCTTAATCTCATATGGTTCCAAAAAATGCCATGCATACCAAGAGAAACTGCAATGCACATGCATTAATCTGTTGGAAATGAGTACCAGTAAAGACAAAAACAACATAATCCACAATGTTAGAATACGTTTGAAAGGCAGAGAATTTGGTCTTGTAAATAATGGAACTGTCTTACTGCATAAGGCTGCTGTGTGGCAGCTTTGAGGCAACCGTTGGAAGTATCAGCCCGCAGAGCACAGGCCTGCCTGTCTGCATTCAAGGCAAACTAAGAGGATGAGGCAACAAGGTCACTCAAGACTCAACTCATAAAGGACATTGCAGTGCACACACGAGGCGAACCGACTGATCCTCATCACATTAAAGCAGAGCAGCTGGAACAATTCAGAGTGGCTCCAAAAACACTAGTGGGAAATTATAAAATTGTAAATGGATGATGGATTTAGGAATATGTTTTAGAGGGATATGTGGTGTTTCGGTGGTTCGACTTCTGGATTGACCTATAGCGCCAGCACCATACAGCCAATTACATAATTACATAGGAAAACACACATATGAAAGAAAAGCAAAAAAAAAAAAAAAAAGAGCGTCAATGCAGTTAACACCCCAAAAGAGATGATCACTATCTATTAAACAGAAAGGGAAATGGTGTGAGTGGAATGTAGGGCAGTGTGTGTGAAAGGAGACGGTGAGGTGGGGTTTGATCGGGTCTAGGATGGGGCAGGATGGGTCATTTGTTGCCAGGCTAGGTGATGTATGCCGAGTCCCCTGAGGAGACCTGTGTCCTTGTCTTGCTGGAGCCCCACAGCATCCGACTGATCTGGCCCAAATGAATCTGAGAGGAGTGGAGCAGGAAAAAAAAGGAGGAGGAGGAGGAGGAGGAGGAGGAGGGGGAGGGTGAGGAAAGAAAAGCATGAAGTCAAAAGAAATGAGAGAAAAAGGAGGAATATGATTCATGAGTGACTACTTCAGTGACTTTTTTAAGATTGTCATCAACAAAATAAATAAAATTTTAAATTAAATCACTTTGGTGAGTCAGAAAAGATAAAAATGTGTGATAATTACAATATTCATCCAAACAGCATCTTATTACATACATTACACATACACATTTTAAATATTATTCTTGATGCAGGATTACTTACAGATTACAACTCTGCATTACTACTCCGCACTAGATAGCTAGCTACTATGTTAATATGGCTTGATTTGCATTAGTGTCTATTTAAATGAAGTTTCTTTCACAGTATTTTGTTAAATTAGTCAATACCACAATGACAGTTCAATGGAGTTTCTCACAGGTTGTAATGGTAAACATCAAATATTGCACAAATGCCAACTATATCTAAAAGAAAATATGAGGTATAAAAAGGAAGTTGATTTCTTTTCACAGTTGCGTTCTGAAAAATTAGGTGATGACGTCTGGCTCAGCTTCAACAATGTTGAAGTCTCCATTTAGTTTGGGGCCAATGGAATAAATGTAAGCAGCAAGCATCTGTAAAAGGTAAGCTTTATCTGGATGTGTCAGATCTGCAGGGATGGTGTTAAGGTTTGGAGGAGGTGGATGTGGTGCTGAACACCAGTTGGTCTCGCTGGTGCAGCAGGCGGGTTGGCGAGCGAGCCCGAAGGGGGGCCAACAAGGGAGATGCCATGAGTGGTGACACCTCCAGGCTCTGAGCGATGTAGTTCCTCAGCGAGTTCTTTACCTCCGCCGGCTTGCCCACGCCTACAATGATCAGCTTGCCATCCTCCAGGCCCACCAGGATGTGGCTCTGCTCCTTGGTGACTGAGACACAGCGTATGGGTACGCGCATGGCCATGGGCTCCATGCACAGAGACAGGCTGCACAGAGACAGGAGTTTAGCACAGTGAAAGTACCCAAAACTGTCACCTGACTCACTGTAAAGATATTCTCAACACAAACTGGTAGCTGTGACTGTGACTGCCAAAAATACTACTTTAGTAAAAGTGATGAAGTACTTAGAAAACTAGAAGCAATTGTACATTACATGACATTAAACAAAACTAATGATCAGATTATCATTACATATGTTCTGAGATTAAATTAAGAGAGGGAGTGTCTCAAATTTTACAATACTTAAATACATCAATTTAGTTTCAATACAGCTAGAACTCAATGAAGACTGTTTATAAATGATCACCAATTCCGCTTGAGAACATGCCAGAGGTATGAAATTTTACCTGTAGAGGTTACGGATGGACAGCTGCCCCTGCTCACTGCCGATGACCACATACTCGCCTGACACACACATATCAGTCACCTGTTCTTCCAGAAGCTCACTACACAGGTGTTTCCCATTGACTGAATAAAGGTGGAGAGTGTTTTTATCCTAAGATAACAAAAAAGCCGATAAACACTTTCCTGGAGAACAGCATTTATACGTTTAAGATAAATGTAAATAAATTTTTATCCTGCATATTAATGTTGTGTGAGTGTATACCTTGAGTGTTGCTTTCCCCTCGATGCAGGTATGGACTAGCAGGTGACCCTCCCAGGACACAGCCAGATGGAGGATGGAAACCGGCAGAGAGCTGTCGCAAGGTGGTCGCAAACAACGCATGTACTGACCTCGACGCACCGTATGGATGATCACTGTCCCATCCTGGGAAAAAACAGAAACATGTTCAACAATCTTTGTTTTTATTTTTCTTTGCAAAGGTGAATACTTTGGTGTGTGCTCTTACCCGAGATCCAGACACAGCCATGTCCAGCTCTGTGCTGATACTGACGCTGACCACCTCGTCTATGTGTCCATACAACACCTGAACTGGTTTGGGACAGAGTCCCACAGGGGTGCCGCCCTGCTCACCCAAAGAAATTGACAGGTGTATGTTAAATTTACTGCAAAATGAATGATATGAATCAATAACAAATATTTCTTGTTCTAACCTGCTGCTGAATCTGCCACACCATGCAGGTTGTGTCTCTGGAGCCAGAGATTAGGTGGATGCCACAGTGGTCTGTGGATATGCACGTCACAATGTCTGGAAGATTGGGGAAACAAAATGAATTGCAAGACATTTGCAGAAGCATATAAATTAGTCACACTGGCCCTCATTTATCAATGCTGCATAGAAACATGAGCAGATCTGAGAGCAGGAGTCATGGTATGAAAAGACGTAAGTCTGATTTGTGAAAATTTCGAATATGGCCGATCCCAGTGTACAAATCAGCGGGTCCTGATAAATGTGGTGGCTGAAAACGATTGTCGATGATCGAGGGTAACAAGGACGCACTGTTCGGAAACATGAAAACTGGTTTTAAAGGAGCCCAGAAAAGGTCTGTCTGGAGAAAGATGGCGTCGCTGTGGACAAGCGGGCGTGCTGCTGCCACGACTCTGTGCTCCACAGTTACGTGTGTGCGCACACTGCTGAAACGACGCTGCTGCCATTTCATAAATGAGGGCCGCTGTGTATTTTTTTTTCTTTTCCTTCATTAATGCTAATTATTGTCTATAATAATTTTACCCATGTGCCTGATGTGCAGCCCAACAGTCTTTCCCTTAACCAAGGAGGTGACCCGGAGGCTATTGTCCCAGTGGCCACCACTGAAGAGCAATTTCCCATCATGGGAGACCACAAACAATGCTGCCGTGACGTCCACGCCTGGGGCAAAGGGTTTGGACAGAAAACGCTGGGTTCTGCATGAGATGGGTAGAAAACAGTACATACAGAAAGGAGAGTCGGTAAGAGAACTCAGAATAATGTTTGGAATTTTGCATGTGTTTTGTTCTCACTTAGCGTTGGACACTGTGGGGTCTTTAATGAAAGTGAAGTAGTTGGAGATGTTCTTGTTGTAAGGGAGCCACCCATGGGTCCCAATCAAGCAGTTCTGACTAACTGTCACCTATATAAAGTGAAACAATTTTATATATACAATATTTAAATTCAGCAAAGATTCCCACAAGCCCCCATGACAATAAACACCAATGGAACTACTGTAATCCCTGGGAATCCTCTGTAACTTCATGTTTCTTTCACCAATCACAACCGTGCCTCATGTGTAATATTAAGCCAAACATCATTCAAGTGAGCCACACATCTGAGAAGATGCACGTGTGTGAAAGAAATGGCTCACATTTCCCAACAAAAAAAAAATCACTACTTAAGTTCTTGGCAGATCTCTCATCAAATATGCAGGTTTTTATTCCTCTTTTATTGTGTTCTTTATATGTAAAGGAGTGTGCATTATTTTGCCAGATTCTTGAATATTAACACCAATAATGAACATTTTACACTTAAATTTCTGGTTACCAAAAACCAAAAGATAGCATCAAAGCTTCCTAATGCTTAATTCACCATCACTGAATACACCTGTAATTGTTGGGAGTCTCAACTCTCTTCTTTCTGTATTTTACATATACTAAAACCATGATTGTGCACTTTTTGTATCAGTGTTTGTTTGTGACACAGGTCATATTTAAATGCCAACATTTTTGGGCATATTAGCCTAAAACAGACCCAGAGGGCTGCTGAAATGCAACCACAAGCACTGCAGACAAATCACCCGATCAGGCATTTGTGGTTACAACAATCAAGGGAAAAGCATAATCCCAGAGTCCAAATCTCACCATAGTGTCAGGGCTCCCCTGTGTGATGAAGGAATGGGATTGATTCTTTGGCACTACAACTTTAACCAGTGGAACTCTGTCACTGATGCCCTGCAGAATCACATTATCAATTAAGGTTTTTAAGAAGGAAAAAAAAAAGTAATGAAGTAATGATGGTGTTGTGACTGAATCGGACAAACCTCAACAAAAAAAGATTTGAGTTCACCAAGCTGTTCAAACATGCTGAGAGCACATGAGTCTAGCTGAGCTCTCCTTTTGTCTACTTCCTCCAGAGTCAGTCGCAAAGGATGGGGTTCCTACACAACAAACACACATTTAACATCCTATACATTGAACTCCAGTACCAACAGTGGCTTGTAGGTAGATAAAACTGAGTATATATCTGTACCTTCAGCAGCTGACATGGAGTTTGTCCAAAGTTGCTGATCATGCATTCCAAGGCTTTTCGTTCCTTTTCATCAGTTATGGCATCCAGGTCCACCGCCCCTGCACATCAGAAACATCAATCTGTCAGCTGTATATAATATGTTTTCTGATAAAAACTCTCAGATAATTTGATTTAATTCACAAACTTAAAGAGATGAGAATTGCTATACCCTCATATGTGCAGTAGTAAAACACATTGAGGGCTTCCACTGCTGCGGGACCCCTCTGCTTGTAACCAAAGATCAGATCAATCCAATCATGAAGGTGAGCTGACACGTACTCAGACTCCTAAAAAACAGAATAGAGTGTTGAAGCTGACTTGTCATAACAACTTTTTTTTTTACAATACATAGTGGGTACATTATCTGTTGGCTAGGTCTATTTTCTTCTTGTATTTGTTGTACTCAGGGTTTATTTTCAATACTCTAGAATTCTTGTAGAAAACTGAAGCAATCAAAATCTCACCAGAGCTTTGCGGTGCTTATAGATGAAGTCCTCAGGAGACTTGGCCCATTTGGGAAGAATAACATCATTTACTCTGTCCTTGGACATCTGCAAGCGACCTAGATCAAAATCTGAGTAGCAGCAAAGGAATAGAACAGGTAAACCAAGCAAACAGAATAAAAACCCAATTCATTTTATGCACCAAAAACATTGCAGTGAAATTTGTGATGTACACTGTTTAACTAATAATAAATATACTCAAGTCTTTGAAAGTGTTTCCTATGACTCCACTCTCACCATTTTGGTTCTCAAGGAACTCTGGGAAATAGAAGAACTCAGGGATGAGCTCTTTGACATCATTTGGGTTATCCATGAGAGCCTGCCATGTCGCAGGGATGGAGTGGAATTGGCGGTCAGCACAATCAAACCTAAATCAAGACGGGGTGGAACGGAAAAAGAGAAAAAGGAAACATTTTTCCTTTTTCAAAGGAAAGCTGTTTGCTACTTAACTATCAAAATCCACGACAAAGGAAAACAACTGTTCGGTAGAATGATATGCTTACCGTCCACTCTGTAGCTGGATGTGAAGTGAAGTGAATGGCTCCACTCTGATTAGGTAATGTATCACTCCAGCAGCATTTGAGTAGTGGGTGCCATAATGAAACCGGTCAATGGTGCCTGTAGGGTCCTCAAAGTTATCATACCTGACAGAAATATTAAAGTAGAATTTAAGCGAAGGCAACATCCCATTTAATTACGTTAGCTTGAATATCTGTTTGTTTCATTATATAAAATGAGGTTATGTGCATTTGAAATTTACTTCTCTCTAACAACTTTTGCGTTGCGTTCATTTAGTACTGCGACAGGCTTTGATAGGTCCCTGAATACTCGAGAATCAGACAGGTCCAGCTCCTCAGAAGTGTAGTCTGCTAAAATCCAGGGGAACTGAAGGAATAAAAACATATATTAGCTAAATGAAATCTTTTACACAAAACCATGCTTGTATATGATTGTGGTGTTGAAAAGGGACATACAACTGGATACTGAGCAAGGTTGTTGTATGTTCTTCCTGCAATCGTGTTCAGTTGCATCAAATAATCAAAGTTAGAGATCTCCCGGTTCACCCATTTCTGCCAAAAGAGAGGCATGTTGATGAACACAATAAATAAGAGATGACATTTGCATCTCTAAACTGTTTTATCTGTTATTTTCCCTGCTGCCAGAAATATAATGCACCGGATGTGATATAAAAGCGAAGTGAAACATGTAAAAAGGTCTTTTTACATTGACCGATAGATCCTGACCTGTGTGAGCCCAGAAGCTTTTAGGAGCTCCTGTGGTGAGCGGGTGCCATGAAAGCTGAGGGAGCGCAGCTGTAACATCCGACTATAGACCTTGTTCCTCACCTGTTCATGAGAATACAGAAGTATATCTGTACTGTGAACTCCTGACTATAAGACAGGATCAAATGAAAGCAAAAGTTGTAATTTAGTACTTCTTTCTGAAAGTTGAGAAAGTAATTGGTCTGGTCAATGAGAAAGATTTCCAAAGCTGAACGACGCAGGTTGTAGCGTCGCAGGTGGACTTCTCGGATCTGCGACAGGGGCCATTTAAAGTCATGCCCCACTCCTAGGGGAGATAAAAGAGTTAGTATAAGTAAATGTTTTTGTGATGTTTTATCCAGCATTTTAACGTCCTCCTCTTTGTGCCCCCCCTTCACCTTCTTCTTTCTCCTGGCTGCTGTCGTAGAAGTAGATGTGCTGCGTAGTGAGTTCCAGACGGCCAGGTACCACATCAACGATGGTCACCAGCTCACAGTCCTCCAACAAAATGAGTTTCTCCTTCTGGCCCGCTTCTTCCATTTGATCCCTGGAGAATATCAACAAAGAATGGAGACTTTTGATTGTATCTGTAACATGTTATGCCTAGTTTTCTCTGAATGTTGTATTGTGAAACTAACTGGGTGTTTGAGACAGCAGGGTCATCATCTGGAAGGTCCAGGATGTCATCTTCCAGATCACTAAATTTGACTTGCTTCACAGCCTCCAATAGCAGAGACTCTGGGTTTTCACGCTCATGATGGACTCCTTAAGAAAAGCAGAAGGACATGAGCTCATTAAGAACATGTCATGTGTCAACATATTCAACTGTGGTTACCGGTAATTTGATAAGACAGCACTAGATCTGAACTTTGAAAGACACTACCACTGTATGAAACACAGTTGTAACACACACAAAATTACTTAAAAAGACAATAAAAAAGATTTAATCCAAATTGGAATCAAGCAACAAGATTTACTAAAAGGGGAAATAAACTGCAACAGATTTGTAAGTGGAACTGTCTGAGTATCAAAGGAAGGAAAAGAAAAGTCCTGGGGTGAAGCCCACAGTGAAGCAATGCTGTCTTACCAAGGTTGTCTCTAAGAGCACTGGCCTCACGGTGGGAGTCAAAGTTGTAATTGCGGGTAAGCTTGAGCCTCATGCGTGAGTAGTTCTCAGCAGTGGAAACTCTCCAGTGCATCTCACTTTGCTGTCTGTTAATAACAACAATAATGCACATACTAGCTGTTACCTATATAATGAATGTAAATGACAGATTTCATTCAAATACACTAGACTTTTTGGAATTTTGAATGGCTTATTCCTGTAAAGCAAATTTATTTCGAAGGTAGAGTCAGTACCTGTCAGCCCAGGGGCCTCTCTCACACACCAGACCTCGACGTGCTGCCTTCCACTGCCTGAGGATGGCGCTGTTCTGGCTGAGTTGCTGTTTCAACATGCTGTTGTACCTAAGGTTCTCCTGCCGGCTTCGTCGAGAGAAGGGCTCCACAAATTGCTCCTAAAACAAAATTAAGAAGTTCATGGGAAATTAGTAAATGGAGGAAAAGTCAAAGAAACACATTTTTAGTTTTTGTATTTTTTATTCTATGATCATATTTACCTGGAAGCGGATTTTGCTTTCACCCCTCTCTCTCTCCCTTTTATGGAGACTGACCATAAAAGCCTCATAGCATTCCTTCCAGTATAGAGCCATGGTCTCATGGCCCTGACTGAAAATTTCTATTTCATATTGCTTCATATAAGGAATAATCTGAAGAAAGAGAAAGCGAAAAGTAATATTTCCATTATGTCCTACACAACTAATATACTCAAACTATATGGCAAAGCAAAATGAGTGACTGTAAGTCAGAAACTCATACGTATTTATCGAGGTAGACACGCCATTCAGGTGAGTTGCAGTATATCTTGAAGTCCTCAAAGAAGGATGGACTGCCATTGGTGTCAGGGAGTTGGGGGAGGTGGAGCTCCATATAGAGGAGCCGGTGCACTTTGGACAGCAAAGTTCGGAGCAAAGGAACCAAAAAGGAATATGTCTCCTCAGTTTGCTCCAGGATGGAACGCCGCAAGATGCCCTCAACTTTACCTAACAGGTAGCAGGCCTCATCCTGACTAGACACCTCCTTAGTCTGCAGGATACCATTGAGCTTGGCAGTGGCCATAGCACACACCTGAGAGAGAGGACATTTAGTAAGATTGCTCAGGTTTGTGTTTTACAAAAAGACACAGCAATCAAGGCAGAGATGTATGTGACAGAAACAGCATCTCACATTGGGATCCTCCTGAGCCATGAACCCGAGCAACAGTCTCAGTCCAACTTGGCAGAGCTGGAACCACTGGGTGCCAGCAGAATACCACACCATCAAGCTGTCCATAAGGGTCACAGTCTCTTCCAGCACCTTCTCTGTCCATAGTGCCGGATTGACCAGCCCCTCGGCCTGCAAGAAGTCCTGGACAATGTGCAGTAACCGCACGGCATTTTCTGTGTGCTGTGGCAATGTGGCCGTTGATGCCTCACGGTTATCCGTCACCGCCCACTCCAACATACGTTCCATAAGTCTAAGGGGAGAAGCAAAAAATGTCAGAGTGATAAATGTTTGTGTGCAGTATTTTCTCTGGTAGAGTGGGCGTCTGACCTGAGTTTGATGTGGTCGAGAGGAAGCAACAGCTCATTGGCAGTGCCGAGTTTGGTGAGTGCTGAAAAGACCTGGCCACGCTCAAGCCACGCCAAATCATCTGAACCCTCTACACCACGCCACATGACGCACGATACAATTTCCAGAAGCAAGCTGCACAAGTCTTCTTCTGCCCGCTAGGTGGCGACACCAGACCAAAGACAGCAAATGAATGAATGAATGAATGAATTGCATTTAAGGGAGATGAAAACAAAATTTTAGCTACAGCCTAAAGACTGAGACATGCTACTATATACTTCTAAGTGTGAGCAAGATCTTATTTTGTCTACTACACTACACTGACTGAAACAACAAACTCATAGAACAAGTAAAATTTTACTTAAAGAATCAGACTCTTGCTGTTTTTGTAGCATTATGCTTTTCAAATACAGATGAATTTATACTGTTTATTTTATCACTTAAGGGGTAATTTGTAAAACACATTCTTTCTCTATACAAAAAAATACCTCTCCGTTGTTGAAGGACTCCCCCAGTGAAATGTTGTCACTAAAGAGAAAGCTATCTTCTGTCATGGAGGAATTTGCATCTTGATCAGCAGTGCCCGGGAAAGGCTTTGATGTGTCAAGTGGTGATGGTGTGCTGGGCATGCTTCCGGGTGTTTGGTTGCCACTTTCCCCACCTTCGTACGCCATGAGATGCGACAGATCCAGGGTCAAGCCTCCGGAATTCCCCACCACACAATGCTTGCTGTTAAGCGGAGGCTCGGCAGAGGCACAGGAAGATGGTGTGTCCAGCAGGGAGACTATGTCGCCATTTTCCAGGCTGTCCACAGAGCGAGTATCGCCAATGCTGAAGCGGTCATCCTCTAGGCGGTCCAGACGGCTAGCACTGCCTGCCCGCTTCCTCTTCTCCAGTGGCAGCTCCAGGCGGTTAGTATTAATACCACTGATCCGGTTCAGGTCCAGGCTGCAGGTGCTGACAGTGTCAGCCCCCCTTAAAGATCCATCACCCCGCAGGTAGAGTCGCATCAGAGTGTCCTGCCAACATTGTTGCTTTGATATTTGCACCGCAGCATCCTGATGGGACTGTAGTAGCTGGCAAAGCTAACGGAGGACAAAAAACATTAAATTACCTAAAGAAAAGTTAAACTGAGGTAAACCATCATACAAAATAACTAAATTAAATTATATTTTCAGCTGAAATTAAATTTAAGAGTGGGAATAAACCAAATAATGGCATTAAACTACAAGTAAAAAAAATCAATAATAACAGGTAAATGACTCAAGCCCAGGTTATCCACAGGATTATCCTTCCACCCTGTATTTCAAGTCATTTCGTGTGTCAGATGGTAATCTACACAGTATAATAAATGGTTTTGCAGACTCACCCTCTTGCAGACAATGAGGCGAACGCTTGGTCCAGCACGGTGTGTGAGCTGGACCAGAGACATCAGGTCTTTGTAGTTCACCACATGATCTGAGGTTTTAGATGAAATTTATGTGAAATTTCAAAACATATCAATACGCTCTACATACAATAATGTGTTTGTTGATGATAAACTAAGCATAATTTAATTAAGCTTTAATGATCAGCAAGTATTGGACATTTTAACAGAAAATCTATTATTGTCCAATATTTTTATTAACAGAGGAGCTAGGAAACAACAAAGGAACCGGACAGAAATTAAAAACAGTTATTCATTTAAACAGAGATGAGCAAACCTGTATGCAGGATTTGATTGAGCAGACATCGAATGAGAGAGGGAGTGATGTGAAGATCAGAGAATAACAGTGATAAACCGGAGTAGCCCGATTCCCTTAGCCGCAACCGCTGCTTATTCTTTTCATGAACACGGTCAAAGCGAAGCATGCGCTCGAACAACTGCGTGAAGGCAAGGAAAAGAAGAGCAGACAATGATGTTATTTTAAAAATTCTAAAAGACTTAAGAATGGTGATGTCTGTAACCCACCTTGAAGACAAGCTCTCTGAGATGATCAGAGTGCTTGTTATTGAGTAGGAGAGCATAGCAGGAGTCAGCTGCAGCAGGCTCAAATAGCAGCAGGAAGAGTTGATCTCTGATTGGACTAGACTGAAGGAGGCTGACTAACACCTCAAGCAGTTCACACAGCTGCAACACACAAAACATTTATATTGAGAGGTCCTTTTAAACTTTAAATACTGCTTGTAATTTCTTGCATTTTCTTTGCTGCCAAAGTAAATTAAATGATAGAATGCTAACGTAGCTCCTTATGTGTGAGATTCAAAAATTAAATATAATTGAGAGAATGGATGCAGGGGAGCTTATACGTTTAACTGACATCATGTTGAGAGAGATGTGTGCTTCTATGAGTGTAGGGAGAAGAGTGAAAGGAGAAGGGATCTAACAACAAAGGTAACAGCTGCGAGTTGCTAGTTGCCTATGTCACACAAAAACAGCTACAACTACAGAAATGGAGGCATTATTTTATTAGAAAGAAAACATGGAAATATATAATTCCTCAACAAAATAGGTTGAATAACTTTTTATGCATTTTTTTAATGATTCTTACCTGGTCCTCATCACCAATGGCAGCAATGTATCCCAAAATGCTCAGCATTTCTGGGTGTGACATACCCTTGCTGATGTAGTATTTAATAAGGCCATAGAGAGAAGCCCTAATGGTGCGAATGTCATCCTCACTTAAGTCACTCTCTTTATTACTGTTCTTCCTAAAAAAAAAAAAAAGAAGATCAGAAATCAATAGTTTAGTGACACAAAAAACAACATGTTAATGGAACAGAACTTTCTGAAAATAAGTCTCACCCATAATAAAGGCGTACTGTGTCCAAGAGGAACTGAACACCACATTTTTTTCTGAACTGCTTCTTGTTGTCTTTAATGACAGTGGACATATACTGGATATGACCTTCAGTAAAACAACACAAATGAGGACAACTTAAAATGGATAACAATTAAAGACACTGTCTCTATAATGACAATGAAACTCATATTTCATATATACATTCATATTTCAGACCAGCAAAGACTTGTATTAACAATATAATTTGGATGCTTTTACAACTCTTACATCAGTCTTAAAGTAACAGTTACTTTAGTTCAGCTTAAACAAGCTAGGCCAGCTTATGACAATACCTTGTGAGACATGACAATTGATATAACACAAAAACATATCTAACCTATACGTAGAGGGAAGTCTCCTTTGTTCCAGATGTTGAAATTAAGTAACAGATGTGTGTGAAGCTGCTGCAACATGGCCTGGTTCTTCTCGTATGTCACCTGCTCTATCAGAAGCTGCACAGCAACTAAGACACTGACGTCCACGTGACCTGCTGGCAGCTACAAACACAAAAATACAATAGATTATATTTAACAACTAACAGTAATTATTATGAACAGCAACAATTCAAACATCGAAAAAATGTAAGACATTTAAGAACATATTTTTATCTACATTCTCTGATGTAGGTATGGAATTGAATTGAAGCAGATTCTTAGTTAGTTCCATCACGCCCCACTAAAAGATATAAATAGAAAAGATAGAAATATTGTTTGGCCAGATGAATGATAAGGGAGGAAGGGTGGAAGAGAGGGCCGAGGACAAATAGAATGAAGGCAAACAGACAGAAGAAAGAAAAAGGCAAACAAACACATAGAGAACAAACAGACAACAGCAAAAGCCTTTTCATGTAAACTTATTTCACTGGAGAAGGTGAACTAGTATAACCCTCACACCACCTGAGTAGTGTGAGGATTAACAACCTGATGTGAGTTAGTATTAGTTGATTTGTCTCCTAAAAAAACAAACTGATCCAAACTTAATATGACAAAAAAGTAAGAGGCTTATATGGTCATCTTTTCTAATAAAAGTGTTAAGTGTAATCAATAAAATTTTTAGAACAAAAATGCAATTAAATAAGCAACCCGTATTCCTTTTTTTTAAGCTATGACTGTAGTGTATGTGTTTAACTTCCCTGTAAGCATTAACGGAATCCTATTCTATATGTATCTATACGTGATTATTGTATTAAAAAAAATCCAAAATCAAAGACCTTCTGCAGTAACACTCCCAGTGTGCTGACGCCATAAGAGTGGAGAAAATTCTCCTGGTTGATTGCATGTCTCTGTAGGAAATGCTTCAGCACCAAAAGAAAAATGGCAACCAGGTTCTTCTCCAGGCGTGTTTCTGAAAGTATGTTATGACAGAAAACGAGCAAATTATCTCTTGCTTTCTGTTTGTGCACGTTCATGGTTAAATTGACTATGAAGAAACAAAAACAACAGACCTGAAGCCCTGTTGGATGGGAGGATGACCCAATCTTCATCGGCTGGGGTTACCACATCAGGGGTAATAAAATCTGATCCGGCAGTTGGCTCTTGTTGCTCAGATGTTGTTAGTGACAACTGCTCCAGTATAGGAATGAGCACTGACAGGCCTCCCACACAGTTAATCATATCCTGTCACACACATTAAAATATTAACCACACTGACACAATTAAAGCTGAGACTTTCTTGTCACCTCATGTATGTAGTTGCTCTAACCTTGATATCCCAATTTACAACTTTATTTCCTGTCAGACGTCCATGCAGCATATTTGGAGACAGATCAAGGCAAATTGGGTTCTTACATGCCTGAGGACAAAAGGCAATATTTTATTATCAGATTTTCTTTTCAATAGTGAAATCATGAAATCGTTCTAAAAAGACATACAAATGCTGAAACTACAGTGATCTACTTACCTTTGGTGAGTAATGCAGCAGTAATTTGGTAGAAAGATCACCAAGTTCCGATTCCTGGGTTTTGAATGGAGAGATACAGTTTGGACCTTCAAAGAGAATAGAGACAGCTTAAACCGAATTGTTTAACACAAGGTTATTTAGACTTGACCTATTATTTATATTCGCTCTCTCTTCTTACCTGCACTACAGATGGCTTTTATTTGGCTGGAATTTAGGGGTTCATGGAAGACCATGACAGTCCCCAGCTGCCCCTGTAAGGAGGTAGGGCTTCCCCACTCACTGTCCTGGGTCCCTGCAGAGATGAGCTTAGTCATAGATTCAGACTTTGTCCCCAGTAACCCTCCCCATGTCTGAGCTGAAAGGATGCCTCCCAGAGAGGACCGAGTGGTGGGTGTAGTGGAGGAAGAGAAGGGAGGGTCTGGAATCTGGGATGGAGGGGGAGTGGTGGTCCGGTGGCCCGCAGAGCCGATGCAACACGAGGTGAACGGCTGTTGGTAGAAGACAAAAAAGTTGGGAAAACCAGATAAATCAATCCGATATTATTAAGCTGTCATTACTAAGCATGCCAATTCAGGTTTTACCTCTGTCATGGTAGGGTATTTTAAAGGTGCAGACAGTTTTTGCTGCCCATCCACATAGATGTAAACAAGACTCTGCCCAAATGGCCGCTTTCCTGGAATATGGACCACACCAATGCTATGCTGTAAACACAGTTCAGATTTCACATTGGATTAAAAACCTAAATATCCATCGCTTATAAAGCATCATAAATAATTTATTAATTACAATATTAATTTCATATACACCTTTTGTGAAATTCTGTTTTCCAAATTCACATTTTTGGATTGAAAGATGCAGCACTTAAAATTAATTGAAAGCCATTCAATTTAACTCACCCAGAGAGAGTCACAGAAACAGTAATCTGGCAGCAAGACTGTCACATACTCCTTCTTTGTGCATACAGCCACAACCAACAAACCAGCTGAGCTAATGAAGGCCTCAAATCCTGTCCCTCCAGGTGTAAAAAAGCTGTAAAGGAATAAATAGAGAAACCAGTCTAAGTCAGCGTGTGAAGTGAAACCTGTGGTAACTGTACTGTTTTCACCCCCCACACCTGTAAAGCTGCTTTCGCTTGTCTTTACTTAATGGGCCCAGCTGGTCCTGATCTAGTGACAACCATGCAAAGAAGCTGATTGAAGATCCTGGCCAGCGTTGCACTGTAGGAACTACAATACCGGCCATGCTGGGTGACAGATCAAAGTACTGCATGGCACTTTCCAGACCCTGCTTTCGTACCATGGCCAAGAGAGAGCGTAAGGCAGGACCTACATAGGGATGAGCTTTAGAAGAATCTGGAGGCCTGAGGAGGTGTAAGAATCCCAGCAGTTCCTTGGCACTCAGGGACTGAGAGCCCAAGGACCCAACAAGTCCAAAAAGGCTTTCAGCACATGCACGGTGCAACCGCTGGTGCCGTTCCAACACAGCAAGTGCTTGCATGACCATTGCAGCATTGACACAGGTGGCTCTGGTCTGACGGTTGAGGCAGCATATACGGCGGAGCCAGTCAGCCATAAATATCTGCTGCTCTGATGAGTCTAAATCTGGCAGCCACTGGACCAGCAGTAGCAAGGGCTCCACATTACTGATGCCCAGGAGCCCCACTGAAGAGTGGTCACCCTCCACAGCCTAAATAAATGGAGACACATATACATCAAATGTGTTGGAAGGTAAACAGGTTGGGCAAATCAACAATCTGCACAAGTGCATGCTATGAAAGGGTCATCTCACCATGTTCATCAGCTCCCTGAGTAGGTGTCGTGATGGCTGGCCAAGAGAGATGAGCACTTCATAGAGGTGATTGTAACCGATCCTTTCCTTGAAGACCTCCTGTACACACAGCACAACAAGGTTAATTATGTTACATTTCAATAAAATTACATTAACCAGCCTCACATCATTACTATGTAAACAAACTATGGTAATATTTGTAGAGCAATTCACAACAATTCTAAAACTTGTGTAATTGTATTTTTTCTAAATAAACATCTGTACTAATTATGTCATTTTTTAAATTATCTAACCAATTTACGTGACAAAGGCCTTGACAACATTAGCCTGTACAGAAACTGTCGTTGTCACCTTTGCAGCTGGTGATTTATGCATCACTGTTGTCAGAGCTTTGATGGTTGCTACAGCGAGGGAATCTAGTCGCCCCTGAATAACCTGCAGGAAAAGAAAATTGAAAAACAAAATACCCCAGTCACCAGCAAATTTTAGTAGCGGGAGTATGAAAAGATAGCAAAATCCCCCTTGGGTCAAATGAATGCTTTCATGCATAAAAGTATTAAAGGAGGATATTCATTAGGTTTGCCACACTTGTTATTCAAAGAACAGAAACAACATGCAACTAACTGGAAGAAATAGCAAAACCTTTGAAGACACCTCAGAGTTTGATTCGATTAGTATGTGTGTGAAATATGTACCTTCATTGACTAGAATATTTACGAAAAAGACAGACCTTTACAGTGCACACGTTAACCAAAAAAAGTGCTTCACAGTTGGTTGACATTTACAAAAGCATGCACCCCATGAAGGACAAGCCAAACCATGAAAACACATCTCTATCCAGCTTTGTCCTGCTCATGTCCTGTAAGATTCTCTGTCAGTGATCTGGTTTCTGTAACAATAAACATGTAGCTGCAGACCGCTTGATCCTTCAGACACTCTTGGACCAGCTGGAGAGGGACTGTGGTTAAATATCAACACCACTGAGCCAACCTCAAAAAATGGAGTCGCCCCAATGTGACAGCAATTAATTTTACACTGCAGGATAGGAACAATGTGAGGTGGAGTTGGAGATTAAAGTAAGCTGAAAATGGTAATTAAATAATTTGAATAGTAGTATAATAATAGTAATAGGAAAGAGGCATACTGGTCACTCAAGAGCAAGGCATTTTTTTAATTTATTTTTTTTTTTTTTATGAAGCCTGCTGTACTATAAAGGTGCAACATCTGCCAGTGCATTAAGTTAAACCAGTTCAACAACAAAAGGACACTGGTGAAATTACATTCCACAACATTATCTAGATCACTGGATGGATTACACTTCACAATAGTGAAAAAGCAGAATAAATGCTGAAATAGTTTTAAAAGGATATTAGGAGTATAGTAATATAAATGCTGATATTGTTATTGATTTCCCACAAATGTAAATGTGCAGGTGCTCATGGAAAAAAAAAAAAAAAACTATGGGAGTAGTTTGAGTCCTCTTTGAATCATGCCTGGCTAGTTAAGCATCACCATCTAACTATCTGTGGCAAGTTAATCGGCCACTGCATTTGGAAATCTAAAAATGACTGTGGAGAAGTTATGCAACTTGAAACAGGGTTCAGGACAATGTCGTTTTACTAATTTGAGTTTGGGTAACACATTCTGAGAGTCTAATGGCTCTGTGAGTTTTCTGTAGAGACAATTCAAAACAATGATCTGAGTAAAAGCAGTGCAAGTGCCTTGCTGTGGAGTGACTCTGACATTAAGGTGGTGGGACAAACTGCAGGTGAGGGGATGGTGGAGTAAAGTGGGGACTTTCTTAATGGTACCTGAGTATCTCTCTCTCCTGTCAGTAACCTGTTGTTGGTTATATCTTTCTGGTCCTTGTCTGCCGCCGTGCACCTAGCATTAACCAGCTGACACACACAACAGGCAATATGTCAGAGCATGTGGACGGAGGGGTTAAATACAACAAGAACATGGACACAAAGGATAGTCAAACGGGAGTGCAAGGGAGGGATGTTGTAAAGTGAAGGATAAGGTGAGAGGTTAAAAGCCGTGACCCTCATTGCGGGTCACTGGGGGAAGGAGTGTGAGTTATTCAGCCTTAGCCATGTGCAAATTATCATGCAACTGGGTTTTCATACACTGAAAACACAACATATTAGACTGAATGTGAACAATACAGTAATATCGAACCGTATTCAAATTTATTAGAGGTAGGGGCCATATTTCACAAGCATTGAGAACCAAAAGTAGCTATAATACTGTGAAAGGTAAGTGTGTGTCTGTAGCCATTTCAGAATGCATACATTTTTGGAATTTCTAAAAGCTTTCCAGATCTAAAAGTAGATCATTGTTCTTGAATGAGCTGCTCCTCAGTCACCAAAACCTGACTGCAATCAGTTTAACTCCTGCTTGTAATATGTCACATCAAAAAATGTAACATAGTATTACCTTCGAGAGCATAATCTTGTTGTTGGTAGTCTACTATTACTATACTGATCATGTAATAGCAGCTATCTAAATTTTATCATAAAATTCATTATAAATGCACTGACAGAGACAGACCATTTCAGACTGACTGACCGACCAGGTTTATTTTAGAAACACGATTTCATCCTAAGCAACAGGGCACCACTGGTTTAGGAGGTCTCTTTTTCTTTCAAAAACTGCTGTCAATAGCTTTGTGAGGACAACTTCAGCGACATTTAAGTTCATATTAATAAGACCTTTGTGAATATACTTCCAGGAGATGTAATAGTGTACCTGAATATTTTGCTTAATTATATCTTAAATCAAAATGTTAGTGTTTAAAATACATGCATTTACTCCTTTACATTTGACACCTAATTGTTAGTGAAACACAATGAATTACCACTAACTTAACTTCAATTGATAAGCCACCTAAAATATATTCACAACTGCAACAACCCTTACCCTGGAACATGTAAATACATAGACATTCCACTACTACTATATACATTGCTCATAATGGGTTTTTTTGTTTGTTTTTTAATGTAAATGATCATACACATAATCCAGCAACTTGAACTCATAATTAAGAGTGCACAGCATATCAGGTTGTATTTACTGTAGAAAAAACCTGTCGCGTTACCTTGCTATTCTGCAGCAGCCTTGTCAAATGCTCAAAGCAGTTGCTGTTGAGAAAGATGGCTTGTAGAACTGGCCTGTCTGAACACAGGAACATGTCTCTGATAGTGTCTGAGATGTGTGCAGACAAGGAATGGATAAAAACAGAAGCAAAGATGAGAGAAACATAAGAGAACACAGCAAAACAACACATATTCATAAATATTATGTTGGTGTGTCTTCAGTTATGGCCCTACCGAGCATGTGTACTTGCAGCGCCACAAATCTACTCTCCCAGTGTCGTCCGAGTGTTGGCACTTTGCCTTTGATTGCCTGCTGCTGGCGGGCAGCGACAACAGCCGCTGGATCAGAATTGAGCAGTTTGAAGTAGTTATCTAAGACGGAGGCAATCTCCACTTGTCGCTGGTCAGAGCTTGATGCCAGTAGGCGTTGCACTACCTCCCGCACACAACCCAGAGTGAGCAGTGCCTTGCGATCAGGGGCCTCACTGTCCCAGTCCTCACCCTCATCTGAAGAGCAGCCACCCATGGTGCAATCTGCCAGCACCCGCATCAACACCTCCATGGTGGCTGGAGAAATGGCAAGCAGAGCATTTTTCTAGCAGACAGAAAAAACAATGAGATTAGAGATGTAAAAAAAAGTCTCAGCGTTAGTACAGCTAATAAAGAACGGAAAAGCAATAGCCTGTGACACACATATTTAACAGCATTTTAACCCATTGCCTATACAAAAGTGAATGCATCAATACTTACTGGAATGCTTAATGATCAGAAAATTTGATTTGTGGCATTCTGGATGGCAAAAAGTTTAATATCCTTTTTTATCAATCTGTATGAGGCTATTCAGCAGATAAAACTTTGTTAACTTTTTAGTGTATTTTCAGTAGTCCTGATTAAGTTGGGCTTTTCTTCTTTTTTTAATTTTAAGGTATTCATCAAGAGCCAAACCTGGTCACCAGCTACTATAGCTCCAAACAGATGAAGAAGGCAACATTTCAGACTCTCCTTCAGGTGCTCGCTCTCCTGAAAGCACTCTGTAAAAAAGTGAAAATATGCACAAATACACAATGAAGTTAATCAGCTTTCAATATATTCTCTGCTGTCACAACTAGATCACATAGATAACATAATGCCTTATTGGTCTCAAACTCATTGCTGTATTTTAGTATATAAACGCAAAGCTCGTGAATGTATACAAAGATAGAACTTTATCATTTCTCATATCTTCCACATACTATTAAAACTCATAAAACTTTTAGAACGGATAGGCTCACAGAGAGGCATGTAGCAGCTGTTACTGCAGTAACTTCTGGGTTGTGGTGCGCTCAGTCATAATGGATGACTGAGAGCACCACAACCTCATCTCTCAACACAATGAATTAAATAAAGCAAGTGTAATATCTTGGTTCTCTGTCTAGAGCATAGCTACCCAATTTGAAATCTGGAAAACAGTATTTAACTTTGGGAAGTCATTCCATAGAGTATGAAAACACACTTTATACAGACATGAGCACACAGAGTCTGTCAGGTTGGGCCTCGGGTGTTATCTTTAGTGCCAAACCATAATAACTTCACATGGGGCAGGCAACAAAGGGGAGTATTTATTCAAAATGGCTGCCAGCATAGCTGAAGTAGCCTGACAGACAGCATTTGCTATCAGTTTATCTTCACTGCCGAGGAAATGGAGTGCAGACACAAAGAGTTGATTCAAATTTACTGAGCAAGGAAGAAGAACTGGCAGTGGGAGAGAAAAAACTCTGGAGCAGTGCAGGCATTCTGAAGAAGAGAATCTTCTGTGATCACATCTCGACTTTGTTAATGGAACAGCTTCCTTCGACACCACACATATAATTCTTATATAGAGGAAGCACTGTTACTGTAAGTTGAATTCTGCCACACAACTGAAAGCACCATGTTTAGCTAATATTATTTATTCTTCATTATAAAATTGAAAGAGGTTAGAATTGAAAAATGGAATATAACTTACGGTAAAAGAAAGGAACAAACTCAACTGTGAGTGGTGCTGCTTTGTACTTCTGCCTGCTCCTTTCAACTGCACCTAGCTGCTCGCTGGATGACAACACACAAAAGGACAACACACAAGCGAATGGTTGGAATAAAATACAACAGAGACTACATTTTACTGTTCATTGCTTTTTTGTTTGACTAAGACATAATTTCTGTTATAATTTTAGAGTAATATTATTTATCATAAATGGCTCTATTAAAATTCACATTGCTTGAAAACATTAACTTTATTGTAATATAACTGTAAAAACTAAAAATAAAATTGTAAATTTCAAACTAGAAGCAGTAAATTGTTACCCGCAGGCTCGATGCCTCCAGTTACAGTATGGGTCATAGAGGCTCTCGCAAAAAGCCAGAGCATGACGAACAAACTCCTCTGCCTGGCTTTGGTCCACCATCTCCTTCTCTTTGGTCTTGCTCTTTAGCTGTAACATCACATATATGTGATTATTTTGGCAAAATTAAACAACTTTATTTACACTGCAAATTAACTGTGGGGTATTTTTCTGTTAATCCAAATAACTGGCAAACACTTTGGCAGAGAAACACCTGAAAAATGTGAGTAGACAGACCTGCTGAATATAGAGTGTAGTCATGTTGATGATGTGATTGATGTAAGAGCAAGTGCCAATCTCCTCGACATTTGACAGATTCCTATCAAAACAAAACAATTAAATCATCCCTTGAAAATGCAGGTCAGAAATATGAAATTACTTTTTTGGCTTCTTCAAAAAATGCTTCAGCAAATGTTTACAATACAAACCGGCAGATGACAATAAGGAACTTGAGCAGCAGCAGAGCCAGATTTTGTTGTTCAGGTTCCAGCCCATCAGATGCTTTCTGGACACACTGCAGCAGCTGATGGCGCAAAACCTGCAGGATGTTGTCTGGAAGGAGTGACAACACAGGAGGAATCTCCTCCAGCCTGGAGACACAAGATGAAGGAGGAAAAGCTGCTAAAAATCTGTGCATACCTAAAATTTAATGCCCAGTGATTCTGTCCTCTATTCTCTTATGTATCTATTTATTATTAGCAAACACAGTATAGGTACACCAATATAATAAGCCACTGGAAAAAAAACACTTATCTGCAGAACAAAGTAGGGAGGAATGAGATAAATATGACAGGGGAGTAAATATGGTAAAGGAAAAAGATGACAGGAGAGGATGGGAGAAGAGGCATGGGAAGAATGAAGAAAAAGAAAATGGCAGACAGCAGCACAAAGACAGAAAAGGTCAGGATCCCATATTCCAATGGCTACCGGAGTCCTTTCCAAAGGTTCATCTATCCACGACTTTTCTCATTTATCAGCAACATATGATGGCAAGTCAACACAGCATAAACCAAGTGCGACTGCTTAGAAAACATTGTGGTGTTTCTCTGCTATGATGGGTTGGACAGTACACAAGAACATCCGAGTATGTGTTTACACTGTGGGCAGCACATACACCATAAGAAAGCTCCTCATCTCGGTTCCCATGACCGGCTGCAGAAGACTACTCTGGTGTATTTTTAAACGTAACTGGAGGTTCTGCATACTTTTAAGGGACTGACACCTGTAGTGATAAACTGATTTTAACACTAACAAGTGAAACATTTTGCACTATAACACTGCATAAATACAGTATGTTTGATATGCATTCCATTGCATATCAAACAAGTGATCAGAGCCAAAAGTTACCTTGAAGGCTGCTTTTCAAAGTCCACATCCAGGCATCTCTCATAGGAACTGAGGAAAATCTCCAGCCACAATTTCAAGTAGTCTGGATCCCGCTGAGTAAAGAAAATACAGAGAAACAAATGAATGTAAGCAATGACAGTAAGAATAGGTAGAAATATAAATAGTCTTTACTGAGTAAAATATATGTTGTATACTGTATTTTAGCAAACTCTCGCATTGTCTTCAGTTTGATTCAGTGTTGTACAATGTACAATAAACACAGACAAAGCATAAACGCAATAGACAAGGCATGTACTGTACAATAAACACCACACTCTGAAATACCCAAGGGAAAGGTTGCTTTTTTCCTCAAACCTTAATTACTGCACCTGGAGGGGTGAACACCATTAAAATAGCAAACAATCAGACCAGAGACCATTAAAAATGTATGGCGAGTATTGACTATGCTACAAAAAGTATGTCAAGCATGTGAACAATGCCTGTGTGTGTGTCCGTGTGTCTGAGTGTGTGTTTTAAATGGTGAGGAAGCTGATACATCCACCTGTTGAAATGAGAAACAGGCCCCTCTCTGCGGAGAGTTCGTAACAGCAGATTAACATTTTCTAAATACCAAGAAAACTGCCTACAGAGGGACTGGATAGAATCGGCCAAAGACTCAGGCAATGTATTCTAGCAGGCAAGACCTCTTCCTATACTAATCATTTGATTATCTCTTCAGTCATCAACACTGATGAGTCTGACCTGGAAACACAGCTCTAATGGCTGCAGTGACTCACACTATAACATAGTTATCTAATCTTTTCTAACAACTGATCAATGTGTACACTCACACTCTTTAACAGTGCACCACAGAATAAGGCTGCAAGTAGAATTAGTTATTGATAGGGTTGAAATTAAAGTATTTTTTTTAATAACACTGTAAACCTAAATTATGGCCCCTTTTTTTCCAAAGTTAAGGACACTGGGTACATGTACAGCTTGACATGCTGTAATAATGAATAGAGAATACTCATGACTCTCCCCAGTAGATCCTGTCACTGGGATTTTGGGCCATCTGGAGGGTGTGAGTACCCAATGTAGGTCAAGGAGGGCTGAAAAGGTAATCAGTCGATTAAGTAAAGACATTTATAATAACGTAATATACAAAACAAAGAGTACACCAGTTGAGACTGACATGGTGATAGAATTAAAATGTAGTTTAGAGTTTGCTCAATGCCGAAAATGAGCCAGCATGAAGAACAATAATGTTGATAGCTTATTGGAAAATGTCTTGATTTGAAGGACATCTGGTCAAACAGTGCTGTGCCAACTGAAATTATGTATGAGGATTAGAGAGAAGACAGTGGACCAGATCTGTCACATTAGTTCCATATCAAAATAATCTTGATCTCATGGAAGTTATATTAAGGAAACATAAATATACAATATACATATCTAATAATGCAATGGTTATTTAAGACAAGAATTAACTCATTTCATCATTCTAGTTACATAATTTAGGCACTCATTTTTATACTTCAGTTTCCTTCAACATATATTAGCATACATTTTATACATGATTAAAGACTAATGAAGCCATTTTCTATGAAGCTGGCATATTGCTACTAAGCATCCCAGTGCAGAGAGGGAAGAAGGTTGACTGCTTCTGTCTGCATGTCAGAGTGGGAACAGGCCAAAACAACCCAGCAAGCCAGTGCTCTGCAATCCTCAAAATCATGCCAGTGGTCCTGTAATGCTTGGACATTGTGTGTTTGAATGACGTGAAGTAAAGAGGAGGATAATTTTGCCTCCTCTTTACTTGTGTCTGTCTTTCTGTCTCCGAATAGACATCAATGGTTATGTCTGAATAATACCTTCTTTTGAGAGAAATAGTAGTTAGTTTCTCATTTGCATTATGTCATCTACAGCTTGATGTTTAGTCATAAAGTGTTATAATCTGCTAACCTCTAATCATGTCTTTTCAACTTTTATTTTACCTGGGACGAGATTTTAATTTCCCAAGTATTTCAAATGCAGTGAAATATTTAATAGCAGTGCAGAAACTGTAACTGCTCTAAAATAGTGAAGACTCATAGTATTTATAGAAATGTAATAACCTATGATCAACCTGTTTACTGTTTGGAGGAAATATTTTAAAAAGTAGAGAAAAAATAATAACAATCCTTGCAAGCTGCCATCGAGACGAAGACTACAGAGTTACATTTAAGACATGCCTACGTTGTAAGTCTTAAAAAGTGGCAGTGACTGAGTGAGTGCGTGTATTTGAAAGAATGTCCTCTTTTAGGCCAGAGTCTGGAAACACAAATGCCCATTGAGGGTTTGGACCGTGGCGAGCAGGAACACGCCCTGCTCCACGTGGCCCCACTTACCCTGCGCCTTCAACACTGGCCTGACACAGAGAAGATGATACAGACAAATGAGGAGGACTCCAACCTCAACAAGAGGCACCTTGTCTCAACCTCAACAACCAGCCAGTGACCCAGTGTTTAGATTCTCACCTTCGCATGCCTCTCTAACATAGACAAATACACCTGTGTCATGACGTGTGTCATCATAACAGACTCTTTACATGATGCAACATCACATCATCTCACAAAATGCACCACTGAAAACGAGTGTCTGGAAAAGGAGGCAAAGGGTGTCCTAGCTGATTTTAAATTCGATACAACTATAAACAATCACTTAAACACTCCCTTCGTTTTAAAAAAGTTTTAGGAAATTCACCACATGTTTTAAATACAAGAACTGCTGCCCTCATGAAACAATTATGATAAATCTATAAAAACCCGCAAGCTAAGTATGTTGTCATCTTATGAGGTTTATCAACGCCAATAACATTAGTTGTGCAGCTTCCAAAGTAAACCAATATATTAAATATACTAAAAATAGCTACAGAAGCATAGAGTCTGGAGCTCTGTCCCTCCAGACAGGCGTGGTCCACAGGCTGTTTGGGTAGCTGCTTCATTTCATTTGGGTGGGTGACCTGACTTGGTGGAAGTGGCACACTGTTACTGTAAAACCAGAATGTTTTGAGGTCTCCTCCCTCTAAGACTTTATAAAATGACTGGGGTCATACTGTTTATACAGTATCACACCCCAACTTCGCCACTGCCTGTGAGTTAGGGAGGGGGAATCTCATGACATCACTGCCAGGCCTGTTATTTAAAGAGGTAGGTAGGTGTGATTTAGGCATACATGACACACATTGCTGGTGACATCAGTGTTATTCCCAAGATAGCACAAAGAAAAAAACAGACAAGGAGTCTGCACAGAAGTGACTAAGCTACAGGGAGACAGAGAGCTTGAGGAGGTGAAGTTTGCATACCAAGCCTGAGGGAGCTTGTGTGAACTGTGCACTAAGAGTGATGACAGAGACTAGACAGTAATAAGTAAACAAGCAGCAAAGCTGAAAAAAAAGGAATACAGTGTAATCTATTCAAGGAAAAATATATTCTGCTCTGTCATCACTAGCACATCAACCGTTCCTTGTACAATACTGCGGTTCCACGTCTTCAGATTTATGCAAAAAGCTTCCAGAAATAGTCAGAAAGCGTGGTCCTGAAAATGATGACTGTCCTGTGAATGTTAACCAGAAATCCCAGAATTGTAGACAATTAAAAGGGAGTAAAGACTTCCACTCTAGAATTAAAATAAAGGTCTGAGCATTAAAGTAATTGAAGGGCAAAATAATGACCCTGAATGTTGATGGATGTTCACTACTGCGGTTGTAGATTAAAGAGGCCTTTTGTGGGGTGGAGAGAAGCTTTTAGGAAAGCAACCGGCATTATTTTAAAGCCTTCTAAACCTTCCACTTTCTCCTCATAGTGAGGAAAAAGAGAGCCGGTGCTGCTGCTTAAGTACAACAACCGTTGGCTTCCATATGCTCAGAGACAACAATCTGGCACCAACCGATGACAACAGGCTAAATCCCTGGTTACGTAACAATCTCACTGTTTTGTGATCTCAGGCCTTGACAGCTAGAGGCAGAAGCTACTGTCAAGCTCAGCAATTGTTTACATGTATCAAATATAATATAATCCATGCTTACACTATTAAAACCCACCTCTAGGGCACCCTCAACTTATGCCAGCAGCGACAGCTGGGAGAATCCAAGACTTTTTCCCAAGGAGCTGCAGGCCTAACAGCAGGACAGCAACAGGGAAAGAATGCACGCCGACATTGTTACCTAATTACAGCCAATGTGCCACCTCAGAATGATAACAAGGCGTTTTTTTGTTTTGTTTTTTAATCTACCCTTTTAATTAACTACTAGCACTTAGCCAGAATATGCTGGAGGGAATTTTCGGGGCCCAATTCAAGGCCTGATGTGAACACATCAACATTACCAGTTTCATTTGCAAGTGGAATGTTGTGCAATTACAGACACCTGTCCAGTCTGCCATTAGAGACAGAGGTCTGACTAGGTACACCAGAAGAAATAAGAGGCTATTTGGTGTGTTGAATTATTCTCTTCAGCTCACAGAATTCAATGAACCTTTAAATTAATGAAGAAATGTGCTGACGCAAATGATAAACTGATGTACTTATCAATATCATGTGATATAGCTGCAACTGGAAAAGCAGGTTGAGCATGTTTTCCTGAAGTGGTCTGCTGTACTTCTGCTGCGTAAGGACTGTTGTTGGTGTTCAACAGTCCTCGTCGGACTAGCTCTTCTCATGATGGTGCTGCTCAACCCTCAGACACTGAAGGCGGTAAACTTTCTGGTCTTTTGTTAACCATTAAACAGATGGATGACATGTGGGTGTTATCAGGAGCACTCCAATAAAAAGCATCGAGTCATTGGACTGAGTTTACAGTATAAACAGGTGAAACTTTGCTACTATTTTGATGTAAGTTGCATATAGTAACATGGAGGAATTGTAGGATTCTAGGAAACACATTAGCCTTTGTATGGACACTGGCTCTGGGCTTTCATAGTCACATTCCTGATCAGATATTTATGTGACTGCAACATATCCTGGTGACTGTCATATATATAGGGTAGAGACATCCCATCACATGTTTGACATTGCATCTCCTCAGTAAAGACATGACAGGATTTTTTTTTTTAAATGCTTCTCTTTCACTGCTTCTTTGGCATTATGCAGAGAGAAAATGGGACTGAAAGTGCCGGCTCATAGCCAGGAGGAAATTAAATAATCCCTCCTCACAGTGTAGCTCTCAGTCCATGCAAATACACACCTTTGCTACTTTTGCAACTGATTGTGACAAGTGTGTGTGTGATAAGTGGGTGCCAGTGTTTGAAGTATTTCTATACCTCAAACACCCATACAAATATACCATTTGTGTCAACATGTCAAGCATTAATACTTATCACAGAGAAGATTAATCATGCCCTCAACTTGCAGAAAATGGCTTTGCTTTAAGGGGTGAATACCACGGAAGTGGCTGTGTGCTATTGTGAGGGATTACTGGAGGAACTATGTGCGCAGACTGCAGCTAGTTTCACGTGAGGAGCAGCTCAGGCAGGCTGTTTTGATTGGACGCCAGGATGTGCACATGCTTTATCGCCAAGTGAATTAAATCTAGCCAACATGCTACTCAAGTGGTGCTGTCTCTACTCCAGTGTCATTCATTCACCTCCACTGTAAAAACAAACCAGAATCCAGCGTGCATCCTTCCAGCTCCCTGCCAACCGCAAGGAAACCGTACTGCCATAAATTTATTTTATAGCCTCACGTGAAAATACAGCATGACTGCTGCTGTATAGACTGGGTACGAACATTTTTGTCAATCAAAATGAAGTATTTACTCAAGAATAATGTGATTAATCCTCTTTCCTGTGCACTACGGCAGAAAAAACAATATTATTCATCACTCAATTATAAATCTTGTGCCTATAAACCCTTTAAGTATTTTTTTAGACAGCGTTTACTATCATGACATTGCATAATGCTGTTTTGGAAGTTTCACAATGCTGCCAATAGAAGATATGGTGCATAAATACATTTTTAATTGCTCTGTATAAACCATGACGCTACTAAAAAAAGAACTAATGTCACTCATTATTGTCCATTACGTCATAAAAAAAATGACATTGCCAGGATGATGATGTGATTGTTGTACGCCTCACCTTTGTGCAGTAGAGCATCCAAACCTCGTACAACCTCTCCTTGGATGCCATGGTTCCAAACAGTCCACCGAGGTTACATTCGCAGCTGCTTCATTGCTTTCTGTTACGAGCTAAACATCTGGGGGTCTCCAGCTCTCATCATCACGCCTGTCGTACTCTGACAAAGTGAGTACCGCTCCTTTAAAGTTGCAGGAAAAAAAATGACAATTTTAAAGGCTTCAAGGAAAATAATACTAATTAAAGCAAAGACAGCTCCAATATTATTCCATGGTTGAGCACTGCTGAGCAGCTCCAGAAAGCAGCTGGGCCTGTCCTTACCACAGTATTCTCGGCAGTGTTTTCAATAGATTATGTCGCAAATGTTTTCAAACGACTGGTGAAGATTTTAGCTGCCAGCAGAAAAATACCTCCACTGCACTTTAAGCTGCCCCGTTGGCTCCAGCGCAGGCAGATTGAGGCGTTCGAAGGCAAGACACACATTATTAATAATGTCCGTTTCTGTAGGGTAAACGTACATTAAGCCCGCCCATTGACACCTCGACAACCTTTTTGACTATCTCGACAAAAACACTGAACAATTCGATCTAACCTGGCCAAGCTAGCTAAAGGCCAAGTGTTTAAAAAAAACCAAACAAAAAACCCAAAACGTATTTCTATTTTTTAGCCTCCGTCTCTCCTCCTCCTCTTTCTCATGACAAAAGCGTTTCGTTCTTAAAAACCTCTCCGGCTACAGAGACCTCGTATAGAAAGCAGCAACGTATAAATAATAAAAGACAAACTAAAATCGTCGAGAAGAGAAGACTACTCACCTGCCTTAGCAAAAGAACTGTCAGTAACGCCGTCCAGAGTTAGTGTGAAATACCAAGTTATCGACATTCGTTGGGACTATGACTGACTTCCGGCTGGTTCTAATTCAAAGTAAAAGTTCAAATCCAAGACACAATTACCGTCTTCTGCATTAGTACATCCAGCCGAAGCTGTCTGTCTTTGTCTACAGTATTCCATGTTTCTGTGATGATCCATGCGTATGAGTAAGAAAGTGGTTATTGTATTGTATTACCCCGTTATTATTTCTTAATATTTTTGACAAAATGACACATTAAATCCAACATTTAATTTGTTGGGCGAAACCGGATAATCTATTCATTACAAGAACCATTACAATAATGCAAATAGGGAAACATCCCGTAACAATATTTAAATCACACGTTTAGTTCAAAATATATGCGTTTTTTTTTTTTTTAGTGCATATCCACTAAAATACGGGGAAAGTATAGCATAACGTCAATCGGCGGCCTTTAAAATGTATCATAAACTTTTGCGACAGTAGAATCACTTTACGTTGTCGATGTGGAGCTTCACCGCTTTGTTTTGATGTTGTATTGCCATCAAGTGGACAATGTGGGAACAACAAAACTAAAGTTACTATACTATTGATAGTATTAATGGAGTGTTTCATTAGTAATATTATTATTTAATTGGTTTTGTAAACGTTTTGCTACATACAATACCAAACTTTATGCATTCCAAATTGTTTTAATTATTTAATTTGTCAATTGGCTTCATAAAATGTAATATAACTTTTAGAAGATTTGCTTTGCAAGACCTTTACGGACTTGACTTAACCTGGATAAATGAGGCCCTTTTTTTTTTTGTTGTTATATATTAATATTTATATTTAAACAGACACACACATTGAGTGAATCCATGAAGGCTCACAAGATTTTTGAAAATTTATTATTTATATCGTGTACAGTAAGGTGCATACAGTTACTGTGTTTGATAAATACTGCAGATCACAATCCTGATACACACAACACACTGAAACAGTTACAGAACACCATGTTCAGAATGCAGGTTTCATTCAAACATAAAGGCGATGTTGCATAAAGTAGACAGATTACAGTAAAAATAGTCTTTTGGTTCATCACTTACGGTCAGAATGAAGAAGACATTTTATCTATTTCTACTGATTTTCAGATATGCTCTATTGCTCGTATAAATTTATAGTAACATACAGAATATCATGATTTGAAATAACTGAAGTGCATATGTGTTCACAATACAGCAACGACATTAATATTTATGGTATCAAGATTGAAATACCCTTAATTATACACAGTCATACTAGTATCACTTGGGACATCACTTTTATAAGGAGATGTATCTTATAAACATGAATCATATAAAAGCATTTCTTTTGTTCAGCATTGGAGATTGAGTGCCAATTATCTACAAACTGGCAAAACATAAAAGAGCCAATTTATTTCCTTCTTTATGCACCAATTTGATTGAAACTTTTACTGTAGAATAAAAAGTCACAGCAAAGATGACCTTTAGAGAGGTCAGCCTTTTATCACATATTCGTTTGAAGGTTTGCAAACTCCACATTTGACGATACCAGATTATTTGTCAAAAGTGCATGTTTGCACCAAATCTGAAGAAATTTCCTCAAACATTCCTGAGATTGTATATTCACAACAACGGGATGGATGAACAGCAACCGTGAAGGAAAACATTTGTATAACATTTGTGTTGATAACATCTGCAATTCCTTGATAATGTGTGCATTTAAAAAAATAAAGATATGCTTTTGTATTCCACAGCATTTTCTATTCACAGTCTAATTTCAACCAAGACTTTAAAGGAAAAATTCACACAAAGATAGTGGCCATGATTATTATTCAAG
The DNA here is from genome assembly GCA_015343265.1 of Pao palembangensis. Classification (NCBI taxonomy): domain Eukaryota; kingdom Metazoa; phylum Chordata; class Actinopteri; order Tetraodontiformes; family Tetraodontidae; genus Pao; species Pao palembangensis. Next base: position 4,312,906 of record CM027085.1, on the reverse strand, counting down.
ATTAGAGAACACGGTTAAAATGAAATTCAATTTTGCACTCCTTGGAAGATTTTCTTCTTCAGATCACTGTTTCCTTGTGCCTCTGAAGAAGTGCATGAGTACTGGTCAGCTGATTATTATTACTGTTATTATTATTACAATTATTATCTTGTCAGTATGGTCAGAGCACTTTCACAGTCCTTCATGAATCCATAATCTTCCCATATGCACCACAAAAATAAGCTTTAAAAATTGTAAAAATATTTTTTAAAAGGCTCAGAGTTGGTTAAATGCTAAAAAAATAAAAGCACAGTAGAGTTTGGCCTCAGTCTTTTCACTGATTGTCTAGTGTTTGAAAACATATAGTGGAGATTTGGGGTTAGGAAAAGTCCCACATAGCCTCAGCAGCGGTGAGCGACGTTGGAGAATGGCAGGATGGGACAGGTGGGGAGGATACAGGGGGGTCATTGGGGCTGGTGATGGGCAAGGCAGGGTACATTAGGCTGAGAAAGGAGTCTCTGGTGTGCCTCTTCACCTGCCACAGAACAATAAAACACAACTCAAACACTATCATAGCTGCAGATTTAATATTTGTTATTTTCTAGAAATATGGTAGCATGCTACAATGTCCACACTGATGTTGCTAACACAATTGGTTTCACAGTTAAGTAAGTAACTTTTCCTGTTGGGTGATTATTGTTATTAATTGTAAAAACATACAAAATTTGCTTAAAAAAGCAGCTAACCCACCTGCTTGAAGAAAGCGTGGGCCAAAAGCGTTGATGCTGACGGTCTATGAAAGATGAACAGTTCATTTTTAAGGTTAACTTTTTAAGATAAATGTAGTGGAGTGAAGTGTGTGTATATCAGCTCACTAAATGAATAGTAACCTAAAAGGGACTGGTTTTTTTTAAATCACCTGCGCTCAGGCTGTTGCTGCAGACACAGCTGGACCAGGTTGTGCAGCGTGGTAGAGTGATTTTTAGGTCCGGGGCTCTGAGGTCGCTCAGCGGCACTGTGCAAAAGGCTCCCAGTGGCCACGCTTTCCCCGATGCCCGAGTCTACACCGGAGCGTGACACTTTCAGCCCGCCCAGCTCACCCAGTGGGTAAGGAGCCACGTCCAGCAGGCAGCAGTGGGCGCCACGGAGTTTCTGAAGCAGCATCTGGGAAAGGAGGATCAGATGATCATGCACGCTAAAACATATTTCACAATTTAGGCAGGCTGGGTGGAAGAGTTTACATTACTTGAGTGGGGGGCATGTCCTGGAAAGGCACCCTGCCACTGACGAGCTCACAGGCCACAATTCCTAAACTGTAGATATCAGACTTGACACCATAACCATGCAGGTCCTACTGAGGCCAGCAAGATGAAGAGAGCAGAAACACAACGTGCCGCATTACAATAAAAAAAAAAAAAAAATATTTTTAGATGATACTGCTAATTCCTGACCTGTCGCAGCAGCTCAGGGCTGAGCCAGGGCAGCAGGGCGGGGCTGTGGTGGGGCATATCGAACACCACCCTCATCCTCTTCCCCTCACGCATCATACTGTAAACACTGTGGAGCCCCGAGAGGTAGACACGGCCCTCTCCTGACAGCAGAATGTGGCTGGCCTTCACCCCTCTACAACCAGTGCGGAACAGGCAAACAAATATTAGGTACGTCTCCAGAACAGATGGTCAGATTTGTATCCTTTGTCTTTCTCACAGACCGGTGCACGTAACCCATTCGATGAAGGTATTCCAATGCTTTCAAAACGCCATACAGCAGGTACGCTATCAGGGATTCACTCATTCCATCTGGGAAATAAGTTCTCAGTAAGCTGTCTGCAGAGCCTGTCAGAAGAAGCGAGAGAGGAAATGATGTAATGAGTTGCACATCAATGAGTTCCAACAGTTCCATGAAGGTATAGAAATGGCTGACCATAGGCCATGAGTGGGGTGAGGACCCAGAGCTGGCAGCAGGAGCTGAAAACCAGGCGAGAAGTCAGCAGGTTCGGGTGGCGGAACAGTCTGGAGAGGAGAACTTCGTTCTGGGTTTTTTGAGACACAAATCAGACGTGGGACTTGTGAAACAGAAACAATTCAAAAAGAATCAGACATCCCTCAAACGCAGCAGCCCACCAAGAGCTGCAGCAGCTCTTCCTCTGTGCACTCGTCCAGGTTGGTCTGCTTGATCGCCACCAGCTGCCCAGTAGCGATGTGGCGCCCCATGCGCACCTGGCTCAGGTTGTTGAAGCCCCGCCCTGTGACACAGAGTTGACTTGAGGTGAAATGTTAAGGATTTATGTCTGTACTTCTTCTTTTTTTCAGGGATGTTGCATTAAGGCAACTCTGCAGCCTCCTCACCCAGCTCGGACAGTAGCTGGTAGTGGCTGGGCCCCACGGACAGTCCTGTGACGTCATGCCCGCCTGCTGGCCCCTGTAGTGTGTACTCAGCACTGTCACAGCTCTGCAAAGACACCCCCACATACACACATTCTGTTTTCACAGCCAGAAACATAGCGATGAAGTAACATTTACACTTACATGTGTAAAATATAACTTATGAACTGAGAAAATGTGTATCTAGTGTTCTTCTTCCATATACAAAATCGCATTCTTTCTGGATTAAAAAAGTGATAGATGGTGAACCTTAAAATTGCAGTTAGGATGAAAAATAACCAAAAGGTAATACCGACGAAAAGTCATAATGACAAGTTTGTATTTTACTCGTAATTGGAATTTTAACCCAACCATAGTTTTGGATCTTGCTCATTCTGATTTGGGTCATCGCCACTTTGCAGCTGACAGAGCTGGGGTGGATTAGCACACACAGGAGAGATTATATGATCTGGGACAAAGTAAAGCTCCACCTGAAAACCCGAATAAAGTCGCATGTTTTAACAGTTCAAAGGCTTTTGAGTTGTGGGTGAACCTTAGTCTTTCACATACAGTAGTTCCTCTAGTCATGCGTCTGTAGTCACTAGTTTGTTTAGTTCTGGTGCTGGGACACTTGCCAGAGAATGGATGCTTGCAGATTTAGTGATACAGGCAGATTTTGGGGGCAGGTTTCTGATGACACTTAAAAACACAACAGGGGAATGTGATTTATTAATTACAGCCCCAGCATTTAGCATCACAGGAAGCAGTAGTGTGTTTCTTACAAATAATTAAACACACTGCAGCAGCAATGATGATACTGAAGCCTTGCAAATAATTCTGATACATATTTCTATGAAACCTAGGTACATAATCCATTATTCTAATATTATTTTCTGGTATTACACATTATAATGCATTTATTGTTGGTGCTGTATAAGCATAGATGAAATGCCTGTCATCATAGGTAATGATAGTTTTGTTTGCAAGGCAAACATAAAAACTGTTGTATTATGTACTTTTTTAACATAGTTATTAAGATACATCAAATTTTATAGATATATACATGATATGCATGTCCATTGCTAAAGTTAGACATTGGCACCATAATGAGTAATGATTATTTTTATGAAATAAGATGAAAAGTGACTATCCAACACACAACATTGCATTTTCGTGTTATAGTTCATTATGGACACGGGTTTCACAGAAAATGTCAATGATATTGTTGTTGACTGATTTTCTATTAAAGGCACATTCATTCTCATGACAAAGAGATGGTGTATGAGCAAAGGTGAAGTGATGGAAGAGCATCAGGGTGACGCCTGTCTCTGTGCTGACAGAGTTTCAAGGCTACTAACCAGGAACTGGTGGCTGGTGTCCTCGTAGTGTTCCTCTATGTCCAAGGGCTGGACCTGGGTGTGGGAGATGCAGGAACAGTCCTGGTGGATGGGGAGGGGAGGAGCACAGGTGAGACATGCCTGCCAGGACAAGGGTGGGTGCAGAGGAGGACACACAGCTCATGGAGCGGAGGGGAATCACTCAGAGTGGCCGTGAAGGGTCAGAGAAGCAAGCATCAAGAGGATATGGCTGTGAAGGTACTTACAGGGTGTTTTTTTCATAAGTGTGTGAGTGGAGAGAAATAGATTGATAACAGGCAGCAAATAAGCAGCAATTTAAGGAGTGTCCCTACAGAGGAAGATAAAGGCTGCATCCATTATAAGGGTTGTACACATAAACAGACTATGTACATTCTTTTAATCACATTTATCAACAGTAACTTATTCTGAGTTTAAACGCTGAAATTGAGTTGATTGGTAAATTATGTTAAACTGGTATTGGTTTAAAAAGAAAAAGGAAAAAAAAACTAATACATGTAAACACCTCAGTATGTGCCATCTGTTACTTCAACCTATTGTTGAGTTGATTGTTCCGCCCAAGGTATGAGAATGTGCCTTCTGATTACGTGCACGGCAAATATACCAAAACTTAAAAGAAATAAAACAATAATAATAAAATAAAACAATACCTTAAGTATAACATTCTTACCAAGAAAGACATCGAGTCCTTTCGGCGTCGGTAAATTGAGGAATTTTGGCATTCATCGACTCACAGGCCGCAGGACCCCGATCGTGATGGAGGGAAAAGGGGAGCAGCAGTGAAAAATGAGACGGAAGACGAATCCCTCACCAGCCTAGAAAAGGCAGCGTCCATCCAGCTTCAGCCTTTCGCCCATTCATCCGCCTGCTTCACCATCTGTGGTCCACAAACGTGACGAAAAGAAATTCCACAGCACAGTTCCAAAGTCTGTTTTCTGAGTTGATATGTTCACTACTACCGTTATTTTGGTCTTAAGGTATTTTTCCGGTGCGATGGTGCTAATATTACTACTGTGAAGACTACAAACCAAAAATGTAAATCACTTTCAATTATCCAATAGTCATTTTAGTCTCATTAAAGGATCACTATAAACAACATTGGTTCACGGTGTCGGCGAACGAATTTAATGTTGCTTCCATTTAAGAAAATGTAGTAAATTACTCAAAATAAAACAATTAAGTTCAGCTGGTCTCGCCTTTGAACATCTACACTTACTCTCAGCTAATGTTAGCCCAGTTAAAGAAAATGTCCTAGGTTTGTTGTAATTGGAAGAAGCTGTTTACCTTCTACTGACAGCAGCGTTGACGCTTGAAATTAACGCCATACAAGCCTCTTTGAGTACCGTATACTTACAACGGTTAGTTCATAAAGTGTTTTCGCTCACGAATTGATGGGAGTGTATAAAGTAACACGTTTTTGTGCCGAGGTAATGTTATTCTTGCACAGGACTTTTAATTTGACACAGATGACTGTCGCTTGATAAAAACGTCATCGCGCTTGCTGTCGCACTTCGGCGTGTCATTGTTCACTCCTCCTCGTCCTCCATTGTCTGACGTTTTGAAGACGGGTTTGACAGAGAGTGCAGAGGAATTGTCGATGTTTTGGAATAACTTTGACATCGGGTAAGTTTCATGTTGGTCAAACATATATACTATATATAAAATATGATAAAGGAGAATGCGAGAGGAGGCTGCAGATTTGGGTTCGTGAATCCCATGTTAGCTTACGTTAGCTGTCAAACTCGCAAGAAACCATGTGAAGCGAAACTAGCTGATGCTAAAGAGTAAACGCGTATGTAGGATTGCGTTTTTATTAATAGAAATATGAATATGAACATATCCCTCGTTAAACTGGCCTTAACAGCGGTCTTCAAAGCAGTTCCGATATTATTTTTGATGAAAACCCTTGTGACCATATCATATGATTCATAATGCAAGGTTAGGTTAGATCTAGTTCTGAATATAAGCAGCAGTGTTATCAGATACTGTAACAGGGAATCACAAAGATTCTTTTATGTGCACTGACAACGTTTTCTCCTTAATGGAGTAAATGGTTTAAACTACAATGTTATATGAGCAGAGATTGAATGTTGCCCAAGGATGCTGTCTGCAAACACACATCCACCCAGATTTGAACTTGATACGTCTGCATACAGAGGCCACGCATTAGGATTAGTGATGCAGCCATATACTGTTACAAAATCCTGCAGTATAGCTGCTAATTGTGCCTTTGCTGCTTCTTTTGTACAGATGTAGGTGCTCACCATTGGCTGAACATCTTTCATTTTGTGTCTGCTCAGTGGAGTGTTCCATTATTCCATTGCTCCATCCATATTTAACGGGATGTGTGGGTGGCTTCTCCCCCATTTTCTGTGAGTTGTAATGCAGAAAAAGGGGATAGCAGCAGAGGAAATGTCCATACACACATACATTAACAGGCCTCCTTACGCAATGACTGAAGTTTAATTCTATACCGAATTATTATGAATCTGTATTTCATATAATCCTTTTGAGTCTTGTTTGGAGTTACTTAACTGACACATACTAATCTTCTCCTCAGGTAAAGGTGTGTGTCGGCACCACTCATTCTTACAAGTACAGGATGTAAAGGTATAGTGATATTGGTCACCATTTTCTGTTGGACTCTCTGTCTGAGTGTGGGGGGACCCCATTTCAAGGACAGGACATGTTTGAAGCCAAACCCCGAGCGGTGGAGAAGAAGGAATCAAGCACTGAGACAGGTAGTGTGACTGTGAAACGTACTCTGTTTATATAAAATAATGTTCATTTATAACTAAAGTTCAGCATAGGATATTATGTCGTATCTTTGGACCTGTTTTATGCATCCCAGTAAATCAATTGGAAAGATATCAGTTTGCACATAGCCCAAAGCAAGAAAATGCACATTGATTAATGATTATTATACGTATAGATATGCCGAACATGCACTTCTTTTTAATTATTCTGTCACGATGTATTACTTTCTAAATGAAAATGTTTGCATTTATTGGTCCAGATGAGGGGCTGGGCAGCAGTGCCAAGCATTATGGGTCAGGTTCGCTGGGATCTGGATCGGCTGGCTCTGTCTACCTGTCAGACAGTCAGGACTGGGTGGTCTCTCCAGGCTGCTCTCCAGATGAAGGTCTTGTCCATCAAAATGCCATCTCCCCCATGCTGGCGGAGGAGACTTTTCGCTACATGAGTAAGTATCACATTATCACATAAATTCTGAAAATGCACACTCGTATCCCTTCCATTTCTGTGCCTTTCTGTCAGCTTTGCTGTGTTTGGTCAAATGTGTGAAACACTCAAATGGTCGGTCAGAGTGCATTTGATGCATTAGGGATCTTTTTTTGTACAATGGCTGATGAGAGAGAGAGAGAGAGAGAGAGATGATTAAGGGAATCTGATGATCCTGGCAGAGTTAAGCATAGCAAAGTTCAAAACCAGGGCCAGAGTCACGAGACTGAGGAAGGAGGGGGGAGCATAGATTGACAGAGGATAAAGTCAGGACAGTCAAGACAAGAGTTGGATCATGCCGTTTTTAAAGATCCACAATGAAGAGGTTTATGACAGTTTTACTATGGAAGGTGAGTGGAGGAGTATGTTGGCTAGTATGTGTGTGAGAGACATGTAAGCCAGTCATCTGCAAGGTCATGCAGAACAAGACAGCTGCATTCTGTGCACTTTTGCAGTGGTGTTGAAAGGCAGGAAGTGGACAAATGAATGCTTATGTGTTTACTTTCAAATTAGTCTTGTTATGCATGGTGCGGGTTGCAGCTTCCTGTATATCTTGTCCTCTTTATTTGCAAAAATGCAGAACTGATTTATTTCCTTTCTACAAATGCAAATGTTTTCACTTATATTACAAGCTACGTGTGTGTGAGAAATGGCACTGTAAGGGACTTCGTGTGAAATATTTGCTCTACTTTTGCAGCTCAAAAGCAGACGTATCCTATTAATGGCGCCTGATGCATTCTCAGAGGCATGGCCTACTAATGCTCAGATGTCCTCTGACTGTCCTAACACACACACACACACACACACACACACACACACACACACACACACACACACACACACACACACACACACACACATACAAATGTGGATATTGTGCCATCAAACATAGCTTGAACAGCTCCAGTCTAATGTAAAGAACACCCTAAAAGTAAAAAAAGATACAAAAATACACATTTCCACTCAAGTTTATTATTTGTCCATGAAGATTGTGTTTTGATTGGATTTGATTTATTAGGGTGAAATGTTCCACTAAAGTGTAAAGTGTTAGATTTATAAAATTCCTATTGTTATTTGTTAAGCACTGTTTAAAGGTTATACCTAATGAAGCTAACTTGCTGATGTCATTTCAAAGTGGAGAGATTAAATTAAAGTATTAGTGTTTGTCTAATAGTGTCTTATCTTGGACACTGAACTCACGTGTAAATCTGTCTGTTGTTAGCTCGTAAAGCCTCTACAGCAACAAAACACTTTAGACTAAATAGTCATGTTCAGAGTTTTTATTTAATTGATTCTCAATTCAAACAAACAGTTTTTGTGTATATCTTAGTGTGATTTACTATACGATGGAGAGTCGAGTGTGTATGCACTTAAAATACTTTAATGCAATGATGTCACATCATTTCTTGCTGGTAAAGATATTTGTGTGGCCAGCAAACTGGATTGGACAGTATGAGTCATGGTAATGTTCATTGTTTTTATGCATATACTCTTCTTCCTGTGGATCTAACAAAGAGAGCTCTCTCTCTAATCTCTCTTGAACCAAGATTTTTTTATAACTGTTGTTGGAGTTGGATATGAGACCTAGAGGCTGCAGTGGGCCTGCAGACTTCTGCACACTTATATTTGGGCTATATTTGTAATAAAGGTTGAGCTTTTTAACATTTGGAAATGCATAAAATACCGCAATATCTGCTGTTTTCTAGCTTGATGGACTGAAATGGAACAGATATTAAAGGATTTTTCAGAGTTCTAAGCTTGTGCTTAGTCAAAGAAGGCAACATTTTAGTGATTAGAGATGCTACTTTTCTTTAAACAGGTGGAAAGGGGAGAAACTCATCGCTGGTGACACCCACTCAGGTGCTTGAAGCAAACCAGACTAATTTAATGTGTAGCTTCTCTGACTCTGAGCAAACTAATGTTTCTAAATGAAGTTGATTTATTGAAGCTTTAGTTTTCGCCTTTGCTTTCTTACTTCTGTCTGTGTTCTCTGCCTTGCTTTTCCCTCATCGATCAGTCTGGGTGCTTGTTCATTCACCCACTTTTCTGTCTCCTGTCTCCCACTAGCCTATTTTGCTTTGGAACCCTCTTATTCCCAACCGGGTTCTCAGAGCCTCTCCAAAGGTATCTTTCAGTCTTCATCCACCTGCGTTCTGCTCTTTATTTGTCTTCATTTTTCTCCAGGTTGAGAGAGGGACTTCAGTCCATAATGTTACTGCAGTGTAGACCTGGATGAGCCCTGCAGCCCCCCTCTTTCTGCATGTATTTCACAGCAGATGAGATGTGTGCATAGTGAATGCCTCTGCACGGATGATGGCTTGTAGTTTTAGTGTGTGGTTTCTATTTGTGCCTCAGAACTCTACTCAATCACGCAGCCACATTTTTAAGTGTTTCACCAACGTAACTGACAGAATTAAAAAATACGATTTTTAATCGATATACTTAACACAGAGTTGGTTGTGGGTAGTAGGTAATTGTAGTATGTTTTTTGTAGTTTGGAGTTTATATTGTTTTTGTGCTGAGTTCATTGCATGGACATGATGTGTGCCCACTTTTGCGCTTCCTGTGAGTAAAAAGTCTTTCTCTGGCCAGTCCTCAGTGCTGATCGTGTGGAGCAGATGACCAAGACTTACAATGACATGGAAGTGGTTACCCAGTTTTTAGCTGAGGTAGGCACACACTCTCTTTCTATTTCTCCCTCTCTCTCTCTCCGGTTAAAGTCGTCTGTGTGATAGGCTGGTTTGATACAACCTGCTCTGTTTTTACACTGGCCAGCGGGACAGAGACCTGGAACTGGCAGCTCGGATAGGTCAGTCGCTCCTGCAGAGGAACCACCTGCTTCAGGAACGCAATGAGGCCTTGGAGGAGCAGCTAACACAGGCCCTGGACCAGGTACGCTATACCGTACTTAGTGTTTCTTAAGTTTGATTTTAGGTGCATTAAAATTTTAAAAAATGCTGAACGACAGTGGAAATATCTTTTGAAGATTGTAATTTTTTGGTTATAGTTGCTTGAATTTTTGGTTGTGTCTAATTAACTTTTCATGTGTCTAGGCCAAAATTGTGTACTAATCAGTCTGTTGGGATTCTTCCCAAAATTCCAGGTTCATCAGCTGCAACATGAACTTTCTAAGAAGGACGAGTTGCTGAGAATTGTAGCCAGCGCCACAGAGGAGAATGAAACTGACTCCGGCGTGTCCACGTCTCTACAGCCTGTTGCATCAGGGGCAACCACCGCTGCTGCAGCTCTCAGCCAACTGGAATTTCTTCGGAATAAACTGCAGGATCTAGAAGAGGAGAACCTGGCACTGAGGTCTGAGGTACGAGTAAATACTGGAACGCTTGTGCAGATGCAAAAGTGCAGGTTTGCTATGGTGATTCAGTTTGTGCCATTGTTCTGAAAACACATTTTTATAAGGTATAGTCACTGCAGACAAACTGTGAATTAGCGTGACAATTATTAAATGAAGTGACTATTTTCTCTGCAGGCATGCCAACTCAAGAGCGACACCATTACTTATGAGGAGAAGGAGCAGCAGCTAGTGAGCGACTGTGTGAAGGAGCTCCGTAAGTCTGACCCTGACTTTGATGCTCTAAAGGACACCGTGTTAAAACATTTTTATATCTGTTTTTTCTTGCAACGGGCCTAGGTGAGTCAAACAGCCAGATGGTGTCACTGACGGATGAATTGTCTCAGAAGAACGAGGAGCTGCTCAGACACCAGGAGGAGATCGCTCAGCTGCTTTCCCAGATAGTAGAGCTGCAGCACCGCGTGAAGGAGGTAGGATGACTGAACTGCTGTTATAAAGAATATTCTGCTATAAATGGGGGTGTGGTTTTGAGTAACATGAATCAAGGGTCTGTATTGTACTGTGGGTAAAAAATTACTGACGCGTATGGGACTGACTTGGCCTTAGTACTCAAATGGAAATAGTGTAAAAGTTGCGGTAATCTTAAAAAGGCCTGGTCTTATTTATTGCAGGTCTATTTGAATTTACAGAGCGTCTGTTAAAGTTTCTGTGCTTGTACTTTTCTATTACATAGCTAGCTTTAGAGAAAGAGGAACTGAGGATCCACCTACAGGCCTCAAAGGATGCTCAGAGGCAGCTCACAGCTGAAGTAAACAACACGTTTTCAGATAACACTTGCAGAAGACAAATGCAAAATATTGAAAATGGTAAAAGGATTGCTAAATGTGCAGCCATTGTGTGTGTGCATGCGTTGTAGCTGAATGAGCTGGCAGACAGGAATGCAGAGTGTGTGGAGATGCTACATGAGTCCCAGGAGGAGATCAAAGAGCTTCGCAGTAAAAACACCCCCTCTGCTGGCTTACGAAGGCACCTTTCTTATGGCCTCTACCCCATGGTGAGAGAGACTCTGTCAAGTTTTATGTTACGGCACAGCATCGCATCTCACAGCAGTTTATGCTAACTAAAGGTTATATTGTATTAACCAGAGGTACAGACGTGTACCAAAACAACTGCAGTTAGGTAGGGCACTTGTTTTAAGCCCTGCAGTTATGATTATCAAACTTTATTGTTGAGATTTATAAGTGCAACTTTACAACTCGGGTGTGTTCCTGTGTTCGCAGGACTCTCTGGCAGCTGAGATTGAGGGCACTATGCGCAGAGAGCTGAGTGTAGAGGAGGAGCCTGCCTTTCAGGAACAAAGGTATAATAATTAGATATAGACAGAGACTGGTCATTGGATGTTCTCAGCATTTATTGAATAATTCAAGTTATATAATCAGTTGTGAAACTGATCTTTGATATTGTCTCCCTACAGATCGTCCCATAAGAGAGTCTTTCAAACTGTCCGCTCCATCAATGCCTCAGCATCGCGGTCAGCTACAGCCACCCCTCCTATCCCTGGTTCAGGACTGAGCTCCCTAGTAATGACTGCGCAGCCTTTCCAGTCTGTTCAGGGGTCAGTTGGACTATTTTCATGGATCCTAATGTCCTTTTTAGTCTTTCGGTTACTACATTTGCATCTTTGAAGGGAGGAGTTGCGAGAGGGGCAGCCTGGCTCACCAGGAGGAAACGACCTGACCCGAGCCCTCCACCGGCTGTCACTGCGACGGCAGAACTTTCTTTGCGAGCGCCAGTTCTTCCAGGCAGAGCGAGAGAGGAAGCTGCAGGCACTGTCGGACGGCGACGGTAGCGGTTGCGGCTCGCCGATGGGCAGTGTGATTTCCTCTTTCTCCAACTTGTCAGAAATTTCCTTCGGTTCCAGTGTCTTCAAGACCTTCCTGCCTGAGAAACTTCAAATCGTCAAGCCCATGGAAGGTTGGTTAGCTGTACAGCTTAACAGTACAGTCCTGTTGACATTTGAATGAGAGACTAATTAAAAAAAAGTGTTAATGTGTCAAAACTATAACAAATGTTTACAGGCTCACTGACACTCCACCACTGGCAGCAGCTTGCCAAACCACACCTGGCCACCATCTTGGACCCCCACCCTGGTGTGGTGACCAAAGGCTTCTGCCCACTGCCTCAGGATGCAATATACCACCTGTCTGACATGGAGGAGGATGAGACAGATGATCACAGCGGCACAGCTGTCCTGGAAAAGGGGGCAGCTGAAGAGGGTAAGGAAGAAGAAGAAGACGACGATGAAGAGGAGGAAGGTGGAATCACCTTCAAGGTGCATGCTGCATCCACTCCAGATGAAAGAAGAGACAGAAAGCACGCAGTATCTCCTCTTCCTGTGCAAGCAAACACGCTGACAGCACCAAAGGGGGCCATGTCCTCGCACTCATCCAGCCAATCCTCTCAGCCCATTCCTGAAGCCTGTGCAAATATGGTTCAGCCACAAAGCCCCATTGGTTCTTCCACATCAACAGCAGTATCTTCCTCTGGTAAATATTTCCTGAATTTATCACTGAATATATAAAACACAATTAGGATTGTTTTTGGTTTTTTTTTTTAAAGCTTGATTGTTTGTTATTCAGTCCACAATCCAGGGAAGTGCCAGAGTTCAACTTTCTCCACCTATACTTTCACAACCTGCCGAATCCTGCACCCCAGTGACATCACACAGGTCTCAGCAAGGCAAGCACTGTTCAAAAGATAAAGATCTCGTACAGCTTCTTAGTGGTTAAGCCATTGTCGTTGCTCTTACTCATTGCCGCTGATCTTTTTTCTGCCTTTTTCATCTTTTTCCAGTTGCCAGACTTCGATCATGACCAACACACCAAGCTCCATGAGGACGGGCCCCAGCACCCCTGTCACTCCTTGTAGGTTAAGTCTGGGTGACTCTTTTCCTCCTCGACGCCCCCTTGTTCACCCCAGGGGCCTGGCCAAGTTGGTGCTGGAGAGGGGCATTTCTGCACAGAAAAGCACACCACAGGGGCCTCTCTTGCGCCTTCACCCAGGCACTCCTCCTAACTCCCCCTCCCAATCACCTATTCCCTCTCCGGTACCCACGGAGTCTCGCAAGCTGCCAGCTGACAATTTCCTCGCTTCGCGCCCAGCAGAGCTTTTTCTTCAGGATGTTTATGGGTTGAATTTGGGCCGCGCCCCACATCCCGACCTGCCTAGCTCTTCCCGTGAAAACCCAGCCCTCTCATCACCCAACCCGACCAAAGCCGGACCCAGTCCAGTCAGTGTTGGCTTAGTGGAAAGGCTGCGGCGGCTGGGATTCACAAAGGTCCTCCAGGGTGCAGAGACGGAAGCTTTGATGCGGCGCCAGGATTCTGCTACCTTGGTGTCAGCAAGCGGAGGGAGCCTCTTGGATGGGCTGAGACGGAACCAGAGCCTACCAGCTATGATCGGTGCCCGGGCAGGGAAACCATCGAGCACCCCAACGCCACCTCCGCACCCAACCTCCCTGGCCCTCCCCCCTTCTCCCTGGGGAAACTTAAAAGAGCGGCGACGGCTTCCTGTCACCAGTGTTCCCTCTAGTTCAACCAAACCTTGAGAGTCTTGGCTGGCAAATAATTCTGCTTTTGGACAACAGAGTCAGGGCATTTGGTGGCCAGAGCAACCTGCTATTTTTCAAAGCACAAATTAACAAATAAGACTGTTTTAACACTACCAATGTCTATATGTTCCAATGTTTGCCATTATACTAGATATCGAAGCCTGCTTGCGGGTTATTCAGCTCATTGCAGCTGTGTATGAATCTTATATTTAGTTTATTGTTGAGCTGTGGATTTGCATTTCCAGGTAGAGGAGAAGAGAATATGTATGTGAAGGAAGGCTTGTGGAAGTGGGGAAGGGCTGACGAGTTTATTTGAGTCTCTGAACGGGATGAGAGAGTGGTTTGCGTAAGTGAACAGAAATGGGCAGAGTCGACAATATTGCCTGAAAATAGCCAAGGCAAGGGATTCAACATAACTTTATTACTGACCTTTATGCGCTTGTGTTTGGACCATGCTGTTAAGAAGCTAGCGTTAATGTTCTGTTTTAACTTTAATATTTTATTGCACAAATGTCAGGTGACCATCCAAGCTGATCAGTAACAGGGAAAGGCAGGTTCTGTTATCCTTAAAGTCCTTAAATTTTCAAGCTATCAGGCCTTACGTAGACTGTCAAAACAAGGTTTATTTTATTCTGTTTTAGGGTATGTTGGTTGCACTTTGTGGGATTGAAGGTTTATGTTCAGCATCACTCTTCAGTTGGACACATTTCACCATGGCCCTGGGTGGGAATTCTCTTACAGCAGTCCAGTCTGCTGAGAGGGGGAAAAACAAAGCACCAACACATTGCTTGAGTGTGTCACATCTGTTAATGTTAAATGTGTTTTTTTTTTTTTTTTTTTTTTATTTTTAAATATATATTTTAAATGTGTCTTGACCATTTGAAGGATATGGTGTTTACACAGGTGGCAGTTTGCCTGTAGATTTTGTATTAAAGTTTGTCCGTTCCTCTATAATCTGGTGTTTAGATAGAGAAGTTTAGACCCTCCATCTAACCCCCTACAGCACTTTTACTGTTTTAAGATGTTTAGATTCGATAGATTTTGAAATATTTTTTTTGTCCTTTCCATATGTCGAGCCACTCATAACGGAATACAGCCACAAGCTTTATTTTGATAAAGTCAAATTCTTTGCCTTAGATATGTGCATTTTGTTCTTATTAGCTTTAACAAAGGAAAAAGATGTTTCATATTTTATGTTCCTAGGAAATGAGGTCAGACAACCTGCAAATAGATTTTGCTGGAGGGATGGGGATGTCTTTCAATTGCTAAAATGTACTTTAATTTCCCAATGTGACCCCCTGTACCCATGCTCCTTTGTAAATACCTTGTGGTTATTACCCAGCTGCCTCTTTTTTTTTTTTTTTTTTAATAAACTAAAGGGAACAAAATGCTGTGACTAGCTGGGTGCTTTATTATTACGCATTCTATGGAATAACCCGTTTTTAGCTGTAGACACAACAGCTTTTGGTGTTTAGTCATGTCTTCCTTGTTTTCTTGAAAAGTCATTCAGCCTTTTAAAAGCTGTTTAGCCTGCTGTGCTGTCACTCCTGATATGCACAAATGTGCCAATGAGGCATCGTTTGTACAGGTTTTATGGAATAATTATGGTAAAATTCTCACTGGAAATCTTTCTGGAAATGGTAGGCATCAGCGCTCTGGATTTAAAAAAAAAAAAAAAAAAATTATGAAACTGACAACTAACCAAATGTCACAATTAGTCATAAAAATCATTGTGATAGTACTTAAACTATGCCAATGCAATGGTTATAAGATACTGAATTGTTTTATCATGATTTCAAAATATTTTTCAAGGTCTTTGTATAAATTATAATTGACTATAAGACAAAGGTAGCTTTTACAGGATCACCAGTCATCAGTTTATACCCAGACAAAGGATAAGGTATTTATTTAATCACATGAAGGCTACAACTGTTTTTGCAGATTCACAAAGTGCTTTTAAATGATGAAATCAAAGCGTCAAATCAAATTATACAGGCTTATTGTCCGCACAGCTTTGAATAAAGACTTACCAGGTGATGTTTTGAACTCTGAATCCTCATATTGAGCAGATCTTGATACTGTCAGAGCTGGAGTTGAAGTTTCCAAGGGCAAAGTCCAGGCCCACCCCTACACCGCTGCCCACCCCGAAGGCAGCGTAAAGCGGCTGGGTAAAGTTAGCGTGGAAGGTGTGAAGGTGAGTCATACTGTCTGCCACACTGTAGAAGGCCAGCGTTCCCGATGACAGGTCCAGGTAGATGCCCAGGCGTGGGGAGTAGGTGACTGGTATATCCCTCTTCTGGTTGTCATGCATGGCCGCACAGCATGTGTCTGACAGCTCCAGGGTCCAGGACCGAGCATTATATCCAAGACCTGATCTGGCGTCTGAGCCCTTCCTGCTCACTGCCCCATAAGCTACACCTATAGACGAGCCTCGGCCTCGCCACTCCACCTCCCAGTAACAGCGCTGGCCATACATTGGTCCCTGGCACATCACCTGGGTCCAGCCATCAAAACGCTCTGGAGTGTCAGGATAGGGTTGTGCTGCACCCTGCAAGGTGGCTTTAGTATTGCCTTCAGAGATCGCTAACCTTCGGTGGGCTGTGTTGGGGTCAAGGCTCAATGCAATAGAGTCTAAGAGAAAGACATTAATAATTTATTTTTCAAATATTTGAAATTAATATTATTCATGAAATATTAGAAGTCCTATACTTTGACTATTAAATGCAGTATAGAATCTGAAACTCTAGGTGGCAGTAGAGTAACTTAAAAATAAATATGAACGTATGCCTAATGTGAAATTTCAGATTGATGTCTGTTCTGTAGTTGTTCTGGTCTGTATGGCTTTGAGACTCACACTGTAAGAACTCTTCTCTGCTCCTGGGCTCTGGGGCCTGGAGGCTGTCAATGTTGATCTCCCTCACTGGAAAAACAACACAAGCACAAAGTTTAAATGTGGGTATCAACCACATGCTTAACGGCTAACATCTTAGCATCGTAATTATGGGCCTGACAAAAAGATGCGTAAACTCACATGCAGGGAAAGCAGGGCTAGGATTCGTGGAGTCAGAGATTGGTGAATCCAGGAAGAGACTGGGGTTAACTATTCGATAAGTATGTCAAGTTAGTACTTAAAATGATTTACATAAAGAACATACCAGAATCATTATTTATTTGTGCAAAGGCAGCATTATCTTACTCTCTGTTGGTGTTTCAGACAGAGCAGCCATCCCCCCTGTTGAGAAGACAAGAGTCATTACAGTAAATAATTTTACATCAGTAACCATTAAATTCCAAAACCTATTCTATTCATTCTTATTCTTTATAGTAGTTCATTCGAAGCAGTGTGCAGCCTTACATGGGTTTTCTCCTGCCTTAGAGGTGTTATTGGCTGGTGTAACTGGTGTGGCTGGGGTGGTTCCACGGCGATGGGAACGGAAGATGCTGCTGATTGACGCCATCCGACTGAATCCTGCAAAGTCAAATGAGATCATGAGCATTTGCAAAGCTTTGACATGGCTGGTACGGTGGCTATGCTTTTTGGTATATTACCTCCACTTAGCGCTGCAGCAGGAGCTGGAACTGGTACAGGAGCTGGGGTTGCTGGGATCGGAGCTTGAATTGGGGCTGGGGCTGCAGCATTGACTGATGGTCTGTGACTGGACCTGCTCCACAGTGACTGAGTCTCCCTGCGGCTGGGAGTAGGGCTGGGACTGCGTATGGAGGTGGTGTCCCTAACTGATGGGGGCCCAGTAGATTGGCAAACTTAATTTCATAAAAAAGTCAGGATTCACTAACTAGAAAAGCACTCAGAGAGTGCAGACCTCTACCAAGCAGTTCATTTCCCCACATAGTGTACACCTGGAGTATAGAATGTATATAGGCAGTAGTATTACAAGGTTACATAACATAGTAAGTTGCTTTATGCTTGTGATTTGGCTCATAATCTTCAAAGGTCAAAATCCCTCCAGAATCTAGAAGATAACCAAAATTTAACCCTTTCATAACTTTTCATGAAGTTATTTTGTCCACAGGCAGACAGACAAAGACCAGCTGTCACATAAGCTCCTTCCTTGGCAGAGGTAAATAAAGTATAAACACTGGAGGTAACCAAAAGGTCACTAAAGGAAGTCGATTTCCATTTTCATTTATTTCACCCAGTGGACACTTGTTAATCTACAACTTCTCCTCTGATAGATGTCTAGTTCTGAGAAAAAAAATACTAATGAAATGTTAACATGATGTTAATACACATAATTTGCGTATTGTTGTATTTGTTTCACAGGTGATAACTGATATTAACAACGATTGTAGTAGTCATGTGGCTATTGGGAAATGCTAGTTATTCAATCAGACCTAGTGTAACTGAACAGAATGAACCAACCAGTCTCTCTTTCCTCTCTTCTTTGTTGTTCTCGAAGTCTGGGAGAGTTGGTGTGTCCTCTGTCTGAAACAAGGAAGAAGACGAGTCTGAAAAATGCACACACACACACACACGCACACACAAGGTCTCACCTCGGGGTGTGTCCCTGCTCCTCACATCTAGATTCCTAACACCAACATTATCAAGCCCACGTCTGTCTGTAGTGGGTCTTGTGGTAGAAACTATTCATATATACATCAGAAGAAAAACATATATCAGACTATTATATGGTAGATGGACTGCACACTTATAAACACTGGACATACCTGGTGAACGGGTATTGGTGTTACGTGAAGCCAAACCAGAAAATACTAAAAAAAAAACAAAAAAGCGGGGGTGACAGACAGAAATAAGCTGTATGGTTTTTTTTTTTTTTTTTTTATCAGATGACTTAACATCTTTACCGTAAACCCAGTGATGAACTAATGACTAGTAATAATTTTTTACTGGTTAGTCATGAAAACACTTTTAACAAAGACTCACATTTAAAAATCCCTCCTTTCTGTGTGTTACGATTAGCTGAAAGAGACAAAGAATTGTTGAAAGGTAACGGGCTTGAAACAGCAGCAAAGAAATAACAATATTTGAAACTTACAGTCTCCCAGCGTAAACAGGGTTGTGTCATTGACTGAAAAAAAAACAGACAATAAGGCAAAGAAAGATGAGACAAGAAAAGGTAAGCAGGCAGAACAAGCAAAGTCTTTGCTGCAGAACCTTGCTTGGTTATCTTTCCCAGTTCCTGGTTGCACATGTCCTCCACTCGCTCCCTTAGGTTCAGAATGGCGTCTCGTATAGGTTCAAAAGAAGCTTTTTGATTAACTGCCACAACCGGAAGATCCCCCGTCTCCAAGGGACTGCTCATGGACTCGCATGTCTGAGGGGGAATATCATACATACAACAACATTAAAACAGCTTTCCACCAGAGCTAAAAGTCCATCTTTAGTCATCAAAGCTTATAATTCTAATCATACACTGGAGACATTTCCCATCATGCCTTTCATTAGATGACCTACTGTATATCAATTACTTGATCTGACCTACCTGCAGGTAATGGATGTGGTCCTCACATTGAGCCAGGTCCCTCATTTCAGTATCCCTTTTTTGTAGCACCTTTATCTCTGCTTCCAAGCTGTCGGCCACCTCTTGAGCCTGAGACATCTTTTCCAGATTGGCCTGATCCAGTACTTCCTCCATCAGCTCCTGCAAACGCTCCACTGAACGCTGGAGCTCCATCAGTGTCTGCTCCGTGTCACTATGAACTTTATCTGCAGACCGCTGTGCAGGGAAATTAGACAATGATTGTGCAAGGGTTCGTGAGAATTTTTGGATTTAAATTTACGCAAAAAACATACAACCGAAAATAAAACTCTTCCGACCTACCTTCATCACGTCCATCACCTTCTGCAGGTCTTTCAGCTCCTGTTCTCTGTCTTTCAGTCTCTGGTGATTCTCTGTCTGCAGCTCTGACAGCACTTTCTGCAGGTGAAGATGTCATATCAAGATGATCTCCATCAAATACAGGCAGGCAAGGAAACAACATATGATGCTGGCCATAGCTTAGAAAGGTGGAGTGTAGTTTTGAATGAAAAAGAATGTAGTTTGGAATGCTGGAGTCACAATCAGATACAAAGGAGGGAAGACAACTCCTGAAACAGAAACCCATCAAGCACAACAATGGGCATTCAGCAAAGGTACTACATGTGCTGTGTGACAATCACTATTTTAGAACCCGATGCCCAGTTTTAAAAAAGCCAATCTTGCAATTTAATCATGAAACTGATTATATCACGTTATGTGCTGACAAAAAGCACATCAGCCATGTTTGTGCAGGCCGCGAACTGAGCACTGTGTTAGTTTTTATTTAGAAAGATTGATTCACATGTTAAAAAACAGTAGTCTTCTATTAGCTTCCCTTGGCTTTCATAGTGTAGGGTCTGATATATGGAACTTTAGTAAAACAGTATGTAAGACCACACAAAAGTTATTAAGACTCACTCATTAAGTGCCATTCCAACCTTAAAATGATAGGGCCTGCAACTGACTGGTTATCTCTGAGTTTCTGAGCATCCATTCGTGCCTACCTGTTTCTCCAAACGCTCAACCTTGGTGGACACACTCTCATGACCTTTATGCTGGTTGCTGGTGCATAACCAGCAGATGAACGTCTGACACTGCCGGCAGAAGAACTCCTGCAGGTACTTGTGTTGGGTGCAGATTTTCTCGGCCAAATTACTGGTTGGTGCAATGAGCTCATGCTTCTTCAGGGCCTTCTTGGTTTGGTGGGGCTTCAAGTGGGCTTCACAGTACGAGCTCATGCATACCAGGCAGCTCTTGACTGCCTCATTCTGTCTCCCTTTACACATGTCGCAGGCTACGGCTGAGGAAGGGAGCTTGCCTTTGGATTTAGATGAAGAAATACCACCACGAGCGCTTCGTATAGAATCACGCACATCAGCTTTGAGGGCCCCTTTGCGTAGCTGCTCCACAGCTTCAGCCAACATGGTGTTCCTAGACAATGAGGGCATAGGACAGAAGACCTGGCGGCATTGGGGGCAGCTGTAGATCCCTTTGGGTTCATCCTTGCTCCAAAAGTCCTTAATACAGGCCATGCAGTAGCTGTGGCCACAGGGGATGGTGACCGGGTCATTTGGCAGGTCTAGACACACAGGACAGTTGAATTGCTCATCAGTCCACAGTTTAGTGCTCATCCCGACAGTCACACACAGCCAAAAAATAAAAATCTATGAAAGAGAAACACTGAGATTTTAGTCCAGAGGTCTTTGTGCCTTGATTCACAAAAGAAAAATACTGGCTCTCTGGTGAGAGCTATAAGAGGTGGAAAAGGGTGGGGCTAGAGCCACCAGGCAGGTCTAGCAAGGAGAACAAGTGCTGATGGAAAACAAGGTGTGAATGCATTGAAATGCATGTTTCATTAGACAATTATTAGTCTCTAAACGCACATTATTTAATACTGTTTTGTCTGATAACTGGTTTTCAATATTTGGGCAGAAACAAGATAAGAGTTACCATTACTGTATGCAAAGGCTGACAAGTGCCACAGGCCCAAAAGAGCACATAAAAACCAAACACATTGTACTATATTATCTTAACTTTATATTAAGAAGACATGCTATTGTACATCACTAGGTTACAGTGTTTCGTGTTAATTTGCTAGCTAACTCATGTACAGCTCTAGTTAGTCATTTTATAACGGAATAAAAATAATAGATTTGACAATATATTAAGGCAGTCGTTTATTCATGATAAAACTGCTTTGTGATGACCGCTGATTTAGACTATCAAAAGGAAGCAAGAGAATCAAACCGGTTTTTAAAACGAACACGGAAGTGCAGGGAGAGGAAGCTTCTCGTAGTTTTGGTGGGGCGAATGGGCTGCTGTTGGTCTGTTTTGCTAACGTTGTTTAATGTCAGATAAAATTCTAAAACGCCCAGGCGTTGGGGTTGGTGTGCTGGTTACAGACGCTGCCCACGCAGGCTGCGTTCTTCTGGGAAAACGGAAAAGCAAAATGGGCAAAGGCACGTACCAGCTCCCTGGTGGACATTTGGAGTTTGGGTAGGTTGGTTAGTTAGCAACGTCTAAACCACCGGTATTGTGCCTATTATGCACAACTGCCGTAAAATGCACTCTCGGTTCTACCTGCTGTGAAATGCACCCCTATTAACTTTTACTGGAAAAGTGTCAGGTACATGAATGAAACTCACTCTGGTAACACATACTATCTGCACACCGTGAAAAGCAGATGATGCGGGGATCAACAGAAAAAAAAAAAAAAATCACAAAGGGAAGCACCCCCCCTTGCATTTCACGGCAGGGGTGCATAATACGGCAAATCACCGGAACCAAAACAAGGAGGAGCTTGGATATGAGGCTGCCAATTAATTGAAGATATAAAGTAACAAATCCGGACTCTTATTAAATATAAATTTGCATGCTGCTGTTATACCAAAGTTATCCTGGTCTGTTAATATTTAGGCATGTACTTAATTTGTATTGTTATAAGAAGTGTTAAGAAGATATTAAGAAGATGGTCAGATTACAGGTTTATTTGTTATTGAACTGATTTCTCAATTTCTGTACAACCCGCCCCCAAATATAATTTATAATTGTGCAGTTTGAAAGAGCTGAATCTGATCCGATGCTTGTGACACATTTTTGGCCTTGAAAGGGAGACGTGGGAGGAATGTGCACACAGAGAGGTGTTGGAGGAAACAGGCGTGCGTTTGAGTAATGTCCGCTTTGCATCGGTGGTGAACTCCATCAGAGTGGAGGAGCAGTACCACTACGTCACCATAATTATGCAAGGCGACCTGGACAGGAAGCAGTCAGGGGAGCCAGAGAACCTGGAGCCAGAGAAAAATGAAGGTATTTGAAATTATGATGCTTTTTCAGTAGGGGAATAAGGAGCAGCTCTTGACAGAAAGTGTGTGTGTGTGTGGTTCTCAGGTTGGACATGGACACGATGGGACCAGTTTCCTCCTGAGGATCAGCTTTTCTTGCCACTTGCCGGTCTGAGACAACAAGGTTTCTGTCCATTCAGGGCAGCAACATCAAACTGAAACTCTGGTGTAACACCACCAAATATACTCAGTGGGGAGTTTAATTCTGTTTAAGCACACAGAAGCATCTCACTCACCCTTACAGCATTTTCAGTATTTTTTCTTGATGTGCTACATTTTACAATTTTAAGAGACTGTTTTTGGCCACAAAATGAAGTCCCTTTATTAGTTTCATTATACATATTTATACAAGAATAAATATTTTTAATTGGGCGATAAAATTTATTGACAAAAAATAGAATTCTGGGGACTGATCTGACAAATTAGATTTGATATTTAGTGACAATATATTAGATATTTAGCAGTAAATATGCTTAGATTTTGTTTGTCATGAATTAACAAGGAGTTAAACTGGAAATGTTTCTGAAACCCGTGAACTTGGTTTGACCATCACATCTGATTGACGCCAGTGACAGCTACTGCCACCAGAACAGTCCACAGGCTTGCAGCAACCGTTACAATGGCGCTGTTAAAGGTCTTGTCATGGACATAGGTGATGATATGCAGCGCTCCGTTGTAGGCCTCTTCACAGGTCGGCTGGATCTGATTCTCAGGGAGCTCGAAGGCAAAAGTACCGTTGTCTCTCAGCTCAAAGGTGTAAGCGAATGGGATCCCTTTAAGACGAGCCCAGTCTCTGGATGAACCAGAGTTGGGGTCTATAGAAACAACAAACAAGTTGCTGTAACACAATATGTAAGGCAAATTTTATGGATCATTCAGTAAAATATGATAGAACCAAAGTAAGAGCTAGAAGTATCTATGGCAAGTTAGAAGTATCTGATAATTACATGTCAATCATGTTGCTGCCCCACACTCGATGCAGGAAGCTAGCTAAAAGGAAGCTAAAAGGGACGTGCAGACTTACACAATACATTCGGTGAAGTTCCGACAGTGTAATTCATCCCATGGACCTTTTTGATAGCCTCTGCTGCAGCAGAACCCACAGCCATCTGAAGAGGCAGACATGGGATTTTGTCATAAATAAAACTTTTGATAGAACATCACAAGCATGTGATCACTTGTACCATCTGTAAAGCTGCAAAACGTGTAAGATGTTCTAACTAGGTGGAGCTGTTCTCTTCAGCATTAGGGAATTCAAATAGGAGCTGACAGAAAGTAATGACATGATATTGTGACGACATGCTCATGACACTGTTTTTGATATGTATAAGTGGTGTGAAAAGGGTGGGGCTAGAACCACCACCACTAGCAAAGAGAACAAGTGCTGATGGAAAACTTAAGGAAAATAAGGTGTGAATGCACTGAAATGTACAGTATGTTTCATTAGACAATTTATTAGTCTAAACACACATTATTTAATACTGTTTTGTCTGATAACTGGTTTTCAATATTTGGGCAGAAACAAGATAAGAGTTACCATTACTGTATGCAAAGGCTGACAAGTGCCACAGGCCCAAAAGAGCACATAAAAACCAAACATATTGTAATTAAGCTGTTTTTTTTTTAAACTATATATTCTTAACTATATATTAACAAGACATGCTATTGTACGTCACTAGGTTACAGTATTTCGTGTTAATTTGCTAGCTAACTCATGTTAAATATGTACAGCTCTAGTTAGTCATTTTATAATGGAATAAAAATAATAGATTTGACAATATATTAAGGCAGTTGTTTATTTTTTGATATGTTACACAACTACCGATGGGAGGTGTGGAGTTGTTTTAACACCCAGTCAGAACTGCTAAATGATGCTGCCCAGTGTTACATCAAATGGATTTTAAATGATTATCAGATAAAGAATGTAATTGTTTCATATGGATGTAATTTACATTTTCAGCCAGTCAGGTGGAAGGTTTGACTCTGATAAACTGGAGTGTTTTCCGTAAGTTTTTTCTTTTTTTTAAAGAGCTGTATCTGCCAAATAATATAAGATTAATCAGACAAATGAACCTGTTAATGACCACTGATTCCACAAAGAAAGCTGTGTGTCTTGGTGGATAAACCAAACACTTCACAGATGTAAATCCATCTTTGGCCCTGTTTTCATGTATGCAGACACACACACACACACACACACACACACACACACACACACACACACACACACACACACTGTGTTTTTAGATTCAAATACCAGCTCATCGTAGTTGGAGGCTGTGAAGTTGGGATGTCCATAGGGAAGTAGAAGCAGCTGGCCATAGGAGTGGATGGTGAGGAAACACAGGAAGTCCTCAATTCGGCTTCCTACAAAATACGTCACGGCCTGGGTCTCGGGCTCCGACACGGGTTGGGTACCACCATAGGTGCTGGCACAGCAGTCAGGTGACACCCCAATTGCTGCAAAATGTTGAAGATGGTAATTGTATCTACTGACTATTGAAACACATTTAATGTGAACACAATTGTTTTTAGCCTTCAAGTCCTGGGAAACTGGTACAGGAAAACATACTACAATGTTCCTTTGCCAGGTTGCTAAATTGTCGATGGTTTATGTTGTTTTTTTAGTAATATGATTGAACAGACATGGAGTTTAGCTGCAATCATGTTCAAATGAAGTGGAATAAAAACACAAAACTCACTCCCCCAGTTGGCATCAAAGTTGCGGTTGAGATCAGTGCCGTAACAGCTGCAGTTCCGAGGTCCTGGTGACCTGTTCTTCCTCCACAGTCGATTCTGAAAAGGACAGAATCATCAGCGATTTCCGTCCACTGTTTCCGATCATTTAGTGAATAATAATGGAAAATGGGCTTTGTGAATGGCTGCTTTAGATGGAAATGAATCTGTTGTCCATCTCTTGCACTGAAAATCAATTTAGAAATGTACGCTTTAATAATCTCATTTCTTCTCCACCTGTGGCTTTTGCTATACAAACCCTTCGAAAGTAATTTAATAAACATCCACAGAACTTAACTACCGACCGTGGTGTTCTCCCAGGTGTAGGTGTAACCGTCTATATTGAGCACTGGAGTGACGTAAAAGTCCATGTTAGTCATCATCTGCAGCATTTTTGGGTCTGTTTTGAATGCTTGCAGGATCTAATTAAAGATAGAAAAGAAAACATTAGGCCCAGATTGATTCATTTGAAATACACATCATGAGTTTCAGCTACTTTTATATTATTTGAACCTCCTTTACCTCTCTCACAAAGTACTGACAGAAAGCTGGAGCAATCCATTCCCTGGCATGTATACCGCAGTCCATCCAAATAGCTTTCTTTTTTGCTTCACTCTTCACGCCAATCTGGACAACAGATGATTATTCAATCCAGACTTACTTCCTGTTTTCCTTTTTTTCTTGCTTGTTTTACCTTAAGCAAGCTAATGGTTCTCTTCTCATAGGTCTTTCCATATTCAACGATGGTCACAACATCTGGGTAAGACTTTGCAGTCTGAGCCATCCAGTTGCTGATCTGCAGAACAGAACATCGTTGCATGTTACAGCGACTCTACACCTGCGTGTGCGTTTAGACACGTTCATGCTGATGCCTTTCTCACCTCTGCCATTGTGTTGTACTTGAAGTAGTCATGATTGATGCTGCTACAGGTGCAAACAAAAAAAAAAAAACACACACAAAAGACATCTACTGATAAAGGTTATTGTTTACCATGAATTTACCATCCTTTTCTTGAGTTTACGTCATTAAAATGTTAAATCCTCTTACAGAGTACAAAGGTTGTGAACTTGAAGGCAGCATCAACACTACCTATTTTACTTCAAAAGTTTTGTTTCAATTAAAAATTTAAAAAAAAAGCCACCATTATATGATCTCTAACATTGAGCTCTCATCAGTAAATCAACCTTCTTGGAACCCCATGTTGACAACTAATCTGATAAACCATATTTTTTTGCATTAAAACTCACCTTTCTGCTGTGGCTATTCCAATCAGTGAGAGCAGCACAACAAAGCTCGGTCCTGCACCATGTAACATAGTTGCTTTTGTTAACAGTGAGCTCTGGGCTGTAATGAGCTGATTTTGTAATGATAGGAGTGTTTACAGGAGACTTTGAGGAGATAAAGACACACCTTTGCCTCAGCCACAGATGACCGACAGCTCCCACCTCTTGCATACTGTTATCATGCGGGTTAATGTTTCATCAGGGTAATATTTTTTACTTTCTTTATTTAAATATTTCATGCTGATATTTAAGTAATTTGCTGTTTTAAGAAATGAGGAAAAACATATTTCCTTTACATTTGATATCAGCCCATTTCCTTTATCTACAAGCATCTGTTATTTTAAAAATTAACAACTGTGCACCCATAAAAACAGGAACCATACTCAGAACATAAAACTGAAGGTTTTATTGCACCTACTTCATCCCACCCCGTACTCTTGGGTTTCCATCCAACATGTCTATTAGTGGTGGAGAAGACCGCTGTGACGTCAGCACAGATCACGAGGAGACCTGCTGATTTGATAATCTATGTGATGGTGGCTCATCACATAAAAGTCACATCACCTCAAATGAGATGAGATCACACAGCTGATAGCTGTTTTAGCTCAAGGAAATGAGATGGGTTTTTTTTTTGTCCGGGTTGCCAAAACAAAGCAAAAAGATCCATTCGTAATGATAAGGCATATTATATATATATATACATATATATATATGTATATATATATACATATATATATATAACAGATACAGGAAAGAATGATCCTTGACTAATTACAACCAACAAAGCTCCATAATTGCAGCTTCTGCACTTGTTAGAAGCTGATTTTGGGTTGCAGGTTTGTCTGTCAGCCTGCTTTTTCACTTTGTTAACTCTTCATCCCTATATGAGTTTTCATATAAATGTTTGACCAGGATGTAAAGCAGAAGCAGGCCCAGTGCAAACTGAGTGTTCCAATCCCTGCCTGTACAGGAATTTGGAATCCTTGTGTGTGCTGTATATGTCCATACAAACATGGTTCTGGCTCGCAGGAGAGAAGTAGCATAAATGTAGAATTAACTCTGATAGGACACATGGGTGACACCACAGGAGACTGTGGGACTGGATATCCACACATTTCCTTTTTTCAAACAGAAAAAAAAAATATGGAAATATTCCTTAATTGCACAATAAACTTTAACTCTTTAACATCAACACTCCAAATGTGACTATCACAGTTCTTTACTTGATCTTCAGATTATCTTTAAATGTTGCTTGTTGGCGTGCCAAGTTGCCTCTTGAGTTTTCTGTCAAATTCTTCTTTATTTGGGTAATTATTAATTGGTGAACTTACACCTTGTGTAATCACACTTAGTCAAACTTTGACACTTCATATCAGCATTTACGATTCGAGCAAATCAAAACACTTAGACTGTACTCTTCAATATGACACATATAACAAACAAACAACCAAAACATCTGGTCATGTGACAAGTCAAGATGCTTTGGACGCAGTAGATATTCATCAGTGTTGGGGTTTGTATAAATGTATTATGTAAGATCTGACCAGCAGATGTCAGTAAAAGCCGCATCTAAAACAACTAACTGATGAATAAATAACATCGAAAGGTATCTGTTCATATTTCTTCATTCTGATGTGAACCACCATTGATATTAATTCATGCAGAGGTGTAAAAGTCAAACTTTACATTCTGTGTCTGGGTGCTGCGTTTATGCAGACAATACACTTATATACACTCAGCACACCCATGTATTTGTTGCTGCTCTTTTGCTGACATTGAATCAGACATTTATCTGATGAGAAAGGACAGCACGTTGAGACAGCACGTATAATTAATCACGACTGAGACTTGATTGCTGTGTGGGTTTCTTCTTTCTGGAATCAAAAGTCTCATCTCGGGCAGTGATGAAAAGCTGTGTCAACAGCCAAAGGTATTGGCAAGTTTATGGTACACACACATTCCTGTGAGGTGCTGAGGTTCTCATGGGTCATTCAGCCGTCTGCTGGCTCAACACTGACATAAGATCAGAAGCTTCGCCTTGTTTTTAGCCTCAAAGCTTCATTAACTTCAGAAAGCTCTCCTCATTAAATATTATCAAATATAATCATTTCCAGTTATGAGAAACAGACACTGTTTACATGGCTCAGATGACAGGATACACAGTGACTTCTAATTTGGATATGTTTTTTTTTATTCAGTAAGGCGAACTCTTTAACACTGCATTCAGGTTATATTGCTATAAAGTGCCAACGCCTTCTACACTGAGTCAAGATTGATATTTGTCATCTCATTAAAATCTTGGCAGTAAAACTAGTCTGCTTAATGAAACAAGCAAAGCATGGAAGGTTGCCCGTAGGATGACATAGCAAGTCCAGTGCAGTTTAAGGCATGATTTTATGACGAAAAGAGCAAAAAGTTTTCAGTTTAAATCCTATGAACACATCCCGGTCAAGCCTTTACTCCACCTTTCAGGATGCACTGGTCATGCCACATCAAGATCAAATGTTCTCATTCCACAGACAAACAACGGAAGGCAACGAGGAGGGTTTGTTCCACCAGTTACCACAGTTTAACAAAGATAATCATCAAAACGATAATTAGACTTGTCTTTAATGCAGACGTGGCCCAGTTTCTGTGTTAAATCCTTTGCAAGGGAGCCTGCAAAGGCATCGACAGCTGAACTTTGAGAATGCTGAAGTGGAAGCTTTGGCAGCAGATCCTTTCCGGTCGCATTAATGTGAGAAGCAGATTGGTGATGATAAATTTCTCACCATCTGTCACATGCGTTTGACTTACAGTTTCGGCACTTTTTGTTGTTGTTGTTGTTTTTGTTGGCATAGCTGGCTCCACACCATCACAACATGCCTCTTACACTAGTTTAATTTAAATAATTCTAAGGCAAGCCATACCTGTAGCCAAGATATGGTACATATAAGGATGGAATTAACCTGACAAGGAGTTATTTTAAAACTGCTGCTTGTACAGTAACCACTTGCTAACATGTGACCATACTGGGTAAGTATGATTTTTAATATTTTTGCATCTGATTTGAATTGGATAACAACGCTATCCCCAGCTATTGATCAGATAGCAGCACTGTTTTGACTGTAGTGAATATGAAAATTCATCAGATTGTTTAATTTTAGAAGTAGAAAATGCACCATTTTTCAACAACTGCATCTGCTCTTTGAAAACAGGATCAACTTTTCACCACCAAGGCTCCCCCACTTATTGAGTTTGTGCACGCTATCATCATGCCCTGGAGGATTTTGCAAATCATAATCAAGAACCAGTCCAGTGTTTAATGTTTGTTCATTATAATTGAGTGGTACTGGATTCATGAAATGAACTTCAGTTTGGCTGTTTTAGCTCGGTTATTTCACTTTGGTAACGAAATGTCCTCAATAAAAATCTGATGTTTTGACATTTGGCGCACACAGAGGAAAAGCAGAGGAAAGCAGAGACAAGAGCAGCACTTTTTTTAAACCATCAGCAAACTGACAGCAAACATCTAACAAATCAAAAAGCACAAATTGTGCATTCTTTTGCCTTCACAACAATCCCTGAAACGCGAACCGAACCCAGGGAGCGTTTGGAGATCAGTACCCACGAACGAAATGTTCAAGCTACAAACTGCATTCCTGAGGGCAGACTGATATTCAAATAGAATATTTAAGCAACCGTCCAAGGCTAAAACATGTCAGCAGACAGATTGTGTGAATCACATTAACAGCAGCAGGACGTATAAAAATGGCACCACCTTCTGCTTTAAATTACCAGATCATTTATGGGGAGAAGGCAACGAGTGCTCTCCTGGAGATGCTGCAGAATCCTGGCTCTTTGTCCCTCTGATGGTCGCTGCTGACATCCTGCAGGCCTTTTGCTATAGAGAAAACAAATCAACAGCACCCACTCCTGTGGAGAAACAGAGTATTGTGTTGTTGATTCGCCAAACTGGAACATAATGTTAGAACAAATTTGATTTTATCAGTGTAATTGGGAAGGGAAGGGATCTTAAACGACACTTGAGCTGGTCCAACAGGGCTGTGGTGCACTTGTTTACATTTTTAGAACTTAAATAAATGAATAAACAGTTGCATCATTAAATCAATTTTAAGCACTATAATTCATTCCATGTTAGTTCCAGTTGACTTCTGTTGTAGCATGAGTCTAACCACAGTATTTTTGCCTCTTTTGTTGTCATTTTTGCAAAGAAAAGGGGTCCGAGGGCATTTGAAAGTAGGAACGAAAAAAAAAAAAAAAAAACAACTGTTGGTTTAAGGAGCCAGGTTTAGTGTTTTTCAGCCAACCAAGAAAAACCAGTTATACTAATGACTAATAGGAAAAGCCTCAGAACAGCCATGTCTCCTGAGAGAACTCAGAACTGTCTTTGCTTCTCTGTGGTGCACTGTCACCAATGCTGGGGGCATTTAACAGGGGGATCGAGTTGATTTATCTGAAAAACAAGCATCAAACAAAGAAAAAAAAAAAAAAAAAAGCTTTTACACTGATGCAGTAAAGTCATGGTTGCTGTTGCCACCTAACATGGAGACAGGGGATTTGGGGTTTCTCTGGACAACTGTTCTGGTGACTTAAACTTTCCTTAGATGTGTGGCCAATTTTTCAGCTGGAGGAATATCCATCTGGGGAACACCTTGTGGTCGGCTGAAGCAGATGCGCACAGGGTATTGGAGTGATTGTAGTGCCACAGGCCTATACCCCAGGCAGTGCTGTTAGTTTCTAGAGGAACTGCTGCGCGTCGGCCAGCGATGCGCTTTTACAAAAGACAATTGCGGGCAGAAGTGAGGACGAGGTCATCTTCTCAAGCTGGGGAAATATTTCGGGATACATTCTAAGTCATTTGAAGAACGCAATACTCATTCTACTTGCAGTATATTCATTCAGAGAGGAGACCTTGAAGTCACCTGATGTGGTAGGTCTACCCGCTGGAGACTGTGCGCCGTGACGGCCGTGAGCTGAATTACGAAAATTACGGTCGGAGCGAGAGAGAATGAGACAGAGAAAAAAAGGGAGAGAGAGAGAGGGAAAGAGAGAGAGAGAGAGAGAGAGAGAGAGAGAGAGAGAGAGAGACTCGGTTGCCGTAGCAGCGTAGCTTCATTCCTTCACAGTTGGACCTGAGTCCGGTACTCTGCGCGCTGCGCCGCGCTGCTCACACGACTTATCTGTCACTCTCCGGATGTTCCAGGCTTTTCTCTTTTAAACTACAATCCCGGCTTTCTTCAAGTGCATTAGCGCGTTCTGAGAATGACAGAGAGTTGATCATCTATTTTAAAACACCTGTCTTTAATTTTATCCAAATTTACCAACATCACGCAGCGGCTCCTTGTCACCACAGAGGATGGCCCTGCATGGCCCTGTGAACTTCAGTCTTGGGGAGGTGTCAGAGGACTATACAGAGCGGGGGAACCTCAGCATGGAAGTTACTGACTATAACATCAGCTGCACGAACGGCTCCGTTGTGCAGAGACCGCCTGTGAGAGTGAAAGGTAAGAAGACTTACCTTCCTTTTCTTCACACACGAGTCTCTCACTCAAACCGTGCTTCAAATGCATCCAAGATATTTTTTTTTTAAGTCATAAAAGCAATTTTGTTCTTTTTGTTCTGCCACAAGTTTATATTATTTTTAAAATCTTTTGTAAAGCTACATTTCTTACAAAATAAAGCCTCTTGCAGAGCAAAATAAATGATTTCACCTCTAAATAGGAGCCATTTCCACCTGTGAAGGAT
The DNA here is from genome assembly GCA_015343265.1 of Pao palembangensis. NCBI lineage: Eukaryota > Metazoa > Chordata > Actinopteri > Tetraodontiformes > Tetraodontidae > Pao > Pao palembangensis. The sequence continues at coordinate 4,280,421 of CM027085.1, read as the reverse complement.
CATCTATTTAAGGATTGACTTTACTTGATGCATTCTTGCCTTGTGCCTTAGCAGCGTGTTTACCAGAGCATGATTTACAGTGGTGAGTTTTAAAAGATGAAGCTCGCCTCGTATGAATTCACCCAGGCAGCCAATCTGCAGCTTCTGTCTCTGTCAGTAATAATGGCCCAATTATTATGTGCTGCGATGTTGTGTGCTGCAGATGTTTTAATTCTGACTGTTTATTTTTTTTTTTGCACTCATTATGCTGAAAATGCTGACTGGCCATTTAGAAGATTAAACCCCATGCCAGAGTAGATAAGGTCCCCTGAGCCATGTTTCATCAGGACGTGCTAGGAAAACAAGGCTCCACAAGGTAATGAAATGAACGTAGGAGTATTTTTCTCATTATTTTTTTCTCCCCCTGCCAGTGCTGCAGGAATATTTTAAATCTTCAACCACCCCCCTGCTAAATAATTAACAGTCATTTCTCCTCCTATGCTGTATATTACTTTTATTGACGGTAGGTGCTGTGTGTGGAACATAAGCAGCACTACTGACTGTCCTACAAGGAGCAATCAAGCACTATGTAGTGGGTACACTATTTGACCAAGAGGGATGTCCTCTGCACACATTACTGCTGCCTCCATCTTGTTCCCTCTAACAGAGATGTATACACAAGCCAGACCTTTTTACTTACTTTAATGTTTAGTGGGACCATTCCTCCTCTGCTGTCTCCTTCAGGCAGAGGGAGAGCATAGAACTTGATTTGTACTGTTGCTCTCAGATGTGACGTTCCAGTCACGGGACAGAAAACTAAACCTCCATCCTACCTTCCACTTGTGGGATTGCTGCTTTCCGATGCGTTGAATTGGGGACTTCCTACCAAAGGGCTGAGTGAAAGTCACATTTTAATGGCAAATGGCTCTGAGCAGAACAAATGCCTCAGGGATAAAACCATGACGGTCCCTTAAATTAAAATTCCCTGTTTCAGCTCTACTTCTGTGACTCTGCAAAATCCTTTAAGTAATTTCGGGTTTCACATTATGGCTAAAAAATGATAACCTATAGCGCAGCACATTGCTGCAAGGGCTTCATACATTCACCCAACGTTGTGCGATTCATCCATTTCATCAAATTTTCAATTCAGAATGAAACTAAGTTCGGTCGAAATGTAAATTTAAGGCAAGTTTTAAATTCCTGAAGTATTTTTTTAGCTTTTATTTTGGACCAAAGCAATGCCTACTAAACAGTAAAGGAAAAGACAATGAAAGCTTTGGATGACAGGTTGTTTTTCATGCATGCAAATGGTCTGGCACAGTGAAGTCAGACTTTTTCATTTGTTTACCACTTAGTATTTTGCACTGAATGTTCCACTCACTCATAAGAATTTCCGAGAATCCAAAACCTGTCGACTCAGACATTTATTCAATGATGAAATCTCTCATTAGAATGCATATACCAAACTTGATTTTACATTTGCTTTACATTCAATAAGGTTTCCTGATGCAGAAAACAGACAGTAGAACCAGTCAGTATTCAGTAGAACCAGTCAGCTTTTTCATAAGCTGCAAACAGAAAATGATGCACATTAATAAAGTGTATCCCAGCATATCTGAAGCTTAAGTATAAAGAGCTGCAGCAGAAATTCTATCCGTTCACGCTTTCATGTTGCTCTGAAAATGCCAAACTTTCCCGAGATAGTTTTTTAAAAGATTCATACCTCTCCTGCAAGTTAAGATCTTTATCATATAGTCATGTAATCTTCATCTCCCATGAATGTTGGTCATATTTCAAACAGTTGTTTTTCTCTGTAGGCTATTACATTACACTGGCTCCCTTTGTTCAGACTGCTTTGCCATCCGTCCTCTATTATTTTTCCCCTAAATTGTATAGTTTCAGAGGCGTGTGCTCTCTAGTGAGTTGTAGGAGAGTTGGATACGGTGTGATCTGGAAGAGGCAAGAGCATGCAGGTGACAACAGCAAGACATGAGGTACAGATATTTGCTCTAACACACACACACACACACACACACACGCACACACGGTGCCAACCGTATAAGAACACCTGACACATGTCGCATTACACGGATCAGTTCAGTTCAAACAAGGTCCTGCTGATCCAGAGCAGCATCTGGAGCTGCACCTTGGCCGCGCCGGGACGAGTGCTGATCCCTGCTGATGCAAAGTGACACTTTGCTGAGCTCAACCCATCACTGTGAGCCCACTGCAAGTCTCAGAGTCAAATTAGTTACTGTAGGTCAAAGAAAGTAAATACAGGAAAAAAGATTACTGCAGGGTAAACCTCTGAAGTTCCTAATTACCAGTTTCGATACTATAGTTTCACATGAAATAACTGGGATGTTTTCCCCTGTGGAGGTGTTATCAAATCACCAATCAGGGCAGATATTATTGAACGGTCCTGAAGCGACCTGGTGAGTCGGAGCAGAAAATTACACACACACACACACATCTTTTGAGTGTGCAACAGTATGAAACATCCTCCCTTCCTGTAGCGAGCTGCTGCCCCTTGTGCGCAGTTTTCTCCATACATTTGGTAAATAAAGTCAATAATCATTTGCATCTTACCTCATTTGTCACAGCTCATGACTGAGCTGACGGGACAATTAAAGATCCCGTCAAAGGTGCAGCACTTCATCAAGCACACAGCAGCCCGATTGGGCTGTAAAGCCCTCTGTCTGCTGGTGGCTTTCATTAGCTGCAGCCACACGGGCCTTTCACTCCTCAAATTCACCGTCAGTTAATCCTTAGTCCTGTGGATGCCTCGTCTATCGCCGCACGGTACAATGTCACATAACACAGGAGTTGGTTTTCTCAGATAATTATTATAGGAATCTCGAAATTACATCTGGCTGAAAAGTCATGGGAAAGTCCAAGCGGTAATAATTGCGCCCCACTGCCCCTCCCCCTGGAAACACCTTGTTTACACAGTGATTTATGGCCAGCACCCGCAGAGGAATGTTTAATTCATTAAGGAAGTCCCAGAAGATCCAACACCTTTAATAGCTGTTGGTTCCGGGACTTTTTCATCAATTTCAACAGGTAAGAGTCAGAAAACTTCATTTTAATTACTCTAATGAGACTGTCATTGGAAATCGGCAGTGAAAAACATGCTACTTCATTAATTATTAATACCTGATGAGATTGATATTTGTCTCTTGCTGTTATGCTGAGCAAGTCTCAGATATAAATATAATTTGGGGCATGAAAGGAGAGGGTGAAATTTAAGAAATACACATTTTAGATGCACTTAGGGAGAGCAGCTATGCAGGTGACAGACTTAATTTAAAGAGCAGAGTTTATGACGTGTATGATGGACCTGTCACCAGTCAGTCATGAAGCTTAAACTGAAAATGACTATGTGAGTCCCCAAAAACCAACTTTGCGCTGACCTGTGACCAGGCTCTTTGTCTGCTCGTTTCCCTCGAGGGCGGCAGTATCAGCAGATTTTGCTGTGAATCAGTGAGATTTATTGTGATGATTCTGGAAGGAATGTTAGCTCCCAATTGTTACACGCCGTCATTAGAACATGGACACTGTGGGAGCATAAATTTGCGGTTGTCAAGTAGTAAAATGTTTGCAAGTAGGGGCGAATGGACAAAGATTTACTAAATTTGTAGCCTTCAGTTGGAGGCTGCAGTGCTGCAGGTGCTCAGCCATCATTAGTAAGTATAGTACGTCTATTTAGTAGTAGTACTTAGTATAGTATGTCTATTTACTTAAAATAGACCTGAGTTTCCGCCTACTGGACAGGTGGCATTAAACACATTCCCTTCTGTACACTCTCACGTTTCGTTATTCTCGTGATACTGTGTTGTGCAGTTGTCCCGTACCTTATTACCTCAAGCATATTAGATCCATTACGGATGCAGAGAAGGCTGATGCAGCCATCCTGTTGTGATTAGGTTACGTTCCAAACTTGCACGATGGCTCTTCCCAACATGCTAATATGTCAGAGTAATGCAGAATCAATATTAGTCTTTCACAGGATGGCCTGGTGGAAACTAATTGAGTTTAACTGTGCTGACGTTAACATTAAGTCGCTTCCTCACTGTGATAAAATACCATACAGCCATCAGCTTGTGCACATGAAGCACTTTGCTTGGTCATCTAAAGGTTCCTTCACCACCTCGCTAAGTTTCAGCTTAGCAAGTTAAACAGGTAACATCTGACATGCGATTAATATCTGCCTTATCCAAGTGTTTCACAAATATGACAGGACTGGGCTTGTGAAACCTGCAGATTAAATGTTATCGTCACATTCTTCAACCTGAACACAAACTCTCCGTTGTGGCTTTTCTCTGCTGGCTGAACACAAGTTGAGGGTGTGTGGTACCGCACTTTATCTTTTGATTGAATCTGAGCTCAACTCACGGTGTTTACCGTTCTAATTTGGAATAAGGCACCATAACATTTATTCAAAGCATGATTGTAGACATTTATTCTCAGTTCAGAGCAATTCTTAAAAACAGTTTCACGCGTTACTGAAAACCATAGCAGGCAAATTGCAGCAACTGTGTATGAATGTTTACTTCACCATGCCGTTAAACTCTTCACAGCAGATGGAGTAACAGCAGTGAGACTGTGACAAAAACAAAAGAATCAATTTACTTTATGGTTCACAATCTATAAGAAAAGTTTTCTCCGAATTGAATTGAAAGCCTTTATTGTCATTGCACAAGTTAGTAAAAAAAAAAAAAAAAAAAAAGAGATTGCAATGATTGAAATGAGATTGCAGAGAGCCTTACTTTAAGGTGCGTGTAATGGGATAGATACATATAAAATATAAAAATAGATACATACAGGGTATGAAAAGGAGACGTTTGCATGGCAAACATAATGATAATAGATAAAATATATAAGAGATGTAATACGGAAGAAATGCAGATATATTGCACTTGTGTATTGCACAGTTGCATGAGTGAGTGTGATGAGTGATGAGTGAGTGGGGGGTTTCTTGTCCGTGTGTGGGATGGGGGGGCGGGGAGGTTTAGTGTGACTGTGAGTTTGAGTTCAGCAGGGTGATTGTTTTGGAGAAGAAGCTGTCCCTGAACCGGTTTGTCCTTGTTTTGATGGACCTGTAGCGCCTTCCGGAGGGCAGCAGGTCAAACAGGGGGAAGCCGGGGTGAGAGCTGTCTCCTATGATGCATTCAGCCCTGCTGAGGCCTTCAAGCAGGGCTTGAGGTGTAGCTGGCCTTCAAGGAGGGGAGGGGGCGCCCGATGATCTTCTCCGCTCCTCTGGAGCCTTTTCCTTTCTGCCCCGGTGCAGCGTGGGTACCACACCGTGATGCAGTAGGGTAGGAGGCTCTCGATGGAACAGCGATAGAAGGTCACCAGCAGCTTTTCTCCTATGTTGCTTCTCGCTGCCGTGCCTTCTTAGTGACCGCAGATGTGTTCGCAGTCCAAGAGAGGTCAGCAGAGATCACGGTGCCCTCTCCACACAGTCGCCGTTGACATGGAGGGGGGGGCGAGTCTGCTCTGTTTTTCCTAAAGTCCAGGATGATCTCTTTCCTTTTTGTGGTGTTCAGGAACAGGTTGCTGTCTGAACGCCATGCTGTTAGTTTCCGGATCTCATCACTGTAAGCACACTCGTCTTCCCCTGAGATCAGACCCACTAACATTGTATCATCCATATTGTGAGACAATATCAGTTAAAAGAAAAAAAGGACATTCGTTTTTTTGTCTCAGCAGTACCTTATTGCTGTCGGGTGGAATTCATAGCTGGAGGAATCAGCCAACTAATCAAAAGTTCAGGGTGATATCATGCTGGTCTATTATTAAGCTGATAGGCCAGTCATAATCGCCTTTCACACAATTAAGTAAGTAAAGTAAGTCAAAATGTCTTTAAATAAAGTCTTCATTCCCTTCCTGATACCGTTTAAGAAAACTATAAGGTTCATGTACTGCATTAGTCATTTAAAGAGTATTTATACCTTTCCGTCATTTCAATAAATGCATCCGTGTGTTGCGCTTTAGATGACGCTGACAGTCGTTTCATCATCTCGCGGAGGCTGAAAAAGAAATCAGCCTCGCGGTGAAGCTTTGATTAAAAGTTCAGTTCTGTACTACGCTGCTTTTTTGCACCTCGACCCCACTGCCTTGTCGAATTTTCCAACTCATTATTAATGACCATTTTAAGAATGTATCCATGTACCCGGAGCGGCTCTAGCTCTGTCAGTCAACACATGAAAAGAGTCCACTGAAACTTCTCCTCCATATTTCCCACCAAGTGGAGGGAAATAAAGAGACAGAACCCCAGCAAGGTGGTCTCCCTGGCTGTCGTCACACTAACAACTGTTGCTACACAAAAGCACCTCAGAGGTGAACAGTGTCCATTTATCAGTGATGTATTTATAGATGCCCGTGTCTTTGAACACAGCTGTCACACCTGACGCAGTCTTAGAAACTGAAGGCAATTGCCCTGCTGTCTTCAGGATGCAGGGAGCCTACAGAAGACGCCATCAATGTGATATGAATAGATAATTCCCTTTTCACTCAATACAAAACACCTGTTACAATGGAAGCTGCTGCACTATCCCAACTCGCTGTTACCGTGGAGCTTGACGCGTCTCACACACTGTCAGACTTGTCACCTCCACTGCAAATTTATCTCCTGACGACTGCAGAGTGGGGGATGTTGGCTTTATTAACTCGACGGTGGTGTCAGTCTTCCGATATCCCCCTGTCTTGAAGCCGTCAGAGAATTTTTTTTAATCAAAGGAATAATTTATGCTGAGACTTGAATGCTGCCACAGCGGAGAAGGTGATTAAAACACATCCTGCTTCTTCCTGGTGCTTCATGTTGGTTAAACCCTAATAGCATAACATTTCTTTTAAAAGACCAGTATAAAGCCTTCATATTACAAACCGTGCAGATTACAGAGATCTAAAAGCAGTAAAGACTTAGAAATACAAAGTGAGGATGATGAAATTACAAGGTTGGTAGTCAAATGAGCATTCTCAGATGAGTGCACAAATGATGGTGTGGTGAGAACAACACAAGCACAAAACACTGCATTTGCAAAATTGTAATTATTTTAATTACATCAATTCAAGTAAAATGCAGATAATAACATTAAACCTTAAGAACATTAAAGAACAATTATACTATATCATATTGCAAAAAATCTGGAAATAGTTAATATTTCTTATTAAGTAAATTGTCTGCAATTATAGATGAAATAGTTTTTTTTTTTTTTAATACACTTTTTACATATGAATTAAAACACTTACAAAATATTAACATTATTAAAAGGATATCCAGGAATGTGCGGCAAAGACAAAACCAATTTATAGTTTTTAAGGAGTTTACTTTGCCATTAACACAAAAGCAGACTCATCAGATTTCCTCTAAAATATGATGTTAATAACTTGTTTAATTACTATACAACCACCTCACACTGATAAACATGTTTTTAATTTCCTTATGAGCTTAGGATGATTTTACAGGAGCTCAGAATGAACAAAATACAAATTTCCGGCTTAAATATTACAACACAGACACACACACACACACACACACACACACACACACACACACACACACTCATCCTTCTGCTTCTTGAGAGAAGTGAACACCTCAAAGTGCCACTTGGTTCTCTGTCTGCAGACTTCTAGAGTATCTCATGTCGCTGTCTTTAATCAGTCAGCGCTGCACATGACCAAGCCTGACCTTGTCCCCTCAGACAACCTCATCCTCAGACATATTTGCGGCGACAGGCCACTGTGAGGGAGAAGAGAACATCCCAAAAACCTCCAGACTGGGCTGTTCTGATGCTCATTTGCATGGCATTGCAGAAAGAAGGGAACCATATGAGGCACACACTCATTAGAGTCTCATTCTTGTGAGGTTGTTGTGTTAACTTCCACTGCAAGAAAGGTCACTGTTACACTAAAGTCGCGTGATCTGAGTCTCAGGCACCGACAACAAGAAATCCACTCCGTTAAGTGATCAGAGAGACCCCTGGGTTTAAAACTCAGATTCCAGAGAAGCCTATGAAAACTAAAGGAAACACACGGACAGAGAAAGAAAAAGAAACTGTATAAATTTAATCTAGTTTTGTAAGTTTGAGTCCCAATCTCATTCCCATTTCGTGCGGCTGATGTTTGTCTTCATGTTTTTTGACGTCAGTGACATTATTCCCTGATGGGGTAAAACAGGGACATATTGACACAAGCAAAACGTAGTTGTTAGTTATGTTAGTCTTCATTTATGTTTCACTACACTGTCTTATTCAGGCAACCTGTTACAGTCTGTTCTCTCCATGTTTTGGTGTCATTAATAGCACTTTTGTTCAGTCTCGTTCTTATTATTTTTCCGTTTAGCGCGTTAGATGAAACGTTGCATGCAAATGAAGTAAATGTTGAATATTTTGCATTTGTCAAACGCCCAGTTCATTTAATTCCTTGTCATCCTCTGCTATTGCTATTTGCTCCCTAATTTATTTTTGACAGCCACAAAACATGAGCACACCTTAGAGCTTTGAGCATATTAAAAGTTGTTTTAGATCATCAAGGAATCCGTCAGAATACTGAATGTGCTGATGATTTTATTGCTCTCTCTGCCAGAGATGGACTCTTTTCGAATCCTGCTCTACACGCTCATCTTCCTCCTAAGTGTCTTTGGCAACCTGCTCATCATCATCGTCCTGGTGATGAACAAGCGCATGCGGACCGTCACCAACTGCTTCCTGTTGTCACTGGCGTTCAGCGACCTCATGATGGCCATTTTCTGCATGCCTTTTACCCTCATCCCCAACATCCTGGAGGACTTCATCTTCGGAGCTGCAATGTGCAAGATCATCTCTTACTTTATGGGTGAGGACACAGCGGATGCTTTTAGGTCTTTTGTTACTATGAAAGTAGCATAATTGCACTTTCCCTCACTTGTTTGGTGTCTTCAGCTGGGTCAGTAAATGACCTTGGCTGATAACTAGCTCAAAGTTTGACCTACGAACTATAAAGAGGGAAACAGTCAGGATAATTCAACAAGCGGACAAATTTGCTGGAAGTGACCGGTGCACAGAAAGAAATAAGAATGAAGACGTTGGTATTAAATCTTTGTCCTGTAAAATGAGAAATGGTGTCACGAAAGGTGAGGAACTAATAAATAAAATATTTTTGTGTTCAATACTACTTTTTTCTTAGGATTGCGGCACATTTTTTATAACCTTTGGTCTGTGCCACATTTATTAAATAAAAAGAACTAGTTCCATCAAACATTTATTTTAGTTCTTTCGTAATTTTTGCCGTGGCTCTTAAAACTGGAAAACTGGTCTCTGCCAATGTAATATTTTAATATCCTGTCTCAGAGTTGGTCTACAAGATTTTTTTTTTTCACCCAGAGGCGAACACAGATGCATTTATTATTTTAAAAGGGCATGGTAGGTGGATGAAGACATTTTAAATGTTTCTTTAAGTTTGTAAAAATGAAGCGGTGAAGTTTTTATGAGCTGTGTGACAGGAAATCTGAGGTTGAGAGAAGGAAATTTCAGTTTTTTTCATGAGATTTATGTCTTTCTCTGTATCAAGTGATTTCTAAAATGTGCTGACTTAGAGAAGTAGGAAGTTTAATGGGATGAGAACCAGTCCTTCGGGCCTTGACTGATGGCCTGAACTCCACAATGGTCAGCTTCTTTGAGATGAAAGCTTTTCATGGACTGAAGCAACGGTAATTTCCTCCTCCTAAATGGAATAAAGTGTGGGTTAATAACCCAGAGCAGCCATGAATGTGGACTTGCAGAGCTGGCATGAGCATTAGGAGCATGCTTGAGTAGGGACAGAGGAGGTAAAGGAATGGGAGATTTGAGAAATAGACCTGGAGAAGAGGTTGGCTGTGACTCTGGCAGAAGTCTGGCAGAATGCCTTCCACACTTCTGAGGTGAAATTGGACCGCTAGACACAGAACGGGTTGGCACAGATGCTACACAAAGGTACAATAATCTTCCCGTAGCAGTTCCATCCAAGCCAGAGGTACTCAGACAGCTCTACTGTATAATTACTCCAGGATTACAGTAGTCTGACAGAAGTTGTGTCTTTTTTTGTGAAATCCATCTCTTATTCCTTTACATGGGTACATTCAGCAGGGCAGAAGCAAAAGGAGAAAAAGTGCTGAGGCACAATGTGATCCCCATGGTCGTGTTTTAAAAAGGGCAACTCTGGCTGTCGTGCGTGTGGCGTCTTCCTCTGTGAAAGCGAGCAGTTCTGCGAAAACTGTCTCAGATGTAAACATGATAAAAACACAGTCAAAGTTTGCAGATCTTAAGTAGCCTGGCAAATATTTATCTAATATGGGAGGGGGTAAGGTTTTCCTGAGCAACTAAGATGATGTGCAATTACAGGTAGGTGGTTTTGCGCAGGTCTCCAGGCCACCAGCCACACATTTGTGATAGAGAGGGGAAAACAAGGAGGTCACAAAGGCATTTCTTTCATTATGACTTGAATAACCGCCAAAAGAATCACAGCAGGTATTCAGAACGCTCCAGCAGAGAGCATTATTATTATTGTCTCCCTCTCAGATGTACGGTAGATTAGGTGGCAGGTGGTTATGAGATCTAATTTGGAGGAGAATATGGCTCAATGAAGTTGGTAAATGTGGAAAGAGATTTTTGTTTGCTACACTTTTACTGGGTTCAAACTATGTAACGCCAGAGGTTGATGACCAAAAAATCCCTAAAGGTTTAGCTGTATTTTCTTTAAATTCAGATTAATGATTATCAGGGCGTATCATTACTATAATCTGTGGTATAGTGTGTTCCCAGTTCTGGGATTTGGCTACGTTTTATGACTAAAAGCTAAGCTAAAAAAATATTTTCATTTTTTGGGAGATGCTTCGTTTACCCTGTCAGAACCCTCGTGCTTGAGCAGTCACACATCTGCAGCAGTGCAACGTAGTGATGAGCTGGGTCCCATCAGGCCAGGGCCAAGGTGCCATGTGAGGACTGAGTCAGACGCATGAGCTTAACCCTGCAAAGAAACCGAAAATCTGCGACAGAAGTGGCTGGCCTTTGTTCCGCTAGGAGCTTTTCAGGATGCTGAGGTCCTGCAATCTCATTATTGTCTCAGAAATGCTTTGCGACATCTCGGAGTCTCGGCTTTACTGAATCTCCTTTTCAATTTTTGGACTTTCTCTCTTTTTGAGCTGTAATACAGAGGAGGGCAGAGGAGGCCAACTGCTTTGGACTTTGAGATCTAAATTTTTCATTATAACTTTAAAGAAGAAGAAGATTCACAAGTGGAATTTAGACCTCTGCATTTTACCCACTCACATGCATGTACAACACACACACACACACACACACACACACACACACACACACAACACATGCATGCTGGCAGTGGGCAGCCACTTTAAGGTGCCCGGGGAGCAGCTAGGGGGGTTAAGGGCCTTCCTCAAGGGCCTTTGTCTCAGCCTTGTCAAGGTAAACATGGCAAGAAGTTTAACTAACAATGGGCAATGACTCATTTTCTCTCATGAACATTGACGGTGACTAATGGATTTCTTTCGCAAATTTAAAAGCCATCTCCTCTCATCTCAGTTGCCTTAACTGAATATATATCCTGAGCACTTCGGACAGCGATTAGGCATGTTAACTGCTGGTTGTTAAATGTTACAGATAAGACAAGCTCAATGGCTTCATCTTTACATTCGTTTTCCTACTAAGCTGTAATTACATGTGGGACCAGGTTTTAAGCATATATACACTGTATATGCAGTTAGTCTCCCATTAATTCTCAAACAAGCTTTCTAATAGCTTGCACCGTAGAACTTTACCAGCAGATGAAGAAATCATTAGATGTGCAATCAAGCCTCCCTTGAGTACAGGATTCTATTAACCCAAACCAATCAATACAGCGGACCATGACTATTCAGAACAATTGATTGCAGCAGGTGTGCTTGACAAAACACATCTAACCCTTCCAAACACATCTGTTAGCACACGCCCATGAGATATATGATACAGCGTCCGTCCTCTTCATTCATCCATCCATGCCTGTGGCTCTGTGGCCCCTGTTTTGAATGTTTTGACTGTTGTGATAACAGTTATCAGATCCAAGATGTGATTTTCAAGTGGTGTCTGAATATTCATGAGTCCTTCTATTTATATTGTTATTGGGCAAATTGTGTTTTTATTTACAACCCTCATTGAATTTGTTCCTTTCAGCTCCCAGCAACCATTGGAACTGCTTCCGTTAAATCTGTAGAGACTTGATGGTTTTGTCAAGGCAGTTGAAGCTGAGACGGTGAAGCAGATGTAAAGAATTCAATGGGAAATATAGATCTCCGCTCTCTGGCTGAGGTGCGTCGAGAGATTTTCTTCCCTGCAAACATTGAAGACTGACTCCAGCTCCACTTATCACACACTGCTCGCCTGGCTTGAGATTAATGAACAAGAAAAGGGATTAGAGCTTTCATCCAAAGAAGAAAGAACGAGCCCAAGGGGGGGGTTAAATGCGAGCGTTTACAGTAGTCAATTTAATGAGCTCGGCAAACATTAATGAGCTCGGCAACACCTTTTCTAGTTTCGGCTCCTGTAAACATGTGCTTCCCGGTCCTCAGCTCAACTAAGCAATAAAGCAGGAGCTGAGATGCATCGGGTGTGGAGTCTGCTGGAGGTAATTTTGAGGAACACAATAAGAGAAATACAGAAAGAGAAATACACCTAGCCAAACTCTGCGCCGATTTTCTCCTTCACCCAAAATGATTTGTGAATTTCCTCCCCACACATGCTTGAATATCATGCCCCTCATCCACAAAGACCACCTCCCTGCAGCTCCAGTGCTCTTAGCACACTCTCAGCATTCACCAGGCAGCCATTAGTGATCACTAGAACGTCATTAAGAAAACAATCTCACAGTCTCACAGTGATAACAGAGAGCTGTTCTTATCATTTCACAATACATATTTAAATAGTACATGCAAAACAAAATGAGGCTTATTGATTTTACTGGGCAAAAAGCTTCTCCAGTTAGAATCTATGTGAAGAAGCCAAATTCTGCTGTGTCTTGTTAATGCACCATTGTTTCAAGCACACGTAGTAAAAATGCATCAAAGAGTATGATCGATCTACAGTTTGCCGCAGCTATATTTATATTTTTTTCTTCAGAGCCTAAACAAATTGGTGCATCTGTAGCACGCTGATCCGTAACACCAGTCAACAGGCAGGGGCAGTAATAAAAACAGATAGTGAAGTAGACCCTGACTGAAAGGCAGGACTGGTTGATGAATTCAGGCCGAATCTGAGCCCTCAGATGAGGAGTTCATCAGTCTGCTGGAAATTGTATGAGCCATGAGTCATCAATTCAAATCAGTATCTGAGCCATACATCATCTGGAAGTGCACTTCCTACCGGTACAAATGTGCACAACCACAGGACAATCAGTCTGTATCAGCGTTGGGTTCAAAAACATCACTCAAATCTTCCATTTCAAAGCGCCTTCATCTACTAATGGGCTTCGGTAGGCTGAGTTCCTCATCCTCATTTATGCATGCACAGAAAAACTGACATAAATATGTGTTCAGCCAAATAAAATGAAGCACATCCATTGGCCTTATAAGACTATATGCCTGACTCCTCATGCAGCCGATTGTGCCATCCTTCTTTGAAGTTTTTATAAAACAGAGTGCCACAGATGAATGCATCTTCTTTGAGTTTCAAGCCCACTTCAGGTCAATTTCTTCTTCTAAAAAAAAAAAAAAAAAAATCACATCATAACAGAATACTTGAAGTTTTTTCCCCTCAATTGCTTTCCCATCAGGCTTATTCTCAGGAAAAGACCTCGACTCCAAATGCTTTGCACTCTGTTTTCAGTCAAATTCTAAAAGCTACACCTTTAGTATTGGCTGATAAAAGGAACCAGTTCAATCTTTGCAATATCCAATCTGATGTGGTTACAGATGAATGAAAATCTATTCCTCTAAGTTTGAAAGAGAAAACGGCCATGCTTGAATCAAACATGAAACTTAATTCAAGATATTAAGATATTGATTTGCCTGACTTGTAACAAATATTAATTGGATTAATTCATATTCAAAACTGATAAATAACAGTATATTACCAATAAGGTAGAAACCTTTCAAAATTACCAGGAATTACCATTCAATTGTGATCGTTTGACTTGACAGCGACATTGAAAAAGAATTAAAATCAAATTAAAATTTATTGGCCTCTATATCACCAGTCTAATACCAGTATTGGTAATGTGTAGCCTTGAGCAGTGTTTGTTTTAGAACTGTTGTTGTCACCATTACTGTTTTAATCTTTTAATCTTTTAATGCTGCTGTTTCTCTATTTGCTTTAAAATTTACTTATTTTTTTCTCTCTCTCTCTCTCTCTACTACTTTTTATTTTTATAGCTGTAATTGCAGAATTACTCCTCAATTTGGTCTCCATACTCCCCCTTGCCCATTATCATCGTAAGTGGGGCTGGGCCTCAGCCCCCTTCACCCCAACCCATACACGATTTTCTGTGTCTTCTCTTCACATTTGAAGGAGATGTGTGGGTGTGAGAGACTTATTGTGAGAGACTCTTTTACAGCACTGATGCGATCTGCATGTGTCCAAAGTGCCACCCACCTCCTTCTGCTTAGCTGGAGCTGAAGGTTGCTGTTCTAGATGTCTGGAGGTGGACAGTGCTCAATTTTCAATAAGGGCCGCGTCACTAAGATGTGATTTATGTAGGCAGGTGTGTTCCTCCTCGATTAAGGATCTTATCTGCATTGGTTCTGTTTAAGACATTATTTTGTATATTATTATGAGCTGTTTATTTTCATTGCATTCAGTCAAATATCGTATAGTACGTAAGGAAGTGAGTCTATACAGCACAGCAATGTCGGTTGGTTTCAACAACTTCTTTACACCTATTAACGTGTCACCTTCTATATAGTACATCATCACCAATAACACTTTAGTTTTCTGAATATACGTGCCAGGCCTCATTGTTTCGGATGTGACAGCAAAGAGAAGAGACAGTTGCTGACTTGACAGGGATCGTGCTTCACCTGATTTACTGTCTTCACTTCACGTCGCCCCTAGGAAGACGTGAAACTCCCAGTTTTGTAAATACAGACCCAACTGGAGGCTCCAGATGAGGGCTGTGACATTGATATGTCTCTGATTCTATCAGTGCCATGGGGCTTTACTTTGATGTAATATGCAAGAATATGTCAGATTTCAGGTCAGTGCAGTAGCACTCAAAAAAGTAAAATAACTTGTCTGGCAAAAAGTTGAAATGGTTTTAAGAACAGTCTATTCGACCAGTCACGGAGTGTAAAAGTCTTTTTTTCCTGCATGTTATTATCTTCGGTCTTATGCGTCTGCGCCTTTACTTCAGTGCTGCTGCAGTCAGAAAAGCCTCTTGCTTCTTCTGGTCCCCAAACCAAACCTCCATACGCTTCATTACATTCTTCACGCCATCTTTTTTGTGAGCTTCTGATAATACTGTTGATGTTGATTGCACTAATCAATTGAGAGCATCAGCTGCACTCCACACTGTAACGGTCAGTTCCTGGAGTGAATACGTAACGTGGTGGTGTCTTTAAATTGAACTGCATCACACCTCTTTCAGTATGAATTCCACCCCTATGCAGAGATATGATTTTGACAGTTAGGCTTTCTGCTAATATGGTTTACTAACTCACAGTTGGTGATCGGATCGCAGTTGTAACTCCGGGTTTTAGCAGAGGATCAATGTGGTGAATGTTTTTCAAGAGGGATCCTTTTGTAGCTGCTGGTGTCACGCAGCTAAGAGTTTATTAATGCTATTTGTCTCACTCCAGTTCTGCCTTGCAATGCAGGCTGTGCGCAGGGTTGGCTCCTCCTCTGCAGATAATGCATATTCATGCATGCAGATACAGTTTGGCCTTGCATTGTATTTGAAGGAATGCGCGGTCTTAAAAAGGCAGATAGAGGTGATCAAAGTCATCCAAAATGTTTGTCATTATTCACTCTAAAACAGTGTTTCTCAAAGAGTGGTCCGTGGCCCACCAGTGGTCCACGGGCGACCCCTAGTGGTCCGCGAGGTGACACGTAACAAATCACATTTTTAAAATTCAGTGTAAAATCGCTGTTTCTTGAACTCTCAAGATTTAAATAATTCACTGTATGTATGTTTCCTGATGCATCTGTCATATCAGTCCCCGATCGTTACTTATGCATATTGTTTTGGGGGTTATTTAGAGTCAGGTGGTCCGTGAGAGTTTATTTATGGGTTCAGTGGTCCTTGGTCTGAAAAAGTTTGAGAAATACTGCTCTAAAACATAATCAACCAAATTCAGGGTGTGTTTTTTTTTCTTTCATTGCCTGTTTTTTTTCCCCTCAGGGATTTCTGTCAGCATCTCTACCTTCAGCCTTGTGGCCATTGCCATCGAAAGATACAGCGCCATCTGCAACCCTTTGAAGTCCCGTTCTTGGCAGACGCGGTCACACGCCTACCGCGTCATCACCGCCACCTGGGTGCTGTCACTGCTAATCATGGTGCCCTACCCGGTCTTCAGCGTCCTCAGGTCTTTCCCAAAGGCCAACAACACAGTTGGGCACATGTGCCGCCTGGACTGGCCCAGCCCGCAAGCTGAGCAGACTTGGTGAGTGTGTTGTCAAAGGTTCCACCTGCACCGGTCACTGAACTCATCCCCATCTTCATCTTCAACCTCATTTACATTCAGTGTGAACAAACGTGTGAGGGAGCTGGGTATGGCATGTTTGCATGAGCAGAGATGAGGAGAAGTGGTTTGTAACGTTATGTAGTGGTTCTCCAGATTTACACACCCTGTCTGACCACTCAGTGCATTATGTTAAGGAAAAATTCAGTTAGCTTAATGCTCTCTGCTCCTCACTATTACTATTACTGTGGGCATCACTTTAGGCAAAATACTAACACATGAACAGAAATGAAGAAACAGATGTTGATGTTCTGTTTAGCTTGTTAACCAGCTAGCCTCAGGCCACCTAATATTAGACTCTTTCTCTCTCTGTACTGTATCTCCACCTGTCGTCGTCTACATGTGTCCAGCAGCAGATCACAGCAGTTTGTTCAAATCGGGCCCCATTTTTTAATAGAGACTTTTCTGTGGTCCCAGTAAAATCTGCCTGAGGCAACTCTGTGGTTCAGGGTTGCAGTCTAGGGGCAGGCAACTGTAGCTGCGATTCAACTGAAACAATTCATCAGTAATGGCTCCATTAAGCATTGAAATTCAACACAAGGCAAATTCTGAGCAAGCTCGGAAGAGCTACGAATAGAAAACCGCGATTATAGAAATCAGTATGCTTCTATTCTCCATGGGGACTGTGGATGCTGGTGATGTGCATCATTTTGAACCTATGCATTTATTCCTATTGTGAAATTGTAAATGACACTCATATGACAGTAATAATAAAACTATCTGGTGGATCATCTCAGAAAGCAGCATGGATACAGTTAAAGGCTGTGATGAGCTTTCTGCTGGCATTTCAGTACATGTCACTGGTTTTCCTGCTTCCCACAGGGGAGAAGCAGGATGAGGAGGATGGATGAATGGAGCTTATGAAAAATGTCAGCAGTGAAAGGATTACCACTGCAGTTGGAAAGTCATCCATCTGCAAAAATGGACCAAAAATGGACCAAAAAAATGCTGCATTGTTGTTCAAACGCATCCTGAGTAGATGGATATGCTCTGGGGAAGATGTGTGTGAGCAGTTTTGGTGCTGCTCAGGGATTTCCAAACATCTGTTCATAAGCATCTTTGGCTCCTGGCACAATTAAAATGGAGTAGAAGCCAAACACGGGTCATATATCTCTCTGTCTGACAGGCTTTTGTAGAGGAATACTCTAAAGTTTCCTTCTTCCGCCTCACTATCTATCAAACTCTGAAGCTTCCGTGGGAAAGCCGCCGCAGTGGGGGCCCGGTTAATTGGCCTGCTGACTGTGGAGAGGGGTGAACGTCTGGGCTCTGATGTCAAAAGTCCAGATGTGTCACAGAGTATAAAGGTCTTTTCAAGTTGTATCTCAGACTTTCCCCTTCATCTGTCGTGCCGCCTCTTAATTTAAACCGCTGCAAGGTTTTACTTCAACTGACACGGTGCCTTCCTTTACAATAACGAAGGCGAGGTGGCGAAGCATCCGCTGTCAGACTGAAATCACGGAGCAGAAAGATGGAACTCGCCAGATCCAAGATGAAACCATTTTGACAAACCAAATAATACATTTAGTCATTTGCCACCACATGTATAAAAACCCCTCTAGCCAACCTTTCAAATGAATCAGCATTGATGTTGAACACTGCTGTTCAACAAAGTGTTTGTTTGGGATTTTTTTAAAAAAACTCCATACAGGAAGAAATGTACTGTAAAATTGCATCTTTACAGTCTCGCAATGATTACAGAATAGAATGATTTTTCAGGTAATTTATTAACTCACAGCTTGTCATTTCATTTAAAAAAAATACTTCACTGCCCAGAACTGCGCACAAACACATCTGAGAATTGCTTTAAAGTATATAATATAAATTGTAATCCAAGTTAAGTGATTCAACATTTCTTTCAGTTCTTTATGTAAAGGAATGTTATTTTCAAATGTATATTAGATTTCATGAAGCCTCACCTTTAGCAGGGGTGACACCCAACAACACACAGTCCTTCTTTTTAGGAAAAAATATTTCAAAATTTGCTTTATAGAGTGAAGAGAAATACCTTTTGCTTATACATTTGTTTTCTCTTTATCTGAGAGGAGGCATTTGACCATACCTAAACTACAGGCCTTGGACTAACGAGCCTTTGCCTTGCTATTGAGCTAGACGCTAACACAAAATCACAAGTTCAACAAAATCAATAAAAATTCATTATTTGGAATAGCACGGTCTTCAATGCAATATCCAATAGACGGAGCTATTTATCTTGTTGTTTTTGAGAAGTTAGTGCGGTCTCTACATTTAGTCTCAGATACCTCATCCATCAACAATATATTTGATTGTTATTTTAGATCAAATGGTGTGCCACAAAAATGTCTGAAAAGCCATGAAAGTGTGTAGATTGATAATTAGCTCACCAGTGTTGTGGCGACAGTGATCCTGTGGAGATCAGGACATTCACAGGTTCCTCATTAAGATCACCAAGGATACTACTGGGATCTCCCTCAGTTGGCGGTATTGGGCTCAGGCGGAGAGGAGTGAAAATAGAATACATATTGTGTACTCTTCAATTCAAATATCCATCCAGTCAGGGAGTGCTGGGGATATCCCAGGCCTGCAGCCTGCTTGCTATAAGTTGACTATGCTAGAGAATCAACATGCAACATAAGAATGGCCAGTTTTTGAATTCCATCAAAGAGGCATAAATGTCTTCCATGCAGATTTTGTCTTTATCTTTGCTGATTCATTTCCTGATTAATAGTCCAGTATCATCAAAAGGGGAGCCAGCTATGAATATTTATGATCTTTCTTTCATGTGTTGCTCTGCCTCAGCTCCTTTTTGGCTTCATGCTTTGAACCCAACGCAAGCAACAAGTTTCCGGGAGGAATGACTGATGTGCACGTTTGCAGCTTTTGTCTGACAGATTGTTCTCAGCTCATAAGAGACTTTGACCGAAACAGAGAGCGTTGTCTGAAAGAAAATCAGCCAATAAATAAAACCCGGGCCTATTTCTGTCTGCTGCCGCTTTCATGTGCCGACTGATGTGTGCGGCAGACACCTGTGGGAGGAGGAGCTCTTTGTGAGGACAGCAAATTGAAATGAAGGTGTGGCTGCAGATGTCAGGGTGTTGCCATCAAAGTGACATCTGTAAAAATTAAAATCACACTCACACGATGGATTAATCTTTATAGATCTCTCTTTTTCATGATTTTGATTGTCCCTAAAGTTGCAGTAAATGCAAACAGTCTCTGAGAATCTTTGGCAGCTATGTACATTCTCCAAGGTTTCATGACACCAAATTCAGATTTTTACTGATTGCTGTCTCAAAAAACAGGCTTTAGTGTGATATGTCCATATGTATTATTGTGTAAACAGGCAGCATGAGGGTAACACAACATGAGGTTAATAAGGTTGTGCTGAAAACTTTCTGTGTTTAACAGGATGGCTTCTTAAATGTATTCAAACATTTCACCAGCAAATTTCGAGGGGTGAATAATATGGTCTGCAGAAGTGGGAGTGGAGAGGGTGCAACAGGCCTGAAAGCAAGAAGGGCCTCCGGTGCTCTTCCAGCATGTGGTGGAAGGTGAACAGGGAGAGGATATTTTGCTCACAAGCATCTTTTGCAGCCAGGAGCTCTAAAATCTGATTTTAAATTGTTTGTTTTCAGAGGCTCATTCAAAAGCATATTTAATATATTGTCTCTCTCTCTCTCTCTCTCTCTCTCTCTCACACACACACACAAACACACTCACTCTCACTCACTGCATGTTTTTACTACCATTCTGCTTCTTTTCCAGGTACGTGCTGCTGCTGTTCATTCTGTTCTTCATCCCAGGAGTGATGATGATTATAGCCTATGGTCTGATTTCCAGGGAGCTCTACCGAGGCATTCAGTTTGAGCTGGGCCAGAACACCGAGAGCTCCGGTGAGATCCAGCAAAAGTCCAACCCAAACATCAACAAAGCTTTTTAGTTTGCACTGATTTAGATGGAATGCATATTTTTTCTATACTTCTCAGAAGCAGGGAAATGCATTAAAAAGTCCACCACTTTACAATTAAATCACTCTTGTAAAAATGTCACTTGTCTTTAACCTTTTTTCAGTAAACACTTTTGAGAAGCAGGATTTGTTGGATGCATACTGTGTGCTTTGCTACCTACAGGATTCTGCACCTGCTACATCTAAAAATATACTTCGGCAGTTCTCTTAACACCTCCAGTTTTTTCCGTGCCTGCCTGAAGTATGGCCTTATGTACAAGATTTCCCGTAGACAGAAAAATCGGTTGGGTACAGCGAGAAAAATGGTCTCTGCAACAGCTATATGTACAGCACGAGCACTGTTTTTATGATGTGAGTTGAGTGATTCATCAAGGATGATCTGAAATAGATTTTGTTAAAGGCTCCATGAATGCGATTTATTATATTCCCTGTAATTTAATGAAAATCATTATACATCAGGGACGTGCTTTGTAAGCATTTATCAAAGTTCCGAGGGGATCTGGAATCACTGCAATATGTTCCATTCAAGATGCTCACAAAACAGATGACCATGAATTCAGTTTAATTCACACCGCTAAAATCTTAGCGTGGTGTGAATGCACTAGTGGCAATCACCATTGTAGTAACAATAAATAACAACAAGCCCAGAATAATTGTTCTTATATATACTCTCTCCTACTTTGACCTTCAGGCCAGAAAAACGGTGTGGGAAGGGCTGCTGCAGGGTCAAACGATGACGACGACGGTTGCTACATTCAGGTGTCTAAAAAACCTTCCTCCGGCATGGAACTCCCCACCCTTTCCGCCTCAAGTGCTGACGCCCCGTCCAAAACCGCGCGTGCCCGCAGCAACACTTCACAGGCCAAGCTCCAGGCCAAGAGGCGCGTTATCCGCATGCTCATGGTGATCGTGGCCCTCTTCTTCATCTGCTGGATGCCCCTGTACTCTGCCAACACCTGGAAAGCTTTCGACCTGAAGTCGGCCTCCAGATCCCTCTCGGGAGCACCCATCTCCTTCATCCACCTGCTGTCGTACTCATCAGCCTGCGTCAATCCCATCATTTACTGCTTCATGAACACACGCTTCCGGAAGGCCCTGCTGTCCACGTTCGCCTGCTGCTGCCGCCACAAGCTCTGTCGCCAATGCAGCCAGGGCAGGAGGAGGGAGACGGGAGAAGACGGTATCACAGCTACCTCCATGGCCGCCTCCATGGCCACCTCCATGTCCAAGTTCAGCTACACAACCGTTAGCACCACTGGCCCTTGCTGAGCGCAATAACTGGTTCCACCAGTGCCAGTATGGTCACTTTGAAATCATTTTTTTTCAGTGTTTATCAAAATACACTATGTGCCATACACTCAGTAATCATCCTGCCCTCATTTATGGGTTCTTTTCTCAAAGGTCTCCTTCAAATAACAGTTGCAGGCTGTGAGTCGGGGCTAAACACTGTTTTAGATTTTTTTGTTTTTCTAATTAGCTGCTTTGTTGCATTCTGAAGAGAACATCAAGTGCCTGTGCTCTTTGTGTCGCTTGGTTTGTACATTGGCTCAGACATGATGAAGACGATGTTGTGTGTTGCTGTAAATTTGTTTATTATGTTCATTTTCAAACTTTACCAAAGGTTCATTTATGACAAACACAGAGAATTTGTGAATTTTTGGGGATCTCTTGCTCTCTTTCTGTCCCGGAATTTTTAAATAACATCTTTAGGTCATAAAATATGAGAAGGGCAATACTGGTCTTAACATTTGTTCTGATGTAGATCTTAATGTTCTGCTAATGTTAATGTTTTGCCTTCAGTTATTTTTCATCATCTCTCTTAAGTTAGCTGACTAGCATTCATCGGGGGGATATTGTTAGTGTCTTGGTAAGCCGTTTTTGATCTCTGTGCAGCAACATTTTGTGAGCAAGGCTGTTTACTTTAAAATTTTAAAGATTCATTCTCAATGATCTGAGGGCAGAGTGATTCAGACCCTAAAGCTGCTGTTGCCACGGTTGCAAGGTGATGCGGAGAATGAGTCTTGCTCTGAAGCAAGCAGATGGAACGTGCTCCTGTCTGACCCTGCTAAAAATGCTATAGAAACGCGTTTTAGGCAGCCTGACCTTTTCTTCACAATTATCCCTCTGACATCTTAATGTACCTCACTGCCTTTTAAAACAGCGGTGCCAATTACTTCAAGTATAACCTTCAGAGACCCCCTCGCCCAGGCTTGGGTTAACGAAGTGTTCCCTAGGTCCCGCTTCTGCAGTGCAGAACTCCAGGCTTTTACATTATTAAAAGAGAAGAGGCTCAGATGTGCCCCATAAATCCTTCCATTATTTTAGAAAAAAAAAAAAAAAAAACCAAAAAAACAATTTTTATTTAGCAAAAAAAGAAGTAAAGTCGCAGACAAAGAAAATAAGCATGTAAAGGTCAGAGTTTATTAATACTGTCGTCTTTAACCTGAATAAGAAATAAGAACAACACATTTTCTGCCAATTGTACAATGATTGTTGTTTCTGAATAAGCATGCTGACCATTAAAGATCACAAATGATCCCACATGGAAACCATTTCCGTATTCATGCAGAAATGCTAAAACTATTGCTCTAGCTAAGTTGGTCTACTGTCAAATCTTGCATATACACAAACTAACTTTGTTAACTACTTATTCAACCCCTTGTTGGCAGCAGTTGGTAAAAGGGTTGTGATATTTGTTTTTGGATTTAACTGTTTAAATGGAAATCGACACATGCTTGCATTTTTAAATATGCAGCTTAATTCACCCCCCAGAAGTAAAGATTACAAATGAGGTCTTGTTGGCCCACCTATGTTTATCCTGAAAATTCCCGTCTCATAAATCAACTATTTTAGACAGCCTCCAGTAAGTAGATTATAGAATGCCAACATTGTAAATGATTGTACTTCAGTAAATAGTATATTTTCTTAATATGAAATGAAATAGTGCGTGTTTATCTGTGTATGTGTGTGTTATACAGAGGGATATAAGTTCTGCTTCAAATTTGAGATTCGCTGACAGCTTAATCCTTTCACTTTCAAGTTAGATACTCTTTTGAATCTTATCCCAGTTGCCAGCGTCGCTCCTCTTGTTGCCTCGCCACCTACACACCAACATCGGTTTTATCTTCTTTTTTTTCGTGCATTAGCATCTGAATGCATGAATGACAATAGCATGTGGGTGACAGCTGAGATTTGCCAGCTCAAACGCCAGCAGGGAGCAGTCTGCAGACAGTGGTAGAGGTGAACTGGCCGACAGCTGGCTTCTAGAATCCCGACTGAGCCTCCAGCGAAAACAGGTGGCATCCATTGTCTGGGGCTGTAATTTGAACAGCGACAGTTTCATCTTTTTCTTTTTGTTGCCAGGCTGTTTCAGGGTGTTGGCTTTTGATTTACAGTTTTCTTCCATGTCAGAAACTATCAAGCAACAAGGAGTTGCTTAACTTCTCCTTTGGCTTCACTTTATGAAGTTTTCATGTTGCGTAAAATCAAAACTAAGATAAGTAGATTTTTGGAATAATGGAGGTGAAGACCTGTGCATCCTGTCAGTTACTTTCACATCCCTCCACAGGAAACCCATTTTGTGTCGCCTCCCCAAGATCCCCATCAAAAGATTTCCTGCTGATCCAGTAGATTTGTAAGCTCCAACACTAACACGGTTGGCAGGATTTTGGCTTTAATCAAAGGATTGGCCACTCCAAAAAAAAAAAGTTAGAAAACTTCTTGGTACCTGCCAATTGAGCAAGTCAGAAGAGTCTTTTCTAAACAGTTATTCAGAATGACTACAGATGGAAGCTAAAGCAAATAAAATATGCAGAATTCTAAAAGGAGCTTTTGCAGTTTGGCCTGAAGCAGAACAAAATGTTTTGTCTTAGCCTGGGTGGGTTCTTACTAAGACCCCAACAACCCACCTTCCCCTTGTTCTAGTTTTCATTATTGTCATTTGGTTCAGCCTCCCAGATGATATCATTGTTAGGGGGAAACGGTTTTCTTCTTCTCCCTCGTCTCGGAGAGAATAAACCGAGCAAAGATTGTTTCCAAGATGCTTTTCAGAGGGGCTTCTTTTTAAATCTGAACATTTGTGCTGAAGTCTCAGCTTCAGAAAGAGTAGGGAGAAAAAGTGATGGTAAGATAAAGTGCACCGGAGAGGATGAGTAGATGAAATCATATATTGAACTCTTACTAGCATTGGAAACAGGTCCTTGAATGTGAAGCTGTCTGTGTCTGTCTATGTGATAAATGTATTTCGCCTCATTTGGTGCCTGCCTGTGCTGTAATTGAATTCAATGAAATGTGTAATTTTGTCTGTGAAAGGTTTCAATTGTACGATTGTTAATGTCTGTGATGTTTGTTTTGTTCCAGTATATAGATATATCTATTGAAATGCAGTCTTGTTTTCTGGCTATATGTAAGGACTTTTACAGCCAAATGTTCATTATTTTAAAATAACGAAATAAATATTTGAAGAAATTTAATGTGTTTAATGTGAGAACGGTTGGCTGCGAATGAATCCTGTTTCATTGTTTCATCTCCAGCGTATGTGCACACAGATGAGTAATAAAGTAGCAGCAAACAAGGCAGCTTCCCCAGAGAATACACTGTGGTATGAATCAAAGTCCTCGGCAGACGAGGAGCCCTCAGGAAGTTTAAACTCACATTTCGCTGACCAGGATGAGGAAGAGGCTGAATGCTCCAGAATCATCACCATGGCAACGTGCCTGGGTCTCAACTTTAATCCGTCGTCTCGGACCAGAAACTGGGGGTGGTAGTGGTCTTTTTTCAAGTCATCCTTCAGAATTATTGATTTTTTTCCCGTGCAAACAGAGTAAGATTTGTTTTGCTCTGGCAGTGTAGCGGAGGCTTTTAAATATTTTACACAGCAGCCACTATGCAGTTTCCTGAATATAGACGATCACGATGCTGTTAACTGTTGTAGCCTCTAACAGTGACCAGCTTCTCTTCAGGCTAAAAAAAAGTCACATTTGATTTTCAACATTCAAAATATAGCACACAGGACAGGAAGTGTTAACATCAGATAGTATAAAGAAGGATGTTTGACATTGAAGATGCTTGTGAACATACCCTGTCCCTGGTGTGGGAGCCCAGCCCAAACGCTGAGGCACGCTGTGCTCCACTGATGCTGCTGGGAACTGAATTCTGTACTGAGTGAGAGGTCCACATTTACTTCTATTTATCTTGGTTGGGCGAATGTCAGTCGGGCCTCTTGGCGTTGACATCTGTCTCTGTCTACAGGTGCATGCTCCCAGGTGGTTGCTTCAGAGTTGCGCCTCTAGAGGTTGGCCCTCTTGGTGTCTGTTTCAGAGGGAACAGAGGCTTCTTGTTCTAATCCAACCCCACTGGCTGGCGTCAGGCTCCTGTGGAAGGTGGTTTGACTGAGGCATACGTAGTCTACGAACAGGTCAATAGCTTCTTCTCTTAGGCCGTCAGACAACGGTTCATCCTACGTGTAACGTACTGCTTTGCCTCCAGTTTCCTGGAATGCTTTCCTGACTAGGATGGCTTCCTTCTGTTTGGCAGGCGCCACAAGGCCTATTGGGTCATATAAGCTGACAATCTGGCTAAGCAGTTGCCTCCTAGTCAGTGGTTTCGGAGTTTCCACCCTTACCTCTTCCTTCTGGAGGTTCTGGCCTAGCCTCATCTTTTTTTTCTTGTCCGAGAAGTTGATCGGGGTCATGACGTACAGCTTGTCCAAGCTGGTCAGGTACCCCACACCAAGGGCTTTGTTGTCTCCTTCTTTTAATTGGTTTGGGAGAATGAACGCCTGCTCACCTGGTGTTTCTGGTTGCTCTGCAGCCTGTCCCTGGCCCCTTCGGCGGCCCCGTTCCTGTGGGGCGAGTCTGCAGGGTAGATTTTCCAGCTCCATTCTGTTCCATGCTTGGTAGCTTCGTCCTCTATCTTCGATTTTCACATTCGGTCCAGGTATGAGTAGAGGTCCTGGAGGACGGGCCTGGCTCTGACAAAGTTCTTTCCAGGGTCCGTCCACAGTTCCTGGCAATCAAAGCTGGGCCTGAAACCAGACCTGACACGAGTCCCGTGGTGGGGTCTGCGCATCCTTTACATCCTTTCTCCGGTGTCATGTTTAAAACATGTATTTAACACACCTTTATTGACATACGAAGTGATTTTAGTTTTAAAACCATGTTTAAACCAACCTTTGAAATCAAAATAAAATCAATCAGCATCCACAGGAAGCCAGTGAGAAACCATTATCACAAGTTATTTATGGGTGTTTCCTGTATGTCTTCTATAAAGTTGTTACTATTCATAACATGCAAAATGACCTTTAAAGGTTGTGCCTAATTCAAGCTGCTCCCCACTCCTTTTCCCACAGTCCTGCTGCACTTTTCTCAACTGAGGAGAGGAGTACAATTAAGCTGCAAAGCAGGATTCCCAATCCCGTTATTTCCCAGCAAGTGACAACTAACAAATGATGCATACAAATATGATTTAGATTCAAATCCGCCTATTCAGCAGCTGCAGCTGCAGAGCGCCGTGCTCCGAGGACACTTGGAATTTCACTCACTGAAGTGTTTCCCTGACACATTCATGCTGTTGTGTCTTCCATTAGCTTGTTGACCTCTCAATGTCTGCCAGTCTTGCTTTCCATGAGATCAGTCTACAGCGCAGTCTAAATGGACACAGCATCACATCATGTGTACCACCCCCCCCATCACACACCATCACACAACCCCCCCACCACCACCCCATCCCCGAAAAAAAGCAACACGGTCAGCTCATTTGTTTCCTTTTGACACTTTTGTCGGTATTGTTAATGACCTTTCCCATCCTCTGGCACATTTCTCTCCATCCCATCATGGGATGGAGAGAGGGAGTGCTGCTTTTTTTCCAGGAAATAGGCCATAGCAGCAGGTTGCAGCAATGTCACGCCCTATTGGTTTTGTCTATATGAGCAGGGGCTTCAATTGAGACCCGGTGGAAACTCCTGCATTACATGAAGCAGCAGCAGAATCTTATCGCAAGGTGGACGTTGCTGCAGAACCTATTCAAACCTCCATTTAATGTTTCCCATTTCAAAGGTCTTCAAAGGTACATATGGATTTTCAGCTATATGGAGGAATGAAATGTAGTATAAAAGCCCCCGGTCCTTAAATTATTATTTATTTTCAGTGCAAATTACACCATCCATTATGAACAAAACACGCTGTGCAGAACGGGAGTGAATCCAGACATTTCAGTTTACCTTTTGAGCAGGTCTGATATTAATCAAAAGGTGAGTTGCAACGTGAAAGTACGAAAGGAGAGATGTTGATAATGAAGAGGTGCAACGCAGAGCAGCAAAACAGCAAAAACCTGCCCATTTCACTGAAGCTGGAGTTTGGCCTGTGTGTCTGTGTGTGGGTGCGTGTGCATGTGTGTTGTGAGAGTGAGTGTGTTGAAGCAGAAAGAGGACAGGACGAACCACTGCAAACACTCCAAAGTTCCATTCAGCCTTGTTTTCTCAGAGCGCAGATCTGAAAATAACAGACTTTTGAAAAAAGGATCTCTGTGGTAAATTATAGAACAAAATAACATTTTATATCTAATGTGCACATTTCAGCTGGTTAACTTGTTCTGACAACTGATAGAAAGTGATAAGATGTGAGCCAATTTGAAGCATGTGACCTGTAAGTGCATGGGGAAAAACCCTGCGTGGCATGCTTGTGTGGACCATACTGTGCTGTGTTTATACATATAGATCACTTTAATTTTCCATGCCATCACCCCAAGAACAAAACATGGCCCTCCGATGGGGGCGGCAATTTCCGAACAGTGCACATTGCATGCACAGAGAGCTCATATTTATAGATTTGGACTGCAGTGTTTTGTATTTGGTTTCCTTCTGCCCTGAAACTCTCAGCTTCATTACCAAGATTTGGAAATGAATTACCTGCACCAGAGGGAAATATGTGGAGGTGTGACTGTGATGTTTGTTCCCTCATCAGCCTCAACTCAAAAATTGTTGTTAGATTGGTAAAAGGTTACCTAGTGTCTTCAGAGTCACACTTGAACCATTGTGGCAATTATTCCTTCTAATCCTTCTAAGCTTGCTAACTTAGGAAACAGCCAAAGGCATGGGAACCCAATAAGAGTCCAAATATCTGTTTTATATGCATGAGAATCATTTTTCATGCCAGCATCTTGCTGTTCAATTGTGGATGTTCCTTCTGGTTACAGTCGGATTTGAAATTACTGACACAAGAGCGATGCAGTAGAGTTGATTCTTCTGCCATTCATAAGGCTTCAAGGAAAAATTAGAGGACGCTAACAAATAAATCAATATTCAAGATCATTACCTCTGACTAAAAATAACTGCGCTACATTAAGGGACTATTCTCCCAATAACTAATAATGAGCGTAATCAAGGGGGACCCTCATTAGCATGTTCATTAGAGTCAGTCATCAAGCAGTGGCCTCAAGGACAACACTGAGTGCCTCATGTTTTCAATTAGCCCATGTTAGGTTTATAAGAAAATAAATTTGATCTGAAAACACACACGCATAAATGCTGCAGACACAAACTTGATGGAATTGAAAAGGCTATTTAGAGTAGGTCAAATATGTTGATAAATGCCGTCCTTAGGTAAATTCAGGTAGTTATGTTTATATTGATTAATATCTGGGGATGTGATGTCTCTGTTTTTGGCAGACTTCCACAGTCATGCTGCTCACATCTCCCACAAGTCCACATAGCTCTTTCTGGCACCGTCCCTACGAGTGCGTCCACCTCAGAGTCCAAACCGGGGAGGAGAGGAGAGGCGTCATCCGTCATTCGCGCTGACACCTCATTATGAAAAGTGGCGTTGTCAGAGGCTGCGCCACATGGCACTGTGGCGAGAAGCCACCCTGAGCCGGTGAGCCAAAGAGGGAAGCCGGAGGAGGCTGTGTGAGGAAATGTGCATGTGATTAGAGAGAGTGGACACGTGTAAGTGAGCCTGGAATGATCTGGATTCGGTTGTTAACAACGGAGCAGAATCACACACAACAAACTGCAAATACTGCTCATGCCTAACAGCTTCCAAAGGATCTCAGGTCTAATCTCATCCCCCGGGTTGGATTTGTCTCATTGTTCTTCAAGATGTGTCCTTACGAGTCAAGTGAGAACAGCAGGATTAAATGTTAACATTAAGATGGGAATTAAAGGAATGCCAAGAATCAATACAGCACATCAGAGCTCTCTGATGGCACCGACTTTTGGACCATGCATCAGTACACACAACAGTTCTGACGTTGAAAGGCTAAAGAATACATTTGTTTTATCAGGTTTGTTTTATTGCACTTTAATTACTCCAGGAGCATTAATAACAGTGGTGTCTGCACTTGTGACTTTCTGTTCATCTAAAGGGGCGGAGCCTCTCCCAGATACGTGCTGTGTTGTCCTCAGACAGCCATATCGAGCCAGCTGCAATCTTTTAATTAATACATTTTCTATTTCAGTTTCAGTTTCAATTTTATTTAAAGTGTCAGTTCATAACATTGTTACATTTTGAATATATTCAAAGCTATATTGCTGGTAATTCGCTAATTTTTGAATGACTAAAGTTTTACATTTGTTTAAAACAACTTTTATTTAATGATAATCGGAATATGCATGTTTAACCCAAAAGAAAACATTAAGCTGTTTCCTGTCGTGACGACTTTTATTTACCGTGCATGTACTGTATATTTTAAGACTGTGCAAATGTTGCCTTTCCGTTTGCATTAAGGATGTAGATGAGTTATGTGCAAAGATTGTTATGAATCTATCACCATGGGTTTGTTTCTCCAGGTTGCCTTTGTTTCACAGTCTGCTGATCACAGCTGTAAATCTTTCTGCATTTGAGTTGATAACACTTGCCTTAGAAGCTAATTGGCAGTGGTGGCAGATGTACTCTCGATTCTCCTCAGACAGAACCTCGACCTCATAGCCAAAGAAAGTGTGGGGGAGGAGGAGGCTCAGAATACTCCAGCACGGATGGAGGACAGCTGAGAAGCAGGCGGCAGTGGTGAAGACCCATCTCACCACGGCTCCTTTTTCCCTTAGTTACCGGTGGTGGCTGAGTCACAGATGAAGCGTGTCAGCACAAAATATTCCAGCATGTAAATAAGTACGAAGAAAGCCATCCAATTTGCAGTGTGAACACACCATCACACGCTAGTTGGGTGTAACATTTTGGTTTCTGTTTGTTGGACTATGTTCTCCTGATATAATCATTCTAATACAAACGATAACCATAAATCATCTTCAGCTTATCTAGAAATTAACATCTATGATCATTTCAGACTATTCACAATGATCCCGAGCCTTAACATCATATTGTTGCCTGCAGGAAAACTGCTAACTTAGCCCTTAGAGGTAATAGTGCAAACTTAATTTAGAATTTAATGAAGAAAACTATCCCCCATGAGAACTGCAGAGAGGAAATAATTGAAATTCCAATATTTTAATATAGAGTGCAGGTTGAAAAGCCCTTGGAAGAGCCCATCTTTATCTTTTCCTTTTACTTGCATGAGAAGTGCCAGCTAGCTGTTAGCATGTTCCTTCCAGTGATTATCTCTGCAACACCACCTACTTTGAGCATATTATTGCAACCCATGTTCCTATTATATTAATGTTCTTTCTATTATATCCCCACCAATGTGAAATACTAGCCGAATTTTTTGGAACATTCCCATTAAATTGTGAAAATAGTGGAGCCCACACAAGAAAAGGCTGTTTGCCTTATAAGTGAAAAATCTGTCAAAACGGTCTCTACTGCAGGCTACATGTCTGCCAAACAGCCAAGGCCTACCACCATTAGAGAATATAGACATTTTAAGAGTTTGCAAAGCCAGTTAGATAATCAGTCTGGCCTCTTTTGTGATTTATAAAAAAAAAAAACGATGTCATCTTAAGTGTTCTGATGGAGAATCACTTTTGGCTTCAGAGATAAGGATCCCCTTCACAAATATTGAGGTGTATTACCATCTAGCCAGAGACTCTGCAGAAGAAAAAGCCAATTCCAAACAGTTATCCAAAAAAAAGAGGCCAGCTCGGTCACACTGTGTAGCTGTGAACACACTGACCTTTCCACCGCGACAAAAGAATTATGTTTGGTACATACTTTTACGCACCAACATAACTTTTGAATAGTAGGTGTCACCCTGATGCCCTCTAGCCAGTTTTACATTTTATCCAAACCAAAAGATATTAAAAACAAACTCTGGGCTTGTTTCTGCAGGTGCAGGACTTCGTTTGTGTGTCACTCAGAGAAGCGGCAGAGACACTGTTGTCACACTGTCAACAGTTACCGCTGACATACACATTTTACATAAAGATTTTGGTTACACCTTAAAAGAAATTAAAGTTCTCCCTGCCGATCTTGTACCTGTAAACTGGAACACACCCACTGACGCCCACAACTGCAGCAGGCTTTGAACCGTTATAATAATGTCTGCTGCGTCAGGCACCATTTCACCTGCACATTTGTGCTCTGCTGATAATAACAATCAATATGTGGAGTTTTTCTAATCTCATGTTATCATTGCTAAATCGAGCCCATGCGTATGGTGCAGTAATCTGAAGCTCTAAAATAAATAGCCAATATATGCAAATGAGGCCTCTACAAAGAATTTCTGTTCAGTTCATATATTTTAACCCAGGAACTCCATTCTTGTGCCTGTTTGCTTCGTTTACCTCTGCCAGGGTGCAGATATTATCCATCTCTCATTAACACATGTTCAGATGATGATCGTTCAGTTCCCACAAAAAGAATAATTACAGTTTTTCCTCCTCTAAATTAACTTTTTACATGGTTGTTAATCAGTTTTTATCGCCCGTGTTTAATGAGCCTCTATAATTCTGCACACCCTTGAAATAAAGATGCCCCATAGTCTCAGGATTTTCATTCACTTATTCACAGAGCGCTCCGGGAAAAAGGAACTCTCAAAATGAGTCTGTTTAGTCATGATTATTATTTTTTTTATCAGAGGTTCTTTGGGAATAATCAGATGCAATAATTCTACAGCCCTCGGAGGCGACGCCTTTCTTCTGTCCTAATTAGAGCCAGTCCTCAGTGCAGAAGTACCTACATTTCGGTGTGAAAGGAGCTAAAGTAACCTAGGAGTGGGGTCTGCAATGCAGGCGAAAATACATTCCTTTGCCACCTCTCTGAAAAGGTCTGTCGTCTTTGGGTTAAGTGTAAATATTTGTATCCTGAAAAGAATGTCATTGTTCAGCATGTGCAGTGGTTGGAGAGAAAAAGAAGATACATATCTGTGTGTTCCTGTTCATCCCAAGGACAAAACATCCAAAACAGGAAACCAATGTCTGCTATAGTGACGAGTGTCTTGACCTTTACGGTTGAGAGAGCAAACAAACACTCGAGGCGTCTGAGAGAGAGCCATATGATCAGGACAAGACGCGGCAGAACTCTTTGTTTTGTTTCGATACTTTTGTATTCAAGTCACATCACAGGTTACCTTGACAATATATATTTGTGGCTTTGCACTTTTGGCGTAAGAAAAGATTTACAGCAATAGATACCATAAGAACCAAAATGACTCCCACCTAAAAGAGGCTTCAAGCCCTTTCCCAGTGCCAAAAAAAGCAATGAGCTACTTTGATTATTCGATATTTTCTTTGCCATCTTCTAGCCAAGGATTCATGAGAATTTTTCAGCAGCTTGTAAGAAAATTCTAATGATTTAAAAAGAAAAGGGAGCAGCCGAAAGCCGGAGAAGTCGTTGCACAAACAGTAAACACGGCGGCTGTACTTTGAGCATCCAGGTTGTGATTGACAAGAACCACTTTGGTCACAGATGTGAAGTGGCGCTTTGTTTTTAAATGCAACCCAGTGCTCCGACACGTCCATCCCCCGTCAGCAAATGGCTCTGAAGTCCTCCCCTGATTTTAATCAATGCGTGTGGGTGATGAGGGCTCTAAAGTGTTGGCGCGCCTTTATTTTCTGTGTCCACTCCAGGTAATCAGGTAACAGGCAGCATCTTTGGGCCTCAGGCTCGACTCGTCACATCGCCGTGTGTGCTGTTGCACTCTCGCTGTGGCAGGAACATTGGTTTGAACCAGCCTGCGTGTTTAAGTTGCTGCACCAGAGCGTCGCCGTTGTCAGCACACAAACAAAAATCACTCATGTTCATCTTTGAACTGTTTTTTTTTTTACTTTTTTTAAATATCAGAGGTATTGTTTCTGTCTTTTTCTTAACTCAAGCTTCCCAGTGGTGTTCATAAATATACTAGCTCTATTTGTCCCAGGAAAGTGCACTACAGTTCAACTAAATATATTCCATAAATGGATCCTGTCAGCTTTATTTTCACTTTGATCTTCTGAATGACACCTCAAAGTCTGTGGATTTGATAGTTATAAAATATATATATATCTTTTCAAAAAGGTGGTTGACTTTAAACTAGGGCATGCTGAACTTGCTGGGTAGGGGACTGGTATTTTATTAATAGGTATTGTGTTTATTAATATAGTTTTGCTTTTAATGTGTTTTTCTGTTGCACAGTGCCTTGGATGTGCTTCTGCTGCAGTGTGGTTGTGCACATAATGCATGCAGATACAGCTTCTTGAATGGTGGGCTTTTTAATATTCTAATGATGCATCCTTTCTGCTGAATTTAAATGTCAAATTGCAAATTCATCAGCAGGGAAACATGCTTTACAAGCTGTTATTGCTGTCTACAGTCAGTGTAACACTTCACGACTGACCTTTACCTCATGATTACATGTTCAATATAGTGAAGGTGATCAGGCTGCTTTGCGTCTCAATGCTGAGAGCCGCTCTCCCGTACTCGATGAAGATGATTGCCATTAATTAAACCTAACAGCAGGGCTGGATCGTCTGTGTGTGGTCTTCGCCGGTCTTGGATCTCCTGCTGTTGTGTGTGATCCACGGTGACGGTAAAAAAATGTTTTGTTTTTGGTGAACGGTGCTCACCTCAGAAGAAAGAAAACTAGGAGATGGTGACGGAGCCGACAGGTTTCCCGCCTTTAACCTTGAACTGCTTCAACAAACAAGCTACATTAGATATTGCTGATGTGAAGAACAAACTTAGCGACATGTATACAGAAGGTGGAGACTCCATCACTTGTAGATGGATGATGAAAAGACTGATGGAGCAGCAGGACTTACACAAAAGCACAAAAAGAGGAAAAACAGCTTAGATTTTTCCCCAGTAGAGATTCAACGGTGAAGGCGTTCATGTCGAAATGTTGTTACAAGTGCAGGAAGAGTCGTGTGATGGTTTGTTATGTCCCAAACTGGGCTGCTGGAGCACCGTGTCACTCAGAAAAGAGAAAATCTCCCACAATCTCCTGAATCTCTCTCTACTGGAGGTGGGGAGGAGAAAATCCTACACAGGGCTCATTGAGCCCATTTGGGGTGAGAAATGTGACCGCAGAGGAGTTCCTGCAGTTCCATCTCGAGCAGAGAGAAGCAAAGCAAATATAATGGTCTTGGATTTCTGTTTCTGGTGGAAGGGAAGTAAAACCAGACTCAAAGGGCTGCCTGGATTTGACTTATTCCTCAAATTTTGCCATTCTCAGCAGAAAACTGGAGTGCATAAAAACAACTGAAATCAGCGATATATCAAAATTTGCAGTTGATCTCCAGGGTCTTTGGAAGGCTGTATGAGAGACAAACCAAAGTCCAGGCGATCACTAACATACTGTGATGGATTCTTTTTTTGAGGCATGTCAGGGCTATTGGCCTTTTTGAACTCAGCTCTGCAGCATACTGTCTACAATGATTCACACTCTTGTGCAAATTTGTGTGTGTATGTGTGTGTGGTTTTTTTTAAACTGACAAGCAAAGTGTGTAATCGAACTACAGGAAGACATTTGTGGTGAGTGATGGCTGCTAAATGTCTTGTTGAGCCCCAGGTATCTCACAAGCCATCTGGAAATTATTGTTTTTTACACATAGTTGGACACAAAGCGAGAAACACATGACTTTGTCTCCCTGCGTTAACAACATCATGCAGGGTCTATCTGCCCCAGCAGAACTGTGAAGCCCATGTAGCAGAGTAAGACAAAAAGCAGGAGTGGATTTAGCGTCGTTTGTCCATCAGCCATACTGAAAAACAGCACTTTTGCAATTGCTTCATCAGCTATTTTCCTTGGCTCATATGAGTTTTCCACCTACTGTAGTTTGCATAAAAACAAATATACAAAAAACTTTTTTCAGATGCATATTAAAAGTCATGCAGCGTTCACATTTCACGTTGGTCTCCTGCTCTAGATTGAAATCACAACGGCTTGGGGAGCTGGTTCGACAGACTAGGCAAGACAGATGGGAAGAGACACGAGTGTCCAGAGGGCGTGATGCAAGACTGCAGACTCACTGGACCTCGGCAGTGCCGTGTGTAGTAGCTTTGTAACAGCCAGAATCTGTAATACTACAGACAAAAAGTATCATGTAAACACATGATTCCTCTTCGCTGTCGTGGCAGACTCCAAAAACGGAACACATGCAGTCATGTATCTCCAGCCTGCTGCTGTAGCAGAGCTTTTTGATGCTGCTGTGCTCAGGCGTGGGATGTGTGTTTGTTGGGTAATGGTTGCTGAAGTGTCACTGAAGATTTTTCTTTTTTTGGGCAAATTGGATGCCAGTTTGTTAAAATAAATAAAGTTGGACGATGGAAGGAGGTGGGCAGGGATGGAGGAAAAAAGATGAGATGTGGGAGGGATGCTGGCATTTCTAATCCATTTAGTGTGGTGTGACAGCACAGACTGAGATTTGGGGTCTTATTTGGTGGTTTCACATTTCTACAGTTTTTGTTTTATTCACACTCATTAAATAAAGTCTGGACACGTTTGTTATTTAAGAAAAAAACAGATGGACTGTCTTTTTCTAGTTTCACAGCATTGCTATATCAAAAACGAAAACATTTAAAGAATTAGGTGATATATTGTCACTTTCTGGAATGGCACCAGTGTCATCACACACTCTCGAGTACACTATTATAGCATGATACTCTATAATAACATGTTAACATATTTTAACATATTAGTATCTCCTTCACTGTTCTGGCAAAGAGAGACTGAGAGGGAACGAGAGAGAGAGAGAGAGAGAGAGAGAGCCCATGAGATGGTGGCATAGTAGACATGTGGTTCAAAGGGGCGGTGAGGGGAGATGAGTGGGTGTTGTGTGAGCTCTGTCGTGGAAGAGAGGCTGCAAAACAGCAACAGAACTGACAGGAAATTGCAGTCAAACCGCTTTGAGAACCAGGTGCCAGGAATTAATGATTAATTCATAATCATAGTTAATAAATATTTCAAACTGATTAAGACACAGGAATTCATCTGAATGTGGGAGTTTAAGCATTAAAGCAAAACAAGAAACATTATATATATGTGTATTTGAATGGATTTGTAATTGACAGCAATGAAATAAACTATTCATCTCCACATATGATTCCCTTCAGTGTAACAAGTCAGCTAAATTAAATTATTATGTATAGTGTATAGGTAAAATTCCTATTGTGTTTCAGTCTCGCATTACCCAGTGAGTTGCAGGTATTTTTTATTTATTTATTTATTTTTGAAGAAAATTTCTAATCCACTGTTAAAATACTTTATTTAAAACTGTTAAAATAGTTTATTCCAAAACAAATGTAGATTTAACTCTTTCAGCCCTGGCAGTGCACTTGAAATGGTCTTATGGCGACACCGCCTGGTAGACTGCGGTATTGCCACTGATGGAAAGTGGACCGCTTGAATCACTGCTGTTGCCCTGGTCAGTCGAAGAGTGATGTGAAGTGTGCCCTACTTTGTTCATCATGACTCACACAGCCTCGCAGCGTTTAATTAGGATCTGAGGGCTGGGGGGCACCATCACATAGACTCACGTCATTGCATTCTCGCGCTTTAATTTTGATTTTCCCATTTGTCCGTCACTCACTGTGCCGATATGGTGAATATCCGCCCTCTGCTGGCCAACATTGAGAACTGAACAGTGGTCTAGAAATTGTAAACTAATTATCACTCCATCTATTCAATATCGTAAACCAAACAACAAAGTTATCAACTTATTTCTGTTGTTGATTTACAGCAATGTGTGAAATGTGCTAGGAAAAAAAAAATCACACAAGTACTTAACACGATAGGTGGTTAATTCAGTTAACTGTTTTGCAGCACAAGTGTAATATTAAGTCTTACACATAATTACATTTGTTTAGTTAGTGAAATGTGTTTCATAATGTCAGACACAATAAAAAAAAAAAAACAACACAAATAATGTTTAACATAATTTATATTTATTTCATTTTGAACAAAATGTTAATAAATGTATTTATTTTACGTCCATAAAAGATCATGACTCGTGGGACGTATTTTATAAATAATTTCATCCAAGTCTTTTGTAGAAAAACAGAAAGTAAAATAGCAAACTAAAGCATCTCTAGTATGACAATATGACAACTTTATCATAGTTTTTTCCACTATATTTGAACCCTCTCATTTCAAGCTTTGTTTTTTGTATGTTTTTTTTTTCGCAAGACCTCTTTAATCTCATCATTTTAATATCCAACTTAGTCCTACTCATTAACTCGCACCACTGCTTTAGACAACAAAAAAAAAAAAAAAATGCTGCAAATTCCTCAAAAAACAGACAAAAACCAAGGAGGCCAACAGAAAACACAGTGAGATTCCAACAGTGAGGGGAGTGCAGGAGAAGACGGGAGGTGGGAGGGGTTCATTTAGGGTCCCGCAGCCTCAGAACATATTTACAACAGAAAGGACAAGGGTTTTGGTGGTGGAGGTGGGGGTCAGGTTGGGGCGAGGTTCATCTGCATAGATCCACAGGACTCAGATCGTGAACAGCTAGAGATAGAAGGAGTGGAGCACGAGGTGTGAGCCTATTACATCCGCAGCTGTCTTTAAGGGAATGTAGTTCTCATCACAGTTTGTCAAGGAAAAGAAAAAGAAAAAGGAAAGCAACACAGTTCACACATAGCAACCAAAGTTAGAGAGACTAAGTCTAGTAACTGCACCCTGAAAAGGCAAAACTTGTCATGTGATGTCCCACTCTGATGATGAGTGTGTGAAGAACAAACCAACAATGATCAGTTTGAGGGAAAAATGAAAACTCATGTATCAACTGATCATTATTCAACCAATTTATTGTTAGCTGTTTAAGGTATCAGTTGTTAATTCAGGTTAAATCTCTGGGTGTGTATGATTTTAGTGCATTTCTTGCTAGAAAAGAAAAAAAAGGGGGGTGTGATAAACTCTTCTTAATCCCTGCCTGCCTTTTCCTCATGTCAGTGTGTGACTGTAGCCATGTGAGAAACAAACAAAGAGCAACAGAATCATATGGATCAGCCCTTGAAAACTACTCACACTCCTAACATGCTAATGCTAACACAGCCCTTTGCTAGTCTGTGAGAGAAAGCAGCTGATCAGTTCTTCTAAGGGTATTCTCAGTGAATTGATTGAGTGGCAACAACAGGGGTTCCACAAAGGAGGCTACTAACAATCTGCATTTTCCTTTTGTTTCCATCGCCAGTATCTGCCTCAATACGGTGTCTGCAGCAGAGAGGCACTCGAAGATCCGGGGCTTCATTTATCAAACCACGTGTAGAACAAGTTCGTCCCTGTACTGCTTATGTGTTGGACAGCTTTCATGGTGGTGTGGTCTGAACCCTATAATCATCATAATCAGCACCAGTGTCTGTTTAATTAACTCATTTGTGACCCTGTTTCCTCGAACCAGTCACTTTCACAAGTCATTTTGAATAGCTGTTATATTAATTAAAGTATCTTGTAATGAGTGATGTTGGACTCAGAGTCAATTAAAGTATCAAATGTTCTGCAGGTCTAGCTACCTGAGCCATCACACCAGACAGCATCAAACCACCAGCTAGCAAAGAAAAAGGTTTTGAAAAGTTGCCGTTAAGATGAAGGGGGCACAATGATTTGGACAGAGAGCCACCTTAATGTCTGTTTATATTTTTAATAGGGTATCGCCGCTTCATTTAAGGCTTTCCGTGCGTAGAACTGTGCCTACGTAGTTGATAAATGACTCCCCTGGAGTTTTGGCATCACGCAACTGTTCTCTAGCATCCCTGGGTTGTCCCTGCACTCTTGTGTGCGATGACACAAGAGGAATTGCCGGGCAGCCCGACTGCATCACCAACGCTGCCAACACATGTATGAGGTAAAATAAACACTGTAGCAACCAGAGAACATCTAATCCTGGCGGAGAAGCTGAGCTGCTACCGCGATACCCCACGAGCTGAACCATTGCTACCTTCGCCACCTCATCACAACGTACTCCTCACCTACTACTAACAGTTAGAAAAGAAAGTGAGTCAGTCTCAGAGCACTTGGGGTCTGTAAATATGTAGGCATAAACCGCTGTAAGGGTTTCTGGAGTTCTGAAAATGAACATTAGAACAATTCTTAGGACCCATGAAGACGATGGCTGGACCGAACGTTCGCAGACCCTCGAGCATCAGCGTAAATGAGGCGATAGAAAGTCGACAGTTTGTCAAAATCATTTCAATACCTGAAACAAAAAGCAGCGAAAATCTAAAGTCAATGATGAGCGAGCATGTCATCGATGTCCTTTTTTTTTTTTTTTTTTCTCACATCCATTCACACACTGAAAAAAACGCCTGGGAGGGAGAGTGAGGGTAAAAAGGGAAGGGGGGTGGGGATACAGGTGACAGTGTGCCGGAAAACATTTGCATGGAGTAGAAACAATGAGCAGGTTTTCAAGTGGCAAGAGGTCAGTTCTTCAAGAAAGGGGGTGGTTCGTGTCCAGTCCCATGTAAGTACAATAACTTCCTCTTCCTGTGGTGGACGGTTCGTCGGTGGCGGATTGCAGAGCCATTTCCAGCACATCTCCCCAGATGTGTCCCTGGCAGCCATAACATTGCAAAAGCTGTTATCCTTTTAAGCAATGTCGCTCTTTACAAGCACCAGATTCAACCCCCCTCAAGGCTCACTCATCACTAGAAGCACTCTCTTCTGGAGAGAAAATGGCGGTCACGCCAACTGACGTAGAATTATGGGAGGTTGAAATGAAGATGACAGTGTGTAGGAGGACAAGGGCCAGCAGGCAGATCTTCAGTCGCCCGCTGCACAGTTTTGGGGTGGCAGCAGAGGTGACTGAGGCCCCCTCAGGCTGGCAGGAAGAAGCAGTTCTTTTTAGTGTCCCACCTGAAGGGCTGTCCATTCGGGAGTCCCATCGAACGTCGCAGCACTCTGCCTCGCTGTCTGATTGACGATCTCCCAAGAGCCCTGAGAACGAGATGACACGGGAAAAACGTTGACTTTTGACTGCTGGACACAGGTGATCAATAACGTAATCAAGTAACAGTGCTTGTGTCTAATAGCTGGACACAGATCTCAGTTCGCGTTCTATGGAAAAGCAATGCAACCAAAAGCAAAACGACTGCAGACTGACCAACTCTTATTTCAGCACTCCTGTGCATTAAGAATATATAATCAATCATTTAAAATCAGTGGAGGTTTCTGCTGTGTGTGACTTTATTCTGTATATACTATATTAAGATTAGCAGAACTGCTTTATTGAATCTACAGGTGATGAAGATTTGAGTTCCAGTGAATATTTATTAATCATCTGATAATAACATTTATATTCACACAGCCTTTGGTAAGGGTGTCTAAAAATGGAATTTGAGGCGCTCTCTCCACTACGAAAATACCCCATAACAACAGTGCTAGACCCGAAACACTACAAGAGTTTATTGTTATTAAACGTCAGTCTGACAGCGGCTGTTCACAAAAACCACCACTAGATGTCACTAGAACGCCTTTTAGAAAAACTGCTGTTTACTTCGTCATTATTGAATTATTTTCTGAAATTCAGTAGGTATGGAAACATGGTTCATGAAATAATACATCAAATTCTGTTTAGTATAAATTAATTTTGAAAGTTTTCGTTGAGGCTGATGTAGAAATGTAGAGGAAAAACAGCATCTATGCTGCCAACAGGAAGTGACAATAGACATGGGGAGCGTTTCTAACCTGTGCAGATGAAGCTGGGGCTGCCCCCGTGGATCAGGTCATCATTGTCGGGCAGGATGAATGGGCAGCTTTGCTGGACCTCCAGGCAGTACTGGTGGCAAGGTATCTTCTTCTGACAGGACTGCTGGGAGGTGGGGAAAAACTGAGCACACAACCAGGGCTTATAGGCCATCTGAGAAGAAGGAAGGGGAGGGTGGCATGAAGGAGAAGATCACATTATAGGATGTCAGTTCATAACCCACTTGAGGATTGGTAAAAGCTGCTTGGTTTCTGTACTGACACATTTGTCCTCCTAACAAAGACTGTAAAGTAAAAGCTGCACATTTAATCCTCTGAGCGTCAGATAGTTGTTTTTTTCCAGAATGGAATCCCAGTACTTCATGTTTCCATTCCCTTTATGGAATATGGATTCTAAGACTCTGCTGCAGTGGGATGCATCTTTTCAAGTGTTTATGATACAATCTTCACAATTATTCCAAGATAATTTCATTTCACTCGATGTTTGTCCAACTAAAAAAAATAAAAAAATAAACATAAACAAGAAATTCTCTGCTCAGCAAAGTCAAAACTTTCTGTAGTTCAGCAGCTCAATCCGAATGCAAAATCCAGACTTGTGTGCATAAGGAGACAGATGGTGTCATGTAATAGCCAAAGCCTCAGGCTTGGGAAGCTTAGCTAACAAAATGAACTGAGGGCAAGTCACAGCCTGGATTCATTCTCAGTTTGAGCAGTTTCCTCATGTGCTATATCACTGGGATTTGCATCAGAGCAGGAAATGATGGCAAACAGAAAAATATCCATTGCACAGATGCTCTAATCGCCTTTTTTTTTGGATCAAATCTGCCTATGCTGTTAGGATGAAAGGTCAGGAGAATTCTGGGTGACAAACAAGGCCACTGTGGTCAGGTGACAACAATAGCTGAGAGGTAAACTATGACAAATGAGAAAAGTTAGAAATCATAATGATCATTTCAAAATTTAAATATAGTTTTACCCGTTTAGCTTGATGCACAAAAAACTTCTATACAGACTCTCTGAACTAGACAGGGTCATGCCTTCCACATGATGTATTCTGCCTCATGCTAGCTAGCAATGCTACTGCCAAAGCGCTCAAGGCTTCCACTCACATCCTGCTCAAGTAATGTGTGACATGGCCTGGTCATCCCACATAAGGTTACTCTATCGTCAACATCAGTAACTGGGACCGCTTACACCACAACGGCGCCTAGCTATCCTGCTGCGACTGGACGACAGCAGGGGCCGCCGTCTTTTCTTGCTTTAAAGGAGACATGATGCATGCAGGCAGATTTAAGAATCACAGACAAAACATTCCATTAAAGGAAATCACCTCAAGTTTTACAAGCACACACACACACACACACACACACACACACACACACACGATATTCTGAAAACAAGCATGAGCTTGATCAACCCACATACAGTATGCGCTTTGATCTGATTTGCATGGGCCTCATTTGTATCTGACAGAATGAATTCTAAAATTTAAGACAAAATCCTAAATAAATGTCTTGCATAAGAAACTGAAGAAAATATTACTGAGCAAGTGAAGAAACTGGACATGATTCTTGGCGTGGACTATTTAGCTGTCATCCCGATGGGGGGCGGGGGGGTCTGAGTTGTTTCCTGTTTAGCCACACGATGATAACAAGCGCAGCACAGGCAATTATATTAATTATTATAATTTGATTACGGTGTTGGGGATGACAATGCCAAGAACAGCGTGGACTCAGTGTTTTTGTTTTTCTAAGTGAATGACGGCGGATTTCGTGGTGGAATACTGTGTTTAACTGAAATGTTCATGTCCTGTTTTGCCAGGAAATTTCAAAATAAAAGGTCAAAAAGTTCACAGGATCAGTCTCTTAAAAAGAAATAATCTTGTCATTTTCACTCTGATGCGGGTGTTTATTCAAAATATTGTTACTGCACCTCTTTATGCGTTAAATATGATTTCAGTAAATTTAAGTGTACCTCCCATGATCCTCTGCTCTTGGTAGCTGCGTAGCTGCTAAAGAGGGGCTCTGCGTGTAACAATAGAGATAAAGTCCTTCAAATTGTTGAACTGATTTTCTGTTGTAATACTTTGGGGTTCAACCTATGATTGGGGATTTTGAGCATAACAGCTTTCTGTCTGCACAAATGATGCCGTCTAATTCGCCATGATTTAGGATAAAGTCTTGCCAGCGGTGAGATAATCCATCTAGGGATGCTGCAGCTATCAAAAGGGAGCCAAAACAATACGATCGCAGGCAGACAGGAAATCTGGGTCCTCCTGAAGATGTATGCAGGCAGTTGCCAAGGTAACAGCTTTTTTTCTGCTTTTCATTAGAGCTCAATGGGTGCTGCCCCACTCACTGTTGAGCTTCTGTTTGTGTGCACGTTTGAATGTGCACCCGGGCCTTCTATGCCCGTGTGCATGCGTGTGTTTGCGTGTGCGTTTGTGGGTGCATGCACGTTGTGCTCAGCGTGAAAAGGGAAGCGTATGAGAGCAAATTGAGTTAGTCAGGAAGCAGGCCTGGAGTCTGATTTGATCAGTCTAATGTGTGATCAGTGTGAATGGGAAGCTGGCACTCGAAAAGCCTCTGTCGCCACGCAGCTAAGACG
Source organism: Pao palembangensis (assembly GCA_015343265.1). NCBI lineage: Eukaryota > Metazoa > Chordata > Actinopteri > Tetraodontiformes > Tetraodontidae > Pao > Pao palembangensis. Next base: position 4,236,205 of record CM027085.1, on the reverse strand, counting down.
GCTTCAAATGTGTCGACGTCCAGAGACACACAGGAGAGACACCAACAGGGCTTTTCAGAAGTGCAGCCACGAGGGTTTCAGCAAACTAGCAAAGGGAAGAGGGACTTCTCTTATTTTGAAAAGAAGATTAAACACATACTTTCTGTCTGATGGATCAGAAAGACGCCTCATTGTACACTAAAGACTAAGACATTATTGTGCAGAGGCAGAATCCAGGTTTCTGACAAGAGCACGGATGTTTCTGTACACTGGGTTTTGTTTCTGGCTGTATGATGGTGTTGAAATCTGGCAGCAAAGCCTCAATTTAACATCTCAGCATCTGCTGGGGACTTTTTGTTTTTTTCCTAGCATACACTGTTGAACAATCAACCGTTTGGACAAATGTGCATCTGATGCCTTCGGGGGGGGGGGAGTTTCTGCCTGCATGCTGTCATGCAGCATCAATCAGTTTAGGAGAGAAAAATCAAAGAGAGGAGCAACAATGCCTTGACAGGGTTTGGGTGTGTGCTTGTGCAAGTGTGAGCGTGCATGTGTGTGTGTGTGTGTGTGTGTGTGTGTTCTCATAATGCGCTGATGTTACAAGCAGCAGGTAGGTACATGTAGACAGAAGGGAATGACTGTTTTCACTGATTGATCCTTCATAAATTAGCGTCTGCAGAGGTATAAACATGTTTTGAGGGAAAGACCCTTGTTTGATGCAGCCAGGATTTTCTCTCTGCTTGGCTTCGGGGGAATTTGCAGCACAGCTCAGATGGTTAACACTCCCCCTCCTGTGATTGTGACATGAAAAGCAACTCTTCCACTCTGCCTCACCCACCCAGGGGTAGGGCTTCCCTCACGCTTTCATTCAGAAGCCCGTCATCTGATACGGAGGACTAGTGCTCTTCTTTTAGCTGTAGTTTGGGAGATATCAGCTGCACTTGTCTGCTTTTTCTCCAACACAATGGGGCTAGGTGGCACCTGTGATGCTTATGTGCCAAAAATAATCAAACCAAAACTCACAAGTGATGTCTCTTTCCAAAGATAATGACCTGCTGGCTTTAAATAATTGATCCAATAATTGATTCTCTAGTGGCCTTAAATATGCAATGCCTATTTATTTAGTTCTTTGGCAAAAAAAATCAAAAAAACACAAAAAGCAGTAAAAAGAAAATATCAGTGAACTATGTTATAACTTATTAACACCTTTACTGACACTGATGTTATGCTAAGTTATAAATCATGACGCTGTAAGTAAAGTGCAATGGCACACGTACAGCCAATAGCGACTATATTTGCGTGGGTTTATATTCCTGGGTATGTAAACACGTTCAACAAAGAGCATCAACAGCGTCTATCCACCCATCAGGAGGCCGCACGCACCACGACTGTAAAATGGAATGACAGACTATAAAAAGTGTATGAGTCAGCTACAGGGTGAGATCCCAGTTCGGAGCTGAATGACACAGATCATTAGCACTCACCAATCACAGCCTGGCTGGAACACAAAGGAGTTCTCACACTACATGAACTATTTTCAGACAGGTTGCTTCTTTTGGGGGTTTTCATTTACCGTGTTTGCAAAATATTTTGCAAATGACATGGCAGCATTTATTACAGAGAAATCAAGGTGGGTCACTTGTTTTCTGAAAGGAAACAGTGATTTAAATATCAGTGTATCAACGTATCAGGTGCTGTATGCATTCCGGTGTGAAACGAGCGCCAAGAGAGCACCAGAATAAATGCTTTGCAGTTTCAGCGCAATTCTTGAACGTGCAACAGCCTTTGTCATTCTTCCAGTAAGTGAGGAAAACAGATTCCAACCACGACTGTGGTGCGAGTGGTTAATTATCTATTCAAAGGTTCTGTTCTTGCATATATACTGACTAAAGTTTACATTAAAGCTTAACTCAAAGTTCACGAGAGATGCAGACATGATGGGCAACACGTGAGTTACCTGCACAGACTCACCTCTGCACCCATGTGGAATGCTAGCGGACTAACTGTGCTATATTTTTAGGTACAGATCTATCAATAGTATTGAAAGGTTTCTAGAAACACGGGTTGTTTAACTGGAAATGCCCTACTGAGCTTTGCTGGGTGTGTCCACCTTATCAGGCCGAACAAATATGGTGTTTCTGTGAACCATGATTTGTGGATCAGTTCTGAGAAAACATGGTCATGAATGTGCATGGTGGGATTTGTTTTCAGCCTGAATGAGCATGCAGGCGCTGCAATGAATCAGGCAGATTACAAAACAGGTACCAATAGGCTTTCCATCTACTGCGAGGAAACAAACCCAATTTTCCCGCGGACGCAAGATTATTTCCCAGGTTGGGCTTCGTGTTGAGTAGATTATGATGGCTCTGACACGGGTCTGCAGCTTTCCTCTCCAAAGGTTTAAAGCATTTCTTTGCAGCTGATGGCTCTGATATCGATAGAGAGGCAGCTGACTGCAGGAGGTCTGACCTAAAGCCAGGACGTATCGACAGGACGGCTGCTGCACAGATAAATGCTGCAGAGGGAGCTGATGTACCAGAACCACAACCCAACATACCCAGCTTAACCCGACCTCCTAAGATCATGTGACCAACTTTAGCACCAGATCAGAGAAACGAAACCCGAGTTATCGCAACAAATAATCGCAGTTACTGATCATAATAATCACTGACTGTAAATCAACAGAAACCACCAGTGTCATTAGGAAATAACGGCAGTCTCAGATTAAAACTGACCGACATTCAAATTATTTCTGTGTTGCGCTCTCTCCGTGTTTTCCTTCCTGGGGCTCTGGGTTCCTCCTCTATGAGGTTAAATCAACAGTGATGGTGCGGCTGCAGCGGCTCACAGTGACCCTCCATCTGGCCTTGAAATTTCGTTGTGCAAGCTATTGTGTAATGATAAATAAAGTATTTTGCTTCTGTTAAAATGCAATTTTTCATATAGTTGTCAGAGGCAAATCTCCCCAAGTTGCATTGGAAGGAAAGACGTGCTACAAACACCCACAGTTAAACAAAATGACAGCTGAGGTCTGCGATTAGATAAGTGTGGACAGCACGAATGATGTGCCGTCAACGTGTGAGGCGGCTCTGAACGGACCTGAAAGCCTTTAAAAAAATACAAAAAGGCAACGTTGACACTCTGCACCAGACTGGATTCTCATCCACTCATTCATCCAGAAACATCAGAATCTTGGTTAGATCATAAACAACCAGCCTTCGTAGTAAAACCAGATACATTTAAAAAATTCTATTTAAATATACAAAAAGTCAAATGCCGTATCTGTGTGGCATATCTGTGTGTGCCGTATCAGGTACCAGCATCCATACTGGTGCATGTCCAGTATAATAATCAATTTATATACTGTTATATTTAAATTTACTGGCAAATCAAAAGAGGTGAACGGAAGACTGCAGAAAATCAAGAGCACTCATTCGATGGCTGGCAGCTGCTGTTGTGGCAGAATCTATTCCCTTATTGACAGGATTTCCTTTTCTGACGTCATTCGCTTTTCCCCGGTAAAAAGGTAAAAACGCAAAAGGCTATAATTAAATACTGGCAGTAGTGACAGCGAAGAGCACAGCATAGGATAATAGACGCATTATCCTCGATAGGATGATAAACCGGAAATGTGTCCGGTCATTGTGTGAGTGCTGACCCTGCTCCTTATGTACCACTGCTAATATTCATTATTTATGAAAAAAAAAAAAAAAAGAAGTTCATTCCAGCCCTGTCTAACTTAGGTTGATAAAATCACACTCAGGATTCTTTCAGATTATGGAAGAAATAAAACTTTCAGAGCGCCGAGTTGAAGGCATTAAACGGGTAACTGGGCAACACATTGGGTATAAATCATGAGCTGCAGTGTTCTATAGCGCATCACAGCGTTTCAGTGTGTTGTATTAATATACAAGGACAGAATGGAAAGTAACAGCCAAGAGGCCTCCTGTTCGCCCACAACTCCTGCAATGATACCCCTCCTCCCTCCCTCGACATTATGGCCTTGAAACCCAAAGTCCTCACATCATTGCAACCGATTTGTTTTTTTTATGCCTTTGCGTATCTCCAGGTCTGATTCTGAGTGTGGAAACGATTTGGTCTGCCAACATTTAACATCTCCTGTTAACCGCAGATGCTGAACTCACTGCTGACAAGTGTCTCTCACAGTGGCAGAGATATAGCTCCTTGAAGGGCAGCAAAAGAGCCCTCCACTCAGGTGGCCACTCGGCAAGTTGGATGTGACGATTTGGGGTAGAAATCAGGCGGGAGGAACATCGGGGCTGTGGGTGTTTCTGCTTCACATAGGATGACACTCCTGTATTCCTCCTGTATGAAATGCTAATATTCAAAAACTCCATCACAAGAAGAACAAATTCCCTTCATTTACTCCTACATAATCTAATCATTTCATTATTCTTTCTCCATATCTAACCCATCATTTTACTGATCAACATGTATGAAAAGTATTGATATAATCCCAGATTATCCAACTGTACACAATGATACAGAAAGAAAGTTACCACATGAACTTTCCATTGAGGACTATGGGTTGTCTTTAAGGAACTGGGTCATGATTTCTTGTAAAAACTGATTTTTAAATGTATTTTCGTGCCATCAAGTTTAATTGAATATCAGTTTCTGCATCATATATCTCCAGCTCACACCATGACAATAGATGACAGAAGACGAGCGTTGCAGATAACAGCACTCATACCAAGATGGAGCGTCTGTACTTTCATCATTCCTGAAAGTCTTGAAGCATCTGCAGCAAAGCATATCCATAAGCACAACTGCAGAATTATGACTGTCAGCTTTTTTCTGTCCTTTTCCCATTAAAAAAAAAAATCCACACAAGCAAATAACTCCAGAATTACCATCAACAACTATGCAACATATGAAATGTGTTCAGCGGATGCCAGAAAAAGATCCATTATTCAGCTATCATGCTAATTGTTAGCTATTGTATAATAACCAGGTACAAAAGCTAATGACAGTTAGCCAATGATACACTGAAACATTTCAGTGATTGTCGTCATTAACCATTCTGTCCATTACGCTTTAGCTCCACATTTTATTGAGGCCACTGTCTATCCACCTTCACATTTACAAGTACAATGTCAGTAAAATAGGTGCTTAAACTTTTCACAGCAGAATCAAATGGTAATTGTCAAACTACAGGCAAAAAGGCATGCCAGACCGTAATAACAGAACTCATGTACAGTAAATTATAATTTATTTAATAGAGCAAACATCATCCTCAATCATCCTAATGGGCCACACGGAGCTTAACACAGATTCAAACATAACCTTTTCATCCAGTCACAGTTTTTTTTCAGAAGTAAAACAGGATGAGAGCAAAGATTCCCATTAGTATCAAGTGGGGGTGCACAGCATTCATTATTTGATTCATTATGTGATTCATTATTTCATCTAGTTAGTTTTGATGATATGGTCAATGCTGGTGAGATATTGTGGCAAAACTTTTAACATTTCTTTTTTTACAACTCCAACTGAGATTGAACCATTTATGATCACTTTAAATGTTGTAGCTACAGGTTAAAATCGCAACAGCTTACTTCCAAGCTATACTCTCTAAGATACAACATACATTTTCTGCCAAAGTTACACACTGAAATTGAAATTGTAAATTACCTGTAAGGATCATTTATCTCAATATACAGTCCTGACAAAAAACAAATTCAACACAGGGCCTCGCTAGCATATACATTCAGGTTTATATGTGTCCCTGGAAAAATAATCCATTCCAATATGGATGCAGACAATAGGACTGTTAAACTAATTGATACCCATAAACGAATGGAGGTATTAGAATGTCCCACTCTTTCACGGGGGTGAAAAAACCACATCCTGCTTGCAAAATCACAATATTCTCATAGTAATGAATGTTTTAATTCTAATTAAATTCTGCACACCATGCTAATGCACAAACAGAACAACAGCTTGGCATCAATTCCAAACTGGGCAGATAAAACCTTCAGTTTATGGAATATGTGTCTGGTACTTTTAGAAAACCGAAAATTTGAATTATTCTTCCAACAAAAGGCCAAGGAAGACACAGCGGTTTCATAAGCACGGGGGTCAAACACAGAAAGAGACGCTTGTCATTCTTTTTGAAAATGTTATGTTTACAAAGATATCAAGGACGGTAAAGAAGGAAAAACCAGCAGCAATATTTCTCCCAGATGCCGTCACACGTGTTCTCATTAGCCTGTTTCAAAAATGCGCTCATTAAGGATTTACAAATGATAAAACGTGAACAAAAAGATTCAATACTAGCGGTATCATTGTGGATTTCTTTAGTTGAGTCAGCACAAATGTAAAAACAGACAGCTCTCTGTCCATATAGTTGAACATTATTACATTATTATTACATCATGATCGCCTTGTCAGTGATGATGATGTAAATTGCCATCGCTACTAAAGCAAACCTTGTGGGGGCGCTAGAAAAATGTCAGCGTTAGGGAGTTGAGGAAAGGCCAAATTGCAAAGATTGACATGCACAGAACCAAGCTGGCAGGCAGAAATTAAAAGGCTGATTTCATGACTGGAGTAATATGATCTGGAAAATAATCCAACCTCCTCAATGGAATAATTTCTGCATGCAGAGACAAAGTAGCTTTAATTACAGTCATCACGATGATTGCTAACATTACTGTAAGGGAGAGAAATGATTTCACAAAGGTTAAATGGGGTTCATTAATGGGGCAACCCATTTTAACCCTCTTTTTGCCTGATGCAGTCTCCCCTTTGCTGCTATCCCGTGATGTTCTCTGTGCAGCAGTTTATGGTTAAAAACAATATGGAAGTGCTGCTGTGCACTGCAGCACTGAGCCCCCTCTGCCTCTCTCTCTCTCTCACACTCTCCTTCCTGCCTCATTAGCATGCCGCTCAGGGATGTGCCCATTCATAAAAAGCCTGCTGTGGGTTGGACCAAGGTCCTGGAGGGGACAAAACCCTCTCCAAGGTCAGCGTTCACTACTGCTACAAGGAGAAACAATGGCGGAAATCCCACCTGAGCTCTTTGGTTTTCACGGGCAGGAGAACAAAACTCTGCAACACTCTGTCATTTATTAAAACGCTGGAGGGACGCTGGAGTAGACACACACACACACACACACACACACACACACGACAACATACTGTGAAAAAAGGATAGCAGAGTACCCAAACACAACAGCAATTAAAAAGGCAGACTGGATATCACGATAAGATGATAATATAGCTGACAGAGTGGGGGGGTGACCATGTTTGTCCAGTGAGTCATCAAACACACCGCTGATCTGATTCATGTGTGGGGAAAAGCACCCGAAACTCTGAAGAGTGAAATATTTCTAGTACACTAGTGTTTCTGCCAACCTGGTATGTGTACCGTCACCTCTAAAGGCATCCCTAAATGATAGTTCCTAACTAGGAAGAGGTGGTAAAATAATATTATAGGATTTAATTTATCCTCTCACATTCTCAGTCAGAGGGGAGTAAAAAAAAATAAAATAAAATCGAGGAAACACACACATACTGATTTTACTATTCTGAATTTTTGCCATCCGAGAATAGAAACACACTCTGACATCTGTATTGGACGGGACAGCGTCCTCCCCAGAACTAAGACATATCGAATCTTCTCCCTCGATCAGGCCGTTTCCAGCCACGACGTGTCTTTACTGCCCTATTTCAGTCAGGAGCGCCGTCCACCATCAAATGAAGGGCGAGTGAAAGCGCCGCGCTCAGATCAATAGGGATCAGCCTCTTGATACAACTGCCACCCGTCCCTGCGGCTCAAAAAGAGCTGCAGATCAATGCAGATGTGTGCGGCCGACAAGGATCTAAAGAGGGAGCATGCTGTGGACGATGTCCTCCTTTCCACTTGCACACAACACCAGCTAAGATTAGACGTTCAATTGGACCTGGAGGGTGGGGGGCTGGAAATGGGTTTGTGCTCAGACTTGTGAGTGTGCAATTGTGTTTCCAAATGATTGTTTTCTTTTTTTTTTTGCATCATAGTGGAGGTGGTGAAAGGTAAGCAGGGCCACCAGGTCACACGGGGTCAGGGAATAATAGGAGTGCTTGTAAATGCAGATTGTGTTCACATCCTGAGACTCTGATTACTGGACGCGGTGCTGAGAGCGCTGCTTGTCTTTCAAATGCAATCAACGAAATAAAAGCAGGAAGAGTCACATTTTTGTTTTCTTCCCTCTGATCGTGTCAACTGGGAGCCGGGACGTTCTCTAATTGGAGACATGGCAAATAAAGAGCCCTCAGCCTCATTATCAGGGGTGTCAAAACCCGACAAAGTTGATGTTCTGCATCACGTTCCTAAGAGAGACAGATTTAAACTCAGATGGATCGTCTGCCTTGGGCTTTGTGTGCAATCTGTTTATTGTTTTATTTAGAGATTACGTTTGATTTTACCAGAAATTACTCGCTGTGCCAATCCCAGACCTCTTGGTTCGATTGTAACAAAACATTTCCTATAATTTGTGCTTTCACCTTGTCCCATTATGCTGTGCGGTTCTACTCATCATGTACACCACAGTCAAGCCCATTAAAGGGCTGTTTCCGAGCCTGTGTCAGCGAGTCGGTCCGGATTGAAATGTTTCTGGGTCGGCAAAGCTGTCAGGATGAATGGTGGGTTTGTACACAGCCAGAAGTTGAAGAATCTCACTGTGAGGAACAACACGCGGGTCGGGCCCACTGAGTGATGTTGCACCCCGGGGTAGGAGAATCAAAGCACCACCTGCAGACATCCAGAGCCACACCTGAGCTGCAGAGCAACCCCCTCCCCCCCACCCTCGCCCACGTGATCATCTTCCACTGGCTTTGAAGAGCCAGTAAGCTGTCTGCACCTCTGCGTGTTCAGACGACACACAGACGCAGAAGTGGATTTCATTCATGTTTCCAGGCTGCGGTCTCGCCATATTACGCAAATTACATACGTGTGGAGGCAGGTGACAGCTCAGCGGTGCTGCTTGGGCCGTGCTGCTCTTTCCGCAACGCTGCTAACTGCACACACTATAGACTCTAAAGCTGTAATCATGGAGGTGACGCCAGGGGGCCATTGTTGAAGAAAGTATTCGCTTGACTAAATGACTGTTTTCGCTCTGTGTGCCGAGAGGTGATGTGACAGAAAGAGCAGCCAGAGATCGGCAGGAGAGGGAAAGCACTAACGTCAGACATGGAGGCTAAATACGGGTGTTATGTGATGGCTAATACTTTAGAGAGCGATCGCGAGCACTGGCGTGGCTACTTAATGATAAAAGCAGCGTTCAGGCCGTCTTGTGTGTGTAGCATGAGTGTGTATGCTTATGCTGCCTACAGAGCAGCCTTGAAGGGAGACTGGAGCTGCTTAGGTCACCAACTCAATATTGGCAAAGGTCTTGGTATGCAGCAAGCAGCGCAGCCATCAAGGATGAAGCGATAAAGAGTCCAGCGATGAAATATCCGAACCAGAAACCGCAGCTTGATCATTTTAAACGATTCATTCTAACCTCCCCTGACCAGTCAGCCTATAAAGTGTGAAAAAAAAGTAACAGATCATCAATTCACTGACGTCTCTTCCAGTCAGTTGGTGCAAATATCTAGTCCACAGTGATCTATACCAAGAGAAAGTAAGTCATTTGACCAGACAAATGCTTGTCTGAGAGGTGTTTGGGGGAAAATAATGTGTTTTTTTTATTGACTAGAGTGCTGTAGCGATGTTATTTACCTCCTCTTTACTTATTACTGTAAAGGCTGAATCACAAAACATAAGAGCTCTGATAAATTAACATTTCTTCCCAAAGAGTCAGCAAACATGACAACACTGTGCCTGCAGATTAGAGTTATGTTGTCATACTGATGTTACATCGCATATTCTGCCGTGTTATGGTGACATTTCACTGAGGTATGTCTGAGCATGTGACAAATGCAAATGTTCTCCTCCTTTTTGTAAACACAGTGTGTGTGAGTATGTGTGTGTTTTTATAAGTAATGTGACATCTGCAACTAGATGAGTGCTGGGTTTTTCTTCCTACAAAAGGCTGCCAATTGTCTTTGTCAGGATTAAGATATCAAACAGACGAAAATCACTGGTTCACCAATTCACACACACACACTTGGACCCAGAAAAGTCATTCAGTCTTATTAAAACCTAGGCCCTGCCTGGATGGCTGGGACTTGTGCAAAGAGGCAGTTGGTCTTACTGAATGTCAATGAAAACACCGATGTGTGTGTGTGTGTGTGTGTCCCAGCCACTGGTGTGGCTGAATGGTGGACTTCTAAGATTGCTCAGAGCCTCTGTGAATGGAAGCCCCATTCAGCACCGCGGACAGCTCCGCAGCTGCAGCAACGGCCTGCTGGTCGCTCGGACACCCCGTGATAACTGAACACGAGTGGGTAAACAGTGCACGGCAATCAAAGCAACCGAACTGAGAACAGGCCTGTGTGCACGGCTAGGTACTGAGCAAACAGGAAAGGAAGCCACCTCTTGACTTTAATGAAACGCTCTCAGCGTGGAGTGGTCGGCCATGATGAACACCTGGCGGAAAGGGCGCAGCCTCCCCGCGATGTTTGCATATGGCGCCAGCCTCCTTCCTACGTAGGAAACGGCCTATCTGATGGATCAGCGCCTTTTGAAGGGGATTATAAGCTAAAGACACACAGGGCGCTCTTCAATGTCAATGAAATGAGATGGAAACACTGGGGTCTCCTTGTGCACATTAGCATGGGGCCTAAACACACCAAGGAGATGAATGAACATGAGGCCCGAGCTGGGAGTCTCCTTGAATCTGTCATCTATCTCCATGGTGACAAGAGGAGGAGGAGGACCAAAAACTGGCATCTATCCGGGCCCAAAATCAACACATGGTCACAACATTACCCCTATATACTCCAACCTCACCCCACCCCCGGTTCCCCTTTACATCCTACCTTGCACTGCTCCATGCACGTCCTCACCGAATATGAACCAGGCTCGTATTTCTGAGTCAGGAGCTCAAAGTCCTCGTATTTCTCCAGGGCGTGCTGATCGTAGCGCTGGTACGCTCGGACGCATTCGATGCACCTGGAGCTGTCGTCATCGCCGAGCACGTCCAGGCTGCAGTTCAAATTATCCGGACTTGTGGAGCCGTTAAATAAATCCAGCAGAGAGTAGGAGTTACAAAATGAAAGGTACAAATTGCTCATATTTACAGCCCGCTTATCCTCTTTGTCGGAAAGGCCCCCGCACAGATCGTCTGCATCTGCGAAGGCGAAGCAGTTTTTAGAAGAGAAACTATCCTGGTGGCAAGTTTCGAGCCGCCACAAATGTTTGGTGGAGTTTTCTATAAAAATAGGATCTGGGATTCCACTGAGGCTGCTGTGTGCTGAGTGGGTCTGGGGGGAGAGGAGGTTGGAGGACGCTAACTTGACCAGGGTCCGGGCCAGTTTGGCCTCGGCGCAGAACCACAGGTGATCAGAGAGGAGGATGGTTAAGAATAAGAGGGATGCCAAGGACAGTCGCCATCTCTGCGCCCTCTCTGAATCGGTGAATGGCTTTTGGTTGTCACGAGGGGGCTCTAGCCAGATTTGGAAGCCGTCATCATCTTCTTGCTGCCAACACGTCCCAGCACCCCTGGTCATATTTTGGGAACCGGCCACCGTGGGGGCTCCTCTGCCGCAACAGTCATTGACGTGGGGGTTCGCTTTGCGTTTTCCGCCCCTCAAATGTTAGCTGGTGGGTTGTCCCGGCTCGCTTTTGTTTTCAGCGGCAATTCCCACTAAAACGAGCGTGGGCCAGGTGGTATATACGCTGGCGACCACGGGCCGCATCCTCCATGACTGACCGGTGAAGCCGCTGTCCTCCTGTCCGCCCTGAGCTCCGCGCCGCGCCGCGCCGCGCCGCTCCACTCCGCTCCGCTCCTTTGCGTAGCCTGGACTCCGGTTTTAAGAGACACTCGACCGACGCGTTTACGTTTTACCCGGCCGCGGTCGTGCAGGGACAAGGGCACTATCCTCTTCCAACATGGCGAAGCTATCGCCTTTGTGTCGGCGGATGGGCCTACAGCCTGTCACAGACCTCTTTTCTTTTTTAAGCCCTCGCCGTCTTCATCTCGCTGCCGTTGTCAAGTTGCCGCCATGTTCGCCAAGAGAGGTTCACAGGAAATTGCGTCAATGGAAATAATTTACCTTTACTGTTTCCGGTTGTTTTATTCAAAATAAAGGTTATCAGTGTTTTTCTTTAATATATAAATTGGGTATCTCAAAATACTTTTTGTGCGTAATAAAAAAACTATAATATATTATCATTCATTGTAAAAAAAAATACAAACAAAATAACACTAAGGCTATAAGGCTATATGCTTAAATAAAATTTTAAATAAAAATAAAAAGCAAAAAAGAGGCAATGGAAATCGAGTATCAATTAACAATTATCGAAAAAGGTTATACAGTTTAGAGATTGTTAGAGAATATGGTAACTCGAGTGTATTATAGTACAAGCCTACTACTACTATTTCACTTCGCTCTTTAATTAATTTGTTAATAAACGTTTTTATTGCATTTTTTTCTTTCTCTGTTTTTTGCCGCATGTCATGCACACAAAAAACAGAACTTGTTTCTTAATCGTAAACAAATATAATTTCTTAAGTAAATGGCTGACACGTTACATGCTAGATAACAAATCTTTTGTTTAAATAAAAACGATTTTTGTTGACTAAATGTATATAATGTTCTAGGCGCATATTTTATTTTATTCTGAAAGGTTAAACATCCTGTATCCGGTATGGCTATGACTTAACCTCGTTCATTTGACAGAACAGCTCAATCTCTGACGTTATGCGCGGAGCGCATCGCAGTTACCGCATCCAACGACACTGACGGGCGTCAAGTCCAAAAGAGTCAGGACAAATTTGGCTTCGCAATGAAAAAATACTGATACAAATCTCCTTTATTTAGAGTAAATGGAATTGAAGACAAGACACGCAGCCGAACAGAAATACAAAAGACTGAAAGATTTCCGGAGAAGAGAATTTGAGCCAGCTGTTTTATTGTGAAAGATACTGTGAGACAGCTCTGGGCTCACCTGTTTCAGCATCCACCTGTCTTCAAGAGAAGGACCCCAGGTCTCCAGCATCTCAGTGTTAATTTCTTTTATGTGAAATGTAACTCGAAAACAGACATTTATCATTGCTCTGAATGACCACTCATTTTCTATTAGTTCTGAGAAAAAAACAACAACTTTGGATTCACTTCAAATCGGTTGTCCATTATAGACGAGGGGCAACAGTTGCATCATGCATTGATGAAAATCAATGAATCTTCTTAATGATTAAAGCAGATATGATATTCAAGGATAAACAATTGTTTTATTTTAATTTAAAAACCAAAGTAATAGGAATCCTGGTGGGAAAAAAATTAATTTTCCTTTACTAGATTGCTTCATTGTAGGTGGGCCTGTACTAATTGCTATAGAACAAATGAAACACTTGCCCACAGCCACAAACTTCTGTTTGGCCTCTACAGAAGCAGATCTATTTCACCTGAGTATGCAAATGCTGCCGCTTCCCAGCCATTTGTTCCCACCTGCATCCAGCTTGTTCATCTCTCTCTGCAGCTATGGCCAGCGCCCAATTGGAGCATTTATCCTGCTACATAGTATTTCTGCAGTCGCATAGACCAGGTTGTTTTCATCTCCATAGATCAACAATGTGTATGCATAAAGCCCCCTTTAGAATAGGCACCAGCTGAGTACCTCTAATTAAAGCCTGTCAGTCAAACGCTCACTCCACATCACCTGGAAATAGTCCAGAGTGGGCGACAACCTACGGAGGGTTTTGTGATGAAAAGTATGTCAGTGCAACTTCTGGAGATCCTTTTGCTCGTTATTTTTGCCAATTTTGAAAGGTGGGGGGGGGGTGTTGCTATCTAACTAGTGGAATTCATTAAATTAAAACAAAAAGAGAACAACGCATGAATGAGCTATTAATGCCAGTGTATCATTATTACAGAAAAGGACCTCGTCTCTTTCACTTACACAATGTATTCATGCGGCATTTATGCACAATACCCAAGACAGCACAGGCTGCTACCTGCACCCCAGAGGCAACAGTAATAAAGGGTATAACATATTAGTGAATCCCAAGGTATGTTGCTGACATTTCAGAAGACAGGAAAACATGGGACACAACTTTGTCAGAGTGCCTAGAGCTAAACCGCTGTTACTGTACCCCTGTGGTGTCCCTCTGCCTGGATGAGTGAAGAGTGGAGGCAAAGGTCTCCTGGTCAAGCAGATGTTGGATTTGTTTCCATCAGTAAGTTAGAGTTACAACAAGTTCTTCCTGAGGTATTTTATTAGATTGATTTAAACAGACCATAAAACACACGTGCACACACAGGACAGTTATAATAAAAGCCACTAAGTCTCATTTTCCAAGAAATAACATTGTTTATCTGAAGAAATGCAACCTGTTTTCCGGCTCAGTGCATTTCTAACAACTCTTATTTTCTATTAGATTATTTTCTAATTCAATTATAATGACATAAAATAATAATCAAAAAGCAATCAAGGCCTTCCAGATCATCACTTTAAAACTAATAATAAAATAACAGGAAGTCGTACTCTGTCATTTAAAACAGGAAGCTCAAAGAGAGTATAGTATTAAACCACATCAATTATTTCAAACTTATTCTCTCATTTTTAATTCTACTCTAAAGGAAAAATTATTTAAAATACCAGCTGCTGGAGAGCTTTGTCATCCGAGTCAAGGAAACTGGCGTGTTTTCACTCTTCAAGCCAAGTAGTCGGTGTCGTCCATCAGATAGCCTGCCTTAATGGAATCCGTCACCCATGAGTCTTTTACAATCTTAAATTTCTTTCTAAAGCTGCGCCTCGCACTTCTCAAATCCAGAAGTCTTGTCTCCTCGTCAGTGATAACATGCGAGACCCCCTCCTCTAACTTCTGTAGCACTGTCCCACCATGGAAGCGAAACTCCAGCGCTCTGATGTTCAAACAGGATGCAGGGATGGCCGACTCGGGATCTCCGATATCAGCGTACGCGTCCACGTAAGCCCTGAAAGGTCTGAACAAGCTGGTGGGGAGGTCCTCCCAGCCACAGCGCTGCTCCACCTGGCCCACGTTGACGGTGGCGGGCACGTCCGAGCTCCTCATCCGGCCGAACACTTCTCGCAGCTGCTGCTCGTCGGTGTCCACAAAGTAGCTGTCGCCGTAGATGTCGTACTCTTTGGCAAAGTGCTCCCTGGTGGAGGGGGACATGTGGATCATGTGACGTGGCTGCCATGGGACCACTTCCTTCTGTTCTAGGCATTCCAGCAGCCAGGCGGCCCACACCACATCATGCTGGTTGGACAAGATTAGGTTTTTCACACGCATGTTCTCAACACCAGCAATCACGCAGTAGGTGTCCCGTCCTGGGTTTTGGACCACAATACCCCCGCACCTGAGGGGAAAACTTAATAAGTTAAGTCAGTTTTGGTGGGATTAGCAATAACAAATATGTGAATTTAGTTGGTTTCATTCATAACAGAAATAGTTGAAACCTGTCAGTCTCTATAAGTCTATGTGGGGCATAGCTCGTTCACTAATCAATGTGCTTCACATTATTATGGCCTTAAACTACAATTTCATTCTATTTTACCTACAACACAGCTGTTGTTACCTGGCCACACCCTTTTCCAGCTCAGACTTGGAGTGATCCTCTGTGCCGTTCAAGATGCAGAACTCCACATCCTCGAACATGTCGGTCTCTTTCTTAACTCCAGAGAGGTCTTGGGCCTTAAAGTGTTCCAGGAGCCCAACCACCTTCTTGGGCTTGAATGGCACCTTGCGCTTTTTCTTTTGGGGTTCGTCGTCATCGATGAGCAGGTGCCGCGAGGCAAGTTTCCCACATGCCTTGCTGCGGAACTGGTCCAGCTCTGCCAGAGTCATGCACTCGTGCCACTCCTTGTCTTCCCGGATCTTCTCGATCCTGGGGAAGCGTAAAGTGCAGTTGGTTTTGTACATGTCGCTGCTGACGATTTCAGCTGCCTTCACCTGAATAATGACGGAGTTGCAGGGCTCTATGTAGACTTCAGGCTTTTCCGTTCCGCACAAAATGGATGCTGGAGGGTCGCTTTTCCGGAAGACTTTCCAGTGTTTGGCCAGTTTCAAACCAAGGTCATACAACTCTTTCATGGTGTAGCCGGAGCCGATGCGGCAGAGAGTGTGGAAAACCGAGGGCTTCTCACCAGGCTTTGGAGCCTCAGCAACGGCACACAAGAAGTGAGACATCATCCCTCCACGTCTTCCTTTCCCCCAGTAGCCACCGACGATCAGCAGGTCAAGCTGGTCCATCAGGCCATCCACGTACTCTGGTTTTATTTTTAGCCACCCCTCCCCACGTTTGTCCGGTTTGTAAATGGACAAAGGATCCTTCACCATGATGCCTTCCTCTCGGTTGTCAATGGCCTCATTCAGGGCCTTCACCACCTCCTGCATGCTCCTGGCATCAGTCTTTGACACCAGGTGGATTCTACCTTTGACTGGTGTGAAAACCGTCTGAAGGGTCTCATAACGTTTCTTTAAAGGTTCTTTGCCGAGCTTCTGGTCATTGACGAGCAACACGTCAAACACGCAGAAGCATGTCTGCAACTCAGAGTCATCCATGAGCTTCTTGATGTCAAATTTGCTCCCTTTCTGCGTTAAAGTCTCTGTGGTTGAGTTGTACGCCATCATTTCGCCATCGAGGATACAGTTGACCACGTTGCTCTTAAAAACATTATGGATGTAAGGTGTCAGCGAGCCCTGCAGAGGAGATCCTCCAAACTGCTGCGTATACTCAAAGGCATTCCGGCTGAAGTATTTGTACACGTCCCCATCTTTGTGCAGTTGTATGCGCTCCCCGTCCAGCTTGGTTTGAATGTAAAAAGGGCTGTTCCCCATCTGCTTTTCCACATTCCGGATATTTGCCACAGCTGCCAACATGGGCTTGAAGGCTGAGAAGAGTTCGATAGAGACATCGCTCAGGGATACAGAGGGGTCATGGAGCTGCTGGCACACTTTGTTCAAATCTGTGCTGACATTGTAAAGATCAGGGGAATCTGGGTGGAAGACTTGGAGAACAGTTTCTTTGCTGACCCCGAGCTTCATGTCCTTCAGAATCATTCTTATGAGCCACTTTTGCTCTAGAGCTGAGCTATGGGTGATGAGATGCAACAGACTTTTTTTCACTAGATCCTTCTTCTTGCTTGCGTTGTTAATTGCCACAGAGTCCAGGAAGTCATTCACTTCTTTGACACTCAGGTTCCCTTGACTGGTGCACCGCTTCTTTAGCACAAAGTATGCCACACTGGCAAAGTCTCCAGCTTCTCCTTGGGAAGTAGTTGGCGCACGGTAGTTCAATAGTTTATTGGCTTCAGGGCCATTCTTTGGGAGGCCTAAAACATCAATGTAGAGTTTCGCCAACATGCTCTCTTTAATACCATATGCCACCCGCTCTCGCTCAAATTGGGGGACAAAGAGGCGCATGGCTGGATAGAAAGAGTCTTTTGTTTTGGAATTTTTGTGGAGGGCAGAATGAAACTTTCTCCATGATCCAATAAAATCCCCCAAAATCTTGGATTTGTCTGGACGGACCTTAGCCTTCTGGATTTTCTCTAAAGTGGTGCACAGGTGAAGAAATGGAACTTGAGCAGCAACAGACTGCTCACCAGCAGCATCACTTCTGGACGTTCCCTCCATGGTTAAAACTATATGATCAAGACACAATTCTGAGTTAATACATGAATAATTTATTCAAAAATTAAAAGTGTAAAATAAGCTATCAAAATAAGCTATTATCAAAATAAGACAAAAAAAAAAAACATGTTCTGGCATGTCTAAAAGGGCGCAGTTTCACCATGAAAACTACAATAGCTGGGTACTGGCGACAACCGTCTAAACATGATGTTTTGTTCAGTAAAACAAAGAGATGTTCAGCGTCTCTCATCTGATAATTAAAATGCATCAACAATAACACTAATCCTCCCAAATATCAAAAATAAATGTAATTTACTTACGATGTATTATAATGCTACGCCCTTCCTGTCGTACAAAGACGTTTAAGACGGTTTACGGTCATTTTCTGACAAACAAATCAATATTGAAGAGTAATTTAAAATCTAAACGTAGAATAAGACATAATTCTGCACACAAGAATAAAACTTTAAAAAAAAAAAAATCAAATGCGGGGGATCATTTTACTTGCGCTCCAAAACAGGAAGTGTAAACGCTGCATCTTTGGTTGAGAAGCAGCAACGGTACGTTTTTTAGAGAATATAATATGTTATATTTCAAGTTTTACCGTAGGTTTTCGGTTCCGTTACATAACGCCATTAAATCCCTCAGTTCTCACAGAGAAAGTGTAAAGAGTTCATGCTCGTACTCCGGAGTTTGTGCTACAGCAAAAATAGTCCGCCTGGAAACATACGCCAAACATTTTTTCCCAAAGTATGTTGATTTATTCCTTTAAATTTGATGTGTTCGTTTGAAATAATGTTAATCAACGCCAAAATTGAAGTTCTGGTAAGCTCAAACTTGGCGCGTTAATTTTTCTCCTTATTTTTAACAATGGTCTATTTGAACATCTTTTCAAGGTAATTACTCAACAGTAATTGGAATGTATTACATTTTTTCACCAGCAGAGGAGGCTGCTGAGACCCCCGCTGAGGCGGCCTGCAAACTCTAGGACTGGACAAAGCTGAGGATTACAACAAAAACATTTTATTATATATGGATGCATTATTATTATTATTATTATTATTATTATTATTATTATTATTATTATTAGTCGTGTGTTCGTGTGTTCAAACAGCCGATGACATCTCAGGGTGACGTTAAAAAACACCCTCATAGACAACGACTAGTTCTGTCTAGTATCCATGACTTCAATGCTGACGTATTGACGTACTGTGTTTGACCGGAACATGTTTTTGCCTTGTGGTCATTAACGTAATGGATTTTGTTATTTAAGGCTGCACAAACATGTTTGTTTCTTATTCATGTTTGCCTAGTAGCTTTGCTAATCTTTGAGTTAATTTGTTTTGTTGCTGTTGTTATTTTGTTCATTTGTGTTATTGATCAAAAGTCAAATCAGAAATCTAAAACATGAAATTATTACAACGTAAACTTTGATAAAGTCCAGCTATTTGCTCTGGGATTATCACTTTGTGTGTATGAAATACTACAATTACATAATTCATATAATAAGTAATAACTAGGTTAACAAATATGGTTAATGTATTTTTTGAAATGAACTGAAACCCATATTTTGTGTTGTGTTATACTCTCCAAAGCCGCATGTGGCGCCCAATGCCCGCGCAGAAACTTCTGCAGCACGAAACTCTTCGTCACATGCCAACCAGCGTTGTTTACCTGTCTGCTGCTGCTGCAGTGGAGGATTCTGGGATACGTGTGGGGAGGAAGGTAGGCTGTGTTGGAGCTTCTGTACCCACCAGCAGTGAACTCACCGTGCATCAGAAAGGAAAACTCCTCACTAATGTTTGCAGCGCATGCACCTGCACTTCCTAAATTTAGAATGATCTGCAGAAAGCAACAAACGCGCGTGCGCGCCCCCGCTTCAGCCTTTGCAGCCCGTCATTCTGCCGGGAAGCTGGGGTTACATAACCCCTGCTGGAAGAGCTGCAGCACTACAACGAGACCTACAAGACAGTAAACAACTGACGTCACTGCTTCCGTGGCACGCATCATCTTGCAGGAGGTGGTGTGCGTGTGGGTGAAGGGGGGCTTTATGGTGTGTTGTTGTAGGACTGAGAGAGAGCGAGAGAGAGTTTGGCATGGATGCACAGAGTGAAGAAGAGAGAATTGGACAGCGTAATAGAGCTAAAATCCCTCATCGGCATAGCTGATGATTAAGTGGTGCAGGCAGCCTCCTCATTCTGACTGAGCTGTTGTTGATGCATGACTGTACACACAGTAAACACTTCCTGTTTTTTTTTTTTGTTGTTTGTTTTTTTGGGGGTTTTTTGCTGGCTGATGACGCGTCAAAAAAAAAAATCCTCTGAAATATTCAAACCACTTGTGCTAACCTGAATCAAAAAAATGCACTAATGTGGTGTAATCTGGTGAAAACCAGCAGAGACCTTTTCCTGCTGGATTATGCTGATGAAAAGTACAAATAAACAAGTTTAATCTGTTGTGAACTCTTACTTTTCTTTTTTTTTGTTGTTGTTTGTGAAACAGTTAAAATGGAATCTACAATCCATCTTTAAGATAATCTACAGTTGTGTGTATAGTATGTTTTATTTATTTGTGGTATTGTGGTATTATTCTGCTGGCGGGGGGGGGGGAGCGGGTGTTGTGTTGTCCCTGACATTTATTCTCTTTCGATTTCAGGCTGGCATCTTTGCTTCTTGTATTTGCTTTGCCTGTTTACGCTATACGAAGTCTGACGTTTTACTCTGACAGTCAGTAAGTGCTCTTTGCAGAACTGTTTGTCAAATGCTGTAAACGAGGTAGGACTTGCTCCTTTGGAGTCAGCTGTGCCAGCTGCTGATGCTAGCTGGAAGACTAAAGCCAACACACACACACACACACACACACACACACACACACAGGGCAGACAAACAGCACAGTTTTCAGTACAGTATGTACCCTGTCATGCTGTGGCTAAACCGTGTTCCCAGCAGTTGTTTAATAAACAGAGTTATAAAAACCTCCATACTTGCCAAAGCTGCTTCTGATGTTCAGTTGCCTGGAGGCATGATTGAAATCCTCACCACATATTCTTACAAAAATATGCAGAACCACTGAAAGGGAGAACCTGTTCACCTAAATTGTAGGGCAAAAAAATATTGTGATTGTATCTTTTTTTCAGTCTGTGGGGCCAACCTGACAGCAGCCGCTAACCTTCACCTCATAACCCCCCGTGTTCTACAATGGCTTCCGCCATCATTGTTTCATAGCTGGCTGTGTTCCCCACCCTCAGCAGCTCTGCGGCTCCCTCTGTGCCGTTCTAAAAGGAATCCTTGACACTCCTGTGTTTTAATCAGGCGGTCAGGATGGCCTGCTCATCCGTGCAGAGGTCCTGCTCAGTTACATCACTCAGCAGAAAAACATAGGCGTAGAAAGGTCACCATAGCAACCCTGCAAAGGCAAGGCGCTCCCCGCCTTGGCTTTGCTCTGAGAAGATTTAACACTTCTGTTACAATAAAGTGAAATGAATTGATTAAAACGACACTTTACTCCTAGTTCAGTGCAGCTGATGTGTTATTTCATTCTATTTAAAATATCTTTCATCTCTGTTATCATTATTAAATGTTTGCAAGCATAAATGATGGTTTCATTTTTAAAATGATAAAAACGTATTACATAAAGGGAATACACTGATAACAGTGTTTACTGTACATTGTACTGTAAGTAGACCATACTGTACTGTAGTCTTAAAACACTTCACAGGAATCATAAATCTTATGTGTTTCACCTTTGAACACAGTTATTTTACAGGTAACTAATAAATGCGATATCCAACAGGCCCTCCACCCATCTCCTCCATAATCTGTATCCACATTTGCTCTTCTTAAGATCCATTAGTCTTTAAGATTCGGAAATTCAAATCACACATTGCCTCTCAAAACATCAGCAACAATTGGAAGGGGGGACATGCTGACCGCTTAGATGCAGACATCAAGCCGGAGGATACAGGCGCCTCACTCTGAAGATGCAATGCCTTGCCATAAGCGTGGGTGGGGAGGCGGCTATCGCTACTATCGCTAACCCATGAATCTGGCTTATGGCTTGTTAATTACACAATCTTGAAGCGCAGTAATCTGTATCAATAGTTAAAGTTTTTATCTATCTATCTATTGGTTTTAGGACTAAAAACAAGGACATCAAATGACTTGTATAACAGTCAAAATGTTAACTAGCAATTTTTTTCCTTAAGTATTGGAAATGTTAAAAGCAAAAGTGCATCCACGTATGGAGCCACTGTGGCATAACCGTCACGGTGTCAGCTTATCATTTCATTTACATATGCAGTGTTTGCTTTAAAGCCTTTGAACCAGCTGATAGCCTCCTTATCAAGTACTGTTCATAATGGAACACACCTAATGAGCAGCAACAGTTTGGCACCATCTGATGCTTCTTATGAAATGCTGCCCTGTCACTGCTCCTGCAACTCAAAAACAACTTTTTACATAACATCATGATTAATAGTGGGGCAACGTTCTGCAGGAAGTGCGACTTCTCGTTGAATAAGAAGGTCAACGTTTGACCCAAAGCAGAGGATGGAGCCACAGCAACAAGCGTGGAGCGTGTTGAGCTTTGACCTTTCCTCCTACGAACAGCTTGTTTCCCCCAGGGCTGTTTACTTCCAGTAATCTATTTGCTGTCTACATTTTTTGTTCTCTTGAGAACAGAGCATCAGTTTGGGCCGTTAACCCCCCTTTGAAATTTAACAACAGTGTCAGATTGATTTTTCTTGAACACTTGCCTACAGGCACCATAAACACATCACAGATACACTCCCATTTATGTCGTTTGTGTCTGAGAGTTAATGATGTGTTGTTTTGTTTTCCACAGGCAACGACTTGGCTCACACTTTCTAACCATAATCCGGTGAGCAACTAGAGCAACTTCATTCTGGTTGTCTGTAAATAAACATTTACTCACGGCTGTGCATCACTTGCTAATTCAGAAAAAAATGATGTGAAACCCTTTCATTATTTATTTCTTTGTGAAGACAGTAGTTTCCTTTGATCGATTATGGCTTTGATTGTTTTTATCTGCTTTAAAGTGACCGTTAGCAGATTACTAGCTCACCGCTACTTGGGTCAGAACGTGTGTATTTTTTTTAGGCTCAAGCGTGTTGTTTTTACTGTATAACACTGAGCCCTCAGCAAGCCCGTTCACACACTGGCTCCTTATAAGGACAAAAATAAGTTCCGAGTCTGATGTTTAACAACTTATATTACATGGTTGCTGTACCGGGACTCCAAATCGCCCACAAACAATTATAAAAATGTCCCTGCTTTGTACAAACACACATTAAGCTTTGGGGTTGTGCCTTATAAAAAGTTCATATAGCCTTTCTGGGCTCAAGGATTAATGGGATTACCCGACTGGGCTAATGTAGCGGGCAGCACCCTGCAACCTGCAGTCTGCATGCAAATTGTCAACGGTGGTCGGACTTATACGTGCATCTCATTGTGCGAGAACTTTGGCTGCAGTGATGCAGGTGCATCTTCAAAGCACAAGACACTTATGTCACCATGTGTTTCTTTCATTTGCAGCAGCAAAAAGGCACTGCGCCCGACTTCCACAGCTGGAGTTTACAAGATTCCTGCACCTGTTTCGGATCTGCCCGTTTAGAGAACACGCAGCCTATGTGCTGGATTTGGTTGTCAGGTTTTGGGTACATCTTTGCGTGCCACCACTTGCGTTAAGCCCCTCTGAAAGTGTGTCTCCGACCCTGTCCTGGTCAGTAAGCTTTAGCCCTGTAGCTGGCATGTTTGATGGATGATTTACTTGGCTTGCTGAGCACGCAAACATGCCCCTGGTGTGACCTCAGTTTGGTGGGTGTTGCTGTGCTGCTGACTAAAATTCCTATAGGCACTAGCTGAGATCTGCTAATAGGATTGGACCAAGTGTCAAATACAAGCAGGCAGCTTCTGGAGAAAAGTTGATAAGAGACACGTGAAAATGGCAAAAGTCAAGAAATGTAGTAACATTTGATGTTAATTTACCTCACTGCGAACAGCACAGAAATCAATAATCTTACTCAAACATACGGTATAATATGTGCTCTTTTCACTGTGTATTTGTTAGTTTCTTTACTTATACCTTCACGTAGAAATTATGTTGCTGTGACGCAACGGAGCAGATGCACGTTTGCAAAGCACCATTCAAACAGGGATGGCCTCCATCAGCGGAATTCTTTGGGACAAAATGATTGACCTCATTTGCGCATCAATACCGGACACAGCGTAAAGTCGAAATATGAAATGAGCGGGGAATTCCATAAATGCCGCTGACGCAGTGAGGGAAATGTGCTCTATTGAACATCGCGTGTGCGTGCGTGTGTGTTTAGCATGTGTAGAGGGAGTGGGCCTCTACCGTAACAGCGATCTCAGAAAGGGAGCAACATTTGGCCGTGTAAAGACAAGTCATCTTCCTCATACAAGCGTGCCGCTTGCACATGCGCTGTCTGATGCCTCTAGGGCTATATTCTTACAGAGGCATGTATATGTGTGTTTGCAAGTTGCCCGGGTAACAGGCCGTGTAGTTTCTGATAGATTAGGGATTGCATAATTTCGCATTCCTCTGCAGGTACTGGGCTGAAGGTCAGACCAGGGTGACAGCGGTTCAGCTGCTGACGCTGGATGCTGCAGCACAAGCCGAGCCTCAGTGACCCACATGCAGGAAAACTGAAGCAGTCTGGCTGAGAACGCTCTGTAACTAACCAGGGCTGTAAGCACCCATTTTAAAAACAGCTTTCGTCCAGGGTCATTCGTACTCACGCCAGAGACGGACGGCGTGCTGTACAGTGGCACCATTCTGCTTAAAATCAATCCTTGAAGTGAACAGCTGGCAATTTTGCCAGTTTTTTTTTTCATCATTTCATCTCCCAATCATATGTTGTTGTTCTTTTTTTTCTAATTTCAACATGTTGTTAATGCCTGTGTGCCATAGAGGGCTTGATCACACTGTCTGAAAGGATTACCATTAAGGTTATAACTCATTAGATCACCATTTATCAGGATATTATATGAAATCATTAATGCCATAAATAATCTACATGACAAGATGGCAGCACCACCATTAGTATTTGATGAGCCATGAATAAGATGATTATCCCATAATTATCATAGGATGTTGTTTGTGAAAGAGACATTCATCAAATAACAAAGCGCTTGAGCTATATTTTATCTGTAATATTAATAAGCACGTGTAAAAACTGCTAGATGCATCTGAACATTAGTGAGGCCCAGGGTTTGGAGCAAGAGTCCTGTAACTCTGGATTTAAGAGAATTTGAAAGCCTCCAGTTTCACTGAGGTGAAGGATGAAATGTGTGGTCTTCTTCAAACACTTGCACTAATGGAAACACAATTTAAGATAAGCTTTATAGTAGTCTAAGTGCAAACTTGGAATCAGGAGCTTGCTGCTGTATTAAAAAACATTCAGCTGTGGAGAAGGTTCAGATGCAGCTACATTGATGCTAAGAGTGCGAGGGCTTAAATGCACAGCGACACAAATAAGCGCTAAGAATAGATCCAGCCATTGTGTGGATTCCCAGCTCAGGCGCCACCACTAATATGTTTACAGAGATTAGAAGAATGTGTGGAGTGAAAACAAGACGTGTGTAGAATCCTGTCAGTCTCAAGGAAGGATGAGACCGTTACATTTGTTCTTTCGATATTTCACTTGGACTCACTGGAATCCATCAGTCGCTCTCGAATCGAATGAATAAATGATCATTTGCTGCTTTACTGAACTTTATTAGATTAATAAAGATTAATAAAGAAACTAGGCACTCAAGATCTGAGGAAGCGATTGCACATTCACATAAAGATGATCATAGTCAAGTGTCTCGTAGTTGTGGCGGTTCAAGCACACGCCCTTTTGGGATCTCCTCCCAGCTCTTTGTCTTTAATTCCGCTTGGTTAGGCCCACACAGATGGAATAAAAGATAAGCTGCTGGGATTTATGTGCATGACCGTATCTGTGCATCAAATGCAACATACTGTAACTGCTAATCCTTCCTTGCGTGTGGCGGTTTTTGATTGTGACAGGGAAAACTGTGCTTAAAACTCACATATCATGCACAGAGTGGGTCTCCTAACGTGTGTGGATTAAGTGTTTAATGCTCCTTTTCCGTGGATATCAGTATTGTTGTTTAGAGTTATTTAGTTGAACTCTCCTGTACAGATATGTTGTGATTATCCGAGCACCAGAACTTTGATGTTTTGGGTTTTAGTTTAACGTCAAATATTGCAGAATCCCAGGGAAGGAACTGTAACTACTCTCTTCTCCAGTTTATCTATTATTTTGCCTCATTCCAATCACAGAGAGCCAAGGAACATGCAGGAGCAGAGTTGCAGCCTTGTACTTCAGTATAATTTTGAGGTACTTTATCTATAGTGTTTTTTTTGTTTGTTTTTTTTTTTCCAGTTTGGAGGCACTTGCACATTCAATTTCATTATTAGTATGTATGGGCTTCCCAGCAACAGAGAAATAATAACCAATGAAGCTAAGTAAAATACATAAATAAGAGTTTGAGGTGAGGAGTCTGCAGCAACAGCAAATTATCTTCAGGATTCCCTTTGAACACGCTATAAATTCCTTGAGCAGCTAAAGGTCATGCAAACTCTTCCATGCAAAGTTGAGCAAAGGTGACACTCTTGTTGTCAGTGTGCAGATTTGCATATTAGCTGCTAGCTAATGCAGGCTGGAAGAGAACATAAAAAGTGCCAGTGTGCAGGAATCAGGACTGGGTCAGAGCAGAATGGAAGCCGGAGCAGATCAGAACACAAACAATGAGCAAAAACAGGAGAAAATGACAATAATCTGAACAAAATATGAAGTATTTTGTCAAGTATTACAGTTCAGTACAGTACTCATGGCACACAGATGGTCTATGTGATCACCTATTTGACTGATATGAATTAGCATCACCTGGTCCCCCAAAGCTACATTAGCATGAATATCTATAGCTTGGAACATGACACTGGCTCTTCCCGCAAACTAAGAGCAAACAATGATAAAAAGTTGCTAGAATGATGTCATCGGGGATCATGTTTTGCAATGTTCAAACTCTCGCTGCAAGCTACTGAAGTCACATGACTGACACGCCGGCTCATCGTTGGCCCAAAAATATGAGCAGAGCTATGTTTGTCTCATTTACAACACTTTTTTACTGAGAATTTCCTTAGCAAAACATGTTTACAAGCAGTGAGAGAGAGCTGGCTGATAAGGAGGCATGTGGACCAGCAGGCCAGAGTTTTCCACCTCGCTGCCAGTGTGGTAAACAGCAGGAGGAGTGTTTGTGAGCAGAGGGCGGGCCTTCAGAACCACATGCTGTCCAAACACGTGGAGTCTGCTTTGGACCAAGAGAGGCCGGAGATTTCCACTCACACGCACGTGCACAAGTACAGGTTCCTAGGTGAATTTGCCTGTAAACATGCAACCAAACTGTTTTATCAATAAATGCGACCCAAACACTCTGTCTCTAGTTGCTAAGTTCGCCAAAAACTTCTTGTTTTTGGCAAACACAGGGTTGCTGCAAGAACTCCACTCTAATGATCTGCCTCGAGGCAGCGCTCTGTCTGCACAAACATGTAGAAGTAATGGATGATTAAAGCTACAAAGATTCAGAGAGAACGTGTCAGAACTGATTGAAGTGTTGACCTGTTCTGTAAAGTGCTGCTGTTTCTGGAAGAAGAAGAAAAACAGCTGCAGACAGCATGGTCCTGTGACCTTTTCACACCAGCCCACCACAAGAAATTGGGAATTTGTGCGTGGTTTCCTGATCTGCGTTCAGTATATTCTACTCAGAATGAATACTGCTGTCTTATATAATGTGCATGCTAACATGGTAAAATACATTGCCTGAAATAAAGTAAGGTGCTGCTACACTTCATCTTTGGAACAAAGATGAATCATTCGTGATGGAAATAACTCAGATGCTGCGCTAATGTCATTACCTGTATAATGGGTATATATGTCAGAGTATATGAAAACAATAATATACAGTATAGAATATATAAAATGTAGGTATTAAACTCAAGACTTAATGATTTTTATTACATTTATTTTAAGATAACTGGGCTATCAGTATGATTTGCTCCATTTAGCAGGCCTGAGCAGTGTATGTTGAATGAACTGGTTCTTCTTGCATTTTTTCCAAACAGAGTCATAACGAGAGTCATATTCTCAAACGCTTCAGTATGGATTTTCAAAAATATATGTCAGTATGTTATATTTTAATGTGGGAGCGTGTGTATTGTTGCACTGAGAGCCAGAGCTGAGTGCTGTAAGTGGGTCACAGCCCTGCCCTGGTGCATCCAGCTTCGTTGAGCCTGGCTGAGACCCTCCTTAGGCTGATTCAGGGGGAAATAATGGGGCCAGCCACTCACAATCCCCTCCAGACCCGCTGCATAGGAGGGCAGCAGCAAGCTGGCTGGGAGGCCCAGTGGAGCACAGGGAGGCTGAAGGGCTGCCACACCAACATCCCATCGCTCTGTAAGACCCTTCAGTGAAGCACACAGGGATGTACTCGCGCTCTCCTGTTTTCTGTAACGTTGTGTGTAATTAGTCCAGTTTGTAGCATCTGTCTCACAGATGTTCTCACAGATACGTTGGAAAAAGGAAACTGGCGCTGGTGAACTGCACCATACTGATCATTTTCTCATACATGAAGAAATGACGGTGGTCTCTTACTAACAGATATAATCTACATGTCTGGAAAAAAAAACATGCATTTATGTGCACTGTGTGTAATTAAATGACCCAAGATATTTTGCATAATGTTTATGTGTTTTTGTGTGTGTGTGTGTTTGTTTTGAATCCTTTGCATGCTACCGGAAACAAGCATTTAAGCATTCAGAGACACCGTTGGGTGCATGTGTTTGCGTGTACATGCATGTGCATCGCGTCCAACCATGTGATTGTGAATGTGACTATAAGTTTGGCAGTAATTAAAGGCAATCCTGAAATAGACCACATACACACAATTACGTCAAAGCAGCATCCTGTAAACTGTATTTTAGATGCTCTTTACATCACAAATTCATCTCTCTGACACGCTTTATTTTGCAAGCTGCCTTTTAGTGTTTATGTCGTCTGCTACGGTTTACGGTCGGAGTCCAAATTTGCCCATGAAGAAAGGCAAGAAAGGGGTGGATTTAGATATTTTGTTTTTTGTTTTTGTTTGTTTGTTTGTTTTTTTTCTTTTGGGCAGACAGTCAGTGTGGAGAAGAGAACACTGTGTCCCTTCTGGTGGCTTGGTGGTGGGTTCTTATGTAAGTTTTCTGCCTGGCAGCAGAGCAGAGCCCCACTGACACTGACACACTCCTAATTAATACCAGCCAGAGACGTGCCCCTGCGTCTGCTGTGTGTGGAGTCAACTGATGCCTGTAAAGATAAATAAAACGCCACTAAAATCAAATCACGTGTGGGAGGTCTTACTTGCTGGAGCAGGTTGTGTGTGTGTGTGTGTGTGTTGTCCTATCCCTGTATGGGCTGCTTTGACCTCTTGTTATTATTTGGAACAGCAAGATCAATTATAAGAATATAACATTAAATAATTAAATTCTGATCAGTGGAGGCTTTCACAAGATTCTAAAGGGGAAGACAAATCAGAATGAAAATTAAATTGAATTTTGCTTAAAAGTCAGACTTGTGACGAGAATTCTGAGATCAATACTTGAATTTTGAAGCGGACATCTAATTAATAATTCTAACGATGCCTCTGATCTACCAATTAACGAGTAGTAAGTTTAATTATTAGACTGGGTTAAAGTTCAAAGTGGCAGAAATGTCTTAAAATTGTGGTGTAGCAAATGGCCTCATGAACTTTTCTGCAATGTGATATTTAGATGGATGTCTGTCATTTGCTCTTTGTCACAGCTTCACAGAGAGAAAACTGGGGAAAATATTGACAATTTGAACTCCCTGACCTTCTGAAAGGTCTTTTCTGGGGACGCGCGGCTTGGCAGGAAGTCATTTGCTCAGTATGAGCTTCCTGTCTTGGCCTCAGAGTGCAATAAAAAAAGTGAGTGAAAGAAAGGAAGGTCTTGGTCAAACAGTTCATTCAGCTTGTCATGCTATGCAGGAAGAAGGTCGGATTTCCTTTTGACGGGCAGGAATTCGGATCAGTGCCAAATCTGATACTCCGCTGGAGCTTTAACAGTGAAAATGAGTTTGATTATTAAAGTTTAAATTAAACAATGTCAGTAAGATATAAAACAAGGACAGACACAGGATGTGAATCTTTAAATAAATCCATTTATTTCTGTAGGTCACTATCCATAATCAATACAGACAAAAGCAATACTTGACTACCATAAATTTGAACCCATTATAATCATCTCTTGTGAGCTTCACAATAAACATTATATTTAACTATTTACAGTGGAAGACAACAACACATTCGGACTGAGTCAATCAAAAAAAAAAAAGAGAGAAAACATATCATTAAGTCTGCGCGTGGACACACAGAATGGGAAGAGGGCGCTTTGAGACGTGTCAAGAGACAAAATTCCCAGTGACAGAAGCAAAACACAACTGGCAGGAAGTGAAATGTAAAGGTGGCAAGCACTTCTGCTTGTGTCAGAAAGAAAAAAAATGATCAATGCAATGTTACATTTGGTTCCATGGTTGTAAACTAGATTGTTTTCATGTCACTATTGCATATGCCACAAGGTCAATTTATCAACAAGGCAAATAGATCTCTATAATAAAATAGACAGAGTATTTTTTTTATATAGTTACACAGATTTTCAGGGAGGAACCATATAATATAACGAACAACCCCAAAGCAAAACCCAGTCCCCTTTGAAAAAAATCTGTAGCCAAAATCTTTACACAGGAATATCATTGCAACATAGTTAAAAGCTAAGTACTCTATTTTTGATAAATTTTTTTTGTTAAAATCTTTATATGTACATAATATACACATTCATGACTGAAGATAAATAGATACCACTTCACGTGGAACATCTGGTGCTGTCATTTCCCACATTATATTTCCATGGTGTTGCCACCAGTCCAGACATACATTCAGACATTAAATTCTACAAATGTACTAATCTACTAGCCAGTAAGGACAGCAGCCATTCAATGAACAGTCAGTCAGGTTGTCAAAAACATTACAGTACCTTCAACATCTGGCAGCAATCTTAAGTTCGGGAGAAACTTTTGCCAAAAAGGAGGATTCATTTTGTGCCATTCTTCTTGCAAGAATGAAATGACTAATGTTTCTTGTTATCTTTTTCCCTCCGAGATATTTTAGATTATGTCAATTTCATTGTGAACATGATTTTCTTTGGACAGTTTTCAACCAGCACCTATTACAGTTCAACGTTAGCTTTAGCTACCCAGTAGCTAAGTAATCATTGTTAAACATCAGTCATTATCAAAGGGGCTACTGGTTATTTTTAGCTTAAGTCAAGCAGGAACTTGTGGCAATATTTTAAATTTAAAAAATAAATACAAAATTTGACACTCATATTCTTTCTGAACATTAAACAGACGCACTTGGCAAAGATACCAATAAAGCCTGGCTAACATTAGGAGCTATCGGATCAAAGCAAATGACTCATGTTGGTGAATATGAATCAGGAGCTGGTGGCTAAAATAAAGGACAGTGGGTAACGTTAAGTGCTGGATGCAGAATACTACTGTACTATTTAATAAATTAGCTCAATTAATAACTGTTACATTGCCTGTTTGTCTTTACTTTAGCTTGTGAGATTACATATTTTCTTCACTGCATAAACATAAACCTGTTTCTCCAGTGAACCTCCATAATGCTGCCAGATGTGGCTGTCAGTCTTTCTTCTTCTACTTTTTTACTCTGCACTGTCCGTCCCCTTTTTTCTCCTCTCCCCAGCCCTCATTCACAGAACTGAAACAGCCTTGACCGTGCCACGACTTTGATACTCTTAAACTGCGCCACCCCTTTATCAAACAAGACCCGACATCAAAATGATCACAGCAGGAGCGGCCTGCACCTACTCTGGGCGCTGGCCGTGGGTTTAAAGGTAGGAGTGTGTGAGGTTTTCAGGGTCAAGCGACTGAGGAACTGTGGGAGGTTCAGTGCATTCAGATGCCTGGTCTGCTGGGGTCTTTGCTGACATGCATAATTCTTAGACATTTAGAAATCTGTTTCTCTAAACTCAGAGCTTTGATGTGAGAAAAAAATAATCTAGGTTAGAATAAATAAGTAATTAAGAAAATATTTTAATGTGGGTGCAATAAATCTGATCTCAAGCAGCCCCTCTGCACTGTACAATTCTGAAATAATCTTTAATATTTAGCTAGGATTCTTATTTTCTACAACAGAATAACAATATAGAGATGTAGGTCCAGATGGGTGGACTGAAATAAAATATTCATCTATCATTTCATAAAAAACATAAGGATAATATAGACATTAAGGCATTGGGTAGGGCTTATCAAACATTCATCTTCCAAAAATAAATAAGATTTCAAATGTAAATATATTTGTATACTCAGGGTACTTTGGTGTTCTACCCCCTGGGTCATTTCTATAATGGGTTTTGCTGTTACATACCAGTGGGTCACACTCAGAAACAAACACTCATGTACAAAATAATAAGACTACCCTCAGGTAAACAAACAGTATGTGGGTACCATTAGTGTTTGGTTGTTGTCTTGACTATCTTCGCTTCTGTGTTTGTGCCAAAATGTGGGTCAAAGACGAAAATGGCCTCTAAGAGCACAGGGTAGATGAGACGGACCCAATCTCACTCACACACACATAAACACACACACACACACCTGTGATGCCTTTAGCAGATTCAGGACATGCATAGATGGTGACCTGGTTGGACTGGAACTGTGTGCATGTGTTTTTAGGATGGTGCAGACAGTCAGATTGGAGCTGCGACACCCAGTCAGAGAGAAAGGTCTTTACTAGCAGCTGGTTGGTGAAGATGGCAAATGAGACAGAAGAGTCCTTTCAGTCTGAAAGAGAGAGAGAATGAAGAAAGAATTATTTCAATATGCTTCAATTGGAACATGACTTTTAAGGCTTATCACCACAAAACAACAGCATTCTTGTTAGCATTTATAACCATTTTCGAATATCAAATGTTATTTAAATGGGGGAGGGGGAATCATAAAAAACATTTTTATAGATTTATTTCAACCTACAATGTCAACAGTTTTTTAATATTTTCAGAGAAGGTTTTCTTCAGCTGGGCCAAAAATCTACTGAGATTAAAAAACAAATGCTTCGGTTAATAACAAAACCAACAGTTTGTAGGGAAAAAATGTGACATTCATTGACAGGTTACTCCAAACACCGTGCGGATTGTAGCACGGTGTTTGTGTTTTGTGCTATTGACACAAAACACAAAATGTGACGTGTGTGAAAGAGCAGGAAGAAGAAAGGCGGAACAAACAACGACGGCATATACAAAGAGAGCTAAAAGTGCACTGACAGGTTTTCACACCAACAAAAATGACAACATTCAGCGCGGGATAAAAAAACAAAAAAAAAACTTATTTTTTTGGGAACCATCGTCAGTTTCTTACAACAGCCTCCAATCATGTAATTTGTGTGATTAGCAGTTTTTGTAACGTTCAACATAACTGTGACCCATTCATTACAACATTCCAAATCAGTTACAATCACTCAGTGCTTGAGAGACCTCTGATCATCATCAATAATTACATGTTCCAATTCAGAATCAGCCCCATGACTAAAGCCATTCACTTATTTTAATCCTTAAAAGATGATTAAAATGTGTGTGGATGTAGGCCATTCACTAAAATAAAGGCTTAAGACTTGCTGCAAAAGCAACACATTCTGAAACAGGTGTTGTTCTGTCGTCTCATTATTGCCACACAAGCAGGGAGCTTTGCCAATAATTCAGACCTTTCAGACAGCAGACATAAGCAGATGGAGAGAACAGGCTGTTATTTTATGAACCCATTTGCAGACGCGCATGCACGCGTCACAAGAACACCGTGTCAATAACAAGAACAAGGAGTTCTATGCCCCACCTGGGGGTTCAGGCTCTGGGTCTCTGCCTCTGTAAAGCACCTAGAGACAATTTTTATTGTAAAACGGGCTATATAAACAAGACTGAATTAAACTGAATTGAATTGAAGACACACAGGAATTGGGAACGTGGAAACTTCCATGCCGAGCACTCACTGTGCACGCTCAGCGGTAATATATTCCCCCACCCGCGACCTGGTCCCAGTCCTGCTACTCTGTGGTCAGAGATTGTCATTGTGATTTCTTTAACACACCAGCTGTTGATACCAGGAAGGGCTTGAAGGACAGTGGGGGAGGCTGGTCGGCAACAGTCGTAATTGCATAATCTGGAATGCAGAGGGATGTGCGTGGTTGGGGGTGGGGGTCTCCTTGTCTCCTGTCTGCTGTGTTGCTATGGACACACAACTAGAAGAGTAGGACCAGCTAGCACGTACTGATACCCATACAGAGAGATGTACTTACACGTGAGTTTGACAGATGACTGAATAATTTAGCAGATTAAGAAATTGAGATTAATGTCAGGAGGAACATTTGTGTACATTCTAGAGTCCAGTATTTAAATAACTCTAAAGTGATGGCAAACATTTAATTTCAATGTATTTATCCAATAAATGTAGTTACAGATTACAGAAGTATGAGAAAAACTAATGCATTTTATTTGTTTTCCTTTGAATTCTGATTAAAAATATTTAAAATAATTAAAATGAATACAATATAAATACAGGATTTGATAAATGGCCAGGATAATAGGCATTAATTTACATCTCATTTTAATACATGAAAGCCTGTTGACTGAGTGTTTCTGAATGAAGGAGAAGCAAAAAAATAAAAGGGAAGGGTTAATGCGACTGTTGTTCAACTGGAAGCTTCCAGGATGTCATAAAACCACATAAGGATTATATAATTGTGTTGAAGACGGGGAACTTGTAGTGTATCTTTGAAAAAAAAAAATGGAGTAATACTGGGTGGTCACACTTGTTTTTTTTGTTGTTTTTTTTATCCCCGTCTGCATAAATAAATTGACGACCTTGGAAAAAGAGCTTGAAGCTTAATTTGAGATGGCCTGTGCTGACATCAAATTGAATACGGATTGGATTTGGATACGACGAATACCCTCAACACCTTGAATAAATATTCCCCAACTGCTGTCCTCAGACTAGATGCGACCTCACGTTTATCGACCCTGACCGTCTAATCTCGCCTGCAGGAGTAGTAATCTCATCTGGAGCCGTGGTTGGCTAAATGTGAGGAACGCTGGCCATGCAGTTATTTCGCAGCTAGCACTTCTGTCTGGAACATCCCGGCCTACTTTATCCCCCGTCCTGCCCATGCCATCACACACACACAAACACACACACACACACACACACACACAACTCCTGGAAACTCTGATACACAAGCCAGCACTTTTATGTGTGCATGTTTGTTCTCTATATATCATGTAACATGGCATTTCTAGATTTGCAGCCCCACCTGTTTGCACTTCTTTGTTACATCAACAAGAGCTCAGCTTTGATGCAGATCGGCTGCGGAGGTAATTAAAAAATATTAACACAGCTGGTGTATTTGAGTGTACCATGTGCTTTTACAGATAACTCTTTAAGGAACAGGAAATAAAAACAAAGTCAAGTTATTAGCCACATTTCCAGCGTGCTGAATGAGCTGCACTGAGGCAATTGTGATGCAAAAATCACACGAGAGAGAACAACTGAATGAAAACGATAATAATTATTTCAACAGCTGTTAAAAAACTCTGGATTTTTTTTTTAATATATGAAAAATAAAATTCTTTATTACGACAGCAAAAACTACTGAGCATGCTGAGTGCAATTTAAAGAATGCATTGTTGTGCAGCTAGACCACGATGGCTTGTGCAACACCGCAGCAAACAAATGTTCTTGTAGAGCAGAGACATGCACGCGCATACACCATGCTCACCCAGAACATCACATCAGCACTGACATCAGTCTGAATGACGTTATCAGGAAGCAGGATTTAAGTAGATGGACACAAATGCTTTTAATCTGGCCGATGAATTGGACACACACACACTCAAAGTGGTCACACTCGGCAGCCTGTGGGGTGCGGCAGATGGTGGGCTGTCATTAGAGCAGGGGCAGTGAGTAGGTAAGGGGGGGTGCACGCATTCATGCATGCAAGCCAGGGAAATACATTATACATAATGGTATGTACATGTTTGGGTGCTAGGGACAATATAGGAGTGAAGCCAGAGTCATGAGTCATGTTTGCATGCATGTGTGTGTCTAAAAAGATAGGGCACAGTGGCAGGTAATCATTCTCTCTCTCTCTCTCTCTCACACACACACACACTCCAGAAAGTGGCCATCTGCCACTACCACTAAGGAGTGACTCTGGGTCTCACAGCAGGGCCCCCTCTTGGAGACCCTTCTTTTATCCAGGGATGCATCAATATAGCAAATGTGTTTAGTTTCTTTCTGTGGATTTATATATAACAGATAGATAAATCTATGTTCAGATCAGCTGTACTCCTAATCTTACAGTTGCAAAAACACCTTGTTAACTGCGGTTTAACCATTAAACGAAGATGGAACTGGAGTCAGAATCGTGTAACTGTGCTAATGAGAAAGCAGAGGCTGGTCAACGCCATCAGATAAAAGTATTAGTCAGCTGAGGACTGGAACGGAGACAGCTGACATGGCTAATCTGGGTCTGTGTAGAACATCCACCTGGCTGAGCTGTGGCTAGCCGGGCCCGCAGGAGGAGGAATGCAGCATGGCGGAGGTATAAACACCTCCCAGTCACGAGAGCAGGCCCACTGACAAAACAAAGCATTAACCAACGCTTGACCCTTATGGCAAGCATTAAGACACCCCCAGCGATGGGGGGGGGACAGGCCCATGCACAAAATATATATGACTTCAAGGGTGCAGACAAAAGTCAGGATGACCAAGTCAGACATCATGATAATCAGAAGGTCAGAATCCTGTGTCAGTGCAGGCCAGTATCAAAACTCCCCACCCATAGCAAAATGAGTGTTCCAAATAACAAGCATTTGGCTCCCCAACCCTTATGCTCCTAGAAAGCACCTTGGATGAAGCTGGTCCTCGCCAATGAGTTTGTTTGCTGCTTTACCAGCTCAAGCCCCTCCCTGCCTCTTTCCGCTAAGCATACAAGGCTGTGCTCCATCTCACCCTCTCTGCCTGTCTTACTTCTGCTAAGTGAACAGACTAATGAGGCAGAAGGGCAGTGAAGTGCACGTGCCATCCTGGCTCATTATGCACGCATTCATTCGCTCTCCCACAAACAGTCAGGCAAGCGGCACTGGAAAACAAAACAAGCGGCGCTCTCTCTCCTTTGCTCCCTGCACATCTCTGCCAAGCGTTCACGGATGCAAGCTACACTAATGGAAAACAAAAGTGAAAAAAAAAAAAAAAACCAGCCCTGACTGCCAGGCGTCCGTGCTAGAATCCACATATATGTGCCCTTTCCTCCCCCTTGGTACGCAGTAACATTCAGTAAGCTTTATAAGCACCATAAAACTATGCACGCCAAATCAAAACAGAAGCACGTGCAGAGCAGCAAAGGCTGGATCAAAACAAACAAGCTGTAAATGTCGTTTGAAAAAGGATGACCATCATCAATAACTCATCATTTAAAACAGAAGTACAATAAATTGCTGCTAAGTGCTTCTGCATTCCTGTTTTATTTCCCAGAATGCAGCTAACAATTATAATGTTACAGAAGTCCCCATGTCTTGTTAGTGAGAAAAGGAAAACATAGTGTCACTGCTCTACATACAGAGAGCCCTTGTAATGAAATGAAAGCCACTTTCTTTTGAAACGGTCAGAAGTCCTGACAAAAACAGGCCCTTTTCACAGCATTCTTTTTTCCTGGCTCTGCCAGGAATGTGCTCCGTGTCATCCAGTTACCTGGTTTCCGCATAGCCACTTGACCTCTTTGTTGTTTTCCCTCGCTGCCTACGAGGACATGCACACAAACACATATCGGCGCGCAAACATCCCCTCCCACCCGATGCGCTGGCAAACACAGCTCGCTGTGTCCAACAAATGGCTTTAATATTAACTTTGCCCCAGCCCCTCTGCTGTTTGTTTATATCATCTGTTATTCCACTCTACAGATTTATTTTGCTTATTGGGATATTCTGGGATGCAATATTGATCATGGGATGGTGGGACTGAGGGGTCTATGGAGGTCATATTGATGTGCAATGCATCCTAAAGTGCACCCAACTGAAAAAATGAAAAAAAAAAAAAAAGCAGGAAATGCCTCCAGCTTAGTGTTTGTTCTAATTGCGATCAGATGTGTGGGCGTTCAGAACAGCTGAAACCAAATCTTCATACTTGACAGAGAAATGGTGTTGAATTTTTGCATACTAATCCATGCTTATCACAATTTCTCAATTCTTCACAACCTTCGCCATTCATAATAAGCGTCGGTGGAAACCTGAAAAGCGCTCATGTATTTTTAGTATCTGCAGCCCACAACAGTAGGAGCGAGGCAACATCCTGCTCAGTCATGGTGCTTGTTTACTTCAGATTTGTCAGCCCTGTCACGTTTCGCAGCAGCCCTATGCTGCATTCAAGTGCTGTGGGACACAGCACTTGGGACACTGTGGGACACAGCACTTGAATGAGATGCAGCTAGAGATGATTCAAATGAATCAATTCACACAGGCAAATTCAGAAATGTCTCTCTTGTCTGATGCAGTAAATGCTGTGGAAACGTAAAGCCGGCTTTAGAATTGTCACGTGTGTCGGAGGATCTCTCAGTGTTGTCAAAAGTACGAGGGGCACGTGAATGCCACAGAAGCACCTCCTTCCTCTATTTCAACATCCACCCAGCTGATTTGAATTTGAATTTTGAGGAATCACAAGTTTGCGCTTGTTTTTCTTCTAACGGCACAACGCAGCTCTGTCCTTGTATGGGAGAGTTCTTTAACAACTGCCACCTTTCACACTCTTATCTTTAAAACATGAACTGTAGGAGCTGATCCTGGAAATTTAGATGTGATGTGAGTAGGTGTGAACAGTTCTCACCTTTGGCAGTGGTTGCAGTTTCCTTGAATCCCAAACAGACATATGGTGTGCTGTGTAATCTATTGATACCTCCTTTGCAGCTGCTGGTGGGTTTGAAGCCAGTCAGATCTTCACATTTCTCTCCATTCCTGTTCTCCAGCAAGTTCAAGGCAATGTAGTTCAGTCCATTTGGATAACCAGCTGAGCTCTGCTGGATCACGGGGCTGCCGTACTCATCATCAGAACCTTCGCTGCTCCGGGAAGAGATATTCTCCACCGAACTGTGCCGTTTCATTGCATCTCCGCGGGCAAATGAGGGGAAGACTGGCGTCACTGTAGCAGTGGAGGAGAAGGTTTCAGAGCTGTGGCGCCGGCGTCCCTGTGGATTGGCCCGGATCACCTTGGCAGAGCAGTCAGGGTCCACCGTAGAAGACCCTGTGCCGATCAAAAAGACCCCAATACTTTCCGGAACCCCCTGGTCCTCCAGTGGGATCCTCCTCTCCATGCTGGCCTTACTGCAAGATTAAAACCAGCAGGACTTCAGTCAGCAAAACAAACTGCTTAAAAATTAGTAGTAATACACATCAAATTTAATGTTGCTTCCAGTAACAAAGTAAAAACTTAATTTCTTCATTAAAATAAATTTGAATGATTGTTTATGTACTAATTGTGTGCTAAATGAGTACCCTTACTCATAAATGACACTAATCAAACATACCCTGCTGTGATTTGGGGGACGAGTTGTGGGGGCGAGCTGGTCATCTCAAACGTGATCTCACTGTAGTCGCTTTTTGCCTCATCACAGAGACTCTGAGACCTTTTCTCACCATCCAGGCGGTAGACACTGTCCTCGGAGCAGGGGCACGGTGATAACTCTGGAAGTGTGTCCAGTCGCTCAGCAGGAGCCTGCTTGTGTGAGTTTGAACTCGTCTCCACATTGATGTAATCTGTCAGAGAGGACCTGCCTGGACCTCCACCACTGGAACCCAGAGATGAAGACTGACTTTCACTGGAAATGGTGCAAGGTGGGGAATATTGGGTGCTGCTGAAGTCAATGTTAATGTACTCCCCAGGGCTCCGGGGTTCTCCTGGAAGAGGATGCTCATTCATGCTAGGCAGGGTCCTCAGGGTGTCTAATGACAGTCTGTTAGGTCTGCCCAGTCTCCCCCTGTAAGGCAGAGTCTCTGGCCGACTGTGTCTGACTGGGGAGGGTATCGTGGAGCACTGAGCTACAACTGGTTGCATGACTGAATAGTAGTCCGCGTCCCCTGTCCGCTGCCTTGAATTCTGAGGGCTCATCAGAACATACTGGCTGCTTTCCTCAGGCTTGGAGGCCTGAACCTTTGCTGGGAGTGTAAGGGAGCCAGCCTGGTAAACTGCCCTCACTGATGCAGCCTCACCAGCCAGCAGACCTGGATAGTAATCAGGTGGAGTCTGGAGTGGAGGAGGATTTCCAGGTGACATGTTCATGTATTCCCCGTGCCTGTCAGGGCTGTCCATGGAAGATCTGGAGCCACACCACATTCTCATATAGCCATTGTCCTCCAGGGAACTGCTGCAAGGTGAGTTGGTCTTAAATCCACTGTTGGCAGCTGCCTGAGGATGCACCCTAGGGTTTATGATCTGCTTCGGTGCTGACACACACATGGGGCTCATGGGTACATAGTTGTCCACCTTGCCAGACTGAGATGCCACTCCAGGTGTCATTGGCATGTAGCCATCATCTGCGAGGTTACTACTGGAGCTTCTGGATGAACCGATTTCAATATCTCCATAATCCTCAGGGTAGCACACTTTAGGTGAGGCTGAGTGAAGGTTCTGTCCATGGGCCATCCTCATGAGTGTGTACTCATCCAGGGAGGCAGAGGACAGTGGTGCCACCACCCTCTGTTGCCGTGGAGTTGTGAGTGAGTGCGTCCTCTTCCTGTAAACCTTGTCAAATGTCAGACAATCACTACAAGCTGCAACCCTACTGCTGTGTGCCCCCTCCATTAGCATGTAGTCACATGGGTCCCCAATGTCACGGGATGGAGGTGTGCTGGATAGGGAGTCGGGGGTGTCACTGCGTGTCAGGGGGAGAAATCTGGGGTCTCCTGGACTGGAGCTGTAGTCTTCACACAGCATGAAGCCATTGTCACTGAGAGAGCCAGAGATGGAGGCGCTGCAGCTGAAAGGACGCCTAACTTTATCAGGAGTGAAGGTACCTGCCCCACCTTTTGGAGACATGCTGATGGGGCTGGATGCAGCTGGAGGTGAGTTGGACACAGGCATGGACCTGCTATGGTGCAGGTTGGAGGAAGATTCTATCATCCTGCAGGTGCGCCCACTGATGAGGGTATGGGACCTGCTGAGATGATTCCCAGAGTTTGGACTGGTGGGACTCCCATTCACAGATATAGACATTGACACAGGCAGGGTCATGCTTCCATCTCCCTCGCTGGCTGTTCTTATCCGACAGGATGTGAACTTTCTTCCAGGGGAAGTGGCTGCCAAGCTATCTGTTCTGGATCTCCTCACCAGGCCTGTCTGACTGGGGGGGAGGTTGTTGAGGTTGCGCCGTGTAGGCACAGAGATGGGGTTAGTGCTGGCAGACTGGCTTTTGCTCCGCGGCCTGAATTCAGACAGCTCCTTCATGGCTTTCATTGCTCCGAGGATGGTCTCGTGGATGTTCTGCGCCACTACTGGGTCTTCTGCCTGCATCCAGAACTCCCCAGGTCCGGTGACTGCTGACCGGCCCACCTCGATGAAGAAAAAGTTGTCAGAGTGGCCACACCGTCTGATGTTCATGAGCTGTAAATTGACCGCCGCTGTGTCCGAGTTCAGTTTGACAAAGCTGATGGTCCGGCTGGATAAACACAGTCTGTACACACCAGTGAGGTTCTTGATTTGACCCAAACCTTTGGGCTTCAAGTTTACCTGCCATACCTCCTTATAGGCAGATGTTGCAGGAGTAACGAGACCATAACTTGCCTCTTCAAAGCCCACTAAAGAGGAGGTGGAAGTCGGGCTGTCGTATACTTTTCCCTCGGCAATGAGCTCAGTCAAAACCGCGTACCAGCTCTCCTGCTCCTGCTCGTTGTCAGCAGCCACAGCGAAGTACTCGTCCTTGGTGTAGAGGGCGATGAGGTGCTTGTGTTTGGCGTCGGCGCGTTTGTTTACGCACAGACAGGAGTCCAAAGTTATTACCCGTTTCGGGGCGGACTTGTTTCTCCATTTCTTCTCGCTTTCATAATACTCCAGCCGAGCAGGGCAGCGCTCGGTTGGCTCACGGAGCACGAAAAAGCGCCTGTGTCCGTGTTTCTGTTTCCTCAGGTATCCGCACTTTTTCACGCCACTCGTCTCGTTAGATAACAGGTGTCCTCCCGCTGTCGGAGGACTTGCCATTTCTCTCCACTTCTCTTTTCAAGCCCGGTGAAAGTGAACTCCTTTAAAAACTCGTAGCAAGGAAAACATTTAAAAAAGACGCGTTGCAACCTAATCCATAGCAGACGGCGAGAGATGCGTCCGCTCCTCTGCCAACAACAGTACAGTCGGATCTGACCAAAGACTGATCTGATCCTGGAGAAAAACAACATGTGACGCTGCTGCTCTAAAAACAGAATAAAACACAGTCACAGTGGGGCGGTGCGTCCTGCAGGGGCCGTGTCTGTCCATCATGTGGCCCCGGCGTCGCTCATTGGCTGATTTAACCATTCAAGAAAAGCAAACCCCGCCCTCGCTTTCTGAACTGCGCTCTTGTACAAACAGGAATTATAAAAAAAAACATTACGAAACACTGTGTACTGTAGGTTTCTGTTGGAAAGGAAGCTTGATAAATAAATACATGGCTCATGCTATGTGTTTTATGATCTATACTCTCACTAAATGCTTCTATATATTTAGCCAATATAATGTTATTGTTATTTCCTATTATTTATTAATATAATATAGATAATGAGGACGTCTGACGTCTCTGGACTGTAACCATTCATTCTCAAGCAGAAACACTGTAAACAACCCTGATGTCCCGCTTGTTATGTAAGTGTGATGGCCTATTTTTAAACTTGTGTATGCACAATTGTATCCTTGTGTTTTCTATTTCAATGTCTCTCCACTTATTCTTTCAGCCATCTTCCTCAGTATTTGGTCACAGTTCCGGTCATTATCTTTTAAAACTGTGCTAAAAATGTTGTGCTAGAACACCTATGCAAATTTCTAGTTTCTGTTTTGTTTTGTTTTTGTGTGTGTGTGTTGCTTGCGATGCCCCTTGCTACAAATATACTACAACATGTTCCTGCCGACTGGAAAAACACCCATCTCACTCAGGGGGGAATGACTCCATGGTGTGTGTTATCTGTGGCATGACTCAAGCGAATGCGTCAGAGCGTTCGGCACAAAACGCAAACTTCAGAAATGCTGCCATCATCTGGTTGCATCTCAGAAGGCGACAACGGCGCACAACTTCGGCCATGCGCTTTTTAAAAAAGAAATCAACATTTTGTTCCGCAAACATTTTGTGGGAGCACCATGTCGACGTGGCTGCCATTGTGGAAAGACACTGACATCTGGACACCCGATGATCTTGGTAATTATGTCTGTAATATGATCAATGTGATCATCAGTCATGTCCACGTGAGCCCCTCCTTCACTCATCCAAACACCCCTGGATTGCTTTTATAATCTCCCAACAAGAAGATTATACCTCTGTCAGTGAGGTGTTGATGTGACTTAGGTTCCACAGGTGAAGAAGGGGTATCCTGTATAAACACCTCTCTAATAACCCTCTTAACTAAACACATAAACACTGCAGATTAAGGGTAATCCCCACCTTCTCTAATCACTGTGGTCCTGGTTATTGATGTGTTTGTGTGATCCAGTGTTGACATTTGGCTCTTGTCTATTGTTCTTTATTTGCACAAGCATTAAACTGACAGAATTAAGTCATGAAAGCCACAGTGTTTTCAGTGTTGATAGACAAGAATAATCTGAGATAGTGATATTGGTATAGCAATAACACCTCCACAAAAACATTGTTGAGTGGCAGCAGAGTTTTGCAGGCACTCTATGGGATTTTGTGTTCTGATAGGTTCCCACAGGGTTTATGTAAACACTAATCTGGTTGTTTTCTACTTGAACAGAGGGATCTTTTATTAGGTTAGGTGTGTCACAAACCTCTCAAGTGTCTGGCCTGGTTATGACTCAAATATGAATTCATGTTTATTGTTTGACACAGGTTAATACTGACAAGTCAGTGTACAGAAAATTAAAAAAGGTTGTGAATTTATTTAGTATATATAAGCAGTGTTAAAAAGCAGCTCTTCAACCACAAGTGGTTTTTGTGATACTATGTTAATCACTGGGAAATTTCCTAAAAATTCCAGTTCAGGCTGTTCAGTGGCCTGAAGCTCTCTGAAGACAAGATGCTCACAGAATCTCTCAACTATATGAAATGAACTTGCTCATAGATAGCTTCAAGCATTCCCATTTACAATATATTTATGAGTGTACAACAAACAATCATTTATAAGAAAGTAAACACTGATAATATCGAATTAAGTGTATTAGCAAATTCACTTGTTTTTTGATTGTTTTTGTTGGTGTTGTGGTAATCTGTGATAATCAAGACAACACTGTCCTCTAGAGTTCACAAGTTTGGTCAAATTTGAGAAATTGAAATAACTAAAATGAATAGATTGCAACATCTTCGTCCGTAAAAAAAATTAATAGAATAGATAACAGGACACTGTCATTGCAGAGCATACTGTCTGGGAATCAGTGACGTAAAATAAAATATGTAAACTAACACTTGCCTGACAGCAGCCATTGCCTCTTGTTGGCGGCAGGAAATGGGCGTTTCTTTTGGGATGGTAACGCCCTCTCACGTCTGCAGCTGTAACCGTTTTACCAGATATAATGAAATGTATTTCCCTGCCCTCCTCCCGCTGGCCCTAGTCAACGGTGACCAGTCGGAAGTATGGTCTCTTTGGCAGCATTCTTTCTTTTGGCGGTGGTCTTTCTCTGTGGAAATGCTGCAGCTGAAAAACAATTAGCGT
This sequence comes from Pao palembangensis, assembly GCA_015343265.1. NCBI lineage: Eukaryota > Metazoa > Chordata > Actinopteri > Tetraodontiformes > Tetraodontidae > Pao > Pao palembangensis. Next base: position 4,191,458 of record CM027085.1, on the reverse strand, counting down.
ATGTGACTGTGGTAAGTAATATGTATCTGTCGGATAAACCAGGAAGATTTGTCTTTCCTTTATATCATTCGTTTTGGCTACTCCTTGACGGAAAGGACGCTGCAACTAAATTAGCATGCTAATTTGTAATGTTGGTTGAAATAACATGGAAAACCTCAACTGCACTGTAAACAGAGAGCGTAGTACAATCATATACAAGAGCACTGTCAATGAGTTACTGTCATCTGCCTTGTCGGACATAAAATTGTCGATAGGATCAGAGCAGTGAATATTTTACTGTTTAGTCAAATGTATTTAATCTGTAAAAAGCACAACCTCTTCGCACACTTCAGGAAATGTTTCCACCATGGAAGTGAGACCCGAATTAGCATTAAACGTAACTGTTTTTGTCTAAAATAATAATAATAATAAACTCATTTCAATTGTAATATATGACGGCCAGGGCAACGTTCATGGATTTGGAATTTACTGCCATTGATATTAATGGAGTTCAAACACATTTCTACGTCTATTCAATATTGGGACGATTATTTTGCTTTTGTGCAGTCACTTTGTTGTAGATTCCAATAAAAATTTGAAAATTACTGCTAATTGTTATTATATTCCACTTTGAAAACGTGCAAGTATAAAAGCTGGTTTAGTGTTTGCTTTCTGAATCCATTCAGATAACCAGAATGTTATAGTTCAGGATGCTAACTGATGAAATAACATTGTGAATTTTACTGTAGAAAATTCGTACTTGATGTGTTGTAGTGTAATTTAAGTGACAGCTCTCCTGCTTTGCAGTTGTTTCGACATGGTGACCGCTCACCGATAAGAGCTTATCCTACTGACCCCTATCAGGAGAAGGACTGGCCGCAAGGATTTGGGCAGCTGTCACAGGTATTGCTTTTTCCCATTCTGAGTGATGACAATAAAACAATATATGAATTATGGCCTTTTATTGTGTCCTGTGCTTCCTGGATATGATTTTCTTAAATTAGAATCATATTCAAATTTGTCAATGAATTCACTAGTGTGTGTTGTATATTCAGTTTAAGCACATGTAGAATTTATATCTGTGTTGGAGATTAAATGTAAGTTTTCAATATGTTTCAGAAGGGAATGAGGCAACACTATGATCTTGGCAGCTATCTGAGGAATCGATACAAAGGATTTCTCAATGAATCCTATGAAAGACATGAGGTAGGTGTGACAGATGTATGTTACTGTTTGGGACTAAGGGCCACCTTAACAGTATTGGTGTTAAAGTGATACTGAAATTCCTGAAAACATGCATATTATTGTTGGCTGCAGATTTCAGTCCGAAGTACAGATTATGATCGCACACTGATGAGCGCCGAAGCCAACCTCGCAGGTCTGAGTACCGTTCTTTGTATTTTCTAATTATTGTCATTCCCATTTCTCCCGTTAACGGTCAAAACTGTCACCATCCAGGTCTCTACCCCCCTCCAAGTCAGCAGGCTTTCAAACCAGACCTAAAATGGCAGCCGATACCTGTGCACACCGTACCGTTAAGTGAAGAAAGGGTATGCACCTTGTTGATTTACCTTTGCAGTTTAGTGCACATGAACTGAAGATTCCATTTCTTCTTGTAGCTCCTCTCTTTTCCTGTTTGGGACTGTCCTCGCTACAAACAATTGATGGAGGAGACGGAACACACTGAGGAATTTGTTAATATCGTCAATAAATATAAGGTACTATATTATACTCTTTTCTTTTCTGATTTTTTTTAAAGCATGAATTTAATATTGTTACTGTTACAAATACTTAATTTCCAGTAACCAAAATCACCATTTTCGACCTAGTAATGTAACCCTTGCTGTATTTCAGGATATTATAGAGCTGGTGAAGAATAAAACAGGACTGAATGACACTGATGTGAAGTCAGTCTGGAGTGTGTACGATACACTATTCTGTGAGGTGGGAGCAGGCACACACAAAACATTGATTATTTAATTGAAACTTGAAGAGATGTTGTTCTCCAATGCAACGTAAGGACTCATTTTGGTAATAAGTAAATATTCTTTGGGTTTAACAGTGTTAAGTTTATATCAATCATTGATTATTTGGGAAAAAGAATTAGCCTCAAAGTAGGTTTTAGTGCTTGTGACTTAATTTGTTTTATTAGTAGGCAATGTGGAACAGGTTTGGTTAGGTTTATTAAGCCTAGGTTTTATTTCTCTATCATGATCACAAAGGTTTCTGCTGGCATTGCAGCATAACATAATCAGTGTTGTCTGGAATGAGCAGTTAAACAATCTGATATTTCATCATTAAATCCATACACAAATCCATAAGTAACATACAAGATAACAAGATGCACTGTCTGTACCTTCCCCCTCCCCCTGTCTTGTGCAAATACAGTCCCAACATAATTTGACCTTACCAGACTGGGTGACTCCAGATGTTATAGAGAAGCTTGAAGTGCTCAGGGACTTTTCATTGGAGGTAAAGGTTAAAGCATTATTGGCAAACTCACTTATCTCGTGTTGCCCTCAATGCCGTTTCATAGCGCAATGTGTTGTTTAATGTCCAAATTCTGCAGGTTCCATTTGGGATCTACAAACAGCGAGAAAAGAGCAGGCTTCAAGGAGGTATGTGCCATAAACATTACACACCAATATGACTTCTAACAAAAATGTCAGATTTTTTCCTGGAATATCTGGTAACACAGTTTTGAAACAGTAGTGTTGTTATCAAAAGTGGTGGGGAAGTGTTCTTCTGTACTGATGCATAATAGATGACAGCGCACATTCTTCACATGGGCTGTGTCATAACAGGACAGGCTCATGAGTCGGGTTTTTTCCTGGCAGCATGCTCCGCACAGCCAGTCAGAAATTTTTTTCAGATACCTTTCTACCATCCAATTCTGACCCTTACTGTCATGTTATGGCAGAAACTGTCAAAGGATCAGTCAGTTGTTTTTCGTATCGTGCAAGTTGTTTCATGTTCTTTGTTGGGCATTAGCACATGGTGTAGTCTAATGCTGCTTTCTTTTTTTGCCAAGTTGTACCTTTTTTATTATCGTGAATATTTCTGTAGAGATGGTTGTGGGTAAAAATCCAGATTCCCTTCCAAAGCACATTTATTTCTCAACTGGGATTCCTTTGTTGTCATCACAACTTTTATTTTGCTGTCAAATCATTGTTTTAAGGTCTCCTATTGGGTGAAATAGTGAAGAATCTTTCCAAGATGGCAGTTCCAGACCCAAAGCAAAGATTAAAAATGCTGATGCTCTCAGCGGTGAGCTCGTTAACATTAAAAGCACAACATAAGTTTTTATTATCAGTCCTTAATATTCAAATTTATGTGTCAAAATATATTTTTTTTCTTTGGTTAATAAGCTAACCTGTGTGCTCGCAGCATGATACCACCGTTATCGCTCTTCAAACCAGCTTGGATGTGTTCAATAAACGACAGCCACCTTATGCTGCCTGTCACATATTTGAGCTGTACAGGGACGACAATGGGTAAAGCACACTGAAGTCAACACATTTATCCAGTCTACAGGTCACTAAAGAGTTTAACAGTTATAGTTTTCCTGATTAACTGGATCACAAGTTTAGCTCTTAACCACTTGGTTTTTGTTCACAACCTAAAGTATAATTTTAACCCCAGAAACACATATACGTGTGTATATATATATATAAACACTCCTGATCACAATTTTAAGACCAGTTGAAAAATTGCAAGAATTTTCATTTTGCACTGTCGGATCTTAAGAAGGTCCCAAGTAGTGCTTCAAAATCCAAAAAGAAGCAATGGGAGTGAGACAAGGAAAAACTTATTGCAAACAACCATTACACTGAAATCGGATGTTCATCAGCTGATCAAAAGTTTAAGACTACAGCCTTTAAAAGCCCAAATCTTCGCAAAAATGTGGATTCAGTGTCATTTTCTGTCAGGTATCCACACTGTCACGAGCTCCTGATGGTAAAGGCAAAAAAGCTTTCTCTCTGTGAACGTGGTCGGATTGTTGAGCTGCATCAGCAAGGCCTCTCGCAGCGTGCCATAAACTTCTTAAAAGATCCTGAGGGTTATGGGGAAAAAAGTCAAGTGATAGACCCAAAGGAATTTCACCGGCCCCGTGAGCCGGAGGATTCGAACGGCTGTCCGTCAAGACACGGGACGATCCTCGGCCCAAATTAAGCTTGTCAGTGGTGCCAATTGCAGTCCCATTACCATTAGACGGCATCTGCAAGAGAAGGGTTTTACGGACGAAAAACGTCTTCAAAGACCTCGTCTCCTTCAATGGCACAAAATTGCCCATTTAGAGTTTGCACGAGAGCATCAACAATGGGACATTGAAAGGTGGAAGAAAGTTTTATTCTCTGATGAGAAAAAAATGTAACCTTGATGGTCCTGATGGCTTCCAGCGTTGCTGGCATGACGAGGAGATCCCACCTGACATGTTTTCTACACGGCACAGTGGAGGGGGCGCCGTCATGATCTGGGGGGCTTTTTGCTTCAGTGGAACAATTTTTTGAGTCTACCACTTGACTTTTTTTTCCCATAACCCTTTGCAATTAATGGCTTACTCAAAATTTTTTCTGGTCTCACTCCCATTTCTTCTTTTTGCATTTTGAAGCACTACTTAGGACCTTCTTAAGATCCGACTGGTCTTAAAATTTTGATCAGGAATGTGTGTGTGTGTATGTGTGTTTATATGTATATATATGTGTGTGTGTGTGTGTGTATATATATATGTGTATATGTGTGTGTATGTATATGTGTGTATAATATATATATATATATATATACACACACACACGTATGTGTATATGTGTGTGTGTGTGTGTGTATGTATGTATATATATATGTATATATGTATATATATATACACACGCATGTATATGTGTGTGTGTATATATATATATATATATATATATATATATATATATATATATATATATATATATATATACACGCATGTATATATATGTGTGTGTGTGTATGTATATATATATATATATATATATATGTATGTGTATATATATATGTGTTTTTTTTTTTGTTTTGTTTTAAAGTCATCAAGAACCATATATAATTTTAAAGGATATATGTTGAAGAGCATCAACGTGATTACATGTATTGTGATGGTGTTGATTGTGGCGAGGAACCCTGATTCTTTTTCTGTGTGTGTGCAGCTCTGCTTCAGTGTTGATGTTTTTCCGCAATGACAGCACGGTGCCTCCGTACCCCTTGCAGTTACCGGGCTGCGCTCTCTACTGCCCTCTGGATGATTTTGTGAGAATCACAAAGCTCTCCATCTCAGACGATCGCAACAAGGAGTGCCAGTTACCCACAGAAAATCGAGGTAATGTTTCAGCAGGCAATTAAACCGTAATCTGACTAATGTGCCAAAAGAATGCTGATTTAAATGATTTTTTTTTTTTCCCAGAAGTGATCATCAGTCTGGTGTTGTCTGGCTGCCTGCTTTTTTTCCTCATCATCCTTTTACTTGGCCTCATCTGCTGTCAGAAAGAGCCGGTGAGCAGCCAGAGATACCAGCAGGTGATCAATGAAGAGGTTGGGGAGGACTCCTGACACAAGTACAGACTCCTTTCTCGAGGATCTGCAAGCCTCACATCTTGGGAAAGCAGTGATGACACTGAGCTTTAAACCTTTTCAAGGCATTTCTGATGGTTCCATCAACTGATTCTGGAACCTGATTCTGAAATTTCTGTCTGTTGGGGCCAAACTGATGAACAGCACATTGTTGCAGGAAACGGAAATGTCTGACAGCTCAATTAAGGGGCTGGGTTTTTTTCTACTTGTCGTTTAAATTCCTCAAGATTAAGAGAGCTAGATTTTGAGAAATGTTGTTTCGTCTTTATTTCTTTGTAATTCCATGGAGAAAAGTTGATCGTAGATAATTATTGTGATTTGGTTATCAGATGACCTTGAATTTTTTAACTACAACTCTAATGACTGAGATGCCTTATATTTCTACTAAGTGGCTTTTTGCTCATGATGCTGCAGGAAAAGCTGTATTTGATTCTTGATCAGCAGGGTGGGCTGCTTATCAACAGCATGTAGTCACCTTTGGGTGTCCCTCTGCAACTGGCACAAAGTATTTTAATTTCACGATCAAAACACTGAAGACCTGCTGCAATTCAAATGCTGAATGGATGATTTTAGTCGCAGCACAATGTAGTCTTCAGTGTGAAAAATACTTGAAATTATATCTGCGAGTCATTATGCTTGGTGTTTCCTGGACTGCGTTATTTCTCTTTAATCCTCTAAAATTGTTCAACCCATATTTTGATGCCTAACAATTCACATAATGGCATGAGTGGGCTTACCTGCTGTTTTATTAGGTTTATAGGTACTATGAGTCCAACTGTGTTCTATTAAAGATACTGTGATTCTTGTGAAATGTTTATAGTTGTGGAATGTCTTATTCATTAGTTGGACGATAACCCACTGAAGAACAGTGCAGTATGTCTATTCTTAGGCAGCTGTGCGTTTCTTGCAAACACCATTAGGGGTACTACACACAACAACTTACAGTCACTACAGCCACAGATACGCCGCCTCAGAAAACTGCCTTTTTATTGTAGCAGCTTAACGTAAATATGTTTTTCACAGAAATAGTATCACCCTGGAATGAACATATGACAACGTATTTTTAGCTCGGATACAGAAGCATGCACTGCAATGAGTTGAAAATATGTACACAGCTTATTCCAACAAATACATCTCCATGACTGGATTATAAGTGTAAAAGCTGTTAACGTCCTTTTGCAAGTCAAACAACTTCGGAACAGACACATCGATTTTTTTTTATTTATTTTTTTTGAGGATTTAGAACTGTTACTGTAACTGTTCAGTGAAATGTTGCTCGCAGGCAGATTTATTAAAAAAAAAAATTCACGGGTGTGTAACAAAAAGGGGCAATAACGTATGTTAAAGAAAACATTTAAAAAGTATAAATGTAAATTCAACAAACACATATGGATTAGAAATTAATTCCACAACACAGAAATTAATTCCACAACACAAAAACATCAATCATTTCTTGTGCAAACTTTCCTTAAGGAATGCATATTGACAAAATGTGATGGCACATTGATAGTAAAATATATGTATAGACTACAGATTATAGAGATGAAATTCTACATTCAGGTGAATATCTTATAAGTGCAAAATGTTGCCTCACAGCTCACAGATGGTCAGATCGTGTAAAAGGTTTTTGGTCAAACACATTTCCTCTATTTCCATCTGTTAATTAGATATCTGTTAGATCAGAATTTGAATTTAGCCTTAACATTTTCAATCTGGTCTATTACATGTTGTCTGCTTGATACAATGATACTTGCATACCTACCATACCCACAAACATCCTTCAAACTCTCAAAAATCAAAAGATTGGATTTTAATATTTTTAGAGCTGAAGTGTAATATTTGTGGTCATATTTTGTTTTTTGTTTTTTTTTAATCATTTTGTTAAAGCCTTATTTTCAAATTGCATCTGCTGAAAATACAGTAATATCCACATGGCTGCTCCACCTGAGTTCACATTAAATTTAAAGATGAGATAAACTGATCAGTATTTAGAGTCAGTCGGGTATTGAAAGTAAACCACACAATAATCCAGTAAAATTGGACTGCACTGCATGGCGGGTTAACTCTTCATCCAACGGCATTCCTGGGATGATCTTTTTTTTTTGCAGCACTAGACAATGGCAGTTTTAAAAAAAATAATAATTTGCCATAAGAAATTATTAACTTTCTCAAGAAAGTTTGATATCAATTTTACTTAGTTGTCATCTTAAACATGTAGCACATTTAAGATAACCATTTGCATTTGCTTTTTAAGCTGGTCCTCACTGATACAAAAGCCAATGGCAATTGAGCAAAAGCTAACGATTGCTATGTGCAATGTATGCTCAAACAACAAGCACCATGAAATGCCCTAATGAATGCCACTGGTCTGTTTTCAAAGTCACAAAAGCCTTTTGAATGTTTGAGGACAGAGCCGGCGGGCTAGCCCCCTTGACTGTAATTCAACACATAATCCCATGTCCTATCTTAAAACAGTCACACTCTAGTTTCACAACTACTATGATTTTACAGAACCCCGTTAGTAATGTTAGATTTTTAAGCTGCTTCACAGGGTCCATTACATCAAAACGAGCACAGATACAGTTTGGAAGAGAATACAGAGGATGGTGACAGTCTTGGTTATGTGGGTTTTCTTTTTATCCAGCTCAAAAATACTATTATGATCAATATGTGCAAATATTTTCGGTTGATTTGAAGGTTGAAACACTACAACTTCTCAATTTTTGTTGGTTTCAGCGTTGGTTTAGTTGTGTGGTGTGCAGAAATACGTCTGCGAGCCGCTGTAGTAATTCTGCGGGGTGGAATAGAAGTTACTGTGATGATGGTGGGTGTTGTTCTGCGGGGTGGAGTAGTAGTTGTGATGGTGGTGGTGGTGACTGTGGATATTTGCGTATGTAAAGAGGAGGGGAGCTGTGGAAGACGACGTGTGCTGGGCAGCGGCGATGCCAGCCGTCAGAGCTCCGTTGCATTGGATGGAACCGTACCAACTAGATGTGCCCACCTGAGGAGTGCTGGAGGAGGACAGAAATCATGAGACATTCACACCAACCTACACATTATTGGTCTAATAGCAGTTTTACCAGTGTCCCAAATGCTCAACCCTAATGTGAAATTGTTCCTGAAAGCATGTTTTCCTACCTAGCCCGATCGGCCCGGTTACTGTTTCTGGACAGATCGTCGTCACTATCATAACGCCGAGGATTGTCAAAGAAATAGGCTCTGGAGCTGAAACTATGGCTGTTGATCATCCCTCCGGGGGCCTGAGGGTTGTCCAAAACATAAATGCAGTTTGCAGACATTTCATTTCATTCCAAAGATTATGCTGCGTTTTAGCGCGTCATTTTACCAGGTTCTGGTTGGGCCTCTGGACTCTGAAGAAAGCTACAACTAAGCTTGTTGGGAGCAGCTCCCAGAAGAAGAGAATGACCCCAAACACGATGTAGGTTTGACCACTGACCTCTTGCACATCGGCCTGATGGACAGAGAGCCAATGGACACATTTGTACTTTCTCTGATTAACAATTCCAGTTATTAGTCATTTCATACACCGGGCCCCGTACCTGATCAGAAACACTGTACCAGCTGTAGTTGAAGGGACTGGGTCTATCTTGCGGTGAGAGGGACACCACCACCAGGTTGTAACAGGCCCTGGACGTGAAGAGCAGAATCACCACGGCTCCTATGGCCGTCGCCTGGCACACCGACGTACCCTACAGGGGGATACGGCCAGAATACTCATGTAGCTGAAGCCCTGACATGCAACCGTGTGCCGTTTACATACCTTGGATTCGAGGTAAACGTTGGCAGAGGACATTTTAGCAATCTTGAAGATGCAGACGGCCAGTGAGATGGCACACAGCACAAACAGACTGTCGTTGATCAAGACCCGAGCCAGGACCGCATGTCTGATCCCACCGTCGCTGCAGACATGGAGGCGTGACAGGAAATCAAACAAGTCTGCTGTGGTATTGTTGTACGATGTAAAAAAAAAAAAAAAAAAAAAAAGTGCAGGGATGTTTTTTCTACCTTGGTGATTCAGAGCGCATCAGAGCTCCTTGCACTAACAATGCACAGGTTAAGTTCACCACTAGGAAAAATATACTCAGACTCAGGAAAAATAATCTCAGTGGAAGCCTGGGAAGAGAAACAGGGAACAGCTGCTTCAAAATCCGCTGAATCATTTTACAGCATTTGATTTTAGCCAGAGAAACAACTTCTGTGTTTTTATGGTCGTGTTTTAGAGATATTTTTAAAGCACTTGAAAATTCAAGGCCGGAACAAAAGTCAAGGGAGACAAATATAAGGTTACACTTACTTGTATTTAGTGAGCTCTGGGGAATACTTGGCTTTAGCCTTAAACATGACCTGAACAAATAAAACAGTAAACATCAAACTCATGTACACCTTTAATATCCTCACTTAAACAGTTGAACTGGTTTTAAAACATACTCCTGCAGATGCTTAATGGATGTTGTTTACTAATTGTGAAGTGTTCGGTAAGCATTACGCTCTATCATCTCCATTTACCCCAAATGAAAGAGCCCAGATGTGATAAAGCAGAAGTGGATCAGTTGTCTCTGACTCAGCACACACACACGGGGGTTTCCGCACACACTTGTCAGATGACACCAGGGATTATGTGATATCAGCAAAATATTCAGTTATATGTGAAAAAGCGTTTCCTCCACTATGAACTCTGCAGTTCACGCATATTAAACACGGGACATGGGACAAATGTCAACCTGGTAAAGGAGCCAATCGTTAAATAAACTTTCTACGGAGGGAGAAAAGGTATGGCACAGCTCTGGCCCAGTTCATCATGAGATGGGAGAATGTTTTTCACAGAGCAGCCGGGTCACATGGTTTTCCCCCAACAGACAGGCGGACATATTTTTAAACTGTAAGATATGAAAAAGAACGACCATGTCAGCAATGCTGACAAAGAGGAAAAGGGTCCTTGTTGTACCATAAAACACCCGCATCAGTCTGAGATAAACACTTAAGTTTCAATGTTCCCTTATTAGATCAGATCAGGTATCTGGCGATAGGGTTAATTCAGTAGTCACAACACTACTGACTTCATTACCTTCATTACCTAAGCTCCAGATCAGCTTCCTCTCTGGTCACACACTCTTACATCTGATTGTACTGGGACTGACCTGTAGCACCGCCACCAAATAAAAGCCTTGAGCGGCTGTAGGTGTTTTTCTGAGCGCGAAACAAACTGAACTTTGACATTCCCAGTAGGCAGGTGTTAAACAACTGCCAGGAACCAACTGTGTGGCCTTCAGACGCACATCTTGTGACACATGCAGCCAGTTTACGTGAGCCTGCTGAGCAAATTGCACGGATGAATGCTGGGATTTAACGCAGGCTTTCAGTGAGGGGTCTGAACATCTGTCATTGTGGTATGCTGCCTATACTGAGCCAGTCAGCAGGGCTTTCAAACCAGCCATGACCCAAAAAACTTCAGATGACCCACTGCGGGATAAGAGACTTCATTTCCTCCTTTGCAATTGTTAACATGGTATTACAGCAGTATACAGTCAGAAATCTAGCATTTAAATTTAAAAAGGCTTATATTTGTTTAAAAAAAAATACATTTGGGCTGTTTCCTTAGGTGAAATCTAAAAGAGAACATTACATTTTTAAGCTGCTTTCCGGGATTTATTTATGTCCTATATGGAGAATTAAATATTACCCACAAACTGTTTCAGTGCAAACATTCACTGCGCAGAAACAGCAGCCTTTGAATGACTGACAGGCTGTCTACAGCAACAATGGACGAAAGGGGTTAAAATTACTATTAAATGTACGATTGTCCTGAGAGCTTTTGTCTACAGGGAATACATTTTGGAATTCTGTGGGGAAAAGTGTGTTAAAGTGTGAAATGTTAACTGCAAGTGTAAACTGCAGTGTTAGCTTTTCTTTTAAAAAAATCTGGTCACATGCAAAAAAACTGCTCTCTCTCCATCTCATCTCCCTCTCTCTCTCTCTCACACACACACACAGTGCAGGGTTTACCTGTGTGAAGTACAGGTTGAGAAGGCAGAGTGTGAAGAACTGCAGGCAGACAGGGCAGCAGTAGAGCAGCCAGTAGGCCAGAGGCTGCAGCTGGTTGGCCTGCACCACATTTTTAAAGTAAAAAGAGAAGAGGGTCGTCCTCAGTGCTGCCCACAGCAAACACAGAAACAAGAACACACTCTGGTAGCTGAAGCGCTTGTGTCCGTAGTGCAAAATAAGCCAGAGTTGTAGGTACACAACAACAAACAGGAAAGAGTAGAGGACTGTGTAGACCGTTGTCAGACTGAGCTCCAGTGTCGGGTTGATTGCAGCTCCATGGGACTCCTTCAGTGAGGTAAACAATGTATTGACCTCCTCTCCTTCCGAAAACATCTCCGCACTAACACATCGGCTGCAGCGAAGTCAGAAAAACATCAAAACTGGGTCAGACTTGGGTTAAATTCCCCGTGAACAACAATAAGCCAGGGCATACAGAATAAAATTGCAACAGAGGCAGTTTTTTGATTTGATAAAAAGATGCATAATGATACAGCGTTGACTGTGCTCGTTGCTGTGGAGAGGAAAATCTGGCGTAGTTTTTTAAAGTCCAAGATAGCTCTCCTATCAAAAGAAAAATATCGAGGCCCCGTGTGAATCTCTGCAAAGCTCTTCCCTGCAAAAACAACTTAAGAGGGGGAACCTCCAGATCAGCTGTGATGCAGTTTTAGACCCACCCCCTTGCTCTCAATCGGTGCAGCAAAGAGCGCTGTGTGGTCCGCCATCTTGGCTCTATACAAGCTTCGTGCTCTATCGAAACTATTCTCCCAGAGCCACAGATTTTGGTCAGTTTCAGTGCTAAATGTGAGTAAGTAAACACATCTCCACACCTACTTCCTCAGCTATTACTCTCATTGGTTAGTCCTGCCGTCTCACCCTATTTACTCATTGGTTTACGATGATGTCAACTGTAGGAGTCGCCACCTATGTCCGATTATGATTGGCTATATCGCCAGTATTAAGTATTTCTTAATTTCATTGGATCTCGGCGGGACATGGGCGTCTCTTGCATATTTGCAGTCACGGAAACGCAGGATTAACTTCAAAATAAACTTCAATTAGCACGAAGTCGGACAGTGGCATTCTGAGAAAACCTATGCAACCACTGACCAACTTTGTTTTAATTTAGAACATATTTTATGTTAATAGCTTTAATTTAACGTGGATGAATCGCAAAAAATAGTCGGTAAAACATAAATAACAATCTTATTTGTAGACAGGAAACAGACTTTTTTTTTTTTTTAAATCGTACGGTAGCTTGATGTTTAACGTCGCTCTAAAAAATCCTAAATTTAACTGCGAAAGTTATTAATAATAAGTACATTTAGTTTACCATTGTTTTAAGATTTTTTTGTATATTTGCTGTCACGCATCTTATTCTGTTCTCTCTGTTCTCTGTTCTCTCGATGTGGAGCCACGTATCGAACATCCATCTGTAGGTAGCTCGAAACATTCAGCTAATAAGCTAGCTGAATTTACCTATATTTTTAAGCAAAGTCAAATAAAGCACATTTTTAAGTGATACAGTGTTCGCCAATGGCAGCATTTTATCATCTTTAACCACGAATTTACAAAGTTTTTGTAATGTTTTTGCCACTCGGAAAGATTAAAGTTGAACTTTTCGACCTTCTCAGGTAAAATTTCCTTAATTTACCATTGGCCTCATTTAGACAAGAGTGCCGGCAACTCTGAATATTTTGTTGTTTATATTCTATACTCTAGTTTAGTTCATTTCTTTTAGGTTTTGCAATCAAAACAGTTGCTTTTGCTTTAAATGACAGAATGTCATACTTTTGTATTTTTGATTTAATGATAAGATGATGATGCGTATTACCATTATAAGATGATGATGCGTATTACCATTCAATCCAGGTAACATGAATTTATTGTGTGTGGTTTCTTCTGTTTCTTTACAGTGATTCTCCCCAGAGACAGAACAACACAGCTGGACAGGGATGTGGCTCTTCATAGTTGTGTTCCTGTTGATAACAGAGTCAGGAGGATGCACTGAAAAAGAAAGGGCCTCCAACCTAATTGAATATAAATATGGAGATTTCTATGCTTCTTTGCACGCCGGGAAGACGATGTTTATCTTTTTTGAGCATTATGGTAGGTTCAACACAATTAACTGCACTGTGGGCTTCCATTGATTGTTAATTTAATACAGTATAGCGTTTGGTTTATTAACATATACGCAGCAGTCAGCAGAGATTGTTAACAATAAAATTTGATTTTAATCCTCTATCTCCAGTCTAGCGTAAACAATTAGGAAAATGCCTAATTTCAAACTGATATGCTATATTTTGTCCAGTAATCCATCAACATTTCAAGTTCTAATCTATCAGCAATCTAACAACAAACCAACAGTTGATCAGGAATATTTTTTTCTTTCTCTATGCAGGTTCTCCGACCATGTCTCTGTTTTTGGAAGAATTGGAGAAATCTTCAGATGTTCTGAAGGATTATGGTGTGTTGGTTGGCAAGGTAAATGTTATGAGCCCCTGATGTTGTTGAATAACAGCCCTTAACTTTTAATTAACTCCCAAATGTCACATCTAGTGATAAGAAGTGTAAATAATGGTACTTCCGGACAGTTTCTGCTCTTCCCACTCAGGTGAACTGCAATAAGGAAGTGGTAAGGACATACTGCACCGATGAAAGAGTGCTACACAATGCTTTTCTCTTCAGGTACATTGTGGAGGCATGGGGAATGATTTGACTGGGCAAGAGAAAGAAACCCCACAATATAACAAGAATGAGCTCCTGCAAACTAACTGCTTTTCTTAGAATTATTAAATTAATTTAATTGTTAATCTCCCTCTGACCTGTCTTTCTTTGGCAGAGGAGGTCATGAGTTCTTGACTTTTAGTTTGGACACTGTGTTTGATGTCAACTCTATAGTTTCTGAAGTCCTGTTGTAAGTAATCCACACTCTCGACTATGATACAACAATTTGTTTTATGTTCTTGGGAACTCAATGTCAGTGCAAGTAAAGCTTCATTATTGTGCTTATTAAGGAAATTATGGTTAGCATTCTAATGACAATTTTCTAAATACTGCTAAACATGCAGATAATTTGAAGCACAAGGTGGCAGATACCTTATCCATAATCTGACCACCAGATGGCGTGTTCTCAAGAAACTATTTGAAAATACAGCAACATTTTATTTACTACTTGACAGATCTGCACCAGACTAATTTACTTTGATTGGGAAATCATGTACTGTTCTTAGATTTCTAAGCCATGCCAAAAAATGTGATTGTGAAGCGGCATAACAATTCAAAATGTAGCTATAAGTTTAGGGAGAAGTAAAATTAGGATATTTCCATTTAGATTTCTAATTTGCAGTTTAAAATATTTTGACATCATTCTTCTGCAGTGCTATTCTGCGTGAAGAGGTCAAGTATGTCCATACGGGCAGCGACCTCATGATCATGGAGAAGACAGCCAGAGGGAAGAAGGACATTGTGCTGGGGTACGTCCTCGGCCTGGGAACCCCAGGTATGTTAAAAACGGGAGAATGCTGTGGAAATGCTATGTGCACTGAAACCTGTCTGGCTACTTTTTGAATGATGGACAGATTGTACTCTGACTGGAATGATGTATGGACTTGTTCTCATTACTAAAGAGCACAGATCATTCTTGGAGACAGCATACGCATATGGATCCAAACATCAGTTTGTCCTTATAACTAGAGGTCCAGTTTTAAAGTACCTAGGGTAAGTTTTTTTTTATTTTTCCCCCCCCCCCACAGAAATAATAACAACAAACGGGGGAAATTAACTGTAATTGCTGTAATAGAAATTTTATATGTCTGGCTCTGTTTCAGCACCGAATCTCCACAGAGATCTCAAGTATGGTTTCTGCACTGCCGAGCTCACACTGAGTCCATAAACTCACTCACCCCGGATCGCTGTCTGTTTACCACAATGTCTAAACCGCTTACAACCCTCCATCTTCACTCTTTCCTGCAACTAATGGATGTTCCACTAGTGGTCAGTGAAGATCCATGATTGATATTATATCCACAAAATTAATTTCAGTTCATCATTACTCTCATTCAGTTCACCACTAATTCTCTGAGAGTTCACTTTCCTTATTTTTTTTTTTTTTTTTAAATACATTTAAATTTGAAACCAAAATCTGAGAAGGAATTTTATGTGTTTGCTGCCAGACGGAGGTTTACGAAGACCCATCCACAGTCCTGCCTCCTCCAGTGCCTTACCAGCACACTCCTCAGGTATTTTTGTTTTCCCACCCTGCAACTGCACACCTTGACATGGACACAGCAACTTCTCTAGCCTGGAAGCTCCGTGGCCTTGCTTTGGTGATGCTTGTACACAGGTGCATTGATTAATATGGACATAGTATCACATATATCCTAGACGTCATTATTGAATCAACTTTAAGAATTATTGTACATGCATTCTTTCAGTATTTGATTGTACCAATACTGTTATATGCATTTCTCATGTTACCAGAGAGAGTCCTGAAGTGAAAACGGCTTATGAGTATAATGTTGCGTGCAGGTTTCCTGAGAAGGTATGATGTCAGTTACACTCCAAATATTTCAAATATTACACTATATATTTACACTATTTTATATTTTTACCCATTTGTTGGTGTGTACTTCAAGAGTTCGGAGGTGAAATATATGACCTTACAAAACCTTAATGAGGTGTTGAAGATCTTCACAAATCTAGAGGAAGATGATAAAAATGTGGAAGAAGAGGAGGAGGAGGAAGAAGAGGAGGAAAATGATGAATTCAACGGTAGTAGACTGATGAAAAAGTTAAATGATTAGCCAAATTAAAGAGCAAAGAAATGAGAGAGAAAAAAATCATGTGTATGTGTCTGCCATCAGATCAGCTGGATGATGAAATTGCCACGTCTGTGTATCAAAGTCATGGTCTTATCCCAAATGTGGACTCCATTACAGAGCTGACCTCAGAGAACTTCCACGATGTTGTGGCTCAAAGGAGCCTGACAGTGGTTCTCTTCTATTTTCAATGTGAGATAAAATTTTTCTTTGTAACTTGTCAAAGAGGGAAAATGAATACTTAATTCACTTGGATGGCTGTAGTAGTTCACACTTTTTGCCACTAGGGGACGCTGTTTCATCATTCTTTTTCGGATCCTACGTTGAAGTTGCAGAAAGGTTTGTAGGTGAGCAGTCTAATTACCGTACTTACTCTCACATCGGCCTTTTAAATTCTTCATCATTACTGTTATTTTAATAATCTTTAAATGGATGTGCAACTGATAAATTAATTCCATTTAGATTCAGACGTCCAGATAGGTTCAGTCAGTTGTGAGGAATGGACCCTTCTCTGTGCCGCACAGTCGGAGAACTCCAAGCCTATTCCATTCCAGCCAATCACATACTTTCCATGCATCTTGCTGCTCCGGCCAGCAGAACCAGCCCAGGTTTACAGAGACATGCTGGATACTGAGGCTCTCTACCGCTTCATTGTTCTGTGAGAACTTGAACTATGATGTTTTGCCCCAGTACCTGTTATGTTCAGCTAAAAATGTAGAACTAAATGCCAATGTTTTTTAATCTAGGAGCCAAAAAGCTGCTCCTTTAAAAGTGTCCACCCAAGAGGAAATCAGCTCATTTCTTCAGGAAGTACCTCCTCAGATACCAGGATACAACCCAGAAAGAGTATTTGGTCTGTTCAAGACCCAAACAGATGCAGGTAGGAAATTAAAATCCTCACTAGTTACATTCTACACACACTTGTCCAACACAAGATAAATGGTGGAAAAACTGTTCTTAGATGTTAGTTAAAAACATCCCTTGATAAAAGGCAAAAAAAAAATGCAAGTTTTCTGTAGTAATGATGCAAAAGATTGCAACATTTGCTAATGCATTTAGCTCCTGTCATTTCATGCTAATGTATAATGACCTTTCTTTCATGTCTTGCTAGGTATATCTGTGTTTACGAAAGCAGCAAAATCATTGAGAGGGAAGGTCTTGACAGGACTGGGGACTGATGAGCTGGCAGAAAAATGGTAACTTGTAAATTCCAGTTCTGTTTGAAGGTACACTGTTACCATGGTCTGTATTTCTGGCCTCTACAATTTCTGAAGGCCTTAACACTCATTGATGATATTTAGCTGCTTGAACGCTTCGTGAAGGTTGCATGTTTGCTATGCAGGGCAGCAGAGCATTCTGTGGATCTCCCGGTAGTTTTTGTGTTTCCATCTTGGAGGATGCACACTCCCACCATATTGCCCATGTCCAAATCTACTGAAGAGCTCCTCTCACATATCAACACCGCTCTGCTGCATCCAATGGTAATTAAGTCACTGAATCATGGTTCCCCTCTCTTTTTTAGATTAAGCCAGTTTTCAAGTCATATTAACTCAGCCACTGTCAAGTTGTGTGCGTTTTTGTGACCACAACACTGCCTAAACTTGAAAAACTGCTTGATCAATCATTGAAGGATGCAAGGGACAACTCAATTCCTCTTGTTCATTGATCTACTTAAGCAATGAACTTGGAATAGTAATTGGAATAGGTTGGTAACCTTAAAGATAGACAGAACATATATGCACTTGTTATATCTAATTTGTGTAGATAATACTTGATAATGCAAACATTAGAAGAGATAACACAACTGATGGAAAATACAGTCTTAATTCATCATTCATTTAAGGCTGGTTCCTACCACTTGCGTCTTCTAATTGATCAGGCGCTGTGGACGTGGGCCAGCGTATCTTAATGCTATATAGTTGTAATACAGATTGTTGCTTTTCATCAAACCTCCTTGCCCTTTGATTATTAAACATCAAATGCTCCTTTGATCTCATTTTTGATCTGTCTAATTGGTCTGCTCTGTTGCTTTTCTGAATTTCTGGCTTTTGACTCAACAGCCGCCTTTTAACCCCAATGGGTTTGGGTGTAGATTGTGACGCCGTCTTCACCGATCCACCGATCTCATGAAAATAAATATCAGTAAATAAGAGACGTGGACTTTACGTCTTTGTGAAAGCTAAATAGGACAGTCACAGTATATCCCCCATTACAAGCACTATATGTTGACTCACAGAATTTGAATGTGGTTTCTTCATTGCATCAAAGTTCTGGGTAATACATCATGCCAGAGTTTATATTAGCTCATTTAAACAAACACGAGAGCTGATGGTCTTGAAGCAGGAGTTTTTAAAGAAGACACTTTTAGCTTTGCTTTTGTATGTTTAGTTTGCTCTGATGTGTTTGGATTTGGCTTCAAATTCTGGTGTTGCTAAGGTAAATGACCGGTGGTGTGGAAAGATAACTGCGTGAAAACTGTATACAGAAATGCTGGCTCCCTTTTGAGGGCGCTGTTGTCTGCACATTGATCACAGCTCAACTGCAACTACTCAACGGCCAGTGAATGAAGCAATTTAAATTAATTCTTCAATTTCATTTGTCAACTACAAGAATTAAAGTAGGATTCTTAAATTCTTAAAGTAATTAAGGCAGCCAGGCAACTAAAAAATGGGGGGAAGGGGTAAGACTTACAGAAGCCTGAACATGTAGAAACCCAGGAAATAACCAGATGGTCTGGTCTTGTGATCTGATGAGTCTGTGTAGTTAAGACTTTTTTTTTTTTTTTTTTTTTTTTTTTACTGTAAAAATATCAAACACTGTTTTTCCTGTCTAAAAGCATTGAAGCAGTCATGTAAACATTTCTGATCCTCAGTTTTTCACTGTATTTTGTCCCAGCCCGAAATAACAGTGGAAAATCTGCCATCCTTCCTCTCCCTGGGTAAAGCCCTCCTCCTCCTGTTTGTGGGAGAGGAGGCTGATGACATTGGGCGCAGGCAGAATCAGATGCTGGTGGAGGAGATGAAAAGAGTTGTAGAGCTGGGTCAGAGAAAGATGGAGAAATACCTACCCTCCTGGATCCACCTGTAAGTTCATCAGTCACAGATGATATTTAATATCACAGAGGGTTTTTCTCTTAGTCCATCATTCATGTACACACACAAACCACTGTTAGTTTTCTTTTTTTTTTTTCTTATCACAATAAGCAGTGTCTTATCTTCCAGTGGTCGCACTCCAGCAGCTATGTCTGTCCTTGGGTCATACTTTGGCTCTATGCCCAGCCTCCCCACTCTGGTCCTCACCCATCTGCCCTCTGGTCATGAAATCTATCAGTATCCCCCAAACATGCCCATAGCTGCTCCATCTATCCTGGGTTGGTTGCAGAAGATCGAGGACGGAAGTGAGCCACCAGCTGGTAAGAAAACAACTGAAATATGACACAGTAGCAGTGTTCGCTTTACTTTATTTACTATTTTAACAATAATGAAATCACAATAATACAATAAAAAAGTGAGCATGTGTGGGCATAGGTGTCAGCATGATTTACCCACAGATATTACTCTAATCCAGCGTATCCACGCGATAACCTGCAGTGATGATGCTCCTTCTCACCATTGTGACTTTTCCGGTGGCACCATGTACAAAAAAGGTTGCTTCTTCATGCTTACATTAAAAAAAAAAAAAAAAAAAAGAAGAGAGAACCTGGAACAGCTTCAGCTCCTTAATAACAGACATTTTAAAGCTGGTATTGCAACACTAATGAAATATGTGGAGCAACATTCAGTCTAGAAAGAATGAGCTGCTGCCGCTGCTGCTGCTGCTTTTGATTGCTGCCCAGATTTCTGCATGTCTGTGCATGCTCCAAAAGTGTGTCAGGACAAATTGAAGATGAAACTGCAATCACGCTTGTGCTATTGCTGGTGAATTCTGGTGAACGATGCTACATGCTTTGATGTAACTTGGCTTCATGCAGCCAAGTTACATTCAAAGCACCATTCTGACGCTCTGACACTTGAACTGTGTTGTTAGATAGGTGCTGGCCTTGCTGTGACTCGTCTCTGTGAACTGCTGAGTTCGCATTCCATCCATTCTCTGCACAGAAACCAGAGACCAGCACCAGTTGAAGCTGGCGAGGGCATTTAAGCCTACAGCTCCCCCAATTATTTTACAACTTTTGTTTTAATAACAGTGGAAAAGTGCAGCAGTGCTGAGACACAGCCGTTTCGTTAATTTATATGCCACTGCCGCCTTTAATCCTGTCTTCGTCTTTCTCTGTAGGAATGTTAGGGGATGATAGCTGGATTCCTGCCTTTGAGTTCTTGGACTTTCTTAAACTGATGGATATGGAGGAAGAGAAGGAAAAGGTGAAAGAAGAGGAATTTGGGTCTTTCTCCAGTGCTGAGATCCCTAACGATGACCCTTCCTTTCACACTGAATTGTAAAAATCAAACATTGTTGCATATTGATTCTGTCATTCTGTGATTTTTATCTTTTTTTTTTTTTTTTTTTTATAAAAGTCATATCACTGATGCAATACTCAATCAATATTTTCTCCGTCATTTGATTATCTTGTTTAATTTTGTTTCAGTTGTGTCATTTATATTATCATCTCAGCAGATTAAATTGGAGTGGAGGATCACTACAGTATTTCTTGGAAATCATACTCATTACGCTGATGTTTCTCCCAGGTTTGAATTGTTTGATCTCTTGTACCGTAATGGGCTTCATCAGCCATGTTTACTGTATTTTCCCAGCAGTTTGTAGGAAGTTGAAAAGGTGAGTCAGATGACTGGGATTCATTATGTTATTTCAGATGCAGCTTCAGGGGCCATTAGTGTTAATCAATTATTTTGTTTTTTAAGAAGAAGCATCCATTTAAAAAAAGTATAGAAATCTATAAAATCTTATTGAAAAAATTAAAATCTCAACTCAGATGAACTTGTAGAAAATAGATGTAGGAGTTTGTTTTTTTTATTTTGCTTGTTCTTGTACATAATATTTCAGTGGGGAAAAAATATAGGAGACTTCAGGAGGACACAATTTAGTAAGACTAAAATGATTTATATCCTCAAAGATGTGACTTAAATTTGCAGAGAATATTTCAGTGTTAATCAGCAAAGGATATAAAAAAAAATGGAATCATTCGCATTTCTATTGTGAAACATACAATTTAGAAAACAAAGAACCAGAACCAAAGAGCCTTGTGTTATGTTTTTTTTCCCAAGTTTATAATTTTGAGGTCAATTTGTTAACTAGTTTTCTGAAATGTGTACCATAGCGCCCCCTAATTATACTGACAGTCAATGCGTGTGGTCATGGGTGGTACTGCACCCTCGGCGTGCTCTGGGAAGAGGCCAGGTGAAGTCAATTATTTAAATTACAAAACTTGCGTCAAACAAAACCTCACATCCTAAAAGCTGTAATATTATTAGCCCGTTTGCAAATAATATTCGCCACCGAATTTATCCAAATATCCTAATTTTGAGCTAGTTTTCTAGACGCCACAAAGAACGGAACGTTAAAACATGACGTAAACCTCAGCGTAAGTATTTAAATTAAAATGATTTTCCTCTGAGAATTTCTGTTAGAGAAATAATTTCGGTGTATAGATTTTTTTTTTCCTGTTTTATTCAACAGCCAGACTTCACTTTACTGTTTACTGTTCATCAGTGTCAAAACTGTAGTGGGCAGGAAAACATTTAAAAGCAAGACCAAACAGAATTTTGTTTGTGTGTATGTGTGAGTGAGTGACACTTATGATGTCAGGATTCCTGATTACATCAGTTTGTAAAAATTAGTTGGACAACTGTTTTACCTGAAATAACTGAGCTTTCCAGCAAAATTGTTGCTACAACAGACTAAGCCAGAAGTTGTCAAATCAGATGATCTTATTGACTTATTAAATCAGTTACAATGTCTGAATCATGCCGTCATGTTCATAGTTGACGCACAACCAAACAATTGCATTTGCCTGAGGAGCAACCTGAGTTTGCATAATCAACCAGTTGGGAAATGATCCAAAGTAGATCAAATGCATCTAACTAGATTGTTCCTGTCCAGTCATCTGCTCTGGTAGCAGTAGCGAGTTCCATTAGCATCAGCAGATTGTGTGCCGGATTTAATTCTAATTGGATATGCAACCCAAACGCAGAACAACCTCCGCAGTTTGAGATGGCTTCATGTCACCATTTGTTTGTCTAGTCTCTTTAGAGACTTGATAGAAGTCTGTGCATCAAACTTGTTGCATGCTGTTAATCAACTGGCCTTGCTGCTTACATTTCCAGAGAGTAGACTGAGTGAAAGCAGACTTGGACAGCTGAGCCAATCCCTCCCTTCAACAGTTGTGTAAGAGCAACCACAGCAACTTGTAGCCATGTGTGCCGCAGCTGTACAGGAGATGGGGCTTAACAAAAAGTGTGTAATTAAACATACGTGTAATAAAGATGTCTTAGGTCATGTCAGACTGTCAGAATAATAACATAAAAATGCACATATGTTAGTGATGGGATGATGGAGAGAAACAGCACAGAGCTGTTGGGATGTGGTCCACACATGTCTTATAATCACGCTGTGCATCCACATGTTGAGTGTGCATGTGTGCATTCATGTGTCTTTTATTGGGCCTCACTGGCATACGCCACTGGTCTGAGTGGGAGTCATGATCTCTGCCACTTGGAAGTAGAGATGCAGAGATGCGAAAATGGGTTGTGGTATGAAATCACGGCTGTGTGTGGGAAAACTGCATGACCGGCATAATCAAACTGAGCCATAATTCAGTAAAACCCCCAGTGGGACGTCACTAACTCTGTGTTCTCACAGACATAAAGGAGAGCTCACGGCAGGCTGCATGTCAAGAGGCACGAGAGGAAATACAGGCACGAAGTTAGGGCAAATAACATGCTCCTCGGAGGCCATTATTCTCTGTGGAGGTTTATTTTCATTACAGCACAGGTTGGAATGGATTACTCCTCCATCCTTGCAAACATTAGTCAGACACTCCACTGTAATTAAATGCTGGATTCCTCAGGCATCAGGCGTTTAGAAGCCTGTTATGACTGAGTTTCTTGCTTGACGGGTGAAGGAGCCTTGCAGCGTTAGACTCTGTCTGTTGGACTCACAGTTGGAGGCCATGTGTAATTCAGGAAGCAGTCTTGATAATATTCTTCTCACAATTGCAAATGGATTTATTTTCTTTACTATTGCAGGAAGAGGCAGAAGACAAAGCTGAGCTGTTGTAGATGAGAAATTGTCATTAAGACAGGGGAACCTCTGCACTGCGCCTGTCTACATTTGCAGTACCTGTATGTCAGATTGTAGGTTCTCAAGGCAAATGAATCACGATGTGTCACAGACATGATTACACATATGATGCTTAAAGATATTACTTATTTCACTTCTCTGAGAATGCACCAGACTTTTTTTTCGCCCTGGGCAGGCTTATCTTTTGCTTTATAACTTTATATTCTGCACACAGTGTAAACCAGAAGCAAAAACTGCAAAAATAAAACTGCCTGCAGTGAAAAAAAATGAACTGACCTTAAGGAGTTTTCAAGAATATATTCACTGGCTCCTATGACAGAAAGTTGTAGTTGTGGTCATCAGGAAATCGGTCAGGTTCCATTTGATTTCATTCATCAACTTCAGAGGTCAGTGCTAATACGTTTCTTTTGGGAGTATGTTGTGTCTCCATAGAAACCACTGTTACTGATTGTTACTGATTTCCTGAGTCTGATGAGGCGAATATGAATAAAAAATGTAAATATTGTGAAGGCACAGAGGAGCAAAACTTTAAAATTTTTTAAAAACTTAAAGTCTTTTGCACAGCATCATGGTAGATCCATGCCTGTCATAAAAGGTAATCATTTTCATGGAGGTGAAGATTAGTAGCAGTCAAGAGATTTGGAAAATGTTTCATCACTGAGGTCAGACAAAGGTTAATGCGATAATTAGTCTCACAGAGGAAAATCTAGAATATGCAACAAAGTTGTGTAAAGAATGGAAATGAGGCTTTAGAGGACAAGGTGCAACTGCATTATTCCAACCCAATAGAGAGCTTGAACTAATTCTGATTATCTGAGTTATAAAAGGGATTCTAAGTTTTTTGTTCAGACAGCCAATAGGGGGCGCCAACTTCACTATGATATGAAGGCATACTCTGGTATGAGTTTGTATAGCATCTACACTATAATAAATATGTGTTAATGGATCCTTGCAGGTTACTGTGTGTGTGTGTGTGTTAGGTTGATAAAAGCTCTTCTGAGAGAGATGTAAATTGGAAGAACGTTGTACTTATTCTCCTTAATAGTCTAATAATGCATCTCTTGGACTACAAAGCTATTTTAAATCCATGCCACTGACCTGATACATTGCTTATGTAGGAAGTCTTTTCTGCCTTGTAAAGCTAAATCTATTTATCAGAGCGTTTAAAGCATCCCCATATGATTCTGTAAAAAGTGTAGCCTTATTTTGATGACCACTTTGCTGCTGGTTTTCACAGATTGATTTTTGGCATGATACAATAGACATCGGAGAACTTGCGCTGTAATTCTGGGAAGAGAAACACGATAGCCTGTCTGGATGGGTAAGTGTCAGGAAATTTGCTGCTTTGAGTGAAAGTACGGCTAATGGTAGCACGAGCTGTGTTGCACAGCTCAAATAGCTCTTAATTATCTTTTAATTTGCTGTTCTTTTCCAAGATTTGATGGATTTTGCTTTATGTTTTCCAAACTCCTCATATGGCACTTTTGCTGATTAGAGTTTACCAATAATAACAATTGAAAATGTTATTGAAGGTACATACATTTAAACTCAGAATTGCATGGACTGAAAAGAATGAAATCAGTGTTCACTGTTGCTGGAAAGAAATTCTCTTCCTGCTGCACCTCCTGGGAGATGCTTTATACAATACCTTTTAGCAGCTATTATAATGGTACATAGAAGCACCACGTCTTTGCTGTTGTCGGAGGGAAATTCAGCATTTTCAAGCTTCTGAGTCTGGGAGAAAACACGGACCAACCTGTGATTTAGTGTAATTGCTGTGATAAAATAGATTTCCTGCCTGAACTGTAGCTCAAACTAGCTCAAACTCAAAGGAGCGCTGGAGTTCTATCTGATTAGGAGATTCACAGAAATAATCTTCAATACAAGACAGAATAGCTGGACCTTGTTAATGTGGCATGAACCTGCCTTACCCCGTTTCTTCTGTTTTTCCCTTTTTTTACCCAACATTCATTGTTATTTTCACTCTGATATTGTGATGTATTGTAAATGAAACTTGTTGATTAACTTGATATATTTTATTATTCTTACTATCTCATTCTTCTTTATTGTATGTCAGGATTAAATAAGATTTTTTATCTTTAAGCCGTTTGTTCTGAAGGAATATTTTTATAGGAAACACTTTAAAAAGATGAGCATCTCTCCCTGGTCTTAACAAGGAATTTTGAAGACGCTGACAGGAAAGCAAACATTCAGTCTTTCGTTACACAAACATTCAACAGATGAAAAAGATCACGATGTTTCTGATCAGCATTCGTCATCAGAGGAATTAGGTTTAACCAAAAAGACTTGTTTTGGTTGTAACTCATATGGGCTGTATTTCCCTCTACTCAGGGCTGAAACGTTACTTTTATAGGGGTTCTTTGATCCCAAGTTTATTTTTCCTTTTCTAAATGGCATTTAAATTAAAGTTCAGGTTCAGTGAACTTGGGTTCCTATTAGTCCAAACTTGTCAGGGAACGTTGGCCGAGCTTGGCTGCTGTAAACATCTGGGAAGGTTTGAAAAGTAGAAGATAAACTGTTTCAGTCGTCTTAACGTGGAGAAGAGGGGCTGATTCTGCTCTCCAGGGTCGCACAGAGGAAAAGTGTTTTATCCTCTTCTGAGATTTATCCACTGTGAAGTGTCGCCATGTTTATTAGTATTCCTCCAAACCTCTGGTGGGAAAAAAAACACTATGGAAAAATGATAAACCACATCCCTTTAGTGTGTTTGTTCTTTTCAAGTTTATTTCTTCTGAAGCCCGGTGAAAGATGAAGAAGAGCTGAGAATGGATTTAAGCGCCACGTTTTTAGTGGGGAAAAAAATAATAGTTTGGGAGGGAGAGTCCCACAGAGAGGAAGCACACAGGTCAGCATTCCTGCTGACCCTCCGAGACTCGGAGTCTCAGTGGAGGCAGCGCTGAGAAAGCACAGAGAGCAGCCAGCTCATCAGGAGCAGGACGTTCTCCAAGATGGGAGTCAGGCAGATGTGGACAGTTTGAGGATAGAAAATCTCCCACCTGTCCCACATGAGTGGTCGCCATGCCAACAGCTGTGCAATCTCCAGCTTCTGTACAGAATGTGAAAGTTTCAGCATTACAGATATTTCCAATATTTGTTGGTGATCAGATTATTAACCCAGAACTGAAAGTCTGAAAAGGAAAAACGAAGGAAGAAGTTTGAATCGCATAAAATAGAAATTGGTCGGGCAGCTGCTGATGGGCCCTCTGAGGCTTACAAAAACCACATCGCTGGAATTGAGCTTTTGTTTTTGTAATTCAAACTAGATTCTAGGTCTCCAGCATAATCTAACTTTCATCCATTGTCTCACATTAAGATGCTGAGCTTCAAACACTAGACAAGACTTCTATAACTAATGTTTCAATCTTGTATCATTTTTTGCTTTTGTTCCTCTTGGTTTCCAGAGGACGTTTGGTCTGAGGGGGTCATGCTTATTTTCAGGATATTTTGGTTTTGGAGACTTTTGGACAAGTGTGTGATGTGTTGGCATGTTTTGAATAATGTGAATATGAAGAAAACATACAGGTGCCAAAAAAAGAGAAAAGAAATGCATTTTGAAGTCGTGGGCATGGTGTCAGAGTTGAGCAATTTTATAATGGAATCCCAAGATTCCCTTTGTTTTCTACTGTACGTGACTTCCTTTAAGGAAAAGCAGAATGCATTTAGGAAAATAAATCTTGGTTTCCGGTGAAAACAGCCACATAAAAGGATGGTGGAAAAGAATCAAGTTGAAAACAAATTTGAGCTTGCGTGCAGATTTGCATCTAAATCTGTAATAGCTGTTAATTTCTGTTCATGTTTGGTTGATTGCGTGGTTATATGGCAGATTTAAAAAAAAGATACATTTCAGTTTAGTTTGGGGAAGCTTTAAATGCTTGGTCCGTCTTTTAAAAGATGTGAAATTACAGCAGGTTTTCAGTTATCTGTTGTTTGTTTGAGGATATTGTGGTTTGACATGTCTTTTTTTACTTTTTGCTACAGAGTATAGAATTCAGCTAAACACCAGAAAACCACAAACGGCAACACAGTTTGTCCTTATCGTAGCGTCAGAATACTTCTGCTTTTTGTGATGTAACATCCTCATGTCTTGCCAGTGGCAAATCCAGGAAAAGAGGATTGAAAATCCTCTTGCAGCCAACTGTAGCTGTCAAAGTTTAGAGTTTCCCAAAATGTCTTCATCACAGACTGCAACAGAAAAGCCACCGTGGTAGCGTGTTAAGTGGCTCGCTTTGATTTATTAATGAAGGCATATTTGTAAATATCCACCTCTGTGAGTGCATCACAGCATTACTGTAACGCACACAACAGTCCTGTCAACGTTTAATAACGTCTGCTGTTGAGCTTTTTGTTGGATCATTATTGTTTGTGATTGTCTGCGTGTGCTTGTGTGCAGTTCCAGAACTGAGAAAACATCCTCCCATTCGTGTCTCTCCTTGTTTCCACATGTGAGGCATCCTCCTCTGCCTCTGCTTCTCAGGAATGTCCAGCTTTGTCTTTCATTAGTTAAAGATCGTGCTGTCTAGGATAAGCTTAGACACGTCTCTGCGATCAAACCTGCGTGTATGTGGAAACTGGTGTGGCCCCGACAGCAGAGCTGTATGTCGATACTTCTGATCTGCCTCAGATTCAGGACTTGATAATGTGGTGGTTTGTCTTTCCATTGTCTTTTTTGCCACTGTTATAAAAATGAACTAAAAGGAAGACATGCTGGAATTTGTCATCCAGAAACTGGAATTAGATTTGGTTTGCATCATCAGTGCATCCAGTGATCAATACAAGCCTGCATGTCCTCAGCTCACACAGCTGAACCTCTCAAGCCTTGACCCGGTGACCTTTCTCAGGGTCTTAACAAGACTTCCTTTTTACAAGAAATGGGAAATGCTTTGTGGGAATGTAAAGCTGAACACTTTCTATTCACAGCGGTGGTCTACATATTCTTTCAGATATCTAAAGGGACAGTGCACCCAAAAATGTAAATGCTCTCAGTAATACAACCAAGTGAAGTGGAAGTTCCGTAGTTTCTCCCTGCTCCTTTGATGCAATGTGTGTCGAGAAGTTCCTACATTTCAATATGCTTTAAATCCAGACTTCAGCCTGAGTATTTATGTCACGGTCTATGCTTTTCGCATAGTAAATTAGTAGTAATAATTAGGAGTAAATTACAGTATATAACAAAGGTGGAATATTGTATAATGTGTATATATAAACTGCTGAATACATCCCTCAATTGTTTTGAACTTTTTGTATTTGCACAGTGTAAAAAAAAAAAAAAAAAAAAAAAAAAGCTCAAACCTGAGCAACAGGAAAGTTCTGTTCTATTGTTTGAACAAACCTTTTAATAAACATTTCTCTTTCTCTGTCCTTGCTGATATATTTTGTAGCTGAGGCTGTTTGGCTGGGGCCAGCACAGGTGACTAGTGCGGGTGAACATATAAAGCACATAACAAATCATTCTGTCAGGTGTGGGCTCTACTGAGACATGGGAGCGAGGCCTCCACAGCTATAGGTCAATGAAAGGGCATCAGCGCTCTATATACAGTAGAGCGCTGATGCCCTTTCACATATAT
Source organism: Pao palembangensis (assembly GCA_015343265.1). NCBI lineage: Eukaryota > Metazoa > Chordata > Actinopteri > Tetraodontiformes > Tetraodontidae > Pao > Pao palembangensis. Next base: position 4,162,165 of record CM027085.1, on the reverse strand, counting down.
ATATATATATATATATATATATATATATATATATATATATATATATATATATATATATATATATACATACACACACACACACACACACAGTACTACTCGAGAAATTAGAATAAAGTTGTAAAAGTTGTTTTATTCAGGAAATCCAACATAAAAGGTGAAACCAATATATTTTATAGACTCATTACATGCAAAGTGAGATATCTCAAGCATTTTTGTTGTAATTTTGCTGATTATGAATTTTTTGATTTCAAGCAATATTCTAATTTTGAGTTTTTGAATTTGAGGTTTTATGAAGCTGCAAGTCCTAATCAGCAAAATCAAAACAAATAAAATCTTGAAATCTATTGATTCGCATATGTCTATATAATATGTACATTTCACCTTTAAAGTTACAGAAATGCATGCACTTTTTCAGGATATTCTGATTTTCCGAGTAGTAGTGTGTGTGTGTGTGTGCATCTCCCAGCATCATCTGCCCAATCAGAGTGAGCCATGTGTTTGAGAGCTCACACGTTCACATTAAACATTTACATCCACAATCAGGTAAATTGTTCCAAAAGTAAATGAAAATGTCTGTCAGACAGGAGCTTAGAGCTGATACAAGATGAAGGGTTGAGCAAGAAAAATATATTTGTGAGGTTGTATTTGACTTAAAAGTTGGAAATAGATTTCATTGAATAAGAATCACAAAAAAAAATGCAAGCATGTCAAAATCAGAAATATTACAGCTATTCAACTCGTACTTTTTAATTCAATTTCTGTTCTAGAAATAGAGGAAAAAGAACGCTATCATCAGTCCCATGTACAAATGCTGATATTCAGGCAGTGTTTCGCAGAAGTGCCGACATGGCAGACGGGCGAAGATAGTCAGAGGTTTGTCAATATTTATGGATGACAGTGGGTCAAAGGGAAGGGAAACGTGAGATTAAAAGCGATCGGAGGAAGGTTATATATATGAGGGAGAGAGCAGGAAATGGAGGGAAGAGGTGGATAAACATAAATGAAAATATGTTAATATTTACTGAACAGCTCTGGCAGTTAGTAATATCATCTGGGTTCCGGCGCTGCAGCAGCAGTTCTATAAGTCATCCCAAAATACACGTGCAGAACATCCCAGCTTGACTTGAGGATCTGCTACATATCCTTCCTCTTTTTTGCGTAGAGTGAAACGTGATGCTGATTCTAATCAAGAGAAGTACTGACCGAGGAGAACTGACTAACCTTTACATCAAATCAACAATTTTGACTCTTATGGTTCATAAAACATTACCACTTTTAGAACGCCAGCCATTTAGCAGTTTAACACAAAATCATTTGACTGATATGTTGGCGTAAGATTTTGACCTCCAGATAATTTCTATTTCACCAGTTTGACCTGAAGCTCTACCTGGGCGTCTCTGCGTCGAGGGATTGCATTTGATATAGGTGACATGAATTTACTATAAAGTAAAACATCCTACGACATCACAGTCAAGCAGATTTATTTCTGGAAACAGATGAAAAATGATTTCTATCTGAAATTTGAGAAATTCACCTGATTCTTTTCGAACTTGAGAATGTAAGGATCTAAAAAGTCAAAGGAGACAGCACTGATGCAACTGGAGCACTTTCTGCTCGTGGAATCTAGTTTCCACTGTTGATGTCATCCTTGCTGGACCTCACCTCACCTTTTCTGGTCCATCCTTGGTGAACTGCAGAAACAGGACACAAATCCTCTGACCATCCATGCATTTTCTGCCGCTCATCCGGGGTCGCGTCGCGGGGGCAGCAGCCTAAGCAGGGAAGCCCAGACTTCCCTCTCCCCAGAAATCCTCTGACATGATTATTTTTTTCCCACGTCATACATGGGTGACGTCATGTCAAACATTTTAAGGGCTGATGGCTCAGCTTTCCCTTACTTAAATGTGTGCTGCATCGCAGAGTAAATGGAATGCTGGAATATTGAGTGATCATGTCATCCCTGTACGAGCAATAGCACACTGTCTATAATGTTTGACTGATAATAGACAGTAATTAGTAATTCAATTTGAATTTAACACAATTGCAGCTACAAGCTTACAGTATGATGTTATTCATTTATTTATTTAGGTGGTGAGGTTTTTTTTTGGGGGGGGGGGAGATTGCAATCGATTACTTGCATTTAGGTCCAGTGTGGCCACAATAACATCAGCAGGAAGACTGCGGTATCACGTGCTTAACCCTCAATTTCTGAAGAAGACTAACACTTTCTGTCTGCTCAGAGTGACAGCTTTCATTTTTTTTCCAGGAAGCTGGTGAGAGCATGATAGTCTGTAGCCTTCCCAGCATGATTCTGTCATCGCCTGCTCACTGCGAGTCTCAACAAGTCTCTCAGCGGCTCATTAAAAAAACCAAACAAAAAAAACAAATGCCTTCACGTCAATAACTTGACAGTAAAATGACATGAAATTACTTAATTAGAATTCTGAAATGGAGTTACTTTAATAAAATATAAATATATCTCACTTTTCTTCTGGCTCAAAAATACCAACATGAGGTATTTGTTTTTGTTTGAATGCTCTCCTTTCACCAGGATTCTTTCCCACACCAACACACCTTTCTCAAGCGTCACCGTTGGACCTGCTCGGTTGTCAGTTCCTCCAGGGGCATGTGATCACTCCTCCGCGTCAGTTGTAGTCTGAGACTTTGCGCTTCCTTCTGGAGCGTTGCACAGGCCCGCGTGTCCTGAGCAGATAGTCATATCAGTCACATATTTCAGCGCTGTCACTACAAACTCCGGCCAAAAACATGTCAGACTTATTTTGTAAGATCCCAACAAGGATGTGACGCTTTAACAATTATCTGAAATAACAGGTTAATCCGGGGGGATTTTTTTTTTCCCCCTCGCTCTCTTCTAAAATCTTTGTTGCTAGTGTAGGAAAGTAACCTTTTTCCAATGCCTTCATGTTTTTGTTTTGTTTTTTAATTGTAACAGACTGTTGCACTACTACTTTGTGTGTGCAATATTGGGGATTTAAAAGTTGGGCAATCCTGCTTCTGTATTGGCAGCACTGTGACTAAAGGGGAAATCCCTCTAACGCTCTTGTTTGTTTTTTGTTTTTCATGCTTTTTTTTTTTTTTTTTTTTTTTTAGCCCTTTTACCCTGAATGAGATCAGATGACTGACTGATTGTTTTGTAGAACGTAGAAGTGGCTCTGATTCCCAGAGGAAGTGGTTTTATGAAAAAGTACACATCTGTCTGCAGTACAACTTCTGTGTAATTAAAACACCTCTGCAGTCTGAGTCATCGGCTGTGTTTCCCAACATTCAGGCAAGCTTCAAGCTAAATGAAGTTGAATTCCCTCAGAAGATCCAGTTTTCTCAGGGCGGGTGTGGGGAAAAAAAATGACATGATGTTGCAATTCAAGATCTAATGCAGGGAGGCTTCATTTAATAAGCAAGGTGACATGTTTCTGTCCACGGCTGTAGAGACGGTGCATATTCAGACCAACCCGTGGTCTGTGTTGTCCTAAATCTAGGTGTGTCCACACAAATTTATTGTATTTATTAATTTATGGTACCGGAGAGATTAAAGATTAAAGTATCTACTACCAAAATTGAGTCTAATCTTCTTGGAAAATATTTGCCTGCTTCCAAAAAAGGATCCCAACATCGGCAGCTTATTTCCTCTGAAGTAATCACAAGGCAAGAATGATTTGATTACTCAGGCAGGGTTAATTAATCAGCTGGTAATTATATGGCAGAGAGCAAGTTTGAGCTGAAGTGATCCAGATGTCTGGTTGGTCAGCTGGTTGTAATTGTTTATCGGTGGGACATTAACTGACAGAGGGCCGACAGGATACCTAGAGAATTATGGGTAATTAGAGTGGGTAATTGTGTAATGACTTTGAACCGTGGTGGTGTGATTCCGTGTTTTAATACGATGGTGCCGTCATCTTGTAATGGCTAGGGTACAACTGTAGGTTTGTAAGCTCAGTAAGATGACGTCATAAAAGAAAAACAGTAAAATAAATAGGCCAATACTGCTATTTAGTGTGTGTCAACTATCCACGCGCACATCAGACGAGACTGTGTTGTGACTGCCTTTCTGCTGAATTGTGTGCACACCGTAAACTGTCTCTACTCATCTCTCTTCCAGTCTCACTCAAGCCACGACTTTAGTCTGAAGACGTTAGGATGAACTGTTTGGCTCTTTTCAGCCAACCGCTACTGTCAGCAGCAGCTCCAGCACTCAATTTATTACAGCTGTTCAGCCGAGCGCTGCTGCATCTATAATCGCTGCCACGATGGCTCACGCTGGGGGATCTCAAAAGTAATGACTTGCTAAAATGCTGCACATCACATTGGAGAAAACTGTAAAAGTGGCTTGTTTCTGAACATGGGTATTTATCACAGCTGACACTGTAGTGTGTCCTAGCAGAATGAGAAAAAGGCAGCTGATTTGCATGAGAAGTACGTGCGCTCCTCTCTGGTCATCAGCTCTGATGACTTCTGCAGTGGAAGAATGTCGGAGCTGAGGTAACTCCTAATCTGCATTGTGGTTATTTTTATTATGGAAGTCAGCGCTTAGAGCGTCCAGTATAATGATTTATATTTTTCTGCAATAACCATAACTCTTGTGAGCTGATAAGAAAAGAGACCAGAGTTAAGCAAAAATAAAAGAATTGATCACCAGCCTGTTTACGATGCACTTAGTTAATAGTGTGGAAAAAGGATTATGTTTGGATTAGGTTTTGTGTGTGAGTGAACGTAAAGAGCAAAGTTTGAGTAGCGACTGGAAAAGTGTAATGATTCTGGTTGAGGAAGATGTGCACATAGTGGGTGGAGATACAGCTCAAAAATAAAGTACTGCCTGAAGCTTCTATTGCAAACAGTGAAAGCTAAATACAACTATAGGGTTGAGCTTTTTGTCTTTTCATGCAAGACTGGAAAGATCATTTGGTGGATGACATGGTTATTCATAAATGCCATAAATCGCATGCACTCGTTACTGTCAGTTTCATACACAGAATGTTGTTATAATTGAGTACAGATATCCAGTTGTGTTTGACATCAATTATCAGTGCTCTGCAACAACACACTCGCACAACCTGGCATGCATGCAAGCATGACGAAAGTGTAGGTAGATGGATGCAGGTGTTTTTAAACCCCAAAAATATGCACAAAGATTTACAGATGCAGCAGGAGAAAGCAATGGTGCACACACGCGTCAACAGGAAGTATCAAGTCACTGTCTGAAGACCGCCATTTGGACGCTGAGCTCAGAAACAGCAGCAGTGGAAGCAATAAAATGCAGTTCTCATAGCACAGTAGCAGCACTGCTGGCTCTCATAAGCCCAACGTTTACCCCATTCCCACACCTTTTACACGCATGAAGATTGTACAGACTCTCTTTTTAAAACTGGAGACTTCTTGCCAAACCGATTAAGAAGCAAAGATCCTTCACCAGAAACCTGAGCCCAGCTCAAGATGGTTTCATTTTTGACGGATCGGATGTGGCAATATTTACAATTCCCCCTGGTGTTGTGTAATTTATACATCATCTCTCGCTTTTACCAGCATCCATAAAAGGGATCTCTCTGCTTCTCCCTGGGAATTCATTTTTGAGTCAGTCTGAACTTGCATTGTTGTTATTATGTAAAGATGCTGCGTTGGTGGTCGGCAGAGCACATAACTGTTAGGTGACTAATGTGGCAGCTTGGCTAAAGGCATCCTCCAGATTTACTTTAGCTGGCAGTAAAACTTGTTTTTATAGTCTAATTGGGTCTGAACTGATGTTTTCCATCTGTGCTGTAACGGCTCATTTTCAAGGCCGTTGTTTGTCTGATATCAATGCTGATCTTCTGGAAAGAATTTTAGACTAAAATTTTGTTCCATGATGAACTAAATGCAGGTCCAGCCATACCTGAGTGTAAAACCGCTGGAGAAAAGTCAAGGGGAGCCCTCATCATTAGACAAATTGTTCTTGGAAACTAATCAGAAAGAACTAATCAGAAAGTATTAAACATTTTTTTTAATTGGCGAACTAAAAATACATATATATATACCGAATATACAATATGTACCGAACAATAAATAAATTATACATAAATTATTCTTGCTGTCAGTGCCATCTTTTGGGGTTATCTTCAATTTCTAGTGCATCTCAGACTGTCTTGTACAAAAACTATCCCCCTGCGTCCCTTCTGCAGGAATCTAGTTGGACTTTGGAAGCAGACCAGAGGTTAGGAAACTCAAAGTGGATAATATTTGCAAGACTGAGCTGTTTAAATGCTACAAAACAAAACAAATATATATAACTGAGCACAGTACTGAATATTAATATTTGCTTTATTCTATGAGCATCTTCATGGTGTTTAGAAGTTGCCTCCATGCAGGATTGTCTGAAACTGTGTTCTGTACAACTGGATAATATTGTCAAGTAATGTTCAGGGTTTATGGTTAGTTTTCATATGTCAGTCATGCAGGCCAGCTTAGAATGTGTGTATTTAAGCTGTCAGTAATGGATTTTCTTAATTATTAAGAACAATCTCTGCAGTGCATCAGTTTATCCTGAAAGCATTCAAACAAAAGTCACCCCCAAAGTTACAGAGAGTACAACCAGGAATGAATAAGGTTAACCTATTTATTTTCCCCCTTTTATCTTTTAAGGAAAAGGTTCATTCAATCTTTCTGTGCCCCTTTTCTCTAGTAAAGATTATAGTGAACATTTTCTTTTTTATGTTTATGCTAAATCAGTTTTGTTGGCAAAGCTCGTGCCAAATAAACACATTGTTAGCAGATAAACGCACGTGCGGGTCGTTGCTAATGATTACAAAACCTATATCAATGTTTTGGCCACGCAGGCCTTATTTTTTAGCAGCAGACCTGCTTCAACCTCAGAATGAGTCGGCGCGCTTTCAACATGCTTCCAGTGAGACATGGATGGAAATGTCATGGTTTAAAGGCAAGAGGCAGCAACCAGCTTATAGAACCTCTTAAGCAGAAGAGGTCATGACGTAATGCACACCTATACGTTAAACTTAAAGAAGGACAGGTGGTGTAGGAGAACCTCACTCTCCAGTCAAATAAATACAAATGTCACATTGTCAAATGCCGTAAATGGTCAGTGCTTCGGTATTGGGCTCCAAGCACTCCAGCACTGGCTGAGACAGTTCTAGGTTGGCTGGGGAATTCTGTTTGGCCAGAGACGATTTGCACACAGAACTTCGTGAGAGTGTGAGACGGGCCTGGCAGACCGAGGCCCACAGAAAGTGCAGCACGCTGGGGGAGAGGAGGATAGAAACCCAGGGGTCAACGATAGAGTTAACAGAGATGAAGCGGAGGGCGATCAGGTCCAGAGGGTGAGACTCGCCATCCCATATGGTGTTCATGTAGACTCTGATCTGAGAGAGAGAGAGAGAGGGAGGAGGGGGTAGGGAAAAGGTCAGTAAGTTAGCAGTGATGCTGTAATCCTTCAGTGGCTCACACACATCCTGTCCAATATCCTGGTATAACAATCATAACAAATATAGGTAGGGGCACCTTTTTTTATGAGTTTTGTTGTTTATCACACATTTATTACATTAGAATGGTTTGATGGCCGCGCTGGTTCACATCCTTCAATGTTTACATTAAAAATGATTCCAGTGCCTTGGAAAAAGGCCACAGATGTTTTATAATGACGGTAATTCCATTGTTAAGGTCCTGCTGTCGAGCAGGATATCACATAAACCTGTCGACATTGGTCAAGTTGCATAACAAAAGTGTGTAATCAATTCTGTACCTGCTGACTGCAGAATTCACACCAGGGTGGTAAAAAGGGTATGTTAACGTAACTAATTAAAGACAGAGTGCTGCCTGCCAGGTCATAAAGGGATAATTCCTCTCCAAATCAACATTCAGTCTTTAACCATGATTTTGTTATTTATGAACGTGTGACTGAAGTTACGTCTAAATATGTGACTCGTGTACACACATTTTAGCCAAATATCTTCTCACATTCACGAAGCCTCTTTTTGCAGGTGATCAATCACGGCTGATCAATCAACAGCTGCAGACCAGCTCAGTCTTCCTCTCTGCGCTGCTGTCACGTGCTCTTCCTGACCCCGAGCTAATGGGAATGCAAACATCGCTCCCGCTCAAGGTGGTGAATATTTAATTTAATATTTAAGCTTAATTTTTTTTTTTTTTTTTTAAGTGAAAGGACCTATGAACACAGGCCTTTACCAGCAGCACCGTGGCCAATTTGAATGCAGCTGAATGACTTTTCCTTTCTCTGTAAATATCATTGTATGCCTGGGATACAACAATAACTAGCTGAAAAGGGAAGCAGTAAAATCCCAAAGCTCTCAGCCACAAGGTTGGGAACCAACACATTAGTACAATCCATGGAAGCTGTGACTAAAGCTCAGTTAAGAATTCCTGCAGTGGGTCTCATTGCCAGTTAAAAGTCATGGGAAATAAGACCATGAAAGAGGCTGGACAGTCAAAAGACAGACAACTAAGGAATGACAGATGGTAGTCTTTGTGTTGAATTGTCTGTGGCCGTCCTAACGGTGCTTTAAAGAAAACCACGTGAGTTTTGCTGTGGGAGACCTTGGGATGAAGCTGCTGATGGATGGTGCGCACGGAGCTGCTGTTTTTGTTTATCATAGCTCAGCTATCATGGCTCCACTTTCCTCTGATCTGCGGGGAGCAATATTTATATTATTCCTCTCTGTTCTGGCCAGGGTTCTAATATTTTAATGTCTGTTTTCTTCTTCTTTTCTTCTCTCCATGAATTTGGCACTTGTTTGTTGTCCTGATGTGACGTTACAAAGTTTTAATACAAAATCTGGGCTACACCGCACACACCACTAGGACGTGGCTTCATATCAACAGATTGATGTAACATGACCTCGGTGTGGGCGAGCACGAAGACCTGACCTCAAACTGTTGCGTCAGATTACACACTGAACAGGCATGAGCCACCTTTTTATAGGGCCCTTGATAAATTATGCATTTGTTTTAATTGATTAGCCTTAGCTTAGTAGCCACCAGAAGCTACTCAAGCATATGTGAAAAGAAACCCTTGAAGATTTCTATGATGAAATTCTCCTCAGCCGTCTCCGGCAGACTGAATCGACTGTTGCCAGTTATATAATATATAGTGGTGTGAAAAAGTGTTTGCCCCCTTCCTGATTCCTTACATTTTAGCATGTTTGTCACACTTCAATGTTTCCCACCATCAAACACTTTTAAATATTAGGCAAAGACAACACAAGTAAACACAAAATGCAGTTCTTAAATGAAGGTTTTTATTATTAAGGGAGAAAAAACTCTAAACCTACATGGCCCTGTGTGAAAAAGTGACTGCCCTCTAATAAACCTAATACCTGGTTGGACCACCTCTAGCAGCAACAACTCCAATCAAGCGTTGGCGATAACTTGCGATGAGTCTCTTACAGCGCTGTGGAGAAATTTTGGCCCACTCATCTTTGCAGAATCGTTGTAATTCAGCCACATTGGAGGGTTTTCGAGCATGAACCGCCTTTTTAAGGTCACGTCACAGCATCTCAATAGGATTCAGGTCAGGACTTTGACTAGACCACTCCAAAGTCGTCTTTTTGTTTTTCTTCAGCCATTCAGAGGTGGACTTGCTGGTGTGTTTTGGATCATTGTCCTGCTGCACAACCCAAGTTCGTTTCAGCTTGAGGTCATGAACAGATGGCCGGACATTCTCCTTCAGGATTATTTGGTAAACAGCAGAATTCATGGTTCCATTTATTACAGCAAGTCTTCCAGGTCCTGAAGCAGCAAAACAGCCCCAGACCGTCACACTACCGCCTCCATATTTTACTGTTGGTATAATGTTCTTTTTCTGAAATTCGGTGTTGCTTTTATGCCGGTTGTAATGGGACACACGCCTTCCAAAAAGTTCAACATTTGTCTCACCAGACCACAGGGTATTTTCCCAAAAGTCTTGGGAATTATCAAGATGTCTTTTGGCTAAATTGAGACAAGCCTTAATGTTCTTTTTGCTCAGCAGTGGTTTTCGTCCTGGAACTCTGCCATGCGGGCCATTTTTGCCCAGGATTTTTCTGATGGTGAAGTCATGAACACTGACCTTGACTGCGGCAAGTTCTTTGGATGTTGTTGTGGGGTCTTTTGTGACCTCCTGGATGAGTTGTCGCTGTGCTCTTGGGGTAATTTTGCTGGGGCGGCCACACCTGGGAAGGTTCACCACTGTTCTATGTTTGTGCCATTTGTGGATAATGGCTCTCACTGTGGTTCGCTGGAGTCCCAAAGCTTTAGAAATGCTTTATAACCTTTTCCACACTGATAGATCTCAATTACTTTCTTTCTCATTTTGTTCCTGAAGTTCTTTAGATCTCGGCATAAGGTCTAGCTTTTGAGGATCTTTTGGTCTACTTCACTTTCAGGCTGGCCCTATTTAAGTAATTTCTTGATTGAAGATAGGTGTGGCAGTATCAGGCCTGGGTGTGGCTACAGAAATTGAACTCAGGTTTGATAAACCACAGTTATGTTTTAACAGAGGGGGGGGTTAGGGTCACTTTTTCACACAGGGCCATGTAGGTTTAGAATTTCTTTCTCCCTTAATAATAAAAACCTTCATTTAAAAACTGCATTTTGTGTTTACTCGTGTTGTCTTTGCCTAATATTTAAATTTGATTGATGGTGGGAAACATTGAAGTATGACAAATATGCTAAAATATAAGGAATCAGGAAGGGGGCAAACACTTTTTCACTTTTTCTATTATTCTGGCTGGCTTCAGCATGGCAGGCTTTTTCAAAGAAAGGAGTTTACATAAAAGTGTCAAACTTTTCCTTTCCTATTACTAATCTATTACTCAATTAAATTGGTGGACAAGAGGAAACGAGTTGACCCTTGCATCCTTCAACAATTGACCAAGCAGTTTTTCAAGTTTGGGCAGAGCTGTGGTCGCAAAAAACTCACATAACTTGACAGATGTCCTGAAAGACTCTAGCTGCCGCTATGGTGTTCTTTTATTAAGGTGGGGCTAGATGCACTGCTCTACTGTATGAGGTTTGCACACATGAGGAGGAAGTCTGTGGTTTTGACTTCTCTGCCATTTCTCTCTGCCATCTCGGCTCACTGTGTTGCTCAATTGTGATGCCATTTTCAACCCAGTTGTATTATTTGCCACCTTTCCCCTGACAGAGGCAAGAAGGTGGAGACACTTTATCAAGGTCGCTTGCACTAACAAGAGGATGGGTGCTGACTTTTTTTTTTTAGTCAAACAACTCTAGAGAAAACTATATTTTTGCATGTTTCAGTTGAAGTAAAGAGTCTGAACCAACTAAGAGGCCTTATCCCAGTGGTATGTGCTCATGTAGAGGACCCACATCTGTATTTTGTCAACCTTATCTAAAAAAAACAACAACACGAATATAGTCTAGTGGTCAGGGTGATTGTTGGCAGTGCAGCTATTAAACCTGAGATTGGAAGAACAGGAGCATATAGCGTTGTTTTATAATGTTATAGGATTAAAAGGAAGCTTGTGCTAATCTACAACTGTTTACCTGCAACCACAATGTGAGCCATTTACTGTAGCTGTAGGTGATCTCTGAGTGGCTGTCAGGATCTCAATGACACAGGTTCTTCTGCTGTGTCATGAAGAGAAGAAATTTTGGGGGAAATTTGGTGTGGGTTGTGACCATGGTGTGGTGGCAAACATTGATTTGAGTAAAAAGCAGGAAGACGTTGAGTCATAATTCTTGAAATTGCCTGACCCTGAATTCCCTGACCTGTGACTCATTTATCAGTCATATGATGGTGTGTTTTCAAACATGAGTACAGTGGTGAAATCTTCGTGATGGTGTGACAACTACGTATTTCCTCATTTTAATCCCATGTCTGTGTGCGTCTAATTTTCCCTTAAGAAGACAGCAAATATCTCAGACTGCACCTCCTCTATAAAGAATCTGTTTAAAAGCGATTGACAGCCTGCATACACCTGTGCAGACACCAGAACAGAGTAAAGGCTCAAACCAATCAAATGTAAAATGATCCTAACAGCAGACAGAGAGGTTTGTCTTCATCTGTTAGAACAGAATAAGAAGGGAAATTCAGCTTGGTGTCTGTGCTCTGAATGATGTGTAGTAAAAGGTTCTCTACACGTTCCCACATGGGAGCAAATGGAAATGTCTGCCAATAGGTTAATGTGGCCGTTTGGCCAAGATATGATGAGAGGAAGGCAGAGCGGAGACAAAGGTGGGTGTCACAGAAGGTGATTCACTGGCAGGTTTGGCACAGGGCTCCCATTACAGGAATAATGCATCAGATGCGGCCGACATTAATACTCTGATGGGTTCTTCTTGCAGTGCTGACAGGTGTAGTGACACGGGCATCCTAATATCCCAGCAAACTGACCTTCGTGACTGTCCCTCCTCAAGTCACACTAATCTTAACATGACCTGATCCAATTATGACACATCTATTTGCACTTGAATATTTGCACTGTCAATATGACACACACTGAACTAATATTACATAAAAATGAAATGCAAAGTAGTAGTTTGTTGAAGAGAATTATAACCTGGTGAAACAGTGATAAAAACAGTGAGTAAAAAGCGCTCTTCTGTCTCACTGTTTGTGTTTAACCATCTCCGCTAAAGAGTCTCTAATGAGGACATGAAGACAGCCGATGGGAATCTGACACCAGTGTCCTTCATTCGTCCGCAATAATCTACAGCTGTTTGGTTCACCGTATACAGTGTTTTCAGCACATTTCAACAGACAACAGCGTTTCATGCTTTTCCCAGGAAGAGTTTAAGATCACTTTGTGTATCATATCTTTTTCATTTATATTATAAGGGCTGCTTGTGTTAAAGCAGGCAGTCTCGAGGAAAACGGAGCTCATACTTCTTGGTGCTGCTGTCCTGCGTTGGTGACGCTGCAGATGATTCAATTAAGCAGGATGCAGAGTTTGGCAAACTACATGGAAAAATGAGTCTGGCTTTTTCAAGTAGTGGCTGAAACACAGCAGCATCTAAGATGACACTTTGCATAAAATCATAGCACCAGCGCAGGTATTAGCATTGAGATTTCACCAGTCCAGTAAAATACAAAACACGGCAATCGATTAGCAAACGGTTTGACACATTTTAAACATTTAACTTCCTTTGGAAGTGTCCACCCAACTTTTAAAAATATTCTGTCCCTTATGTCTTATTAGTTTGTTGTCCGTATGAGAACAAGTGTGTTTGTTTGGGTGTTTCTTGTTAACACCATCCATTAACATTAATGTTAATGTCGGCTCTTGTAAAGGCTGTTTTACAGGAGGTGAAAAATGATCCTCAACTCAGTGATCATATTCCAACCTGGAATGAATAACTGAATCAGCTCCTTATATGTTACTCACTGAAGTCATTTTTAAAAGCATGCTTCACTAAAAAGTGTGTGAATTACACGCGGTCATCTTACCAGTAGAGGCAGTGTGCAGATGATGAAGATGATGGTCATGAAGACCAGCAGGACCAGATGCTCCACCTCCTCAGCCATGGATGTCACTTTGCGGTCACTGTTGGCTCTCCTGCTGGCCACGACCGAGCCATTTCTCTTTCGACGCTGGTACATTTTGAACAGGTGGTACACCACAAAAGCGTTGCACGTCACGATGGCCAGCACCAGCATGAGCATAACGGTGGCGTACAGGTTGGCGTAGACCCGGTCTTCTTTTCCCTTTGGATTCATGTCGATAAAGCACCATGTGCCCGGACAGTATTGTACGTAAGAACCAAAACCCACGAAAGGCAAGAGACAGAACGATATACATAACAGAAACACCAGTGGGATTGTGACGTAGGCACACTTCTTGGTGACGTACTGGTTGTACAGGTAGGGGTACCCGATGGCGAACCATCTCTCCAGCGCCATGGCAAGCAGGAGCGACATGGTGGCCAGGGTGAAGAAAGTCATGCTGACACCAAAGTATTTGCACACAATTTGCGAGTCCGGCGACATCCCCACCAAGGTTGTGTTTTGAGAGTAAGAAAGCTGCACCAAGGGACTGACCAGGCAGGTGCCGGCCAGGTCCGTGACCACCAGCGACATGATGAGGATGTTGAACAAAGTCCGCCTCCGCCTCTTCCTGGTCCTCACCTCTCGACATCGCGGCATTTCCAGGATGACCAGGGCTGCCACGTTGCCAAAGATGCCAGCAGCGAACATGAAGGCACTGATGGCAGGGCTCTCGGGGGAGTCGAGGTAGTGCTTGCTGTGGCACGGGTCGTCTTCTATAGTCATGATTTTCTTTAACCGATGCTTTTATCTTTGAGAGTAATTCTTCCAGAAAAGTCAGACATGTCTCCTTAAAACATTGTCAGAGGTCATCCTGCACAAACATAGGAAGAAGGACTTTTATCAATCAAATTATAGATTCATATAGTCAGTAATAATAATACAAGTGAGATCAGTCCATTTAGCTAATTTGGCTAAAGCCGGGTCCACACTACACGACTTTCCGAGTTGGCGAGGCACTTGGGCCGATCACACTACAAGACTCTAGTCGCGTAGTGTGAACGGCAGGAGCATGGGTGTTAAGTGCTTAACTTGAATGTGCTGGAAGAATTTGTTGATGGTGGTAAAGGTTTTAATGATGATTTAATACAAATCAGTACTAATTTAGAAACCAAAATCACAGCCCTATCCATCTATTTAAATAATCCATGGCACAAACATGAAACCTCCACAGGCTACAGTTCTGTCTTCCTCTGACTGGCCACAAATGTTTACTCGCCGGTGTCCTGAGGAGATCCTGCATCACCTGTAGTTTTCCTTTTCTTGTGGCCGTGAGTAATTTCAGTCAGTCTAGTCCCACTCCAATGAAAGTGTGAGTAAACTTTCTAAGCCTATGCAGTTACTCAGGGGTGCCATCATTGTCACATAAAAATGGAAAGTTTTGCAAATGGGCATTGTGACTTTCCAGGGTTAGCTCTTTGCTCCACTGTGTTTTAGTGTCGTTGAACCAAAAACCGACCTGCTCCTGTGTTAATACATAGCCTCTTACAATCTTTGTTAACCCTCTTGGTCTACATAACACTTGTTGACCTTTAACTTGTAGCACTTTTATTGAGTGTGTGTGACTCACCTGGAGATGATGTCTTCTTGGCTCAGTGGTATTAAAACGGTAATATTAGAAAAACAAAATCAAATGAAGGTGAAACGATTAGGTCGTCTCGGGTAAAGCGCGATTAAAATCATTGGCCTTTAAACTTGCCTAACTTGATCTATTTCAAAACATGATCCGGAATGTATGGAAGGTTGCTCACATTTATCCAGAAAATGCTAAAATACTAAATTCAAACTCTTGCAGCGTCAGCATCTTACGGTCAACAACGAAATCCATTCTTTTCTTGTAAAGTTTACTGCGTAAAAGACGCGCCGACAGCGAAAACAGCGCGCTGAAAACTGTCGCATATACGCGCTAAAACGGATCCAGATAAAGTTCTCACTTCATTTATGACTCGCTTCCCGGCTTCAAGACGTTCACGCCCTTGTGTTGGAGTCCACTCCAAGCCAGACTGGAGCAATAACTCCCAGGTTATCCTTTGTGTCGTTGCGCTCCGGTTTAAAGGTGACTATGGAGAGGGCGAGGCGCGCGACATGAGTGAACCCATGGTACGCAGAGCGGGGCAGTGACGTCACACAGCACGAGCGCACACACACACACACACACACACACACACACACACACAGGTTACTACAAACATGCCTGAGATTCTTCATGGGGGAAAAAATTTAATTAATGATTAATTAATTAATTAGTTTCTGAGTTAATATCCATGCTAATCCGTCTTTGGAGTTGTTAATCATCATACTGTACACTAATCAAGAAAAAAAGAAATTGTCTACACAGAATTGCAGCAGCCACAACCTAAATGCATACGTCATCAATAAAAGATTATAAAACCTAATTTATACGTCATCAATAAAAGATTATAAAACCTAATTTATTTATTAATAAGACATTTCACTGGAATGAACATATGAATAGAAAGTTCATATGTTTGAGGCTGCAAATAGAAGACCCAAAACAAAGATGATGTTGAAACTGCAATTTCTTCATGCCGCCCTGTGGGTCATGTATGTAAGGGTGCCGAAAGTGCATCCAAAATGTTTACATGCTCTTGGATGAAAGATGTTTGTACGTTGCGTTTTCTTTCTGCATCTGTGTGAAAATTGATGGTTATTGATTGCAGATTTGGCACCAGTTGAAATGTAGGCAAGTGCTGTTTTTCCATTCTAAACACACACACACACACACACACACACACACATAGCATCATTTCACAGTAGGTTGTGTTAATAGTCCGCAGCTAAATAATTAACTCATTGATTTTGTTGAATATCCGATGTCACAAATGAAGCCACTTAGTGAGTCAGCAGCCTGTAATTACACAATAACATAATAAAAATATCCTTTAAGAGATTTGATGAAATGTCATCTGTAGGCATATATGTGCTATCTTAATAAACAAGTGGATAAGATACTTCTATTATGTTATATTGGTAAACGTTACATATGTATTACATAAAAAAATTAATTGTGCAGTTTAAAAAAAAAAAACAAGTTGCTGTTTTGTGGTTATCTCAACCAAACCTTTTCTGCCATCTACAGTTTATTTTGCGTTAATGCAAGTATTTTATAGAGTGCAGAATTTAGTGCTTTTTGGGTGTTTTTTGATGTTTTTTTTTTTTTTTAATAGCACAAATTCTCTCCTTTTATTGGTCATGCTGGGAGACTCAATTTAGACACGTTTGTAGTAAATCTGCATTGAAGCTTAAGTAGAAGTTCATGAGACAGAAAGAGTTGCCCCAGGGATATGTAAAACAAAGTCCGGTCCAAAGTCAAAGTCCAAGAACCATTGTTACTGGGGATTGCATGTTTAAATAAATTTGAATTTTGTCAGTGAAATTGAACAGATTGCTATAAGGTTTCTCCTATTCGTACTATAACTGGCCGAGTAATTTTGTCAAGAGAAGGAAGATAATTTAAATATCTTCTGTTAATATTAAAATTCAGCTTTCTAAGTCCGCAGGTACTAAAAGAAGAGACAATAGTTGCAGTTTCGAACTCGCTGAATATTTCATGTTGCAATACACACATATGGCCGCTAGATGGAAATCAAGTATTGATTTAATAACAGCGCGACTGACTTTGTAAAAGTCATAAGCTGAAAGTTTGTACAAACGTAAATTCATAACGATAGACTCCAAAAAGCAAATTGAATTTAACAATTAACTACATAATTTGGATACGACATCCATTTTTAAAGTTTATCTTACGTATTTCAATAGAACTTAAACTGTTAAATGTTTCGTGATTTTAGTCACGATTAAAAAATAAATACACAATATATTTGCGCACTGTTGTGAAACACATCCTGTATTTAAAAAAAAAAAGGCAATTTATTTCTTTTCTAATATATGCCAGATGTGAAACGCCGTTGCCGACCACCTGTCAATCAGGAGCCCTCCGACCAATGAGAGCGGACCTTGGCTCCTCCCTCCCTTCAAAGTGTCAGGCTCGGTGGAGTAGAGAAAAGTTCTACTTCTTCCTGCTGCTGTCTCTCAGTCCATGTGCGCCTCTTTTTTCTCCTCCTCCTCCTCCTCCTCCTGCTTTTGCTGCTCCCTCACGTAGTGCAGAGCTGCTCTTTCCTCCCCGGCTCTACCATGGAGAGAGGGGTACTGCTGGCTGTGTGTCTGCTCTGCTGGAGCTGCACTGTGAGTGTGGTAACAGCCATCCAGAGGGCTGATCTCCTTCCTTATGGCTCGTTAAATGGAGATCTGGTTTTGGCAGAGGGCGACGATGAAACCTCTAAAGTCCTGTCCCTGCCTAGACGTTTATACTTCTACGACTCCCCCTTCTCCCAGCTATATGTAAGTATAACTTCATTAACTCATTAGTTTGCTTATTACTGACTAAAACAATTAAAGTCTAATTTTCAGTCTGCAGGTTAGCCAGTGGCAGAGCCAATTTAACTGCTTTTAATTGAAAGGGGAAAACACACACTTGTTTTGCAATGTTTTGACTTTTTATCATGCAAAATTTCAGGTATATTTGATTGTTAATGAAAAAAAGAAATCTCAGAAATGCATGACTTTGAGATTCAAAAGGTCAGAATCAAATAATGCAATCCTCTAATACTCCCCAACATCAAATAGTTGATTTTTGGCACTTTGGCAAAATATTAATATTGTAGTTTTTATCAATAGTGTAGAATTAGTGACTGAACACACACATTTTTACTGCACTACTGAAAAAAAATCTTTTTTATGGTAATGACCAAAAAAAAAAAAAAAAAAAAAATTCCCATGTAATTACATGTGGATTAAGAGCGTGGTGTGTGGTTGTGCAAGTTTACATAATATCACATTAAGGATACATGTAGAGGTGCGTTATTCCATATTAAATTCAGAGAAGAATGTGATGCCTTTTCAACCATCCACGCAAACTCTAATGCACTGTATGCTAATCAACTGATAGCAAAGTAAATAAGTAATTAGCTGCTGGTTGTGCTGATCACTTCTTGCTGTGCCTCTTTAGGTGGCCACCAATGGCATCATATCAGCCCAGGACCTGCCAATGGAAAAGCAGTATGTTGATGATGGCTTCCCTACAGACTTCCCGGTGTTCGCCCCGTTTCTGGCTGACATTGACACCAGTGGTGGACGGGGACAGATTTACTATCGGGTGACTGAAATGCCCAGTGTCCTGAACAGAGTGGCGCAGGTCTGTCTAACCGTTAAAAAGCAGACACATCATCTCCATCTGCACTATCGGGCTCTCGTGGTTTCATTTTGCAGGGTTCTTAACTGTAGCTCTGGACTGTTCCCTTTTCCAGTTCCATCCATTGTACAGTCCCATCTTTTCTGTTGTCATTCCTTCACTCCATTCATTCATTCATTCATCTGATCACCCAGGAAGTGCAGCGGGGGTTCCCAGATGCCAAATTCACGCCCACCCATGTTGTGGTGGCTACATGGGAGAACGTTGCAGCGTATGAGGAGCAGACGCGGACAGATGGGCCATCAAATAAGGTACAGTGGATGAGGAGTTAGTCCCTGCCAGTGCAGATCCCCCCCTTCTGGTGAGACACACTCCAGATCTGGTGGATCTGCATCCCTTGTGATCAGCCTTGAATGGGGTGGGGGTCTATTTGTAATTCCCCTTACCCTCCTAATCTGGTTCTTAATCTGTCTGGGGGGGTTACAGGCCATCTCTAAAGGTCATCAAAGATGCCTCCAACCCCTCCTTCCCAGCTCGTTATCCCCTCCTCCCCTTCACGCACAGGTAGATCCAGACATGCCTGCTCGCTCCTGCTCACACGCTCTGTTGGATATCACTCCGTTCTCAGGCTTTTGGTCAGTTAAGAGTTAATAAATTAGTTTAAAACGCAAGTACTCATTCTGAAACTCGGGCTTCTGACATTGTTAAGTCTAAGTCAGCAGCCCCTGCCTGTCTTTTCTTCCTTTAGCACATTTCTCTGTGTTGGATTCCTCTCTAGAACTTTAATGTGGGAGTATTAAAGATCAGACTAAACTGACCTCTGGTCATTCTCTTTTAAACCAGAGGCCATCTTTAAAACACTGTTTACGTCATGAATCACATGATTTGTTGTAGTGGTGCACGGTGATCTTACATCTGGTGTAGGCTAAATTATTGCCATGTCGGCAATTTGGCTCATATTTATGGGACAAAAAGCAGCATAAAACCAGCATAGAATAAAAAAAAAAGGAGATGTTTCAAGGCTGCAGGATGAAAAACGCTCACACTGAAGACCTGTGCATCGAATCTCACATTTGGAAAATGAAAGCTTACTATCTATGAGCATATCTCTGCCTCCATAAACCCACTTGCAACTCTGCAGCAGCCCTGTGGGAAGCCACGCCTCACGGCCGGCCCAGTGCAGGTCAACATGCTGTACACGTTCTGATTTCTCAGGAATGTTAGTGCTGGACACAAGCGTGGATTTCACTGTTGATCTTAAGAAAACAGGTATTTGGCCGCGTTGAAACGCGAGCGTTCAATCATCACTTTTTCTAATCAGTCCAGAATGACATGCTGCTTTTGTGGAACCACCAGAGGCAGTGATGAAGAGCTGAGTGTGCAGTTCAAATAGTTGGCATTGAAGGCTTGGTTTAGGTTTTTCTCAGGAAAGAGTCGTCCCTTATGAACGTATCAAACAGACAGGGCTCTGTTGTTTGTAACATGTGGGATGGAACGATGGAGAGAGTGGCAGGTTTAAGGGGGAAACCCTACAGGGAGATGTCTCCAGGAACATCTGCCTGTTCTTTTTCTTCACTGTTGTGGTCTGGTTTTATGTCTTTTCCTCTCTTCCTGATTGATGAACACAGGTGGTTCATAATCATCTGCTGGGGGTTACGCAGCATTTCTGGAAAACCTTAGTCCTGCTTTTGATTCCACCTCTGCTGAATGACCATCTCAGTGTTTTTTGGGTTTTTT
The DNA here is from genome assembly GCA_015343265.1 of Pao palembangensis. Classification (NCBI taxonomy): domain Eukaryota; kingdom Metazoa; phylum Chordata; class Actinopteri; order Tetraodontiformes; family Tetraodontidae; genus Pao; species Pao palembangensis. Next base: position 4,141,712 of record CM027085.1, on the reverse strand, counting down.
TTTTTGTTTGTTTTATTTATTTATTTTCTTGGCTTCCACGAGCTTCATATATTTGCTAAATGGAGGCCGCAGTGATAACTTAGATATATATTTTTTTAAATCTTATATTTGCTTTCTCTTTTAAAGCTCTGTCTGCTGCGCCGGACTGGAACAGTTGGGGTCCCAGCTAGGATTTGCCTCAGTGGGTTTCTTTTCTGGAAGATAGCATCTTCCTTTGAAGTGATTAGCCAGAGGTGCTGGGTGGGGTGCACTGGGGGTAGAGAGGTATTTGTGTGAACTGATTAACCTGAGCCGTGTATTTGTCAGGATGTGTATTGGGGTGGCGGTCGGGGGAGTGATTTTGGGGGAGGGTGCAGACATTCTGGTGTTAAGAGGCTGGATCCAGCCTTGAGAGCAGAACCAGCAGAGGGAAAAACAGGGAAGGTAGCAGTGAGAACGCAGCTGAAAGTTTAGATCCTTAAAAGGTATTGTAGTGGTGTTATTGACATTAGTCTTAACGAGGCTATTATCATAATTGCAAAGTAATGGCCTGAAACTGAAACACGCGCTCTGTTATGTGTATACTACGATGTCGCTCAGTTTGCTAATGACCAGAGCTGTTTGCACAGACAATCTGGCCTCCTTCATGGTGGCGTTTGCAGAGGTGTTGGCCTGGCTGTGCTTTGAGGTACATGTTACACCTCCTCAGAGCCCCTCTTCACACACGTTAGGTTGTTCCACGCCGTCACAGGGAGAAGAGGTGTCACTGTTGCAGGCTTTGTGAGGAAAGGAAGTGTCAAATGAATTAGCGGATCAAATTGACACGTTGAGAAGTATTTACCACTAATAAGAGACGCCCTTTAGGAGGCTGCAAAGCCCAAGCTGAATGGACGTGCCATTAAAGCGCATGTGACTGAGGTGATTCATTCAGATGTGAAACGAGTTTGGAGATTTCACCCGGGGCTTCAAAGTTGCTGTAGATGTTGAACATGGAGCGTGTTTGAAGTTCAGATGATACCGGCCAGCTGAACACCTGAACACCACTGCAGGATCAGGCCTTTGCTTTTTATACTGCTCTATTTGCTGATCTTCATGTGGCCTCTCCTCTCTTCTCCTCTCTTCTCCTCTCCTCTCTTCTCCTCTCCTCTGTTTTTCTTCTTTGCCAGTGCACAATAGGAACTATTGTGTCTATTAATATTATTTGTTGTTTCTGAGGGGAGGGGGTTCTTGCAGTGACACCGGGTGCATCCTTTAAAATACAACGTAGCATCATTGTTCAAAGAAGATTCTTACTCAGCTTGAACTTTGATAAATGGGGCAATCAGATAAATCTGCCCTGGAGCTTCAGAGCTCAGGGATTGTCACTAAAATGTAACAGCTGCTGAGACTCTGGCTCTTAATTACCAGTACAGCACAGCCATAGTGCTCTGGTTTATAGCTGTGGGAAAGATATTCATGTTTAGAACCTTTCAGGGCATAAGAAAAGAATCTTTGGTTTTATGCACCATGTATTCATGATCCGATCAAAAGAGTTCTGAAAATGTCCCGAAGTCGCAGTTCTTTAAAGCTTTGTTGAAACAAGCACAGCTAAAGTCCCAACAAGGATGTTACTCAGAAAGATGTGGGATTTTGGGATGACACTGTTGCTGGCCCCAGTCCTCAGGTCTGTGTGTGTGTGAGTGTGTGTGTGTGTGTGTGTGTGTGTGTGTGTGTGTGTGTGTGTGTGTGTGCGCGCCAGTTCCCACGCTGGAGGCGCTTCCGTGTGTAGCGCTCTGGTGAGGTTGGCATCTGCCTGCAGCTGCTGTCTGTCTCTCTGCTCTGCCCATTTGTAGCGCTGCTGCAGTCAGCAGGCTGCGGTGCTGGTGTCCCTGGCCTCCCTCTGTGCCCGGCCTCCAATGGAATCCAGCTCAGCTCAGTTACTGCCTGATTCAGAACACTTGTTGCAGAGCATTGACTCATTTACTTTAAACACAGACAAGATGAGTGGTCTCTTTAGGCATCTTTAACTCAGGGTTTTGTAGGGCAGACTAAACTAAATCCACAGAGTAAACCATCCCTACAAGCCCAAAGGATGAATCTAAAGCTCTGCAAGGTGTATATGCTGCACATGCACACAGATATGGCACTATCTTGTGTTATATACACACTTCTGCGCGAATAAACCCACCCAGGTGTTTTCATTTATGCTCTGGACACTGACACAATGTTGCTTCAGTGTGGGGGTTTTTCAAGCAGGGACAGAAGAACTCGATTCATGTCAATAACTGAAACGGCCTCCTTCCAAATGTGTACAGTAACACAGCTGACTGCACTCTGATAGAAGCTTCTTTACTTTCCTGAAGAGGAAGAGTTGGAAAACAGAGAGAAAATACCGGTGAACTGGTCAAAACCTAGACTGTGTGTGTGTGTGTGTGTGTGTGTGACTACTACATATTTCTATAAATGTGAGCTATTTACTGTATGTCTTTTAGGAAATGTGCCATTTTGTGCATCTGCTTATACGAGAGCTGGAAACATTAAACATCCTCCCACTAATGGAATGTTTGATGAAGAGGGGCTGGTGGTACAGGGCACATTACTGTAGCTGAGTTTAGATGTGACATATAACAAAGTGTGCGCTCTCACATTTACTTTGACACAAAACTTTTATTCACATTAACAAGGTGCTTGTAGTTGTGATTACAAAATCTTAAATTAGAGACACTATTACCATCCCAAATGAAACAGTTTCAACAATCTTGGGGGTGTTTATTTGTTGTTCCTGGATAATTTTTGCTGGAGCGCTAAATCAAAGCCGCTGATGTCAATAAGCCCTGAAACTATTAAAGCAACATTGAGCCAGTTCTGTCCAGACATACCCAGATCTGCTGTAGCTAACAAATTAGCAGGGATTTTATCTGGTAGGATTTTTTTTTTAATGATTGTAATCACATGCGTGCAAACTTTGAGCGCCCCCCCCCCATGAAGCAGGCATCAAGTAGCCAGATTATATTCCCACGTAAACCATCAACAGCAAGCGGGACCCTGATGATAAACACTCGTTATCCCAGTATCAATTAGCGTTTTTGTGTTTATCTAGGCGGTGTGAGGAATGTGAGGACACTCTTCAGAAAGGTGACACATAGCCTTTGTGTGTGTGTGTGTGTGTGTGTGTGTGTGCGCGCGCGTGTCAGGGAACTCACACACGGAGTGACACACCGTCTGAAAGTCTTTGATGTGTGTTGGCTGCAATTTGTTGTCCTCCAGCTCTGAGTCTGCGAAACACCAGGACAACTTTACAGAGACAGACAGAAAAAAAACAGATGACCACACAGAGTGAGGAGGGATGAGATTGAGATGGAGATCAAGGCTGAAGAGCAGCCTGACTTTCGTCAGGCTGAGTCCAGAGCCTGTTTAGTGAACCATCATTTTGACATGAGCAGATGTGAACCAACAAAATTAAAAATGAGAATGGGATTACGCTTGTGAACTTTGCCTGTTGCCTTTTTTACTTAAAGGTTCAACAAAATTGCTGCAAAGAATTGTTTATGAATGCTTTATGGCAAATTTTATCTGCAGCCCTTGTTGGAATTCCATTCTAGCGTTGTTTATATTGAAGAAGCATGAATACCGTCACGTGCAGTAAAGAGAGAACAGAAATGTAAGATTTTGATTAAAATGTAGAGACTCTTTAAATGGAAACATGTTTTCTTTTCTGTCTCCCCATATTTCTCCTATTGTAAACCAGACCTCTCTCCAACCCCCCACCCATATCCTTTCATCTCTCCCTCTCTCCCTTTCTGTCTTCTTCTCCTTTTGTTTCTAATCTTCTCTCCTCGTCTTCCTGCAAGGAGCAAAGAATCCAGATATGCAGATATAAAGCACACAGAAAAGCAGATCCGCTCTTTCAGCTCCTAATGGTTCCTCCTCCTCCTCCTTCCCTGCAGAAAAGACCCCCTCCTCCCAAATTACAGAAAGCCTGGAGGTTGCAAAATCTTCCCCGCCCACAAACAGCAAGATAGCTTAAAGATGTCGATGTAAACAATTAGGAACACACATTCAAGTTCACCAAAGATGCACATGGAAGGGGCGACATCTGTTCTTGCACACATGCTTGTTTATGTGAGATTCTGCTTCGTTCCAGCGTCTGGTTTGCGCGCTTAAAAATCGTCATCAAGGATGTCCAGACACACAGGAAGACAGCTGTATAGATCAACATCTAGGCTGGGGTTAGGAGAGCGCTGTGGGTGTGTGTGTTGGGGGGTGTTTGTGTATGTGTGTGTGGGTGTGTGTGTGTGCAGATAATGTGATTCTCTCTAAAAAAGCAAACTAATAGAAGACTTTCCTCTCATTCACTGAATCTCTTGACCATCCAGCTGAAGGAAACTATTTCCTCTGTTAAAGTGGCAAGAAACTGTATCATGAAACATCAGTTTTTGTTTTTTTTTATTCTGTCCATTCAGGTATGTTAAATTATCTGAAACGAAATAAAGTAAAACCCTGTTGGGAATATTTTTATACAGAACTGTAACACTGGATTTTTTTTTTTTTTTCAGATAAAGCTGTTACATTTTAGAATTTTATAAATTAGGTAATTACAGTTTGGTGGGAGAACGCCTGTTCTAACCAAGTTATATGACTGATTACTTGGTAAACTACGACCTGAAACAATAACATTTTGGGGCAATATAGATGTAGTTCTACAGGGAAAATACACAAAGTCCAAATACACTTTGATTCCTTCCGTTAGACATCGTCTTCTCTTTTCTCAGGTCAATACTTTCCAGACTGTAATCGGTTATGATGAGAGTGATTCGTACACCCTCTTCCTCTACCCTGACGATGGCCTAAAATTCTTTGGAACTCGACCTAAGGTACATTCACCTCAAACGAAATAATATCCACCCGTTTAAGTAAAGTAGTTTTACTTAGTTTTTGTCCTTTGCCCCATTTTCTAGGAGTCTTACAATGTGGAAATCGAGCTTCCCGCTAGAGTCGGATTCAGCAGAGGAGAGGTCACGTACCTTATCTTTTCTAGGATAGAGGGACCTCATTACAGTGTCACCACTGATGAACAGAGCATTAAAAACCTCTACCAGTAAGTACTCCAGCTTACATGATATTTTTGAGGCTGAAAAAAGCTCATATTTCCTTAAAACAAGTTTATTCAAATACAGGTAACAAATGCCGTTAAAGTTGTTGCTCAATCAGTGGCTAGTAGGCTAGTAGCCTTTGTTAATTAGCTGTTGTTGCCAATGATACTGACTGTCTACTCCTGTGGTTTGCTCTCCAGAGTTGGCAATACAGGAATTCCAGGTGTTTGGCTTTTCCACACAGGAAACAGGTACTCGTTTGACAATGTTGTCCCAGCGTCTGTCGGTGGGCTCCTTGCTACTCCTCCTCCTGATGGGCACAGAGTGTCCTTGGTACATTCCATTAATTTAATCAATATTCACATGAACAGTGTTTTTTCCTTTTTGTAAAAAATAAACATGGAATACTTTTCTCCTGGCCTGTAGGACACCACCACCCCTGAGTACGCTGAGTTTGACGAGTATCCAGACAGCACGTTTGAGCCGGAGATTCAGGAGGAGGAAGATGATTACCCTCTTACTGGGAGGGATCCTGAATTCAGTCCTGCACCTTCGCCTAGTGGCCGCTCAGAGGTCCGGCCGGCAAACCTAGCTCCCCCCACCCCCTCAGAAGTTTCTGACCCTCAGAATGAAGACGTACCTTTGACCTCTGAACCGAGTCACAGTTTGGAGCCGGCAGCAAGGCGCTTGTCTCCTCCCAGTCCTCCAGAAAGTCCACCAAGGGAACGTGGTCAGGAACAGCAGCCACAGGTAACACAGCAGTTCCACACAACCATAAAACCTTTAGCTTTTGTTGCCTTCACATCATAAAAGTGGTTTTATTTAACAGCTTTACCCAGAATATGACAAAATAGCAAGGGTGTAATTTACAACATAGTCCCCTAAAATTGGTGTAACATATGAGCCCATAAAATATGAACACATAAAGCAAGATAACTTATTGTTTCAAGAGTTAACATGGTAAATTCGATTATGCTGGAATGTTGTTTTTAAAGTGTGGTGGTGTTGCCGGCTGACTCTGGGCTGCAGCTGGAAAACATATTTTAGACACCACAAGATTCCTATAGTTTACAGGATCTGTTGAGATTTACGATATATTTTCAGAGAATAGTTCAAAGTCATTTAAAGCTGGCATTAACACTGTCTCTGCAGACCCCCCTGGAAGTGCTGGATGTCTATCCCCCACACCGACACCAGCCACCTCTCTCTCCTGAAGTTCATGTGGTCAGTGTGGATGAGGACGATGTTGACTTTGACACAGGAGGTAAGACAGACCATATACGTGTGTGTGTGAACGTACTGTATATACTTGAAATGCAGTAAAAACCTAAACTTATGTGAGCGTGGTAACGAAGAGGAAGAGCAGGGTAACATTACCTCTCCTCAGCAGCTGCTTGTACAATACTGTCGTTGTGCTGCTGCTGCTGCTGCTGAGTTTCAGATGTGTGTGTGTGTGTGTGTGTGTGTGTGTGTGTGTGTGTGTTTCACTCCTTCCATTGCAAATACTCCCACAGGTTTTGCTGTAAATAAGTATGTGTTCTCAGTCAACCTGCTGTCTTACGTAAGATCAGATAAAGAGGAAAAAATGCTCCTTTGCATAGTTTAAAGTGAAGAAATGCAGTTTTCTCATAACACAAAGATAAATCATGTCAACGGATTCAGCAGTTTCTACAAAGCAACCAAAGTACACTATTTTAGCCCACTATTAGTGGTCAGTAGAATGTTCTCATTTATCTCTGATGTTTTGCATCCAGCCACCCAATAATTCCTGCATGAAAAGGCTACATTTCTAAACCCAGATTTATTCTAAGACAAGAAAAGAGTAGGTCTTTGATCAATTAATTTGTTTGCTTGTTTCAGACAATAAAAACCTTGAATCAGTGATTGTTTCTCTTAATTTTTAATTTTTTTTTTTTTTTTTTTTTTTTTTCTTTTTCAAACGTGCTTTTTCATTCCAGATCCATCTCAAATTCAGCTGGCTTGAATAATTGTATCTTATAGTTGAGCATTTCAGAAAAAGACATATATTGTGTTAAGTTCACAGTACCTGTCTAATGCTAATGTGAGGATAATATAGTAATGTAAATAAGTGATTTCTCAGAAACATGGTGAAGCTACGTTCTTGAAATTCTTATTTGGCAGTGTGGTGATTTGTTTCCTGCAAGTGTGCAGTTTCAGGGGAGAAATCCCGACATCCTGTTCATCTGTGCGCTTGTACATGTGTGACAGATGCCTCTGGATCAGAGTCAACCAGTCATTTATTAACCACACAGGCGGAAAGACTGACGCACCTTCACAGTGTGTTGACTCAGGCTGTTCCCGTGGTCACAGTCTCTGAGGTTTGGTAACAGTTTCACAATTAAGAACATGTTTTATCACTTTTTTAGCTCCATGGTTCTGTGGCTCTCCTGGAGCATGAGTAGTCAGCTCTCTGTGTTTTCCTGGGAATAAATTAAAAACAGAGAGATCACCACTTCCTGTGTGTCACAGGCTGTTCCCAGGATGCACCACTTTTCCCAACATGTGATCATGAGCTTCTGTTAACCCTGCACAGTCTGGATATTTCTGCATTTAATTTGAATTCTAATCTTAGATTTCACAAGTGGTTTGGTGGTTGGGGAAGCTGCAGTGAATTTGTCTGTGTGTGAGTGGATCAGCGGTTGTGCAAGCAACGATTGCAACAGCTGTTTTCTGTCCAGCCGGTGCCTTGACATGTGCTTTTGAGTGTGTGTGCTGGATCTTGTCCATCTTATTATTCTTTCTATCCATTTGTGCTTATGTGGAAACAATGTTTTCTATTTGAGTCTGCATGTTTTTTATAATAAATACTGGAAACAATACTTGCGTCTCCTCAGGTTTCAAGTGCGATGAGCAAACACGCTGCAAATTCATTTTTAGATCTTTGTGCTGCATTTTCAAGCAAACAAAAAAACAACTTGAGGAAAAGAAACACTGAAAATAATTTTAAAAATATGACAAAGGCCACATTTCTCTGTTTGTTGAACTGCCATTATATAAATAACTTGCTCGGAAACATTAGACAATTATTTGTTAATTTTCTTTTTTATAACTTCTCTTTCTCAGTGATCCATTACACCACAGAGAACAGGGAAACATGTGCCAGGTATGTGAGGATCAATTAAAAAAGATTCTTCTGCAACATATTGACATTATAACACATAATAATTTACATAACCAAAATTATACAATAATATCTTGTACGTTTGTAAGACAGGATAAATAATTGCTTTTACGTCAAGTTACGTTAAGTCTCTTAACCGTAGGTTAATATCTTTAGAGGGAACTGACCTGAAAAAAAAAAAAAACTGCAAAGGAACTGAGCTAAGAGATGTTGTATTCTTTTCCTCTTTTCTAGCCAGTAGCAAAACATGACCAAATGAAATGATAATAAAATCTTCCCAATAGTTTTGATATTGCTGCCAGTCGGATAATTGAAAGTAACAGAAACCAAAGAACACATTTAAAAGATTGGCAACAGCTTGATTGCCATTGCTCCTTCCTGTTGCAGGTTCCAGCAGCAGTGCTCCCAGAATGCATACTGCTCCGACTACCCCACCGGCTACTGCTGCCACTGCCAGGCCGGTTTCTATGGAAACGGACGCCACTGTCTACCTGAAGGTAGAACCGCAGAAAAGCATTTTGTCTGATTGTGAACAATTTGCTCCCTTCTTCAAATGGTAAAGTGGTTTTCTTCCCCCCAGGTGCCCCACAGCGAGTTAGCGGTAAAGTAAGCGGAACCGTGAATGTGGGTTGGACTCCAGTGGAGCTGAACAGCATCGATCTTCATGCCTACATTGTCGTGGGAGACGGGCGAGCTTACACTGCCATCAGTGAGGTCAGAAATCACAGATTTGGGTATAACGGTTCTTTTCTTGACTTTTGTTCCTGCTCAGTTCTGAAACATGTCTTGGTCAGGTCCCTGAGCTAGCGGGGTTGGCGCTCATGCCAGTTGCACCAATAGGAGAGCTGTTTGGATGGCTGTTTGCACTGGAGCTGCCCAATAGTCAGGCTGGATTCAAAATCACAGGTTTTTTTTTTTTTAACTATGTTGTCTTGTTTATGTTGAATCTGAGAGCACATCTGTCTGTATGTAGTGTGTGTGTGTTTATTGTTTATTACAGATCCCCATTAGTCCTCACTGCAGTGAAGACTATTCTTCCTGGGGTCCAAGAATTCACATTTCACATTTTAAACATAATACAACAAAATACAATCATTACAATTAAAATACAACTAATACTAAATAAAAATAATCTGAGATGCAATGGAATTCAACCCTTAAATTACTGAAACTAACCAGAACCAAACAACAAAAATGTATTCCATTTTACGCACTCAGAATTTCAGAACAAACCAGCCAACTAGAAACGGACTTCCTTGCTAAGTACAGCTTCCCTTAATTTATGTTTGAATCTTACTTTGGTATTTATCATAGTTAAGGGTAATGGAAGCTTATTCCAATATGTTGCTGCTCTGTACATTGTAGTCCTCTTTAGTGCATTAGTTCTTGGTAGAGGCGGAGTGAAGCATACCTGGTTGGTTACATAGTCATGTCGAGTACTGATGGGTTTTAGATGTAATAACAAATTGGTAGGTTTACCAATATTCCAGATGTTGAACGAAAATGTCACCAGGCTACATGCCAGCCTTTGTGTGTGTGTGTGTGTGTGTTTGAGTGTGTTCTGTGTCCAAGCCAGCTGTATTGTCTCCAGGGATGTGGTGTGATATCAGGCTTTTACCTCCTCGCTCTAATTGGAAGCAGCTGTGTGTGTTTGAGTGTTTAGTGCAGATGTAATCACTGTAGGCCTTCTTCTTTTAGTCCGATGCAGCAGAAACCTTATTGCCTTGTCTAATTTTTAATGTATATGAACCTACAAAGATTAGAGACTTTGTTTTCTGACCAGGTGCTGAGTTTAGGCGCCACGCAGAGGTGGTCTTCTACCCTGGAAACCAGCGTCTGTCAGTCATTCAGACGGGCCATGGTCTGGATGACCACAACCACCTCACCGTTGATACAGTGCTGAGTGGCAGCGTGCCCGTCCTGCCCCCTGGTGCTGAAGTTACCATGGACCCCTTTAAGGAGACGTACCAGTACTACCCAGCCAGTAAGTTGTGTATTAAGTCAGCTGAACAATCTTTCAGGAAAAGTCTGAGCTGCTGCTTCTTGTGCTCCACTGATCACTTACCGCCTTGACCGATCAAGATGTTTTCCCTTGTGGCATCAGTGCTGTTGTTTACTTGCACTCTCGCTGCTTCCAGTTGCCACCTCCACCTCTGTGAGAGAGTTTACAGTGGTTTCAGCGGAGCGAGGCTCCGAGTCCTTCTCTTTCCAGCTGAAGCAGAACATCACCTATGAGGATTGTCGTCACAACAACAGGGGCCCCGCCCTGGAGACCCTGCAGATCACCATGGAGAGGGTCTTTGTCATGTATGTGAAAGAGGAGCGGATCCTGAGATACGCCATCACCAACAAGATCAGCCCGGTTGGAGGTGAGTCTTAGGAGAAGTCCGTAATAAGAATATCTCAGCAGGCTAGTTTCACCGGGACACGGAGAGCTACCCCAGCACGATGCAACAGTGATATCCATGGCCAATGTAGTTCTGAGAAAGAAAGAAACTACAATGAATTATTTCCTGAATAAAAATTGCTCTGTAGATAGCAAAAATTAAAACAAGCATTCATCCCAAACACACTGACGAAGAACAGACATGAAATATAAAGCCTCTTGATGCACCTCAGAAAGAATCAAATACAGCTCCAGAGATCAGACTTGGGCTTCTCTGCTCGTCCATCTGACATTCAAGTACAATGTCAGCAAATTGTCAGAGTATAATCAGAAGACACAATGAAATCAGTTTGTGCAGAGAGGTCATTGGACCTTTTACTGGGGTCACGAAGGAAGAACCGGAACGCCGATGACATTAAATGGGAAGGGGACAGCAGTGCTGCCACAGAAACATCTGCCAAAACCACGGCGCAGGAAGTTGGAGCCATCTAAATTATTCAGCAACAGAATAGAAAACTGATGACGTTTTTAGCACTGTAAGTGTGTCAGCTAGCAACATCTGGCGACACGCGAGTCCACTAATGAGTATGACACCGCTGACTTTAGAGCTTTGTGTCAAATATTCATAATTTGGCCTGTTTGACTGGTCATGCAGTTGCTTTAAGACCAGCAGTGTTCAGTGACGTTCGAGTAGACAGAAAAACAAATTGAAAGAAAAAAAGAGGGATTAGATTTTGTTGAGTTTATCCTCTGAAAGCGCCGTTGTATCAGACAACCGGACAAGAAAAATCCCTGTTAGCGCATATAGAGAAATGCTCACCCACGAGTTTAGATCCAGGAGGTAAAGAAACGCTGTAGAAATATGTGTAGAGCTGTACAACAACAACATGTTCTTTATCCACAAAAACTCTCTGTCTATGATGAAAACCAAAGAGAGACAAGGTCAAAAGATGGACAAGAGGAGGAAGATATTGAGAGGGAGGCTAGTTTTTCTAGCTTTCTTTTTTCCTTTTCACCACCTTGTTTGAGCCCAGTCCAGGTTTCTGTCATTTAAACATCAACACTTTGATTAAAGAGGTTATGAAGACACATCTTTCACATGCACGTGCACACGCTGCACAACCAGAGCACAGCTGGAAGAGCTTTCAGGGATCAGGGGTTTTGTAAACATGGGTTAAGTGGTTTGTGTGTGTGTGTGTGTGTGTGTGTGTGTGTGTGTGTGTGTGTGTGTGTGTGTGTGTGTGTGTGTGTGTGTGTGTGTGTGTGTGTGTGTGTGTGTGTGTGTGTGTGTGTGTGTGTGCGCACGCGCGCCTGTATGCATGCGCTTTACTCTCTGGGAAATAATATCCTAGCCAGTGACAGATTTTGCTGGGAGGGGGGTTGTTGGGCAGAATAGCTGCCCACTGACATCATGAGAATCAGAGAGGCTGCAGGAGAACCTTGAGACACTCAACCGATGAGAGCTGCAGGACAAAGCACACAGTTTTTACCCCCCGTCACCCGATTTGTATTAATCATTCTGACGTGGTTTCTTTCAGTCCAGCTCAGCCCACTAAGATACTCACAGATACTCGAAGGTCCCTGATTATTACGGAGACAAGGTTTCTGTAACACATAGCAGTAATCGCAGTATTTTTTATTAGCTGCTGGGTACGAAAACAGCTCACTGTCTAAAATTGGCACATTCCAGCTGGAGTACTGTTAAACAGACCTTGAACTATCGATATCTATCGTTTCATTAGCAAAGGTTTAGATCAGGTTTAGGTCTGTTTAGATCAGGAAGTTTGCAGGTTGAATGTTGCCATAAGAGGGTATGATTGAGCTTCCGCAACCATATTAAGCCAAGCAGCATCATTCAGCAATCATCTCAGCCTTTCTGAGATTACATTTTCTACTGTTCTGGTTTATGAATACTGTATTGTGGACCAGTACTGGATGCTTATTATTAAAACGATCATGCATCTTAAAGCAGCTGCTGTTTTTGTCATGCTAACTGGACTCTACATCTCTAAACTTACCTCTCATGAATTCTTGGACTTATTTTAAAAGCAGTACCTCTGTCAGCCCTGTAAAAGTCACACTCAGTTGAATTTCCACCAATTGTGTCTGTAAAAGAAGGTGGTGACAGATTGAGTTGAATTTAAGGCTTTTTGTCTCTAATAAGCTACAAACGTCTCGGTAGGGTTGTGAATATGTGCCTGTAAACCTGTGTGTGTGTGTGCGTGTGTTGAACTGCTGCAAGTGTAAAACCATCAGGTAGGTAACTCTCTTTCTCTCTTTCTCTCTCTCTCTCTGTAATTACCACCAACCTTCACGCTCAATCACATGCATGACACCCTCTCATCTCTCTAAAAGTCAGAATGAATCGGCTTGTGCTTACGCAGAATAATGTCTCTCACTGTTGAGATAAAAAGCTCATAAATTTAATTAAAACCAAGCATTAGTGATCTAATCTTTTGATGTACTTGTAGGTGGTTTTATTATTCTTGTAGAGACGTGTTTTGTTTATGACTGTTATAATGTACTCCTCTAATGGAAACCACACGGAGGATAAATTCTCTTTAAAATTACATTTAAATCAATGTTTACATACTAGTGTTAAACAGTCCTTTGTGCAGGGTACTTTTCCAACTCTTTTTTCCAGCACTTTAAAGCCATATATAGTATAAAGCATGCAATAACAGTGAATACCAGTCCGTACAGATCGGGAATCCATTAATCCATTAAGCCCTGAATCCATTAATCAGATTTAAATGATCCCTTCTGCCAGGGTTTTTACTTGTCTTATTTATTCACAAGTGAGTTTTGTAAGCTGTGCATTTGCATGTATGTGTGTGTGTACCATAAACGCACATCTGTTTACTCATCTACATCTCTTTCTCTTTCTTATGTTTAATTTGATCCATATGTTGACTTGAGTAAGAGGAGCCCATCTTATGGAATTAACCTTGACTGATTTTACTTGTGCGTTTACACGCTGTCTCTCTTTGCAGTGTTTTATTTTACACAGTTTCCAGACTAAAAAAAATGTACTTGCACCACTATTAGGTACGTAGTGTTAGTTTTGGAATAGCCTCATTGTATGTTGTGAGTTTTTACATTTATCATTAGTTTATACCTCACACTCATTTATTAGGTGTAAACATGTAGCTTTTTAAACAAAAGATTAGAAAATGGCAAAACATGTCGGCAAGCTAATGCCGACGAATTGTTACAAGATGACAAATTTTATCAATGCACCATTTCTCCCCCCACCAGTTCTAAGATTGCTGTGTTTTTGTTTCTCCTCCCACCTGTAGGTGAAACCTCTGGACCACAGCTGATCAACCCCTGCTATGCTGGGAACCACGACTGTGACACCACAGCTCAATGTATCCCACTGGAGGGTCAGGATTTCCAGTGCCAGTGTGCCACTGGTTACAGAGGAGATGGACGTAACTGTTACGGTACAGAGTCCTACACAACCTGATATCTGGTATTTATCAGTATTGTGACGGCTTACGTTCCGAAGCGCTTGAGGCTGCTTTGTGTAGCTCACTGGTGTTCCTCCCCCTCACCACACAGAGACAAAGTTAAAGACAGTTGAAGGTGTTGCATCTGTGTTCCATCATCATCTTCCTCTCCTCATCTCCTCGCGCCCTCCCACAGTTAATTCTACAGCTAATAAGGACTTGCAGCGCTTTAAGCTGATGCATGGCCTGTCATTAGCCCAGCATCAGGTCTGTCTCTCCTGCTGAAAGCACTAGGAAAGCCCCAGGCTTCACCTCTGTTCCCAGGATTGGGGCCCAAGTTTCTGCCGGTGTTTTTTTTTTTTTCCCGTAATTTGCAGAGTCCGTTTAAGAAAGCAGGACGCAGTCCAGGTGTGGAGAAGTGTGTTATAATAACCCAAACAAACAAAAACACAATGTGTAGGCAGTGTATATAAAGGTACCTGTAATAGTGCCTAATTACAGTTTTTACACTTACACATGGCACTTGCAAGGGGATTCCATTTTTACTGGCACATGGGTTCATATAAAAACTTAATTTCATTCTTTTTCTCCCACTGCAGACATAGATGAGTGTGCTGAAAGCTTGACTTCATGCGGTGCTCACTCTCAGTGCATCAACCTACCCGGTAGCCATCGCTGCCAGTGCCAGAGCGGCTTTGAGTTTGCTTTCGATGGACGTACATGTGTGGGTAAGTTCCACAGAGCGATACGTGGGGCTAGCCATGTAGCTGGGGCAAAGGTCAACCACACATCAATACATGCTGTGTACAATTAGAAAATAGATCATTGAAAGCTCATCAGGAGGTGCAGCGATTGTGTAACTGGAACTTTTCATGAGGGGGGGTCCAGGGGTCCAGGGGTCCAGCGATGCAAAGAAGTCAACACTTGCACAGTAATCAGTGCAGTGTTGTCACTTTGGTGATTAAATGAGACAACTATGTAATAATCTACACATGCTCTCCAACACGAGCGTACTTGCTGATCGTAAGTGTTGCTGCGCTGTATGGGCCAAAATAATCTGAATATTTGGAAAAGGCCTTCGAATTTGGCAAAATGCAAGCTGAACATTTCTTCCAAGTTCTGCACAGCTGCGAAAGCTAGGAACCACAGCATGATGGGAGGCTGGGTGACAGATGTGGGAACAAGAGTGGGAATGAGAGAACCGATGTGCGAAGTGGAAGCTGAGATTGAGGGAGGGTGAGAGAAAAAGACAAATGGAGCAATTACACAATGTGTGTTTTGCTTTGGAATGTGTGTAGGAGAGAAATCCTGCTGGTGTGTGTCTGTGCGTGTGCGTGTGCATGCGTCTGTGTGTGTGTGTCTCCATTCACCCATCTGTATGAACTTTTGATGAACTTTAATTTCTCCCCACCTCCAGTCTTGACAGACAAAGGCATAAATCCTTGAAATTGTTCAAAATGATACCAGCTGAGATGCCTGTTGAACTTTACTGTATTTAACTGATTGTATTGTGATGCTATTTTTCAGAGATGGTGTTTCTATATTTGTTTTCGTCTCAGATATCGATGAGTGCAGTTCCTCTCCGTGCCACATCAATGGCAGATGTCTCAATGGACTGGGTTCCTTTGACTGTCATTGCCAACCTGGCTTTTATGGTGATGGTTTCCACTGCTCTCAGCTGGCAGGTCAGTAAAATGACCACTCGAGTCATAGTAACGGCAAGAGAACAGCAGGATGACTTGGAAAGTAAAACCAATGCTGTGTGCTAGTAGTGGGTATTTAGTTATGTTGCATGATTTAGTTTGGACACACACAAAATGAATTAATTTAACTGACGTGTGGAAAAACAGTCAATGATTAGATGCTTTTTTAATAATATTATCTACAGGACAGACAGTTCGCCCAAAGAGCCAGTGTGAACAGCACAGAGACAGTCTGCAAAGTGGCCTGGAACAAAGTGGCCAACCCAGTGTCGGCGCGTTCATCCCCCAGTGTGACGCCGACGGCAGCTACAGACCGCTGCAGGTGGGTCCCGATTCATTCATTGTATCTGACTGACGACTTCAGCGCGGGCACGTGACATTCAGAAGTATTTACTGATGTGCTTCAGTGTCACGGCTCCACTGGACACTGTTGGTGTGTGGACAGTAGAGGCCAGGAGCGAGCGGGAACCAGGACGCCACCTGGCACAGCGCCCGCTGACTGTGACAAACCAGGTGTCATATACAAGAATACGTACACAAACACCCAGAAAGACTGTCGCTGCTGTCCACTTACGACTGGATGCTTCTCCCCAGTTGTGCCAGAACGTCCTAAAACTCTCTGCGAACACCACCGAGACCGCGTACAGACGACCAGCCCAGAGGGATCTCCAAGAGTCGGATCATACGTACCACAGTGTGACGATGAGGGCCAATACATACGCTTGCAGGTTTGACATAAAAGCACAGAATAACACGTCAGACGATTATTCTTTGACACTAATAGTGGACGTATATATTTCTTACTGCAGTGTCATGGCTCTACTGGACACTGTTGGTGTGTGGACAGTAATGGACAGGAACAGGCTGGAACAAAAACACCACCTGGTACAACACCCACCAACTGTGATGACCCAGGTAAGGAACAAAACAGTAGATAGCGTACACATTTACGTTTTAAGGGAATACATGCATGTTTATACAGACGATGTTATTCTGGTTGTTTAACAGCTCAGCCAGAGCGCACAAAAACTCAGTGTGAGCACCACAGAGACAGTGTCCAGACCAGCAGTCCAGAGGGATATCCCATACCCGGAGCCTACGTACCCCAGTGTGACGATAATGGCCTTTATAGACCATTACAGGTCGGTGTTTAGTTCACTCCAGTAAAATGTCATATGAGCAATTTAACATTTAAGGCCATTTTCTTATTTTAGTGCCATGGTTCCTCTGGATACTGTTGGTGTGTGGACAGTAGAGGACAAGAACGAGAAGGAAGCAGGGTGGCACCTGGTACACCAACTGTAGACTGTGACAAATTAGGTGAGGACTGGTTTAAGCTAACCCATCTAAAAGTGGTTGGCAGTGATAGAGTCAGCCTGGTTGTTTGCATTGCTGTGCTGAATATAATCTGAAGCACTGGAATAAAACTTGCAGTGCAGTTAACATACACAACATGTATACCTAGATATCTTTTCTGTTTTCTGCAGATGAACTACTGAGGCCCAAAACTCACTGTGAACACCACAGAGACAGTGTTCAGACCACCAGTCCAGAGGGATATCCCATACTGGGAGCCTACGTACCCCAGTGTGACACTAATGGACAGTACACACCCCTGCAGGTTAATATCAACTGGCTTAAAATCGGATGGACAAAAGTCAAAAAGAGATTAATGAAAGTGTATTCTTCCAGTGTCACGGTTCTACTGGACATTGCTGGTGTGTGGACAGTAATGGACAGGAAAGAGCAGGAACCAGGACTCCAGCCGGAGCACCACCCACAGACTGTGACAAACCAGGTACAAAAACCACAGAAAGGCTTTTGCTCCTGTTCACTCTTCAGACCCCCTTAAAACTGTTGTTACCTGCTCCATTGGTTCCAGAGTTTCCTGTTTTGTTTTTTTTTTATATATATATTTTGATTTATATTGATGTATTGTGGGTCAGTTAAATATTTTCAAAATGTGCACTGACCCAGACTTATTTGTCATATACTAAAGGATAATTTAGAGGCAATGTGAAAATCAATGTTAATTTACAAATGCATAGTAAGCAAATATAAAAACAATTTATAATTATAGTAGGCTTAATGTGTCATAGAATTGCTAAATAGATATGGTAATTTCTACTACTAATAAAAATATGGATGTTTAGATACAGTATGTTGTTGCTCTTTCTCAACCAGATGAGTCAGAGCGTCCTAAAACTCACTGTCAGCATCACAGAGACAGTGTCCAGAGCACCAGTCCAGAGGGATATCCCATACTGGGAGCCTACGTACCCCAGTGTGACGATAATGGACAGTACACACCACAGCAGGTAAAACTTTCTACATTCCTCTCACTGTGTTGTGTAAATTATGTCAATTGATGAAAATATCTGCACAGATATTAAATAAACCTTTGATTATTGCTTCAGTGTCACGGCTCCACTGGACACTGTTGGTGTGTGGACAGTGATGGACAGGAGAGAGCAGGGACCAGAACTTCAGCTGGTGAACAACAGAAAGACTGTGACAGCCCAGGTAAAGAGACTTATTAGTTTACCTTCTTGCCTGTTCTTTTAGGGTCTTTTTAAAGTGGCCGTACCTCTTTAAACAGTGAATATCTTTAAACTGTGATCATTTAAAAACATCAGGACTGAATTTAAATTTGGTACAGTGATGGTTTACATGCTTATATTTGTGAAAATAATTCTTAGACGAACCAGAGCGTCCTAAAACACTCTGTCAGCAGCACAGAGACAGTGTCCAGACAAAGGGATTTTCTGTTCCGGGAGCTTTTGTGCCTCAGTGTGACACTAATGGCCAGTACACATCTAAACAGGTAAGATCAGGACTTACCTGTCGTGAAATAATTAATGAAGAAATGTTAGACCGCATCTGTGTGTTTTATTAACAGCATATTGTATCGAATTGTAGATAAAATTACAAAGCATTTGTTATTGCTTCAGTGTCACGCCTCCACTGGACACTGTTGGTGTGTGGACAGTGATGGACAGGAGAGAGCAGGGACCAGAACTCCTCCTGGAGCCCCAGCTGTAGACTGTGACAGACCAGGTGAGATGGTCCACAGAGTTGACGCTAACCTGCTTCTACTTACAGATAAAGGAACATCCCTTCCAGCACCCGTACAGCTCACTGCAAACAAAGACAACGACCGGGCATACAGCCTCTTGCAAAACCACAAATTACCCTTTGTTTCTGTACAGATTAAACTAACGCATGGTAATTAGTAGCTTTACAGGCTGGCGGAAGTTGCCTTTATTAAAGCAGACACCTTTAGAGCAATACAGATCTTCTCACGTAGCTGTCGGTAATAATAGTCACTTTGAGCTTTGGAACAAGAACGCACTTGTCCTGACTTAAAGTCTACAATGAATTTAATAATTACAAGGCAGCTGTGATGGAAAAAAAGTGTAGCAATAATCAAAATCTCTCAGTTGTTCAGCTGCCGTCCCACTAAAACTAATTTACAGTACTGAGTCCTGTAAACTCCAGTTACAACCATCTCAAACACAATGGCGTCCTCTCTCTTGCCAAACAAACTTGCTGTAAACATGACAATGTGAAAACAGTCCGATATTTACAACATATTACTGGGTTTTCGGGAGTTCTCATTTACCTCTGAATGGATCACAGCATCACCAGTCTTATTTGTTCAGTATTAGACTTTTCATATGATCTAGTTTCTGGGAAAGCCAACAGGGAGGAGGCACTAATTCTACATGTGGTGTGGTTAACCAGCAATAAGGTGTAAAAAGTAGCGATTCCATAATGTGGATGGTGCATCTGCATCGCACTAACTTCCACTGCAGTAAATCCTGGTGGACAAACTTTCAGTGAGACATCATCAACTCTGTGTGTGTGTGTGTCCCTGCAATTATTTTATTTTCCTCCACTTTTTCGTGTGGATTTTGTCTTCGTCAGACTTTAGACAGTGAGCAGTGTGAAATGTGCAGTGAATATAAACATTCAACAAAGCTTCAAGTGGTTTTAGGTTTAGTTTTGAAGCTGTCCCTATAAAAAGTGGGTTGTTTAAAACAATTTTACAGCCTTAACAGTATACATATGTAGATTTCTGTAAATACAGGCCTCTCCATTCTATTCACCACACAGCCGTGCTCTCACAGTGACAGAATGTGTTCTAAGAATAGTAACGAACAACATGGCGTGTGTTTGTGTCCCTTTCAGTCCCTGCACCTCCGACCCAGCGCCCTGAGAGTGTGTGTGAGCGATGGAGGACCAGTTTGATGGAGCACTATGGAGGGAAACCAGAACCACAGCAATACTTGCCTCAGTGTGAGCCAGATGGGCAGTTCAGGTAGAGACCTCATTACCCACACACAGTCAAACCCAGCAGTTCAGTACTGATTTTCGTGACAGACCTTTTGTACATTGTCACACAGCCCAGTCCAGTGTTACGGAGAGACCACATACTGCTGGTGTGTGGACCAGGACGGTCGAGAGATTGCTGGAACGCGATCATATGATGTTGTCAAACCTGCATGTGAATATCCTTTCAACATGACAGTGTGTGTGTGTGTGTGTGTTCAAAATAATCACAATCTCTTTGCTTTTTTTCTGTCCATCACGTCCCAGGCCTTCCCTCAGTTGCTCCACCCACAGTGCGTCCACTGCCCCGCCCAGATGTGACCCCACCACCACACGCTGACGTCTCGCTGCTGTATGCTCAGGGACAGAAAATCGGGGCATTGCCTCTCAATGGGACTAGATTAGATGAAACCAGGGCCAGAACGCTGCTGACTCTCCATGTAAGAGACAAATGATAAACACACACACACACACACAGTGACGCAATAGTGAATTATAGTGACACTGTCTACTTTTCTTGTGTGTATCCAGGGTTCCATAGTGGTTGGTTTAGCCTATGACTGCAAAGAGAACCACGTCTACTGGACAGACTTGTCTGCACGAACAATCAACAGAGCAGCATTGGCACCTGGAGCTGAGCCGGAGATACTCGTTAACAAGAGTAATGACACATATTAACCTACCGCACGATGCCAGTTGTTGTTGTTTTAAACAAGCTCAAGTTTGCTTTGGGGTTGCTGTGTAGATCTGGTCAGTCCAGAGGGTTTGGCAGTGGATCCCAACCGCAGGTTGATGTTCTGGGTCGACTCCAACACCGACTTGATCGAGACCTCCAACCTGGACGGCCGTGGGAGGCGGACTCTGTTTGACACAGAGCTGGTGAACCCCCGGGCCATCATAGTTGTCTCCTCCACTGGGTAATTCCATACAGCATCTCTGGTTTTGTGTGTTTTCCTTGAACAAACACGTGCCCACACACAGGTGGCTTTCAGGAACCATGAAATCCAACATGGTCAACTTCAGACGGACGATGAGTCAGCCAGGCCTGCACTAAATGTATTTGTGCACTACAAATTATTCTTAAAGCTGTTCTTGTTGAGGCTGCTTTCTAGACATGGTCGACTGATGAAAATGCTGCTCAGTGTGAAGTCTTTCTTTGGTGAGCGTGTTTGTTAATCCTGAGGAACTTCTAGTGCTTTCTGTGCTGGTGTTACGCCAGAATGAGCCAAGATATGACGCTCTTAATCCTAAAGATTTTACCCATACATAAACACACACACGCACATCACACATTTTCCAGGAATAACATCTGCTTTTATTCACTAATGACCTGTGTGTGAAAGTGTGTGTAAGTGTGATTTATACACATGATCAAACTTTGCAGTTAGAGCGTAAAACGGTGAAACCTTAAATATGTGTTTCGCATGATCACTTTGACAGTTTAAAGTTTGTTTTCTGACTGAAGTCCAAGTGTGTGTTTGGACAAAAAGCCAAAGTCTTAAAAGTAATTATTGCTCCACATGGCTACACTTGTGATTAAGACTGGGCTCTGTTATTTCTGGGCTGGAAGGTTTACCACACACACACGCAGACTGAACCACAACTACACACAGCAAGGCTACGTGCAATGATGTGCACATGTATGTGTGCGTTACACGCCAGCATCCACTCGCTCACGGGTTCCACAAGTGTGTTGACCTGATTGCTCATGTGTTGTGTGTTTACCTGCCATTCCCAGTGGACTACCCACATGTACGCCATCATCTACAGATGAAAACCAGCCCCCCTCGCTCCAACACACACACACGAACACAGACAAACACTGCCTGAAGCGCTGCTTGGTTCAACTCTTATAATAACAATAATATGATTTCAGACATGACAAAAGTAAAACTTCAGTAAGAAGGAATTTGGTGTATTTGAAGTATTTTATTTGCATCAGCTGTAGATGAAAGAGAACCTGCTGGGGTCAAAGGTCGCATGTTGCTCAGAGTAACCTGACCGTGACCTCATCAGTATGAAACAGCTGTTCCCTGGAGCTTTTCCTCCTGCACCCAGATGTGTGTGTGTGTGTGTGTGTGTGTGTTCATATGAAAATCAGACTAGCGGTGGCATCTGTAACCCCTCAACGGTTTCTCCCTGCAGCACTTTGTACTGGACAGACTGGAACCGAGAGGCTCCAAAGATTGAGAGTTCGACGGTGGACGGTCAGAACCGAAGGGTGGTGGTGTCTGATGGCATTGGTTTGCCAAACGCTCTCACTTATGACACGTCTTCAGGACAGGTGTGCTGGGCAGACGCAGGTACGCTTGTGTTTCTTCTCTTACAACCAGAGATGATCAACTGTTGAGCGAATGTTTAAAATGACATGACTGTTTTTTTCTGTCCCCGGTTTATTAGGTACAAAGCGTTTAGAGTGTGCATTTCCGGATGGGACTGGACGGAGGGTAATCCATCCCACCCTCAACTACCCATTCAACATGGTCTACTACAGGAACCACTTCTATTACACCGACTGGAGGAGGTAGCCATGTTTGTTCATCCTTCTGAGTGTGCCAAAGCAAATGCAGTCACCACATTGATCTGTGCGCTGCTTCCCAGGGACGGAGTCATCGCAGTGAACAAAGAAAGTAGCCAGATCACGGATGAATACCTGCCCGACCAGCGCTCCCACCTGTATGGCATCGCCATAGCAACCAGCCACTGTCTATCGGGTGAGAAGTGTGAATGTTTACACATTATTTGATGTATTAGTATGTTCACAGTCAGATTAGACTGTGATCTGACGTTTAGTTTAGTTCCTGTATAAGCACAAAGACACAAGCACCGAGTGGCAGACTGAGCTCACTGGTTTGTGCACTCTGATGTCATTACATCACTCAGCTCCCACCAGATGTCACCTCAACCCCGAGGGCTGCCTTTACAGACAGAAAACAAGTCAGAAACCCCCTGTTTAACCCTACAGGGAGGTAGTGAAGAGGCTGCTCCTTTCAAGTCTAATAAAAACACAGGATATGCGA
This sequence comes from Pao palembangensis, assembly GCA_015343265.1. Taxonomy (NCBI): domain Eukaryota; kingdom Metazoa; phylum Chordata; class Actinopteri; order Tetraodontiformes; family Tetraodontidae; genus Pao; species Pao palembangensis. The sequence continues at coordinate 4,118,626 of CM027085.1, read as the reverse complement.
GCGAATTTCATAATGTGGACACAGTACAAACAGTGCAAGCAGCATAGCAGAATACCATTGGTCCTGGACAGAGTGAAATCTAATACACAATCCATCCAGCAAATATAATAATAGCAGTTTTAACCTCAGTGGGATAAATTAAATATACCTCGCAGTTTAAATGAACAATCAAGCATCATGCTTCTACTATCCACTACACACCAAAACCTGTGTGTGTGTCTGCATACAAGAGAGCAAAGAACAATGATTACACAGCTGTGTTCGACCTTCTGCCTGTATTTTGTTTGTGTGTTCGATGTTTGATGTGCTGATGTCTGCAGATGGCGTCTAGTCTTTTCAAAGCCTTGTGTTAAGAGTTTAACGTAGGCCTCTAAACACTGGATAATCCCTAAAGTAGCACCTTGGTGGGTATGACACCCACCAAGGTGCGACAAAGCTACGCACATCTGCAGAGAACGTAAAAGTGGTCATCCTGTAGTACCACAGATTGTGTGTCAGCAGTGATGGCTATCACTTGTGAGTGTTGTAGCTGTAAATGTCAGGTCTGCGCAGCTCTCTCGCCTCAGAAATAACAGCCACTTGCTTCAAAGTTGTGCGGTGTAATTGTGGCCATGATGACAGCTCTAAAACACACTTGTTAAGGGTTTGGGAGCGCGTTGGAAGTGGTTTAAAAACCGTCATTGTTGAATGTGTGAGTGTACATTCACACATGGTCTTTACAGATAATTCTCAGTCACCACATGTTGATAAGTGCAGGGCTTTGTTCAGGATGGAAGGTCTGTTTGTTCTGTCATTACATCGCTGCAGCACTTAAGCTTTCATCTTTTCACATTTGGATTTCACACAGGAAGAGATCAGTTGCTCTTCATTTCCTCCAGGAACCGTTTCAACCAGGAAGCGGTTCTCTATGCTAGAAATGTCTCAGTAAACTCATCAGAGGGAACTGTTTTGCTAGTTTGTTTCATTCTTTTGTGTTTCTGTCTCAGGGAACCAATAACAATGGAGTGGCAAACGCAGGGTCCTTTGGTGCTATAAGTTCTGGGACAATTCTCTCCATTGTGGCTCAGAAGCCAGGACAACATTCAGACATTAAAAAAACCCTCCACTCACTTGACCCCGACCCCATTATCTCACCTAAAAGCTATAACCCCAAAATAAAAGTTTTGTAAATTTGTTTTATACCTCAGTTTTTTTTTTCTACTGTATTTTTGTATTTTTTTTAATCGATTAAAAATACAGAACAAGGAAATCAGATATTTTTAATATGTGTTAGTTGAGAAGAATAACACGAAGATCTTTTAAAACTGTTCCAGCAGGAGTTTTGCAGTGAAGCTGAGCATCTTATTGCTATTTGATTAACTGGGCACAGTGTGTTTTTAGTTCAGCTTCTCATTTTATTCATACAGAAAAAATGAAGGTTTTGGTGAATTCAAGAGCTAAGATTGATTAGAATATGAACACTGAAAATTAGCCACAGCAAAGAGACCTTAGCTGATCAGCATGGCTGGAAATCTAGATTTCACGAGCTGATTGGTGGAAATGATCCCATGAAGTTAATCAATTCGAGTCAACAGTTAAGTAGAAATTGAACAGTCTCAGGCACATGTTAAAACCAAACACCATTAACCATTATTTGTAATCAGATTACAAACCGTGTGCCAGTCGGATCAAAGTAACTCTTCCTCTTTCTCTGCACTAAACTATTCTAAATTTCTCACCAAAACAAATGTTTCTTTATATTGCAAAATATTTTTTCTGCAACATTTCAAATCTTTTTCTAAGATGTGATATTTATAACAATAAAATGTGACTTGGTACTTGATATACTATTTTTTTCTTGTTTTATATTCATATGGTTTTGCTCCTTAATGATCGCATAAGGAAACAGACTTTGTTTTGGTGTTTCTGTATTTTCACCACACAACCACAATGTAAGAACTTCAACACATTCTCTGAAAGGTCAAAGATCTGACCTGAAGGTTCAACAAAAGGATGCAACAGATCAGCGCTTAGTGCAAACTTTCAAAATGTGGTGTTTTTCCAACTTCTCCCAACTCAAACAATCTGATCTCATACTGCAGCAAACAAAAAATAATCCTGTGTCCAATGGCAAATATTTAACTTTCAGTCCCTCCCTTTCTTCCTCAAACATCCCTCTTCATCTTCTCATCTGCCGACCTTGCCCAGCCTGTGGTCTGTCTTGGGGTCAGCAATGATGGCCTGAACAGCAACGATGGCCTCGTTGATCTTGGTCTGGAGTTCCCTCAGCTCCTCGATGTGCAGTAGACGGAGGATCTGGGCTGCTTCATTCAGAGTTGCATCTGAAAAGACATTTATTTTAGGTTCTAACTGAGACGGCTTTGTGACGATCACTGAAGAGTCTGTCACCTCCAGTGTCAAAACCCAACGTGTGCTTGTCCAAAGTGACCGGGATACCCTGGAAAACACAGGTACATGTATAACTTAAAAATGTACATCACACGGAGGATAAAAATTAACGATCCACTATTTTATATGAATACTCATGTTCCCTTCCTTACCACTTTATGATACAACTATGCTTAATTTGTCATGAAGAATTAATTTAGATCTTTACTAAGGTAGGAAACATCAAGAAATGTTGGGCCACACAGTAACACAGAGCTGAGATCAGTTCTCAGTGATAATACCTCTTTACTGTGGCTGGCTTTGGCGATGGCTTCAGGGGAAAGTCTCTCCTGAATTAGAATACGAATGGCCTAACAGGAATACAAAACAGGCAAACTGAATGGTTTCAGATTTTCAAATATTGACTGTAAATAAAGACCTTAATTTAAAATGTGTCCAAGGACATAATCCTACACCCACCTTGAGCATAACCAAGTAATCATCATGCCGTTGTATCTTGAGGATGTTGGCCAAAGCCGTTACCCCTGCTTTGAAATCCGGAGAATTACCTGCAACATTTAAAGAGTGTAAAAAAGCCAGATAGAAAAGACGGATATGAGAGAAGATAGATGTCTTGTTTCCTTACTGTCTAGGTTGACGAGAGGGTCCACCGATTTGGTGTCAACGGAGGCTGACAGTGGTTCACATTTCCTGTATTTCTCCACTGGCACACAAAAGACACTATTAAGCTGCGTTTTTCTAGCATCGTGAGAAAGTACACCACAGCTTTACTAACCATGTTTAAAATAACAACTTTAAGTGGACTGATGAGCTGGCAATGTCAGAAAAACCAATTTCTTTTAGAATATCTCCATCTAGCGGACATTATTAGTATCAAGGCGCAGTCAACTATCACGTTTTAGTTTTAAAGTGGAGAAGCCATTATTATTATTATTATTTTTTAACTCCTTTAAAGCTCATTCTTTGGACCTTAGACTATGCTGTGTATTGACATCTTACCATTGTCTCCATATTCATACCGCACAGCCAGACCCAGTAACCAGTCTAAGGCCTCCTGCCTCTCCTGAACCCCAAAAGGACAGCTGACATCCTGCAGGTACTAAACGCACAAACTTAAAAGTTTTATCATGTATGAAGAAAAAGTGGTAGAAGTTGCACAATAAGACATAACTTTTCAAGTATGAAAAATATTCAAGACATTTTTCAGATTGTGCGAATGACACTTGAGAAGTTTCACCTTCTGGTAAGCTTTGGGCCAGTCTGAACTCGGGATGTTCCTCAAGTTTCCTCTGTCCTCTATCTTATAATGCCTTATCTTCTGGTCTTCCAGCCACACAATGCAGTTCCTGAACTGGGTTTCATCTGAGCAACAACGTATAAAACATAACTAGCATCAAACTGCGCATTATCTAATTAGCTGCGTTGCCACGCCGAATTTGGAAGCTACAACGTCGTGGCAACTTCATAGGAAAACTGATTCTACCTAAAAATAACTTCAGCCACTGTGACGTCCTAAATGGTTTTTAAACCCTTTAAACACTTCTTACTAACAAACAGCTTTGAAAACAGCACAACTAAAATATTTTTTTTACAAAAGGGTTTGGCTGTCGCTGGTGACAGAACTGGAGTTTTGCACGCACGTTATCCAGCGACACGTTCCAAATCACTGAATCGCATTTTAGGGCTCCTTCACATTTTGTTTTTTTTTTACCTGTGTTGTCAAATCCGTCAGGATTGTGATAATCTAGAGCTGTTAGTTTTCTCCGGAACATATCAACGATAATTTTCAGTATACTTGAATTCTGATTTCTTCCGTTTATAGCAGGATGGAATCGCTGTTGGCTAGCCGGCTGAGTTACACTGCGCACGCGCCGAAAGATAATCGTCATTTCCGGTGGACATTATCGAATAAAATCATCTTGCGCTTCTTTGCACCGACAATGAATGCTGGATGAGCATTTTATACAGTTGACTTTCGAATTCTTACACTTTGATTACTCATAAGCTTTAGGATTTTAGTAATTAACGTATGGATTTCAAAATTTCCTAACAGCATCATGAATACAAATATTAATTTGCAGAGATGTTGATACTACTTGTACAGCTTTATTCAAAATCTGTGGTGTTAGGTGGATTTTGAATGCAAATGCTGTTTTAGTGAGGTGCATCTCTTGGGATGTTACATACAACTCAGAAGCTTCTGTGAAGAAAAAAATTCACTTTATTTCGCATCACCTATTGAGACAAAAAAAATCAACCATGAACATTAGGAAAAAAAATAAAAATAAAAAAAAAAACAATGCCAATGTTTGCTCAGAAAGGCCTCATTCGTGTATTAAGGGGCGGAGCTCTGTTAGGTGGTGTAATGGCAATGTCCAGATAGTCTCCAATCTGGAAGCGTTGCGACTGCAGTGTCAGGGAATCATCTGTGCCTTTCCTGCCAGACACAGTACTGCCAATGTCTTTCAATCTGCAAAGTCAGATCAGACACATATCAATATATATCATCCACAACTGGTGCTCTCTTTGCATCAATCTAATTTTATTGTTGTATAATACCAACCTGTACATCTTCCCTCTGGGGTCAGGGTAAACAATGTTAAAACTGAAGTGGGTCCCTTTCTTTCTGGCCTCTGGATATACCTCCTTCACCAAGCTAGTCAGTTCTTTCAAGGTAGCATCCATCCTAAAAGGTGCAAACAAGCAATGACCAACCAAAAATTCTACACATACAGAAAATATGACTGCAATATTTCTTTCCATTGTGAGTTTTAATGAAAGATGACCTTTATTTCCAAATACATAAACAAAATGGCCTCACCATGTGTATATCTGCAGCTCACTGGAGGGAACATTTCCACGGGCAAATTCATCTGGTCTGTGGTGTCTACCACTATTAGTGGTGAAAACACGAAGGAGGAGGGGGCAGGTCTATGGCAAAAATAAACACCAAAACAGGTATATTTATGAAAAATAAGTTAATTGTCTTTTATATGCTGTAAAATTATCCCAAGGTTAAAAAAATTAACCCAAGGTTAATTTTACCTAAAATTAACCCAAGGTTAATTTTACCCATCATCAAGTCTTTAACGAAACGCATCAATAATAATAATAAAGTACAAGCCTCTACCATTGCAGAAAATAACCCATAAAAGGAAAATATGGAAAAAGTAGCCAATTTTAATCAGTGTAGCTTATTTGTTCAAAATGAGGTGTTATACCATATCTATGCATATTTTAACATGTGTGGTTTTTCATACTATATTGGGTCATATTCCTGGCTATATTCAAGACCACAGATGATATGCGCGAATGTAACTGATACCTGCTACCCTGCACACCTTGACTACATTTCCCAACATCCCACTTAACGATCCAGCCAAACGTGTTGATTGGCGGCGGTAAATATATTAAATACACGTGTTGAAAAGCGAATTGTCAATGAAATCTCTCTCCCTGAAAGTCTACCTATGCTATTCTAAATGTAAGATTCAGATCACAATGTCTGACGAAGACCAAATCGAATATGAAAATTTTAAGGTAAGGCGTGGAAACGAACTACAGCTTTGGATAGCAACAGACATCGTTGAACTGCTTTCGCTCATTGATGATTTTTGAGAATAAAGATTATACATTTTAAGATATACAGTCAAAACGTTTCAATGAGTCTCTGCAATTCTTACTTAAAATATAAAGTAGACAGCATATTTAACCATGCTCTTAATTTATTTAACATTTTACGTTAACTGCTAGGTGTTTCCACACAAAGTTAGCCATCGTGCTAACGACAGAGGATACACTGATTTGACCCAAGGTTTAATTTATTTAAGACGGCCACGTTTGCTCTCGTTTACAACATGTCGTCGATGTAACCATGTTGTTATCCATGACAAAATGTAGAAGTTCAGTACATAAATCGACCACCTTCGAACGTTGAAACCATTCAGCGCCAGCCATACCAAGTTAGCTCACGCTTTAGTGATTTTAAAATACACGTAAACCAGGGTGTAGAATAGCGTATCGTCTACCTTTTCACGATCAATTGGCTTCTCTGGTTCTTTTTTGATTTCTTCTTGTGTGATCCGTGATTCAAGAGCCATTGCTGCTTTACTTGTTTTAACAGTTGAAGCCGACACGTCTTCCACCACGTCGCTTAGCTTAGAGCTGCAGTAGCATCGATACCAGTCCACCCTGTTTCCGGTGACGACATCGCCCGCTAGTGTTGCGGAGTGAGTATGCCTCGTCTACGTCATTGTCCACACAGTATCTGTATTGTTTTTTTGTTTTGTTTTTCTTTTGTTTTTTTAATAAATTATTGTCGCTGAATATCGTAGAGTGGGTAATCCTAAAGTGTCTACAAGGTTACAAGGCCTACACGCCTGCATTGTTACAAAGATATATGCAAGTTTCTTATTCCAGATCCTGATTATAGAATTAGGAAAACATTCATCTATTATTTTCATCATAGTATATCTACATAGACATTCAATGATTGATCTCGGCTTGTTTATCATCCACCAATTATATAAAAGTCTAATGATCATTTTCATGCTTTTTTCTGCAGCATGGTACAGAACGAATTTCAGAATCCTCATTATAGATTCAAAACAAGGAAGAGAGAGAGATGAGGGCATCTGGTAGTTCTTGTAAGTGACAGATTGCCAAGTCTGCCCACTGAACTGAGACCTACTATTCAGTCACATGCTTTTCTCCCCCTCAGTCACAGCAGTGTGTGTTTCTGGATATCATACAGGAAATGTGAGTTGTACAGTTGTATCCTGACACTGCCCCCATCCACTCTGTTCTATGGCTGGCGAGCTGCTACAACAATCAGTCCTATTTATCCCATCGCCTCTCTCTCATTCATCTACAACACCTTCCTCAAAATTGGCCCTTTTTTTGTTTTATGCTCAGTCACAGCTCATAAGTCATACAGTGGCCCTTTGAGTCCATACGCTGTATCCACTTTTTATCTGTAGAATCAGCTCTGTTCTGATTTACCTATTGGCCTAATTCACATTACCAATGTTCTCTGTTTCATCCCAGGATGTTTTCTCTCCCTGCAGAATCATCTCTAGCTTTTTGTGTTGGATAATGTTACATTCAGAGTAGATGTCCACAGTTACTCACAAGTAAACTCTTACATTATTTCTGAAAGTTGAAACTGGCACCTTACTGCTTTACAAATTTCAGATGAAAAATTCATCATCAATTTAACCCTATGTCTACCTGAAAAAGTTGGAATTTTGTTCAGAAGTTTCAATTTCAAACCAAGGAAGTTGGTTTGTGCTCCCACACTCGGTAAAGAATGGGGAGAGCTAACCTGACACGATAATTAGGGACACACAGAGCTACACTGTACTGCAGGCCCACTGTTGCCAAGTCAGTGTTTGGATCTGAAAAGTCACTTTGACTCCATACCTGTGTCCTATTACAGTCACCGAGGCAACACACACACTCTCTCTCTCTCTCTCTCTCACACTCTGTGTCTTTGCAACAGGAGGCTAGTGTATACATTTCTATGGTAACCACTCGGTAATTGTTGGTAATTTTTAAATTATGATGATTTTGTTCAGGGTTTTAACCCTTACACCAATCTTGAGTACTCACAGAAATAAATGCACAGCTTTTTATAGAGCACCAGTTTAAAAAAGTGATACATTTAAATGATCCACATATTTTATCTAGAAGCTTTGGTCTCATGGGACCACTCAGCAGGTAAAAGTCTAACTAGCTCATAAATGGTAAGAATTTGTGAAGGCCCTTGCTGTTCAGGTGCTGATGGTACTAAAGACTGTACAACTTGAGATGTTTTCAGTAATAAATAAGTCTTGAGTTTTTTTTAATAATTGAGATTTAAATATATGCAAAATAATAGTTGAATAATGTACAAGATACTGACAAACTGGAGATTATTGAAGATTTCTCTCCATTAATCTCCAGTTTGTCTTGTTATTTTTTTTTAACCACAGACTGTATCTTTGCACAAATTGTCCATTTGAAGTTTTGTGTTTTTGCTAAGCCCGCCACTGTTTTATTTTGAAAGTCATCTCAGGAAGTACTCTATATTTCTCTGGCTCAAATTCACTCTGGATGCACAGCTTTTTGTTGCTGCAAAGGGAGAAAAGACAGAAGGCTTGGGTCGCATGAATTAAACAGCAACAGCTTTTTTTAAATGTATTTAATTCTGGAAAGGATCATGTTTAAAATTTTCCTGCAAGCAACTTGACTCCAGACACAAGGTGAGAAAATATACTTTCTGCTTATCAGACAAAGCTGTACAGTCTATTATCAAATCACTTTTTAGTTTTTTTATTTTTTATCACTTAATTTGCTCAAAGTGCATTTTGGTACACCTAAACTGAGCCTCTGGTTGCTGACTGTACTCATCATTTTCAATAGTGATAATTCAATAGTGAATTAGTGCTTTGATGTGAAGTGTGTAGTTTTTTTTTTTTTTTTTTTTAAGTCAAGTGAGTCCAGTGTAGTCCACGGTGGACCGGTTCATCAGTTCACATGAATGCTGGCTCTAGACCTTCTCTCCTCCTCCTCACTTTTATTCCTTTTCATCCCCTTCTTTTCTTCTTTCCTCTCTTCTGAATATCCATGTGTATCCATCCATGTTTATTTAGCTATTAGTACTTAGTTTTTATTTATTTAAGAAAAATAAAGAAACCGAGCTGAAGGCATTATTAAATCAACGTTTGCGCTCCCTTTCCAGGATGTCTTGGACTGGTCTGTACACCCAGCTGGCCGGAGTAAACCGTCACTCCACCAGTTTGGGTAAAGTCTGGCTCTCTGTGCTCTTTATTTTCCGAGTCATGGTTTTGGTTGTGGCTGCTGAGAGCGTTTGGGGAGATGAACAGTCTGACTTCACCTGTAACACTCTACAGGTAAGTTGCCACTCATTCAACTTTACAAACCGAGATGTTGGATTGAATTTTGACATAAAGAATTTCTTCTGTAAGTTTCCATAACATCTATTACTGACTCCTGGATCTTTCTGGCCAAGCGAATTCTCTTTATTGCAGTAAAATAAAGGTTTTGTTAATTGTAAAAAAAAAGTGTTTTAAACATACTCTAAACAACTACAGGTGTAATTTTAAATGTTTGAATTCAGTAGAAAGTATTTTATATAAATCTAGATATTTTCATATATATTAATGGTGACCTTATTTGACCTGATTCAAAGAGATGAAACATTTAGTCTGGCACTGAGGTTGAATTTTGAAGTATGTTTTCTGTCAGGAACAAACTATAAAGCAGCTGCGAAGCACTGTTTTCAGCAGTGACACATTCTATATGTCCGTGTCTGTTTTTCAGCCTGGCTGTGAGAATGTCTGCTACGATCAGTTCTTCCCTGTCTCCCACATCCGGCTCTGGTGTCTTCAGCTTGTCTTTGTTTCCACCCCAGCGCTCCTGGTTGCAATGTACGTGGCCTACCGGAACCACGGCGATAAGAAGAAGCTCCTGCAGGTGTTTACTTTGTCATTCTGATTTACTTTGATGGATGTGAGCACCTAATAAAATAGATGGGATGGAATGAGGAAGGTGAACTGATTGGGGGTGGGGGAAGACACCTCAGGACAAGAAATCATCCCAAAAATGTGCTTTCAAGTGATTACAAAGAATTTGAAAAGTTCGTGTCAACAAAGTGTTGGAGTCACGTCAGAGTAACTTGACCTCAAACGAAATGCACGTGTGAGCAGGAAGGCCTGCAAAGCTGAGGGTTTCACAGGTTTGTTTCAGGAATGGGACAAACATTCCAGCAACCTGTTGTCTGAAGTGTGTGGAATGTTGCCCACATTAAAAAGCGGCACTACAAAATACTCCATACAACATGGTGTGTGACACTTCTTCATCACTGAGAATGCAAAGAAATAAAAACTCACATGAGTAATTATATATTGTGATGCAATAGCAAATGATTTAACAAGTATAGTACATATAATTTGTGTTAATAAACACAATTTAATGTGGTTTTTATTGCTGTTTGTTGCCCTGTGCTAAAGAGTTCTGGAAGAGTTGGCATCTTGAGCAACAAGGGTCAAGAGGAAGAATTGGAGACCCTCAGGAACAGGAGACTGCCGGTATCTGGCGCCCTCTGGTGGACATACGCCTTCAGCCTTCTCTTCAGGCTCCTGTTTGAAGGAGGTTTCATGTAAGACCCGAGCTCCATGCCTCCACCGCGATGCTGCTGTTACAATCATCACACGCTGCCTCTCCAGGTATGCCCTGTATGTGATTTATGACGGTTTCCGGATGCCACGCCTGGTGCAGTGCGACCAGTGGCCGTGCCCAAACCTAGTGGACTGTTTCATCTCACGGCCAACAGAGAAAACGGTCTTCACCGTTTTCATGGCCACCTCATCATCCATCTGCATGCTCCTCAACATGGCAGAGCTAGCATATCTTGTTGGCAAGGCTGTCACGAGGTAGAGGTTTTAATCAGTCAGTCAGGTGAATAGTTGACTTGTTATTCACTCTATCCACTGTAATTTTCTGTTTGAAACTATTATTTGTGTAGTATTAAGTATTGTGCATTTAAAGCCCTTTAACTATTCCTTCTTTTATTCCAGAAAAATGTGTGGTCATAAGGAGAAGAACTCACATGGCAACTTCAGTAAAGAGAGGATCCAGAATACAACAAACCAGAAGTTACTTGTCTCAACCTGAGGAAGCAGCACCTCTCAAAGACTTTCAGTATAGGACGCTTACTGTCCAACCCGCCTCAAACAAATGCTTTAAAAAGGTTTAATGGGGCTGTTCCAGTCTTCTAAATGAGTTTGGATCTTTAAGAGACAAACTTAACTTTTACAGAGGTAGCTTTCAAAGGATGGATGGCTCATTTCCCAGTTGGGCATCTTTACATTACTTTTCAGCATGGTTTCTTACAGCACCAAACTTTTGTGACATTTCAGTTAAATCTAATAAAATCACAATATTGTAGACTATAAATAATTGGGCTTTCACATGAATGAACTGAAAGATTGAAATCAGTGTGTATCTGTAAACCTGTTTTCAAATTGAAGAAATGACTTTAGGGTTGCCTAGGCAACATTCATGTCAAATTTTGGGAATTTTTGATGGTGGTGGTCCCCTGCCCAGCGTCCTCCCACCCTTGTTCATCTAACACGTGCATGCACATACCCCCACCTCGCACAGCCCACGCGCAGTATGGGGTCGGTGGCGGATGGCCTTGGCCACGCGGGATGCAGCCGTGCACTTCACCCGGGACAGGCGGCCTGTCATCTTTTTTTCTGTCGCTCTCTCTCTCTCCCTCACTTCTGTGTGTGTCTCTCTCTCCCTCCCCTCCTCCTCTCACCTACTAATCTCACCTCGCTTGGTCGCCTCGAGCCCACCAGCAGGAGTAAAAGAAGCAAAGAAGAGAAGTGAGAGAAGACTGGTGCTGTTTGACAGGAGAGCGGTAAGCAGGGTGGAGGCTGCCTGGAATAACGCTGCTGCTGAGGTGGGAGGAGGAATTAGGAGGAGGGATTATCATCCTTCCACCTGCTGGATTATGAGCGTCTCTCATTGTGCGTTCACGTCCATGTGGGAAAGACTACAAACAGGAAATCTGGCATATTTCAGAATGATTATAGTCAGTATTGTAAATTGATGATTAGCTACTTTCAGTAAATCCGGATTAACACAATCTTTTAAATAGGCATCTCATTAGATTGAGGTCCTTTTGATTTTCAGTTTGGAATAGCAGGGTTTTTTAGCTTTAAATGTTATCCATTTACCAGGAGTCCTGTATTTTTAAGGCCTTCTGCCCTTTGGAATCAAACTTTATACTAAATATTAAAGTGTATACATTTTATTAAATTTTTTTTTTTTACATTTAATTTTTCTTGGCAATTATAATGTATATGTTTTAAAAAAGGACTTTAGCCTACTTACACCTATCTTGGATTTTAATTAGTCTTTTAAAACTATTGTGCATTTTAAAATGTAGCATTTTTTTCTGTGCTTTGTATAGCTACCATCTTTTAGACATTGAATGCACTCGTATGCGTCTCTAAAACTTTGTAGAATTGGTGATCCTTTCTGATCTTTTCAAATATCAATAGCGTGTGTTTACATAGATGGATAAAACCAGGCAGTAGCTTCCAAAAACTTTGGCAAAATATGGCTTCATCTGTTTTATTATTAATGAGACCATCGCCACTGTCGTATCTTCAAAAGGTTTGGAGTGTGCGAATGGCAGGCCAAGAGTTAACTGTTTGGGCTGTTTTAGCACAAAGACCTCTGATCCATCAAAAGAACACGCCAGTCGGGACAATGTCCATCTGGCAGCTTCTCTATTGTCTGTCGAGACAGCTGGTATTTCATCACGTCAACACATCATGTACATGTACACATGCCGCCGTCTGACCGGCACATCGGTAGACAGTAAATAGTTCATCTCTTTGTCCATCAGTCTCAGAGAAGCACGGAATATTTAAGATGACAATTTTTGTACACTTCACATTAAAATGGAAAAGTAAACAAAATGTAAGTGTTATAAGAGTAGTGTTTTGTATTTTCACTCAGTCCTGCAGCACTTTTTCAGAAATCTGTTTTACTTCTGGAAATGCAAATCTGGACTCTGTCTGATGCAAAACAAGATCTTATTGGCTTTACTTTAGTGGTTCAGATGTACAGTGGGGATGTGTGCTATTATTTGTGTGTGTGTGTGTGTGTGTGTACGTGTGCGCGTACGCGTTCCTATGCGAGTATATATATCAGTCGATCTGAGGCAAACATTTGCCCTCCTCAGCATTCCTGGGATGTGATGAGTCCAGCATTCATCCAGGACAACCTGTTATCCACTCATTCACTTCCCACAGATGGACGTCCATTGTCTACCAGCAGGCTAACTGTGGCACACACACAAATACACAATTACAGTGCACATTCTGAAATTTTTTTTATTTATTTATTCTCACTATGTATTTGTGCACAGTCTGATTGCATAGTGATGTTTTACTTTGGGTAATTCTAACCAAATTCTTAAATACCCAATAAAAACCATTATGGGCTAATTAAATATGTTGGTGATTGTAACAGTTCTTTTTGGCCTAAACAGTGTTTTTCTATGCATTATTCATTTTTTTTCTTAACAACCTCAGAATCACTGACTTAAAGCATCTTACAAAATGCATTTTTAACAGGCCTTCCTTGAACATTAACTTACCCGTACTCACCCTGGTTTAGATTTGTTTTTAATGCTTCTCAAAGAATAGAAACATTATGAAATTAAGAAAAAGGGTAGTGGTAAGTAAAAAATGTACTTACAAAATTCTGTAATTATGATGAAACGATTAAAAAAATGTAAGGACGTAATGCAGTTGCAGCAAATTAGGATATGATCAGGTATTTTTATTTGAATTTCTTGCGAGTGAAACTACTTTTTTTCCATTCTAGGTATTGTTTTTCGCATGATTTCTGGTCGATGGATGTGTCACTGACAATACAACAGTATTTTAGTAAGTTTTCTTTGTTTTGTTTCGTTGTAAGCTCAAAATCTGGAATGGATTTGTGTGATGTCACTGTTTTTATACCACTGTGGCCAGACAGGATATTTGACACCCTTTGGTTTAAACAAATCTATAAGTATTTGTAAGTTTTTATCATTTCATATTGATACGCTTACAGCACTTGATTCAAACTAAAGTAGTCAGAATGTGACTGTGTAGAAAATCATGAACGATCTCTCTTTTTCACCATCGTTCTTGTCTGAAGGTTAGAAAACCAAGTGAAGCATGGGTGACTGGAGCTTTCTAGGGCGGCTGCTGGAGAATGCTCAAGAACACTCCACTGTGATTGGAAAGGTGATTGACCTGGCTTGATTCAGGAAAAATGAATAATACTAAATCAAATTAATGGTAATGGTTTCATTTACAGACAAATTTGACTGTTTTCTCTGAGGAAAATGAAAGTCTGTGGTCCTTTTTACAAATTTGGAGAGCTACAGTTTCAACCCTCTTCGATCCTCTTCAATCTCCTCTGCAGGTCTGGCTGACTGTCCTCTTTATCTTCCGCATCTTGGTGCTGGGCACAGCAGCTGAAGAGGTTTGGGGCGATGAGCAGTCTGATTTCACCTGTAACACGCAGCAGCCCGGTTGCGAAAACGTCTGCTACGACGAGGCCTTCCCCATCTCCCACATTCGCTTCTGGGTGCTGCAGATCATTTTTGTCTCCACGCCGACCCTCATCTACCTGGGCCACGTGCTGCACATTGTCCGTATGGAGGAGAAGAGGAGAGAGAGGGAAGAGGAGCTCCGGAAGGCAGGGCGGCACCAGGAGGACCATGATCCTCTCTATCACAATGGAGTTAGCAACGGAGGAGGCAGAGGTGGTGGGAAAAAAGAGAAGCCGCCTATTCGGGATGAACACGGGAAGATTCGTATCCGCGGGGCGTTACTGAGGACCTACATCTTTAACATCATCTTCAAGACTCTGTTTGAGGTGGGCTTCATCCTGGGGCAGTACTTCCTCTATGGCTTCCGCCTGAGGCCGCTCTATAAATGTGGCCGCTGGCCCTGCCCGAACACCGTGGACTGCTTCATCTCCAGGTCAGTCACTGCAGCGTCCACATCTGCTAGACTTTACCAACCCAGCTGAGGCAGCAGTGCTTTTCCACCATGTTCTTCTTAGTGTTCTTTGAAACATACAGAAATTCAAAAGGAAACAAAAACAACCTTTTTTCCTTTTCCATTTTAGACTGACAGGTTTTAAAAAGGGTTTACTCAAATATGGTTAATGTTGCAACTTCCCATGAGTGAGTGTAAAAAAACGCGGGAGACTCGTATCGGCATCATTTGGAGATTTGTCCCAGTTGTGTTCTGGACAATGGACCACTTTTGCCCAGCTGTCATGATGTTTTTATTTTTGTGATATCAAATAATGAATCAAGACTAAACAGTCCATAAACTGAACTAAACACAATATACAGAAATGACAAATCATAAATGCTACACTTTTCGTTTTCACTTTCACTCAAATGTTGTCTGATGTAGTGGGAAAGTGGAGCTTCCTGCACCACTGCAGCCCAACACCTCCTTCGTTTAATCACTCTGACTGATCACTCGTCGTTTTAAAATATTGAATGTACTGTTATTCATAAAGTCCTCACTGGTTGACGAGTAAGGTGCAGCTCAGCGGAAAAGACGAAGTGTGTCTTTATTCAAATTATTCGCAACTTAAACACAGACGTGTACCTTTTCGTTGTTGCAGGCCCACTGAAAAGACAATCTTCATCATCTTTATGCTGGTTGTCGCATGCATCTCTTTGGCCCTCAACCTGTTGGAAATCTACCACCTGGGATGGAAGAAGGTGAAGCAGGGAGTCACCAATGAGTTTGTCCCCGACGGTGAGTTGCTGCTGAGGGGTGCAGATGAGCGCAGAGACATGGAGAAGATCCGTGAGCAGACTTCTCCATCGGTGCTTGAATGTTTGTCGACTTACTCCAGCATGAACGCGGCAGGAAGTGGAGCGGATGAAGGAAGGACCTACACTCCACCCGAGGCCTCTCTGGCTGTGATGTCATCACCTGCCAGTCTCAAGATGGACGGCACCGTGTTCCACCCAGACGACTTCTTGTTGGACGCACTGCCTGCTTCTTTTTGCAGCAGTAGTGACAAAGTGAGCCATGGGCAGCTGACAGAAGTGGAGCAAAACTGGAGCAACATGGCACTGGAGCTCCGTAATCTAAATGGAAAAAACTCCTCCTACCCTCCTCCTCTTCCCTCCCCTCCCAACTCCTCCTCCTCCTCCTCCTCCTCTTCTCTTCATGAGGAGACAAACCCCCCGCTTCCTCAGGGGGAGCAACACTCCATGTTCCCCACTCTGCCTCGTCACACTCCTCTCTACGCTCTCACTCCAAAGGAGACCATGGAGGAACCCTCTATTGCCTCATGTGAGGTCCCACCTGACGATGTCACCGTGGTTACCAAGGCAGAGATGCATTGGCCTCCTGCTTCTGCTGCGACAGACATCCGGAAGCCAAGTCGGGCAAGCAAGAGCAGCGTCAGAGCACGCCCCGATGACCTGGCAGTGTAGCTAAAAGACACACTCGAACTGACACAATCAAACACACATCTCTGTGCCTACACAAAAACTACACATGCATTCTTCTCTATCAAACACACACCCGTGGGCCTTCCAGCTAAGGATATGCCAAGCTTGCAGTTACAAACTGTACATCAATGCTTTTTAAATTGCATTTTGAAGAGATGGAAAGAGTTTGGGCGGATTCCACCAACGGCACCATGTTACCGCAAGAGTCAGCGCAGCAGATCTGGAGTCAGTTAGGAGATTATTAAAAAGGTGCATCACAACTAGAGATGAAGCACAACTTCATCACCAGATTTGTTGCTATCACAATTATTAAGTAGCTGCAGGATGCTGTGTGCCGTAATGGGAGAACGACTTTCGAGTCTCTCAGTGTGGGTCATTTCTTTCTTCACTTCGTGGTCAGATTTCTAGGACTCGCGCTAACTCCAGTTATTTAAAAAGACCGCAAATGGATTGCTTCAGCTCAAGTTAGATTCTTCTTATTGATGGTTGAGGCAGGAACGACTGCACTGTCAGATCTGTAGCTGTTTGTAGAATTCATTTTGCCTTTATATACCACACCACTAGAAAGAATAGAAGATACGACCAAAGTGTAGATTTACTGCATTGGCTTCAAGGATTTGGTATTTAAAAACCGGCAGAGGGCCCAAGAGCACGAACAACCATGATTATAAAGAACCTTGGATGCAAGAATGCCTTCTTTCTTTCTTTCTTTCTTTTCAAAAATTCTTTCTATTTACTTTAAGGTGAAGCTAAAACTACTTTAGGGTCTTTGCAGCATACATCCTGCTTGTTTGTGGGTCTTTCTGTCTTTGGCTTTACATTTAGGAACTGCAAAAGTGGTCTGTTAATATAATAAAATAGATCAGGGGACTGGCTTGATTTTCTCTGCCTTTAAAATAATTTTGTTTTGTTAGTGTTGCAGCATTTGGCTAAATGTTGATCAGTTTAGATTCATACTGGAGGTAAACTAGATAAAATGCCCACAGTCCCTGTCGGGTACATGCAATATATTTGTGAAATCCTTTAAATTAAAAATTTAAAACAAAAAAACCTACTTTAGTCACATTTTGTTTTGTTGCAAATAATTTTTTGTGGTGTATAAAGGCAAAATAATTTTCAAAAATGTATTGTCCAAAACATTTTGGACTTTTTGGTGGATTTGTTCTCTGCAGATGGCACAGGCCGGTCTTTGCAGTTACTGCTACAGCCTGCCACATAATAGTGGTCAGCGTAGTCAAAAAATGGCACAATAGCTAAAGTGTAAAACTTGTAAAAAAAATCCTTTTACGATAAAGTAACGCGATGTTGATATGGGCCGCTTTTGCAGCTTCGTTGGAAGTAGCAGAACAAAAATGGCAGAAAGATTTGAAAAGAAATCAAGTAACATTCTGAGAACATTTTAAAAACAAAATCATCTTTAAATTCACCAAAATATAACTGATTATTTGTTCGTTGGTGAAGCCAAAGTATTTATTCAAGCTAGTATGGTTCCCTGTTTGTTGGGAGTAATAGTGGCTTGAGCTATTTCACTCAGCACACAATGTTTTATGAGCCGGTGTCCACTAAACATGAATGCCTGCAGCTAACTCTAACTTAAACACGTGTATATGAGAGAGTTGAATGAAATTTCTTTCTGGTGGTCATCTTCCATGAATATTTTAAAGATCAACAGCAAGATCTCAAAGCTGGTTGATATAGAGAGGAGATGAATCGAGGAAGAGAGGACAACTCCTCCAAACACAGGCCACATTCCCCTGCTGTCTGTTTGCTTAGAGCTAGCTACGTGGAGCTTTAACTTCTGCATGATGATTTCTTGCTGAGGTCTGCTTGGGTTTGAAAAGAAAAGCACCAGGACATGGCAGCACTATTAGCTTTATTTTTCATTGACTTCTTTATGTCAGCAGTGTCAACCACACAGCTAACATGGCTACCAGTTGGTATTCTGGTATTATTTCCAGTTTGCTTTGCTGAGGTTAACAGTGAAAACATTATAATAGATCTGTGCCATAAGCACAACATTTACACTCTGTATAATGACGCAGGAGTGGCACGGTGGTGCAGGGCTCAGCACTGTTACCTCACAGCAAGAAGGTTCGGGGTTCGAATCTCGGCTCCAGCCTTTCTGCACGGAGTTTGCATGTTCTCCCTGCGCATGCGTGGGTTTTCTCCAGGCACTCTGGTTTTCTCCCACAGTCCAGAACCTTCTTTCTGCTGCTTGTGTTTGCAGTGTGTTCCAGAAATGTTCAGCTCCTCCATACTAGTCCATATAGGAGGACTCTAGTTTAATTTTCTAGATTAGCTGTAGATTATTAGTAACTCTTAGATAATTTTCTCATTTTGGAAAAAAAAAACAACAACATATATCTATACAACTTTTTAAAATGTCTGTTTTTTCCCATTATTGCCCAAACAGGGGGTCTTCTATAAGTTTATTTTTGTTGCAATTTCACAACTGCTTTGATTCATGTTTCTTTCAACATTCAGGAATGAGAAATCAGCTGTAGCACTCAGGCTGTCGCGGTTTGGGGCAAACAGTCTTTTGGGTTTTGTACAAATGTGCTTCCTAAATGTTTGTGTTAGTAGTTTACATTTTATGGAGGACATCTTGCAGTCTGCAGTTTTTTTTGTTTGCTTTTTTTTTTTTTTTTTTTAACCATAGCTAGATATTAAATAGAATATGGTGCCATAAATAGTATATACAGATAATAGAACAAAATGGCTCATCAGTAGTCCATTTAAAATAAATCCCCATTCTCATTAAAACAGTAAATCCTGCACTGAATCAGCACAGACCTAACTCAGAATGCTAAGAACAACTATGTCCATTCCCCATTATTAATGTTATTAATTAGTGTTAATATAATATCTTGTTATATTACTACTGTTCTGTCAATATATATGAAAAAATAATTCACTGGTGCTGATTGTTGTCACTAAAACTGTATGAGCATTTGGCTGTCTCCCCTTTAACTCTTGTGTTGCCTTAAGAGAATGGAAGGAAAAGTTGTAGATGCAGCCACAAAACACAAAAAAAAGCTCCCCAATGTGGAAACCCAAAATGACACAACGTTGAGCATTGTCTGAACGTTTGTTGAAACAAGGTTTATTCTGCTTATGTTTACTGTGGAACTATTTTCCACAGCCTTGTGGTTCTAACTTGTTCTTTTATTTTTGATATGTAAATAAGGATTTGCACATTTAGACTTAGACTACTATTGTGAGGATATGACGATGTTAAAAACAGAAAATAAAAAGGGTGTCTTTGGACAAGTATTAACATATTTTTGTTTCGTCATGGAAATAACACAATCAGATTAAGCTTGGAATGGACAATTGATTCCACGGTGACAGTTTTTTTTTTTTCCTGATTACAGATTGAGAGATCTTTGGCTAATGAAGTATTTACACTACAGATTTGTACTGAAATAATCTAATATTGGAAAATAGAGGTTGTGTGATGGGATTTTGATGGCGTCCCAGCCTGCAGGGCTGTGCAGACTCCTTTTAAAAATGACTCCTGTTGTAAAATGTCGTTGAAAATAAGTGCCTTCCGTCTCTTTGTGTTAAAGAACATGTTGATGTAAATGTTCATTTACCTCAGATGTTTACAGAACAGTTACTGAATAAACGTTTTTGTACTGTAACTCTCATGCTTTGCTTTTCAGTATGGATTATCTCACCAATTCATCAAGCTAATTTTGAAAAAATAAAAAGTTAAAGCATTTGCTAAATAACTCAATTTTAACTGGTTTAGTAAACCTGGTTAGCCCCTAAACTGTGCATTATTGATTTAAATTAGGCATACCTGGGTCTACATGTATATTGATACATACTGAAATTCTTTTCTCAATTTCCTCTTAATGGGTTGTAAATAACACACACAATAAAACTGCTGCTGCTTGGCTATTAATTGAAATGAAATAATAAGTCCATTATCTAGTCCATTATTTTTTCAGGTTCACTTCATATTTGTGTGTGTGTGTTGGTGTGTGGTTGTGTGTGTGTGTGTGTGTGTCCACATGGCCTAGACCACGACTCTCTGCTGAGTCCAGCGTTTTCTTTATGCCTGCTGAAAGTCCCAGGGATTTTAGATGAACAAATAGTTCTCCACGGGCTGAAAAGCCATTGACCATGTAGTTACACTACCCTCACCTCTGGGCTACTGCAAAATGTAACCGTAATTTATATTATGATGATTCTACATGCCAAATTTAAGACATCAGTTTTGATCTTCCTTTATGTTTTGTTCCTCAGTCTAAAAAGACAGCATAATGTATTAAAAAGATGTTGCTGTGCCCACAGCTTCATCCTGAAAAGGCCTCAAAAGCTTTAAGGTGTGCGTTTATGAATGATGACCTCACTGTCCTGTGGGTCTCATCATTTCAGCATATCTTTGTACTGTTATAATTACAAGTCATTCTGAGGTAATGAGAGTTAGAGGAGGCGATGAAAGAGGTCGTCTTTGTTTCTGAGTTCACTTTGCTTATGAAAACATTGCATTACTGTTGTTAAGTGTGCTGTATATACTGGAAAAGGTTGAAGAAAACAATTAAGTTAAATCTAAGGCTGTTTTGCTCAAGTGTGGTTGCAGTAACATTTGATTTTACATGTTCCTTCACCGATGAGGAAGCATTAATAGTGCACTCTGCTGGCAATGAAAGTAATAACACTGCAAAGCTTCAAATCTATTTTATAAAGGAAATGTTTTATTGTTGTACAGTTGCAGATGTGCATCGCTTTAAGTAACACACATCAGTCTGTACAATTCAACATTATGAAAAGGGGGCATTGTGCAAAAGGTCAGGGACATGTGACACTTGTTTATGGAAGAAAAGCGATGGCAAGCACATGGTAAATGCGTTGTGCCAGCTGCTTCAAGTATCCGGCCTCTGGGTCTGTTGATGATAATTCCAAGGTGGAGATGGATGGCTAATAGGAGGGAAAACCTCCTCCTCCTCCTGGAGCATAGTCGTGAAGAGTGACCTAGTGACCCTTGGAGGTTATATCATTTCAAGACAAGAAACAAAGACTATTGTTCTGTTTTAGAAAAATATCTGACACATAAGGAAATTTATGTCATCTATTTCTTCAGAGCAATACAGAAAGATTAATACATCAAATATAATGACTTGTGCTTGCAATTGTGTGTGTGTGTGTGTATATAAATATATATATAATTTCAAACATAGGCATTCCTTCTAAACTGTCTGGATGACATTCTTTCTTCCTTTTGGGGGTTGTTGACTGTCTTGCTCTGCTTCTTGCAAATTGATGCAAATGATGCAGCTCCACTGTATGAGTATTCATTTCTGCAAAAACATTATAGGAGTAAATCCTATGGCACAATGACAAAACCCATGGCAGCACAAATAACACAAATGCATTACAACAGCCATTCGCAACCAGCAAAAGAGCCACGAATTGCACATTGATGTGTTCTACTTGTATGTGTATGTATACACATACACGTAGAACACATCTATATACAGGCTATGTATGTATGTATATATGTATGTATGTTAATGTGCTGTTACTATAAAACTGGAAAAATTTTAATTTCAGACATATTCCAATTTTTATTTCTTTTTATACACACCAGTAACGACCTTTAACCAGATTGATCAATAACGTTTTGAGGCAATATACAATATATACTAAATGAGAATCCCGATCACACCTCAAGTTTCTGATTTGTCGCCGCCTAGTGGCAATTATATAGAACACATGTCCTTCACTCCCTTTCCAGGTACAAAATGGAAGAAAGCACCTAGAGACAATTTTATTGTAAAAGGTGCTATATAAATAAAATTGAATTGAATTGAAAATGGACATTTCATAAGTGCAGCCACACATATCTACGGTCTAAAGGTTACAAATCTACATTTTTTCCAGTCCTGCAAAAGCGATGGATCTCAATAATTCATTTTCAAGAATAGCAAATTTCTTAATCAAGTCTGTATTCAGGTCAGAACACTCTGGAACCCAGGAAGGGGAGTCACATTATTATTCACTTAAGTATCTTACTACTTGTTAAAGCTAAAAATAAACAATTAAGAAACTTGCCTCATATTAAAGCCTCTAGACAAGGAGAAGCAGAAGATAAGTCCTCCAAGGATACACAGCACAGAACCAGCCCAACCTATGAACAGAGCTGCTCCAAGTTCAAACCTAGGGAGGGATGTTAATGTGAAACAGGAATGCATGATTTTGATTTCATTTTATATCTTCCATTAAACAAATCACTGCTTCCATTAAAGCTTACTTCTGGGCTACAAAGAGTGGGTCAAAAAAGTCAGCTGTGATTCTTTGAGCATATATGGAGCATGCAGTCATCGAACAGAGGCCTGTGAAAAGAAATAATTCCAGTTCTTTAAAAAAAAATCTAAAGCTACCAAGCTTATTTAAACCTGTTTTATACACAGACACTTTTAACAACTGTGGATTACCAGACAAAATGTATTGAAAGCCTGAGAGAACAGTCAGACGGGCCTTGGTGACATCTGAACCTCCGAGTTTTGTGCACTTCATTCCTATCAAGGCGAGGATGGCACCAAAAAACCCCAGGCAGACGGAGGAGATCATGAGGCCACGACACACCTGAATGTAAGCTTCATGACAGAGGACAAGAAGAGTAATACAGGACTTTAATTTGCCTTAGGGTGCCCTAAAAATGATGAATGTGTCAAAAAATTCATATTTAAAAAAGTTTAATGAATTGAAAGCAATCAGAAAAAGAAAAAAATCTGTGCATACTTGACATGTGTCCTCAGAATTAGGAATGACAAAAACTTACCATCCAGAGCCAGCATTGAAGGAAAGTCCTTGCAGTTAGATACACCAGTGGAATCAGTCACACATGTTTTCCACAAGTTGGACCAGAATGTTGCCGTGGTGATGACCGTCCCATCCACAGAGGACACCTTCCAGTAGTCTGTAGGCAGAGTTGATGAAACCAGGATCCAGCCTGAGATAGTCAGGAGAAATGCAACAATCTCGGTTGCCATTTGGCCCATGTTTCCTAAATATTGGAGGTCCAGGATTTAGGTCAGGATGGAAAACTTTCCCTTAGAAATAGCACACAAGTCGTGGGATGGTCCGTCTCCTTCTCCAGTCCAGCAAAGCATCTGTACCTGAGAACCACTTCTTTCAGGTGCAAATCATTCAGGGACACACAGTCATTTGTTGTGTGTTGTGTCAGTGAGTATGGGGTGCACATTAATCATCACTCCACACTGTGTGCAAGGGGATCTGCAGGGGGAGGAAGTCTCTTAATTGGAAGTCTTTGACAGAGAAGGAAGCCAAGATGGTGAACACAGATATCAGATATGAGAGATTAGATGGTTTGACCAAAAAAAAAATAACTGTAAATTTTATTTTAACTTTATTATTATTTATCTTTGCAGCAGCATGAAAAAATACTTTCTAACTTTAAAGCTCTATCTAATGCTTGAGGATTTTTTTCCCTATCTTGTATTGATCTAATTTCTCCTTTTTAAAAGTCATTTTCACTTTCTGCTGTTTTCTATACATACTTGTTTTCTGAAAATACTGAACCATTTTATCGTCTCTAGTTTGCCCTTTGGGTACTTTAGTGTGTTTGCATAATACAAAATTTGCGAAACAGCGATACAACCACATTTCAATACTGTTGACCAATTACAGCTAACGCAATGCTTAGAGAGAATAGGAAGGCATTAGGTTACATTTATTGTGAATCTATTGTTGTACTGAGAGGGTTTTTCGCTAACTTTCTCAACAGTGTTCCCCGCAGAGATATCATTTTTATTAATGATTTATTTTGCAGACGTTATTCTCGCTCAAGTCGGCTTCATCGATAGAGGGCGCTCTAAGCCTAACAGCCAACTGGACATCCATCTAAATTCGGTGGCGTGTGAAAATAATAAAATTGAACAGTGGTCATATAAATGGGGATTTAAGTCTTCAGTCGAGAAGATAAAAACAATGTTTTTTACAAGGAAAAGAATTGGAAGTGAAAGCAAACTGGAACTGTATAAACAAAAATTGGAAAGGGTAAAAGAACTTAAATTTTTAGGTTTATGGTTTGATGAAAGATTGACATGGGCTGTACATATTAAAAAAAAAATAAACAAATGTTTTAAATATAATGAGGTGTCTGAGCAGGATATAGTTTTGTTTTGTTTTTTTAGTTTGAGTAAATGTCGTGAACCACACTCCACATCAGTTGGTGGCGGTAATGCACCAAATCGTTGCTTGCCAACCGCCAAGAAAACCCAAAAGAAGAAGAAGAAGAAGCGGGGATTTAAACGCAAAGTGTTTCTCCCAGGTAAGATGAATAAAATGAACAGCAAGACATTAATAGTTTGTTTTAGCAGAGCCTTAGTTCTTACCTGAGATGTTGACATAGGATTAACGTCATTGCTTGATACTGAAAGGTTGTATATTAACTGACAAAATCCGAAAGGTGTCAATATGTGCGCCACCAGCTGAGCTAGTAGCTAAATGAATCACCATGTGTCATGTGGCCGATGTGAAGATGTTAGAACGAATTTAGAGTAAGAAGAATAAGAGTTATAATGTGCAAAAACAGGTTAGGTTTGTCTGTTGACAGAAGCGTTAAGGTCCAGAAATGCTAATGCTACAGCCAGTGTTTTTCCAGATTTATGAGACTGTGATATGGAAAAAAAAAAATATGTTCCATGATTCAGTGTTAAAATTAGTTTTTTGTATGCCTGCCTACACAAAAAGAGGTTCTATAATGATGTTACCCAAATGCAGTATGACCTAAGGAGATTCCCTTAAGGAAGAACAAAAGTATTAAAGTGTACTGAGTCAGACTCAAAAGCTTTTATTTAGTTCAAAATTGTTTTGCTCATGTAGGTGTTAATTTCGTGATTGCATTAATCTGTGATCTAGAGGGCTAAATGTATTTAGCTGGCTGCTGGTATTGTTTATATTACTCACTGCCTGATGCAGGCTGTAAAATGAAGAGTTGACCTTTGACCTGGTCGGCTTCTGCAGTGGCCACTCCTGATGCACAACTTGAAAGTTATGTTCCTACACCAAGAAAAGGTTTGGCTATTTTCTCCCTCTCTTATGTTCTGACAACTTTAAAGCTCAGCTGATACTGGAGCAAATCATTTGAATTGAAACTGTAAATAATGAAACTTGTGAATATTTTTACTCGGGGAAATCAAGGTTTGTAAGTGTAAATGATGGTTTAATCAAATTTTACATAAACATTTGAGATTAAACCTTGTGTGTAACATGCAGATTTTCTGCAAATATCCTGATATCCAAATATCAGTTTCTTTTTGAGAACTCGCTCCTGTTTAAATGCTCTATGGACCTCAAGTGGCATCAGTTGGCGTGTCTGGCAACAGCGGTCCTAAAAAAAGAACTACATCCTCCTCATTTATGAGGCCACAGACAGTGTTGATGACCTTTAGAAAGCCCGACAGGTTAACGTCCAACAATACGGCCGGAAAAAGTTGAGACATGTCTGGCCTCACACAGAAATACAATCAAAGGCAAAGTGGCGATTGAAGGATTTGCCTGGCTTTGACCATTGATTTAAGGATATAGGCTTTGATTAAAACAAAAATAAAAACTCTTAACCCTTTAGGTTTCCTGCCCAAACCTTAGAGTTGTGAATAAAGCAAGACTGATAATCTCTTTCAGATCCTGCTGGTCAGATAAACATAGATCTTTGTTCACAAGCGCCTTGGTTCTCTAACCTGAATTATAGTCCAGAATCGGCTGCCTCAACCAGCAATTATTTCACCAAGGTTTTCCCTCATATAATCTCAGAGAGTGATGAGTGTCACTCAGTCCA